>OY728160.1:125807883-127007883 GCA_963277665.1 Viscum album
GAGGAGAGAGAAATTTCTTACAGAAATTTGGCATGGTAACAGGTGTACATGGGAGGTATTAATGAGAGATAAAGGGGATATATAATTATTAAAACATGAAAAGGGTAGTATGGGTGAGGTGTTAAATCATATCCCAATATTTATAATTGAAATAAAAGGGCATAACAATATAAAGAAACATGGACATAAATAAGGAAAGTGAGAATCCCTTAAATTGAAGTGTGATCCAAAAGTCTTGGGAGAGTGTTTAAGAGAGGATTATTGAAATATTGGGGTGCCTTGAGAGGATTATAGAGGGATTATGGAGTATTTTTTATTAACTCCAAAGGCTTTGAGTGAAGAGGAAGTGGGAGCTTGTGTGGGTTTGTATATGAAGGGAGGGGAATTCTTTATTATTTAGGTTTGGGACACCACACACTAAGCTAATCAAAACCAAAAAACAAACCATTTTTCCCATGATTCTTCTAAAGGGGAGTAGAAATTTCTTTTTTTATAGTAACAGCAGAACTTCTTAAAACAATATGGTTTCTTATGTGGAGGTGAGTCACACTCTCAAGGAAAACTATTTAAAAAGATAAAATTCTTTATAAGCCTTGCAAGGTCCACTAAATCTTTGTGAAATAAATTAAAGAAACCAAAAGTCACATTATTTTAATGGGAAAACATATATTGGCCGAAAATAAAGTTTTTTATTATTTTATTACAACACTATTGGGTCATTATGATATTATAAAACAAATTATATATTTAAATGATATTTAATTTTTACCCAAAAATTCGATTGTCTTAGAAAATTAATAAAAATTCACCATTGGATAATTTTGACATCCTGAATCCAAAAAATAGTATTCATTTTATCTAAATAAGTTTCAAAATATTTTAATTTCTACTTTGAAAATATAAACTGACATTTATTGAAAATTCATGGGTTTTGATAAAAACAGCTCTGAAACCTGAATAAAAATTACCACTACATTCATAAAATTATATTTTCATTTATATTTATTAAAAATTAATTTAATAATAATAATATATTCTTAAAATATTATTTATTTCAAAAATACATTAATTAATCACAATAGATTTATTAGTTGAATTTTAACTAAAAATAATATTTGTGCTATAAAAAACTATTTACAGAGTAATAATAATAAAAAGAATGTATAATATCTATAAAAGAATAATGTAAATAATTTTAGTATTAGGGTATTGTTACATAAACCCTTAATACACCAACATAAGAACTTAGGGTAAGGTGTGCTATGGTGACTAACTCTTGGGGTGGATCGGATAACATTACTCGAGTGGTAATCTCTATAAACTTCAACTTCCCTCATAGGCAGTTCCACTCTAGCTTAACATATTCATGCTCGGCTTGGGATTGGTCAAGAGTGAAGCCCAGTGAAGCCACCTCCTTTCTGAGCTCCAACAAATGGGATTCTTATGGGGAATGTCTACTTGATGAGGTCATCTCTTCCTTTTACTAATTAAATTGGATTTGTTAAAGCCCTTTATTTATACTGATTATGTGACAACACTTCAATGACTATATTAGCCATGATCATAATTCTTAATGTTATATTAAAATAAAAAAACATTAAACCAAGGATGTGCATAAGTTTTATATACCCATATTAAGTCATTTAAATAGATCGTGATGAATTTTCATTAATGAATGTTTAGGTCATTAATGTAAAGATACGATCATCTATACAGAGAACATGTGTGACGAACATATAAAAATAGAAACAAATCTAGATATACTCAAAACCTAGACCCGTATTCTATAGACAAGTCACACAACCACATACCCCCACTAGTGATTCTGTTCAAAGGTTCCATGAATCACCCATCTATGAGAACTCAATACATGAGTTTGATAGCTCTAATGTCGTCCGTCCGATAAGTACTATTCATTGGGAAAATCCATGAGAGTTAGATACCCTAATTCTGGGAGAACACACTCCTGAGTGGGGAAAGATCACGATACACAAATGAGGATCACTGTGAGGGACTTGGAGGATACCGTGACTCATCCATATTAACATGCTAAGTAGATGATCATCATCCTATAGGATTAGTCAAGTTTACAACTGACTCTACCTAGGGTCAAGAATGGATAGAGGATATCGCTCTTTGCCTCCTGGAAGGATACATAAGTCTCTCTCAGGAATTCTCACAAAAGGTATCATACTCATATGAATGGAAACAATAACAGTCCTTTAAGGGACTGAGAAAAAGGGGAACTAAGCTAACTGAAACCTATCTGAGAAATAGTTGACAAGAGGATCAAGCCATGTACTGAAAAGTACATAGTGTGTAAAAGTGTCACATGCCATGTCCTATTACCCTTGGTAATTCCTGTTTACAATGACCCAAGTCATAAGTCTTGTTGTCTAGAATAATGTATACACGACGTTTTTGAGAGTGACACGTTGAGTTCCTCCATCTAGGGAGGACTCCATGTATGCTGTCCATATCCATGTACACAACTTCAAACCATGTGTAACAACCTGTGTAACTGGTGAACGGGGTGACCCATGTAACAATCCTCATTTGTACGTGTGGTGGATTATATGTCTTGTACTCCACCTCATGGTTGTTTATATTCTGAGATACACACTGAGTCTATGTAGGGACCCACACACCATTTGACGATGGTCACACACTGTGTTTTTTCTTTCTGTCACTTGGAACTCATGACGTCACTAGGTTGGGCCCTCAAACCGTGTCTTCCTAGGGGAATGTTGTGTTATTCATTGTGCATAGAGAAAAATCCCTAGTCTCAGCTAGGCCAACATTATATGGAATATTCTTAAATATACACATCATGTTGATCTAAAATTTCCAAAAACTATCATTCATCATTGCCACACCTCGGGGATCCTCTGATCCTTGATCCGACAAACTGATCATCGAGATTCTCAATATCCAAGGTCTCTCTACTATACAATAAACATTTCAAATGGTTTTTGGGGTTTGATCGGCCCCAAAACACGATTCGATCATTCGCGCATGAATGGTCGAAGAATGATCTCTTATGAACCTTTTCGATTCGCCTTCTAGCATCGTCGTCGCCTTTCCATTGCGTATTCATGATGTCAGATCTACAATTTGGGATCATTGCATTGTGAAATGGACACACAACAATCCATTTTTCATAACCCCATGAAGAACATGATAAACACAAGGTTAAAAGGAGGAAGAAAATCAAAAAACAAAAGAGGAATGCACCTACACTATCATTCTTTTCGGCATCGATTAAAACCCTTTAAAAGGATTAAATAGGGTAAATCAGAATATAATCCAAAAAATATCACAAATAAAATTCCTGAGTCATACCCTTGAAAATAATAACCCTCCCAGAAGAACGCATGATCCATGGATGAAAATTTTTTTGGGTTGATCCACGTTCTTCATTTAATCAAATAACAAGGAGGAACTAAATGAAAATAACAAGAACCTACCTTTATTTGGTTGAAAAATGATCACTGCATCACGTTCATTGGTAAGGTTCATCGAATTTGAGATGCATCGATCGATTGTGTCGTCTTCGTCTGCCAACGGGTTCTCCTCCAATGCTCTAAGGGGAAATCATCATTTCACAGGGTTATATGTCTAACCCTATGAACATTCCATAGGTAGTTATTAATATAGGAGGAATAAGTTATTGTGTTAAAGGAAACATTTAATATAAAATAAATTATTAATTAATTTTATTTCCATTAAAACGTCCAAAAACTAACATAAGCAGCTGACCTGTGCCGGTGGATGTTATGCAACTCCAAAAGTAATGTCGTTGCTCTGAACAAAATTATTCCCTCATATTTATGATTCAGACACCCTTTTAAAGGATATTCTACCTTTTTAGGAAAACTGCTCAGACTTGATTTTTAAAAGTTAAATTTATTTCAAACATTTATTCTGGGAACTCTAGCCCTCATAATTGCACACAATCAAAAATCATTGTCTCCTAATAATTTGAAATAATATTTAAATATTTAACAAGGAAACTACAAGACATTTAATTCTTTCCACATTTGGACTTTGCATCCTCAAAAAGAGAAAACAAAAGGCTACTCAAACAAATGTGCGTACTAGGCCTAGATCTGAGCCTCCCACTCCCATGTGATCTCTTTAAGGTTTTCGTGTTACCACCAGATGTGATCCAATGGAATCGATCACCCATGAAAGGTCCTCTCATATCGATTCTCTCTCTCTATTGGGTACTCTGCATAGGTCAATCCATCCTCGATGTCCAACATACCTCAGTCTATGACATGTGATGGGTCATGCATGCACTTTATTAGTTGTAACACATGGAAGACATCTTGTACCCAATGAAACTATGGAGGTAGTACCAGGAGGTACACCCCCTCGCCAACTCTGTGCAGTATCTGAAAAGGTCCAATGAGCCTTGGAGATAGCTTGCCTCCCCAGAAAAATCTCTGTAACCCTCTTCGAGGTGAGACCCAAAGGAAGATGTGGTCTCCATCCTCGAACTCTAGTGGTCTCTATCGCCTATTTGCATAAGACATCTATTCGATCAGTGCAGTCTTCATTTGCTCGCAGTTGATCTGCACCTTTTCAGTGGTAGCTCGTACCAACTATGGACTGATGAGTTCTGACTCTCTAGGGTTGGTCCCGCAAAGCGAACTCTAGAAGGGTCTCCCATATATGTCCACAAATGGTGCCATACTAATGTTGTTGTGGTATCTATTATTGTATGGAATATTCACCAATGGTAGGTGGTCCTCACAACTGTGACCAAAGTCCAAGATACAGGCCCGCAACATATCCTCCAGAACCTGAATGGTCTTCTCCGTCTGAACATCTATCTAGGGGTAGAATGATATGCACATGTCTATATAAATCCCAAAAGCCTCTTGAAATCCCATCCAAAAGTTGAATGTGACGTTGTATTCTCAATCCAATATTAATGTTGAAGGGACCCCATGTGGCTAAACTATCTCCTGCATATAGAGGCGTCCCAGGATCTCTAAGTAACTGTACACTCGGATAGCTAGGAAGTGGGCTAACTTGGTGAGTCACTCAATGACTACACAAATGGAATCACGCCCCTTGGACATTAATGGGAGGCCTATCATAAAGTCAATCGATATTCCATCCCACATACACTCTAACAATTCCATGGGTGAGCTAATCTTGCTAGAACATGGTGCTCAGCCTTCACCTGCTGGCATGTAAGGCATCGAGAAATGAACTGTGCTACTACCTTATTCATGCCTGACCACCAAAATTCCATCAGATATCCTGGTACATCTTTTAAATTCCAGGTTTTACCTCCAATGGAGATGTATGAAACTCCCTCAAGACCTCCTCCCACCATGCTACTGGTACAAAAGTGCGTCCTCTGAAAAAAATAATGTGCTCCCCACCTTGCGAATATCTCTTAGGAGCATGTCATATGGATAACTGAGCACGTAAAGCCTCATAGTCGATATCCTCTAGTTGTCCCTACCTAACTCATAGTAAGAGTGTACTGGTGAAAACCATCAAATGATGGTAAGGGGCATCCTCTCAGTCCATTAAGGATAACTGTAATGAGGCAAACTATTCTGTTGCCTCACTCAATAGCTACGAGCTCGATCTCCGGATAAGAGAAACTTACACAATGTACTTCTTCCTAGGATTATAGATGATCTCAAAATCATAGTACTAGAAGAAATCAGGCCAACCCCACTATCTCAGATTTAGATCCTTCTACAAGAAGATTTATTTGGGGCTCTTGTGGTCAGAGTAGATTATAAACCGCTCCCCTATATGGTAGTGTCACCACATCTTCAATGAGAAGACAACCGCTTCTAATATGAGATCATGTGTCTTATAGTTCTTATCATTTGGACTAAGCTAGAGTGAACCATAAGAAATCACTACTTGTCTATATATCTGGATGAAGCAAAGCCCGATCCCTAATTCGTCATAATTAACTATGTACTCGATGACCTCCTCCAGCAATATCCAGAGAGGAGTGCTCGTCAAACTCTGTCTCAACTAATCAAAATACTATTGAAACTTCTCCATCCACATGAATGGTTTCCCCTTCTTGGTCAAGTCTTTCGTCATTGCTGATATCCGAGAGAAACTAGGAATGAATCTCTGATAATATCCTCCCATCCCAAGTAATCTCCATACAATTATCACGCTACAAGGTAGATCCCATGATAACACTGCCTCCACCTTGGTTGGGTCCCCAGCTACTCCATCTCCTATGATAACTTGTCCCAAAAGGTGGACCTCTTGAATCCATAACTGGAACTTCGAATGCTTCCCATAATGTTGGTGTTCTTAGAGTATGTCTAGAACCATCCGCATGTGCCTTTCATGCTTTTCCTTTGTTTCCGAGTACACAAGGATGTCGTTTCTGAAGACCACTATGAACTGGTTTAAATACGATTTTATTATCCAATTAATAAGTCCCTTGAACACTACAGGGGAATTCATCACACTAAAAGGCATCACCAAGTACTCACAGTGACCATAGCGGAATCTGAATATTGTCTTCGGTATATCCTCATACCATACATGTTACTGGTGGTAACCTGATTGGAGGTCAACCATCGGGAACCACTATTCCCCTCTTATCTGATCAAAGTGGTATTCAATCCTTGATAGTGGATACATATTCATCACTGTCACCTGATTCAGGCACTGTTAATCCATGCAAAACCTCTAACTCCCATTTGCCTTCATGGGGAAAAAAAACTGTGACCACCCATAGTGAAACAATAGGTCCCACGAACCCATTATTGTTTTAAATCCTCCAACTTCACCCTCATCTTGCGAAGCTCTGTGAGAGACATCTGATATGCTAGTGAGGATATCAGTTCCTTCCTAGGGTGTAAGTTGATGCAGAAGTAAATCTCCAAGAGGGGATGTAGTCCTTGAACATCTTCAGGAATGAGGTACTCATACTACGCCACTACTACAGGGAATTGTAAGATCACTACATCTACTGATCTGAGGGTAAAGATAGAAAACTCATGAGTTATTGGATACACCCTCCTATACATGATCCCATTCTATGCTACCTAGGTTTCCTTTTCACTGATAAAGGAAAACCTCTTCTCATTGTTGCAGACACACCGCAATCTTCACCTAAAGTATAAAATTTGGGCATGGACCAAAGATAAGAAATCCATATCGAGAGTGATGTTGTAAGGCCTTGATGACACCACCAAGAGGTTAAAACCGAATTTTTCACCTCCAAGGGTAATATAACCCTTTCTACAATGTTTTTTGATCATCAAGTCTCCCCTCGTAGGTGTCTCCAAGCATAAGGGTCTAGTCAACCACTCTACCGGAATCTCAAGGATTCGCACAAGACATGTGGCGAGGAAGGAATTACTTGATCCATTGTCAATTAGAATAAGAAATAAGGTAGTGAAGAAATAGATCATAACTTGCATCATCTTTTGAGCCCCTAGGTCATATTCTTTGACCTCATTCAACTATCCCTTCCCCTATCCCCCAGTTACTTGAGCCTGGTGAGACCCTCCTGGGGGTGGTGGTTGGAGTAGATCAAAATGCCGGCCACCACCTATAGCTCTCCCTACTCCTCTTCCACGTTCACCACCTAGTGGATCTGTATACTGCTATCTGATTCTGCCAAGAAGCTCTCAATCATTATGGCCTACTTTAGTAATACAGAATATGTTGAAATGCATTGTGGCGTGACACTTTCTCTGATGTCCCGACATAGGCGTAACTCCAAGGTCTGAGCTCTGAATTACTGACACCTGGCTATATCCATTGAGTACCTGGAATTCTAGGTGACCCTCAATGAATATTAAACCACTGTTAAACTACCCTTATGGAGCAGAAGAATCTCCAGGATATGTACTACTCTCATCGTAACCAGAGAAAACTCCTCCCTAAAGAGTTGCTCAATCTCCATCCACGATAGTGTCTCCTCATCGTGAGTCTACGAGGTCAAACTCCACCATAGTCCCACGGATCCCTAATTATGGATCACTCCTAAGATCACCATCTGGTCCACTGGTGCCCTCATGATGTTGAAAACTCTAGTCACTACCTCAGGCCAGTCCTCAGCCGACTGAGGGTCAGGCTCACCTTGGAACCTGAGGGATCTCTATCTCTGGAACTCATGTAGTGTGCTCAGCCTGCACCCTTTTGCTTCTAGTTCTTTAGGTACCACATGCTACTCCATTGGTGGTGTTATAACAAGTGCACCACCTAGAGGTAATGCCTGGGGATCTTGTCCCTGAATCGAAGCCTCATCACTGATGGGGTCATCCTGATGATCGAGCTGCTGAATCCTAGCAGGTATGCATCGTGAATGATTCATGTATGAAAACTAGATTTACCATGGGTAATGAGTATATCTAGATAGCTGACACAAAGGACATGGAAAACACAACCCATCCATATATGATGCTTGTAACATTCTTTAATTTCCCCGTAACTAGTGTTTTCTTGTACCATGTCGAAAAGAAGGTTATCATTGTCCTGGGGTATGGATACGTCAGCCACCCATACAACATTGGATTTTTTTGTCCCAAAATCCGATCTTGAAACACCAAACACTGTGGCCCCAAACAAATCTCTCAAACTCTTATTCCTAAGGTAGAACTGCCCACATCTGATACCACTTTTTCATGACCTGTCCTAGTGATGCCCATGCCATGACTCCCCAAGCTCGCCTCCAATAGGATAGGGGTTGGTGACTAGCATTGAGTATGTATATCACTAACACGGGTGGCATTGCCTATGTATCGGCACACACACACATCTCCAATCCCATAAAACTGAAATGTAATTACCAATAAGGAACAAAAGTGCATGCATACAACTAAATCAAACTAGCATAGTACAATGGATGTAATGTGCAAAACATAAAACTGGTCCAGAATACAAGCCCAACAAAAATAGGAGACTGAAAACAAAAAAGTCAAACCTATAAGCACAAAGAGGTAATAGGACTACTTCTCATTGCTATAGGTGTAACTCCACGCCCCTAGTTACCCAGAGTTGGTGCAATATTACATAATATTTTCATGATCACAATGGAACAGGTGTCAAAATACCGATTAGTATAGTAGCCATGGAAGTACTAGATACACACATAAGTTTTACATTATATTATGAATTGAAAAAAAACAACATTGTGGACCCTATGAACACACTCATATCTCTTATCATATCCCTTTAGTTCAGTCACAATATACTACTTCGCATCCTAGGAAAAATAAAACTTAAGAAATGGGTGAGCACAGATGCTCAGTAAGGATAATAATATAGCATAAACATTCATAAATAAGCATAAACATTTAAGGCAATATATAAGACTAAAATAAAATACTTATAAGCTTAAACATTAGAATAATTTGGAAACGATAAATCAAATAATTCTATTTACTTATTCACAGGGATATTCTACTAGTCAAATAATCACATGTAATATCAATAGCTAATTTTACAATGATGTAATGCATAATGCCAGACATCATAACCACATACTAAAGGCCTTGTTCCAGGACTACAAATAAATTTTTTTAAAGATATTTTTACAAGACACTAGTTTGTCTCAATATACCTACCAATGTATCAAGGAGCTATAGCGGGCTCTACCCCTCACTTACTAACTCCAATGCATTTCTTATATGAGAAGTTTGAAACATAACATAAAAATTCATATGAAAACTAGCATACTAAATGATAATACTTTAACCATAAATCATGAATGGTATAAAAATAAAACATCTATAGTAAAACATATATTAAAACCTTCAATACAAAATGGAAGATTTTATCGTAATAAATAAACTTCAAACAAATTTAAAATCCATCAATGGATTTTGACTTAGATGAAATAAAAAATATTTTAGAGAAATATCTATTTCTATTTTGAAATAATTTAAAAGTCACAGAATTATAAAATTAAACATTTATTTTATCATTATTCATATAATCTTGTAAAGGAAGCTTCGAAGGAGTTATAACGGCAGAAAATAGCCACACCTGCCATATATGTTAGAAAAAAATTCTAAACTTAATTTGTCAAAAAGGTCAGAAAGTACCTTGTTTGGAAAATGATGGAATGATTCATTTAAAAAAAATATTTAAAAATAAATAAAGCTATAAATTAATTTAACCCATATTCTAGGAAAAAATAAATTTGTTTTGAAATACATTTTTATGAAAGACAGATGTGTAAGATAAAGAGGTCCCTGTAGATACTAACGTATAAACAACCTCGGATAATAAACAGATTGTAAAATAAACCCTTACCTTTTAATTTTCCTTAGACGAGGGTATATTAAACACCTATATAATAGTTAAATCATTTTTTTAAATTATACTAGAACCACATATATAAATATGATATCATGTATGATCTTCTAATATTTTATTTTTAATAATGTTTTAGTAGTATAATTGTTTTAGGGGTTAACTGATTCATTTTCCATTATATGTTTTTTACATATGTATTTTTTTATGGATAGGATGTATTTGATTCATATACAATATTATATTTAGTTCTTAATTTTTTTTAATTTTTAAAAAATTATTCTTGAAAGGTTACGATAGGGAACGAAATCCCATCACGTCGTGGAGATGGTAAGTTGTACGTACGCATGTGCGACAATATCATTCTATTGAATATGAAATCATAAATAGTAGGATGGTATATTATATATTAATAATCAATAAAATGTTATATTTATTATTTAAATCAAATATACTCATTATTATACCCATCCAAATAATGTTGTGTTCAATGAAAAACAACTCCACGATGTGGAGATGGTAAGTCGTACATGTGCACATATTGTGACTTTGTGATATATAGGATGGATATAATAAAGAATTTGGTTGTACCATATTTATAATAATATTAAATTATGTAGAAGGTATTTATGTTCTTATTTTGTTATAGATAAAACAAAGAAACAGGAAGTGGAAGAAGAAAATAACTTTGAAAAAGGTGATGAAATAATTACCACTTCTTCAAGTGCTTCTAATTAATTTGATGAAAAGGGATCCATAGGTTGGCTTTATAAACAAAGTATGACCTCTAGGTATAAGTTAAGGTAGTTGGTAAGAGTTTTGAGTAGGGGTTGCCTGAGCCAAATGGCTTTGGAGGTATGATTTTGAAATTAGCGTAAGTACCATTTTATTAGAGAGGTGAGATTCACTTTAGGAAAAGATAAAATTAAACTTATTATACAATCATATTTGGTTTATAATGGATATAAAGGAAAATATTTTGAGTATAAGGTGCATATGGGTGGAAATAATTTCAACTAATAGGTTTTAGACATGGTTAGTTGTCCATTTTAACATTATCTTTTTCATTTATCTCTTTGTTAAATAGTATATCTTTTACAATGTCTTGTTATATTTTTATATTACATGGTAAATAAACTTAATATAAAATTCCAAGATAACACCAAGAGGTTAATTAATGAAATATATATAATTATATAAGTCCGATGGCCAAAAAATTATTTTTTTGGACTATTATATAACTTAATAATATAGTATATGTTTTTAAAAACTCATTTATGTCAATTTTGACACTATTAGGTATTTTATTTTTTTAAAAGTCATTAAAACTTTATCACTTCGAAAAAATTTATTTAATAAACCCTAACATGTCATATTCCAATATAAAATTATTGGATGGCATAAAAACTTTCAATTATATTTATTTTAATATTTATAATATCATTTATTTGATTCTTTCATTAATAATAAATAGACTACATCATTATATGGTGGTAAATAAATATATTTATATTATGTATAAAATTTATAAATAAAATATCATAATATAAGAAATAGTTTTATCTTTCTAATGAATATTTATATTTGAATAGAAAAATTATATATCCTCATATAATTTTTTTACTAAAAGATACATGCTTATGTTATTTTTTTTCTTTATTTTAAATTAATTGATAAAAAAATGTCATTATCAATCCCACGTGGCTCCATGGGGTCCCAAAATCTACCCAATGATTCCCATGCTCGGTCATCTATCATAAAATAGGGTTAGTACATGTGTTAGGGTAATTTATTATTTTTATAATATTATTTTTTTACTCTTGTTTACCGGATTTTCCCTTTAACCATGGTAAATAAAATATTTACTGAAATAACAAATCATATTGTCTAAAAAAAGTTACATATTTACATAAATTAGACCTCATTATTCCAAAAATGGAATCTAGTTTTCCATATTCCAAACACAAAAGTTCCATAAATTAATTTAAATTTAATTCCCATTGTCAAAAACCAAAAAGCGGGAATTTAAGAAATAAACAATGAAAAATTGACATGTGTTTATGTACAATTTAAATGTGAAATTGCATCCAATGACCTAAATTATATTAAATGATAAAAATATAATCTAATTATTATTGAAAACCTCTAAAATGTATAATTTAACACTAAAATTTTTTTTGAGTAAAAAAATTTATTTTAATTAAAATTTAGTGTTTTTCACTATTCATCAAAATGTGAAGGTTATCTGAAAATTACAAAAAATTAACCCTAAGAAAATTTTGATATTTCAAATCCAAAAAAGAAGTCAAAATTAAAAAATAAAATTTTAAAAATTTAAAAAAAGTGGTTATTACTATTCATAACTTCTTTTAAAATGACTAGTTTGATTGGTCGTGGTGCACTTGAAGTCGGTGTAGTGTACATCACATGATATTGCATTATTCAAATAGAAGCGTACCAAGGAATATTCTGGTGTTACATTATTCTCTACTTCATTAAATTTCATTCTCTCAATTTTAAATTCTTCATTGAAAATAAAAGGGTAAAATAATAGGAAATACCTTTATGGAAACCCACATCGGAAATAGGGTTAATAAAATTTTTTCTTAATAAGAGGGAAAAGGGAAATTAAAATGTCACACCAAAATTTGGATTTAGAATAGAAGAACATTGGTGGAAATTATAGTTTGAGGAAATACATGAATATTTTTAGGGAGTGATTGAGGTCATCAATCACAAACAACAGAATAGAAAATTGAGGGCCTCAAAGCCATAAATCTATGATGATTTAAAATATTGTCAGTTCAACAAAACATAATGTATTAGGATAACACCCTTTTGTTTTTAAGATCCTTCACATTATGTTTAAGAAATAATTTATTCATATAATATGAAAAATAAATAATACATGATTAGTAGAGCTCCATCCTTTAACTAATTTCTACCACAAACTCATCTTTCACTCCAAATGTTAATCAAACTCCAAAATACCCTATTTATCCTAATAGTATAGGGTTCCAAATATAAAAACATACCATTTAAATGAAGAAAAGTATTTTGTAATAAACAAGGACTTCTTGTAGGCTAGTGGTGTGTGATAAATCCTTGTCACACTTTGGATGTAGGTTTTATTCCTACATATTTGTTTGACGTGATGTGTTATCACCCGACCTAGAGGTTGTGCTTTTTCTAAAACAATAGTATTATAATATTCAAAAAATAACTTTATTGAATGTTTTATCCTTAAACAATACTATCCAAATTTCAACTTAATACCTTCCAACCTTTATAGTTATTCAAAATACTTCTATCCAAACTCCTTCTAAAAGGTCTCTAAACTCCAAAATACATTGTAACATCAAATTCCCAAAACAACATAAAGATTCACTTATTGTAACATAATGAAAATATGATTGCATTCATTACATTAACACTTTAATGAAAACGAAAATTACTACAGTATAATCCTTATACATATATATATATCAAGTTCTTCTTATAACCAGAATATAATTCTTGAATCGAAAAACAAAAATACATTAATTTTTCCACTTCAACTGTAGTGACAACATAAGCTTGGCCTTTCTCCCTTGTCCTTTATTGAGGTAACATTCTTTGACACTTAGGATATTCATTTTCATAATGCCCCATTTCCCTACAATTTTAGTATTCAATATTAACATCCTCTTTCATTCCCTTGTAATCACAAGCCTAGTGACCTTTTTCTCCACATTTGTAACAAACTCCCATTTTTTAGGCATGTACCATGGTGTTTCTTCAGACAATTATCACATAAGGGAATATCATCCTTTCCCTTTTTTCCTTTATCTGTCTCTTGCTCTACTTTTCCCTTCTCCTCTTGCTTTACATTAATGCCATAAGACTTAGAGAATTCCTTTTCTATCTTGATATCACACAAGACTATATTTTTGAATGATTAGAAAGATTGTGATACTAATTATCGATTGAGAAATGGTTTTAACCCCTCAAATATTAGATAAATATTAATTCTTGGGTTACTTATATAATTTTTTTCATGCCTTGTTAACCTTGTAAAGTTAGCCTGACGTTTTGAGACATTATCATCCTCCTTTTGCCTCAGACTCAGAAATTCCCTTTCCATATCCGCTCGATGGTTAGAAGGAAAATATTTTTCTAAGAAAAGAACTTTAAACTAAATTCATTCAATATTTGATACTTCTTCATCCTCCATTCTGTTTTTAAATAATGACCACCATTGAACTGCATCTCCCATGAGGGGATAAAATGTCGTGACAAATTTTTCCATTTCACTACTCCACAAAGCATGAAATATTTTGTCTAAGGAACTTATCCATTAATCAGATACATGTGTATTTTTAGTCCCATTGAATGTTGGTGGTTGTTGCCTCATGAATCAGTTTAAAATTTATCCTCCATATTATAGATTAGTTTATGAATCACAATACATAATACCAAACTTGTAAAACCCATAACATAAAATGAACAATATAAGGATATAATCAATAATCATAAAAATATTTATATTTGATAAAGTATTTACTCATAAATCCATTATAATGGTTTGTAACGAAAATGTGAATTATCCTAATCATATCCTTCGAGAGTGTCGTAACCAAGAGTACAGCAAGGCCCGTTGTCCTATACCCAGATACCACGTGTCAAGCCCAAAACTCCTTTTTAGATTTCTCAGTCATAGGTACATCTTTGCCAGAGAATCCTCTATTAGCTCGTATCCATACGCAGATGTATTGCTGGTAAAACTCAAAAAATCACTACATTACCAAAATTCTAGGAAACTCTTCTATAATAATTCTCAAAGTCTATATTAGAGTAATGTTTTCTAATCAGATTTTTTCTAAATCTAGTTTCCAAGGTTTACACTAAACATAATTAGATACCAAATATAATGCCTCAACCCTAGTTACCTAGAGTCGGTGCATTATTACATAACATTATCATGATAACAAGAGATCATGTATCAAATGACAGATTAGTTTTGTAGCCCTGGATGTACTAGATACATACATAAGTTTTACATTACATTATGAAATGGTAAAACAATTACCTTGTGTCCCCTATGAACAAAATCATATCTCTTAGCCAATCCTTGTAGGTCAGTCACAATATACTTCTTCACAACCAGGGGAAAAGAAATTAAAAGAAAGTGGTTGGCTCAGTAGCTCAGTAATGATAACAATATAGAAGAAACATTCATTAATATGAATAAACCTTTAAGGGAATGTGTAAGATTAAAACAAAAACATTTTAAACATAAAAATTAGAATAATATGGAAAAGATAAATAAAATAGATCCATTTAGTTATTGACATGGATATTCATCTATTCTAAAAATGAATTTTATATCAATACCTAATTTTATAATGATAGAATGCATAAATCCAGACATCATAACCACATAGTCAGGGAATCATGTCCAGATTAATAATAAAATTTTCTGAAGGCCTTGTTCCAAGACAATAGTTTTTATAAAGGGACATACTGATGAATCGTGGAGCTATAGCAGGCTCCACCCATCTGTTACTAAGTCCAATACATTCCTCATATGCAAAGGTTGAAACATAAAAAAAATATTCATATTAAAATTGTAATATAAAATTTTAATACTATAAAGATAAACCATGAATGTTATTAAAATAACATATCAATATTCAAATATATCCCAAAACCTTCAATACAATATGGAATATTTTATCTTAATAAATAAACTTCAAACAAAGGTAAAATCTATCAAAGGATGTTGACATAGATGAAATAATAACTATTTGAGAGAAATATCTCTTTTTATTTTGAAATAATTTAAAAGTTATGTAATTTTAAAATAAAACATATATTTTGAAAATATTATTATAAGATGTTAAGGGATGCTTCAAAGGTGTTATAATAGCGAAAAATATCTACACCTGTCGTATAAATTAAAAAAACATTCTTACCTTAATTTTTCGAAAAGGTCATAACATACCTTGTTTAGAAAATGACGAAAATATTCCTTTAAAAACATTTTATAAAAATTAAAACAAGGTTATAATTGACAATAAACAATATTCTAGGAAATAGTGAAAATGTTTTGATATACATTTTACGAAACCTGGATGTGGATGTTAAATAGGTCCCAATAGATACTCACGTATTAATAATCCCACATAATAAAGAGATTGTAAAATTATTCCTTACCTTGTAATTTTCCTTGTAAGAGGGTATGTTATCTTCTATT
Source organism: Viscum album (assembly GCA_963277665.1). Classification (NCBI taxonomy): domain Eukaryota; kingdom Viridiplantae; phylum Streptophyta; class Magnoliopsida; order Santalales; family Viscaceae; genus Viscum; species Viscum album. The sequence continues at coordinate 125,824,391 of OY728160.1, forward strand.
ATAATATTTAAATAATTTTTATATAATTATACAATAACCACATACATGAATATGATATCATATATGATCTTCTGATATTTCATTGTCAATAGTATTTTAGTAGTATCATTATTTTGGGTTTTAACTGATTCGTTTTCCTTTTTATGTTTTATTAAATAAGTCATGTTTATTATGGATAGTATGTATTTGATTCATATCCATAATAATTTTAAGTTCTTAAAAATTATTTTTAATCATAAAATGAAAATTATTCTTGAATGGTTATGATGGGGAACGAAATCACATCCCGTCGTGGAGACGGTAAGCTGTACGTATGCACGAGTGAAAATATCATTCTATTGATGGTGAAATCATGTATAGTCAGACAATATATTATATATAAAGAATCCATAAAATTTTATATTTATTATATACATCAATTATATTCATTATTATACCCATCCAAATAATAATGTGTTGTATGACAAACGACACCACTACATGGAGACGGTAAGTTGTACTTACACACATGTGGTGTATTGTCATTTATAGGATAGATATAATAATGAATATAGTTTTATGATATTTATAATAACAACACAGTATATAGAAGGTTTTGTAGTCATTAATTTGGCATGGAGACAACAAAGAAAGATGTAGTGGAAGAAGAAAATAAATTTGAAAGAGGTGATGAAATAATTACCTCTTCTTCGGGTGCTTCATTTTGATTTGATCAAATGGGATCCTTATGTTGGCTTTATGATCACTGTAAGGACTATTGGTATAACTGAAGGTATTTGGGAGGATATTTGAATAGTTTTTGGCAAAGACAAATGTAATTTGAGGTGTGATTTTGAGAGAAGGGGAAGTACACTTTTATAAGAGTGGTGTGGATCACATTAGAAAAGGCTTGAAATATAAATTTATTATACAATCATATTCAGTTTATAATCACTATAAAAGGATTTATTTCAAGGATAAGGTCTATATGATTCTAAAACATTTAAAAAATTAGGTTTTAGATATGTTTAGGTCACAATTGTATCCTTACGTTTTTTATTTAACTCTTAGTTAAATTATTTAACTTTTACAATGTCTTCATGAATTTTTATATTACTGGGGTAATAATCTATAATAAAATAAAATGAGAACCTCAAGTTGTTTATTAATTAAATTTATAATATTATATATTTCCTTTATCTAAACCTTATATTTTTATTACGATTATATAATTTAATAATATGTTATTTGTTTTAAAAACTCATTTATGTCAATTTTGACGCTATTTGGTATCTTGTTTTTGTGAAAGTCAAAACAAGTTTATCATATAAGAATATTTTTATAATCAACCATAATATTTAATATTCACCTAAAAAATTATTTTATGTCATAAAAACATTCAAATTGTATTTATTTTAACATTTATAATATCATTTATTTTATTCTTTCAGTAATAAGGAAAATATTGCATCATTATTATGTCATAAATAAATATATTTATATTATCTATTAAAATTATAAATAAAATACCATGATATAGTATTTATATATATATTTATAATTAATATTTACAGTTGAAGATATCAATTATATAGCCTCATATAATTTTTTTACTAAAAGATACATGCTTGTGTTATTTTTGTCTTTACTTTAAATTAATTAATATAAAATGTCATTATCACTGCCATGTGGATCCATGGGGTCCCAAAATAGACTCAAGGACTCCCATGGTCGTTAATGTATCATAAAATACGTTTAGGACACTTTTTAGGGTAATTTTTTATTATTATTATATTATTTTTACTCTTATTTACTAGATTTACCCTTTAACCGTGGTAAATAAAATATTTATTGAAGTAACTATTCATAATGTCTAAAAATAAAAGTAAATTATATAAAAAATATGTAATTACTGATTCAAAACATGGAATCCATTTTCCCAAATTCAAAAAACAAAATTTTCAGAAATTAAATTAAAATAAATTCCAATTTTCATAACCAAAAATTGTGTTTTTACGAAGTAAAAAATGTCAAAAGATTAACATGTGATTATGTACAATTTCAATGTAAAATTTCCAAAAATGTCCTAAATTATATTAAATTATAGAAATATAATATAAGGATATTGTATAACCACTCAAATGTATAATTTAACACTATAAATTATTTCAACTAATTTTTTTTAATTAAGATTTTGTATTTTTCATTATTCATCAAAATATGAAAGATATCAGAAAAGTACCAAAAATTCACCGTAAGCTAATTATGATATTCCGAATCCAAAAATGATGTAAAACTTGAAAAATAAAATTTATAAAATTTAAAAATTGTGTATTACTATTCATTAATACTTTATAAAATGACTAGTTTGATAGGTCGTGGTGTGCTGGAACTCGATGTTGCATACATCACATGCTATTGAATTATTCAAAGTGAATTGTACCATGGAATCATGTGGTGTCACATTATTTTACCATTTAATAAATTATGTACTCTCAATATTAAACTGTTCTTCAAGAATAAATGGTAAAAAAATTGAAAATACCTTTGTGGAAACCCACATCAGAAATTGGGTTAATAAATTTATTTTTAATATGAGGGAATGGGAAATGAAAAAGTCACCACCAAATTCATATTTACAATAGGAGAACATTGGTGGAAATTATAATTGTAGGAAAAATGTAAATATTTATAAGGAGTGACTGAGGCCATCAATCACAAACAAGTGAATGGAAAATTGAGGGCCTCAAAGCCATACATCTGTGATGATATAAACTATCGCCAGTTCAACATAAAATAAAGTATTAGGATAACACATTTTTGGTTGTAATAACATTTAACTAAAGTTTAAGAATTAATTTATTCATATAATAAGAAAAAAAGAATACATTATTTGTAGAGTTCCATCCTTTAACTAACTTCTACCACAAACTAATATTTCACTACAAAATATAATAGAACTCCAATATATTCTACTTATCCAAATCTTTTAGGGTTCCAAATATAAAAATATACCATTTATATGATGAAAAATATATTGTAATAACCAAGGAATTCTTGTAGGAAAGTGATAGGTGACAAAGCCTTGTTGCACTTTGGTAGAGGGTTCGATTCTTGAAGCTTTTTCCAACATGATGGGTTATCATCCGACCTGCAGGTTGTCCTTTTTCTAAAACTATAGTATTATAATATTCCAAAAATAATCTTAAGAAGTGTTTTAACCTTAAATAATACTATCCAATGTTAATCTTAATTCATTCCTACCTTTATAGTTATCCAAAATACTTCTATCCAAATTCTCTCTAAAAGGTCTCCAAATTCCAAAATAAATTATAACATATGATTCCAAAAACAACTTAAAGTTTCTATTATTGTCAAATAATAAAAATATGATTACCTTATTCATATTAGAACCTTAATGAAAACAAAAAGTTCTATAGTAAAATCCTTATATTTATCACATGCTTCTTATAACTAGAATATAATTCTTGAATAAAAAACAGAACTACATTAATTATTCCATGTCAACTATAGTAACCAAGTAAGATTGGACTTTCTACCTTGGTATTTTATGCGGTAATTTTCCTTGGTTCTTAGGAAAATCATTTACATATAGCCTCATTTTTCTAAAATTATAGCATCCAACATTGACAGCCTCTTTATTTCCCTTTCAATTACGATCCAGGTGACCTTTTTCTCCACACTTGTAACAAAATCCCATTCCTTTTAGGAATGTATCGAGGTGTTTCTTCCCAAAATTATCACATAAGATAAAATACATCTTTCCCTTTTCCCTTTATCAATATTTTGATCCACTTTTATCTTCTACTCTTACTTTAATGTCATAATACTTAGAGAAATACATTTCTACTTTGATAGCACATGAGACTATATCTTTGTATATTGAGATGGATTTTGAGACTAATGGTTGATAGAGAAATGGTTTTGACCCATCAAATAATCGATCAATCTTAATCCTTGGGTTTCATTTATAATCTACCTCATGCGTTTCTAATATTGTAATGTAAGCCTTATACTTTGCGACCTTCACATCGTCCTTTTTCCTTAGACTCGGAAATGGCCTTTCCATATCCACTCGATGGTCATGGGAAAAGTATTTTTCTATGAAAAGATCATTAAATGTCCTCTATTTCATATTTGATATCTTTTCATCCTCCATTGTGTTTTGAAGTAATGACCACCATTGATCAACATCTCCCATGAGGTGATAAATTACCATGACAAATTGTTCCCTTTCGCTACTCCCCAAAGCATGAAATATTTTCTCCAAAGAACTTATCCATTGCTCAGATACAAGTGGATTTATTGACCCATTGTATATTTTTGTTTTTTTCCTCATGAATCATTCTAACATTCATCTTCTATGTTGTGGATCTGGGTGCTCCATACAGGTAAGGTTACTATACATAACCAATGTGAGTCATCCCAGTATGGAAATAAGTTGATAAGAACCGGTTGAATCACCAGCTCCACTATAATTATCTTGAGTAAGAGTAAAATCCATACAAGTATTACGTTCATTGATATGGTTTCCAATCCTTCCACTAGGCTCAATTTCTAAATAATGGCATACACTAGATTAGTTTATGAATTACAATACATAATTCCAAACTTTCAAAACACTTAACATAAATTGAATAGTTTATGGAAATAATCAATTATTATAAAAATGTTTTATTTGAGAATTCATTTACTCATAAATCGTTACTAATGGGTTTTAAATAAAATGTGAAATATCCGGAGCATATCCCCTTGGAGTGTCATACGCAAGAGTGCATCATGCCCCGTTGTCGTGTACCAAGATACCCTGGGAAAAGCCTGAAACTCCTTGTCCATGTTTTCACTCGTAGGTACATCTATACCAGAGCCACCTCTACCTGATCATATCCAAATAGGGGTGTATTTCTTGTAAAACTCAAAAAATATCTCTATTTCAAATTTTATAGGATCATATTCTATAAAAATTCTCAAAGTCTTTCTTAGAGAAATGTTTCCAATTTTTGAGATTTTCTAAATCTAGTTTCTAAGGATTGTACTAAACTTCTCTGATACAAACTACAACACCCCAAACCTATTTACCCAGAGTATGTGCATTATTACATAACATTGGCATGATCAGAAGAGATAATGTCTCGAAACATCAATTATTTCAGTAGCCTTTGGTGTACATGATACATACATAAGTTTTACATTACATTATGAGAGGAAAAAACCACAATATTGTGTCCCCTATGAACACACTCATATCTCTTAGATGATCCCTACTGGTTAGTCACAATATACTTCTTCACATCCCAGGAAAAATAAAACATAAGAAAGGGGTGAGCTCAGATATCAGTAAGGATAACAATATAGCATAAATTTTCATAAATAATCATAAACATATAAGGAAATGTATAAGAATAAAAAAACCCTTTTAAACTTACACGTCTGATTAATATAGCAAATATAAATCAATTAATTTAATTTACATAATCACATGGATATTCTACTAGTCAAAATATCACATGAAATATCAATAGGTAATTTTATAATGATGGAATGCATAATGTCAGGCATCATAACAACATAATCCTGGCCTCGTTCCAAGACTAAAAATAATAATTTTTCAAGGATTTTTTCTAAGAAACATTTTTGTCTCATGAGACCTACCGATGCATCGAGGAGCTATAGTGGTCTCCACCTGTCACTTACTAAGTCCAATGCATTATTCATATGAAAAGGTTGAAACAAAACATAAACATTGGTATTAAAACTAAAATACAAAATCTTAATATGTTAAACATAAATAATGTATGGTATACAAATAACACATCCATAGTCAAACATATAAAAAAATTCAATACAATATGGATGATTGTATCATAATAAATCAACTTTAAAGAATTGTAAAATCCATCAAGGGAAGTTGACATAGATGAAATAAAAAATACTTGAGAGAAATATCTCTTTCTATTTTGAAATCATTTAAAAGTCAGATAATAATAATATAAAAAAATTATTTTGAAAATATTCTTATAATCTTGTCAGGGAAGCATCAAAGGTGTTATGAAGGCAGAAAATAGCCGCACCTACCATATAAGTTAAAAAACATTCTTACCTTAATTTGTCAAAAATATTATAAAGTGAATTGTTTGGAAAATGACAAAAAGATTCATTTAAATTTTTTTAATAAAATGTAAAACACGGGTATAAATGACATTAACCCATATTCTTGGAAATTTAAAAAAAAATTGAAATACATGTTTATGAAACACATATGTGGATGATAAAGAGGTCCTAGTAGATACTCATGTATAAACATCCTCAGATAATAAAGATATTGTAAAATTAACCCTTACCTTGTAATTTTCATTGGTAGAGGGTTTGTTAAACTCCAATATAATAGTTAAATAGTTGTTAACAAATTATACAATATCCTAATACATAAATATGATATCATATATGATCATCTAATATTTCTTTATTAACAATATTTTAGTAGTATCATTGTTTTAGTTGTTGACTGATTCATTTTTCTTTATATGTTTTGTTATGTAATTCATGTTTGTTATAGAAAGGATGTATTAGATTCAAATCTTCAATGATATTATGTTTTTAAACGTTATTTTTAAACAAAAAATCAATAATATTCTAGAATGGGTACGATGGGGAATAAAATCCCATAGTGTCGTGGAGACGGTATGCCATGCGTATGCCTGAGAGACAACATCATTCTATTGATGGTGAAATAACAATTAGTAGGATGGTATATTATATAAAAATAATGACAAACTACACCATGACGTGGAGACTGTAAGCCGTACATACTCAGGTATAGTGACATTGTAATTTATTGCATGGATATAATAAGAAATATGGTTGTACCATATTTCTAATAACATCATAGTATTTAGAATCTATGGGAGTCAATATTTTAGTATGGATACAACAATGAATGTGGAAGTAGATGATGAAAAGAACTTTGAAAGAGGTGATGAAATAATTACCTCTTCTTAGGGTGCTTCCTTTTGATTTGATCAAAAAAGATGTATAGGATGGATTTATGATCAATTTAAGGCCTCTAGGTTGAAGTGGATATAGTTGGGAGGAGATTTGAGTTGGGGTTTACTGAGCCAAATGGCTTTGTATGTGTGATTTTGAGAGAAGGTGAAGTACCCATTTATAAAAGAGGTGAGAGTGACTTTAGGAAAAGCATGAAATATTAATTTATTATACATCCATATTCAGTTTATAATGGATATAAAATAATTTATTTCAAAGATAAGTTTGGTATGGGTTGAAACCCTCTAATACAATTGGTTTTAGACATGTTTAGGTCACCATTTTGACCTTATCTTTTGAATTTAACCCTTAGTTAAATAGATTAACTTTTATAATGTCTTCTTGTATTTTTATATTAAATAGTTAATAAACATACTATAAAATGCCAAGAAAACCCAAAGTGGTTCATTAATAACATATGAATCATTATATAAGTCCATTTTCCGATCCTTATATTTTTAACACTATTATATAATTTAATAATATATTATTTTTTTTAAAAACTCATTTATGTAAATTTTGACACTATTTGGTATTTTGTTTTTTGAAAGTCATAAAAACTTTATAACTTCAAAAAAAAATTATCAATTCATCAATAAAAAGTAATATTCAACTATAAAATTCTTGTATGGCATCAAAACATTCAAATTACAATTATTTTAATATTTATAATAACATTTATTTTAATCTTTAATTAATAAAAAATATTGCATCATTATTGTTTCATAAATAAGTATATTTATATTATGTCTAAAAACATAAAAAAAATATCTTGAAATGTGAAATATTTTTTGATTTCTAAACACTATTTATATTCGAAGCAATCGATTATACAACCTCATATAAATATTGTTTTACTAAAAGATACAGGCTTATGTTATTTTTGTATTTACTTTAAATTAATTAAGATTAAATGTCATTATCAATCCCAAGTGTCTCCATGGAGTCCCAAAATCGACCCAAGGAAGACCATAGTTGGGAATATATCATAGAATAGGGTTTGGACACGTGTTAGGGTAATTTAATAATATTATAATATCATTTTTTACTCTTATTTAACGGATTTACCTGTTAACCATGGTAAATAAAATATTTTCTGCATTAACTATTCCTAATATCTAAAAATAAAAGTTTAATATTTACACAATTTGGATATCTTTATTCCAAATATGGAATTCATTTTTCCATATTCCAATCACAGAAGTTGCAGAAATTAATTTAAAATTAATTCTCGTTTTCAAAACTAAAAAACAGGATTTTAAGAAGTAAAAACTATCAAAATATTGACATGTGTTTATGTAAATTTTTTAATTTAAATTACATAAAAGGACCTATATTATATTAAATGATAAAAATATAATCTAATGATAGTTTAAAACCACTAAAATAATTAATTTAACACTAAAATATATTTCAATTAAAAAAATTGTTTTTAATTAAAATTTTGTGTTTTTCACTATTCATCAAAATATGAAGGCTATCAGAAAAGTACCAATAAGTCACCCTAAGATTATTTTTATATTAAAAATATAAAAATTAAGTCAAAATTTAAAAATAAAATTTATAAAATTTCAAAAAATTGGTATTACTATTCATAGGTGCTTTTAAAATGACTAGATTAATTGGTCATGGTCCTCTTGACCATGGTGTTGTGTACATCGCATTCTATTATATTATTCAAGAAGAAGAATACCATGGAATATTGGTGTGTTAAATTATTACCTCCATCAATAAATTGGGTCCTCACAATTTGAAATTATTCTTCAAAAATAAAATGTAGAAAAATAGAAAATATTTTGTAGAAACCAACATAAAAAATGGGGTTAATAATATTTAGTCTTAGTAAGAGGAAAAGGGAAATGAAAAAGTCACAAATAAATTAGGATTTTTAATAGGATATAATTGGTGGAAATTATAATTGGAGTAGAAACATAAATATTTATATGGATTGATAGAGGTAATCAATCACAAACAAGTTAATGGAAAATTGAGGGCCTCAAAGTCAAAAATCTATGTGGATTTAGTATATCCTCAGTTCAAAAAAATATAAGGTATTAGGATAAGACATTTTTGGTTTTATGATCCTTTACTGAATGTTTTAGAATTAATTTATTCATTTAATAATAAAAAAATTATACTTGATAAGTAGAGTTCCATCCTTTAACTAATGTCTACCACAAACTCATCTTTTACTCCAAAATATAATAGAACTCCAAAATATTCTATTTATCCCAATCATATAGGGTTCCAAATAAAAAAATATACAATATTGGTGAATAAAACTATATTTTAATAATGAGAGACTTCATGTAGGCTAGTGATAGGTGATAAATCCTTGTTGCACTTTGGTTGTGGATTCGATTCCCGTAACTTTGTCCGACGCGACGAGTTATCGCCCGACTTGCAGGTTGTCATTTTTATAAAATTATAATAATATAATATTCCAAAAATAATCTTAATAAATGTATTAGCATTAAATAATACTATCCAAATTTCAACTTAATCCATTCCATCCTTAATAGTTATCCAAAATACTTCTATCCAAACTCTCTCTAAAAGGTCTTTAAATTCCAAAATAAATCGTAACATTAGATTCCCCAAACAACGTAATGTTTATCTTATTTCCACATACTAAAAATATGATAGCCTTCATCATATTAAAACCTTGATGAAAAAAATTACTATATTACAATCCTTATATATATCCCATTATTCATATAACCAGAATATAATTATTGAATCCAAAAACAAAAATACATTAATTATTCCACTTCAACTATAGTAACAACATAAGATTAACCATTCTCACTTGTAACTTACTAAGGAAAATTTTTTTGGACCTTAAGAAATTCATTTTCATAAAGAACCATTTCTCTACAATTTTAGAATTAAATATTGACAACCTCTTTCTTTCCCCTGTAATGACGAGCTCAGTGACCTTTTTCCCCACATTTGTAACATACTCTGATTCCTTTTAGGCAAGCACCAGGGTGTTTATTCCCACAATTATCATATAAGGGAAAATAATTCTTTCCCATTTACCTTTATCTATCTCATTCTCCACCATTCTCTTCTCCTATAGCTTTACTTCAATGCCATAAGACATAGATAATTCCTTTTCTGTCTTGATAGCACACGAGACTATATCTTCCTTTGATGAGAAGAATTGTGAGAGTAATTATTAATAGAGAAATGGTTTTAACCCATAAAATAATTGATCAATCTTAATATTTGGGTTACATATATAATCCGTTGCATGCCTTTCTAACCTTGTAAAGTTAGCCTCATACTTTGTGACATTCTCATCCTTCTTTCGCCTCAAACTCAGAAATAACATTTCCATATCTGATCGATGGTCACGAGGAAAGTATTTTTCTATGAAAAAAAATTTAAATCCATGCATTATATATTTGATACTTATTCATCCTCCTTTGGGTTTTGAATTAATTACCAGCATTGATCTTCATCTCTTGTGGGGTGATAAACTATCATGAAAACTTTATCCCATTCTGCACTCCCTAAAGCATGAAATATTTTCTCTAAGGAATATATCCATTTCTCAGGTACAAGTGGATTTGTAGTCCCATTTAATAATGGTGGTTTTTCATCTTGAATTTGTATAACATTGATACTCCACATTGTAGATCAGGGTACCCCATACGGGTAAGGTTATTATTCATAACCTGAGTGAATTGACCTAGTGGGGTGATAAACTAATCAGCACTAGTTCCATCACTAGCTCCACAATAATTGTCTTGAGTAGGAAGGAAATACCTAAAAAATTACGTGCAATTATATGGTTTCTATTCCTTCAACTAGTCACCATTTATTAACAATGGAATACACTAGATTAGTTTATAAGACATAATACCTAATTCCAATCATGTAAAATAGTTAAAATAAATTGAACATTTTATGGATATAATCAATAATCATAAAAATGTTTTCTTTGAGAAATTATTTAATCATAAATCCATCTTAATTGTTTTTAAATAAAAGGTGAAATATCGTAAGCATATCCCCCAACAGTGTCGTAACCATGAATGCAGCAAGGGTCGTTTTTGTGTACCAGGATACCCTCGGTTTAGCCCGAAACTTCTTGTAAGATTTTTCACTCTTAGGTAAATCTAAGACAGAGCCACCAATACCTTCTCATTTCCAAAATGGATGTACTTCTTGGAAAACTCACAATATCTCAACATTATGAAAATTATAAGAATTACATATATACTAATCCTCAAAGTCTATCTTATGGTATTGTCTTATAATCAGTGTTTTTCTAAATCTAGATTCCAGGGATTGTACTAAACATCCGTGGATACCCTATAATGACCTAACAGTAGTTACCATGAGTTGGTGCATTACTAAATTACATTTTAATGATCACAAGAGATCATTTTTGGAATGACCGATAAGTTCAGTAGCCTTGGAGGTACTGGATACATAAATAAGTTATACATTACATTATGAAATAGAAAAAATAAACATTGCGTCCCCAATGAACACACTCATATCTATTAGCATATCCCTGCACGTCAGTCACAATATATTTCTTCACATCCTGGGAAAAATAAAACATAAGAAAGGGGTGTGCTCATATGCTCAGTAAGGATAACAATATAAAAGAAATGTTCATAAATAAGTAGACATTTAAGACAATGTATAAGACTAAAAAACAAACCTTATAAAGATTAAAATCATTATAATATGGAAAATATAAATCAAATAATTCCATTTAATTATTAAAATAGATATTATACTAGTCGAATAATCCCATGTAATATCAATAGCTAATTTTATTTTTATGAAATGCATAATGTTGGATATCATAACCACATAGTTAAGGCATCATGACAATACTTAAAATAAGATTTTTCCAATTCCTTGTGCCAAGACACTAGTTTGTCTCTTGATACCTACCAATGCATTGAGGAGGTATAGTGGGATCTAACAGTCACTTACTAAGTACAATGCATTCCTTATATGAAAAAGATGAAACATTACATAAATATTCGTATTAAAAATAGCATAAAAAATTTTAATTTTTAACCATAAAATATGAATGGTATAAAAATAATACATATATATTCAAACATATCACTAAACCTTCAATACAATATGGAAGATTTTTCCATAATAAATCAACTTCAAACATGTTTAAATCCATCAAAGGATGTTGAAATAGATTTAATCAAAACAATTTGAGAGAAATATCCCTTCCTATTTTTAAATCATTTAAAAGTCACATAATTATGAGATAAAAAATTTCTTTTTATAATATTATTATATTCTTGCAAGGGAAGTTTCTAAGGTGTTTTAATGACAAAAATAGTAACACCTATCATATAAGTTAAAAAACATTCTTACATTAACCCATATTCTAGAAAATAGTAATTTTTTTGAAATACATTTTTAGTAAACACAGATGTTGATCATAAAGAGTTCCCATTAGATACTCACATATAAACAACCTCAGATAATAAAGAGATTGTAAAATTATACATTACATTTTACTTTTCTATGGTTGAGGGTATGTTAACCTCTATTATAATACCTAAATCATTATTATTATATTATACATGAACCACATACAAAAATATGATATCATATATGATATTCTACTATATCTATGTTAATTATATTTTAGCAGTATCATTGCTTTGGGTGTTAGCTGATTCACTTTCGTTAATATGTTTGGTTATGTAAGTCTTGTTTTTTATGTATAGGATGTATTTGATTCATATTCATAATGATATTAAGTTTTTAAAAATTACTTTTAATCATAAAAATAAAATTATTCTAGAATGGTTATCATGGGGAAATAAATCCCACTACGTCATGGAGACGGTAAGCCAAACGTACGCACGAGCGTTAATATCATTCTATTGATGGAAAAATCGTTTGTAGTCAGATGGTATATTAAATATACAGAATAATTAACATGTTATATTTATTATTTACATCAATCGTACTCATTATTATACCCATCAAAATAATGAAGGGTTGAATGGCAAACTGCACCATGGCGTGGAGACGGTAAACCGTACGTACACACATATTGTGAAATTGTAATTTATTGGATGGATATAATAATAAATGTGATTGTACCATATTTATAATAACATCACATTATTTATATGGTATTTGAGTCATTATTTTTGTAGGGTGTCAACAATGAAAGAGGAAGTGGAAGATGAAAAGAACATTGAAAGCAGTGTTGAAATAGTTACCTCTTCTTTGGGTGCTTCCTTTTGATTTATCAAAAGGGCTCCATAGGTTGTATTTCTAATCAAAGTAAGGATATTATGTAAAATTTAATTTATTTGGGAAGATATTTTATCCAGGGTTGTTGGAGCCAAATGTATTTGGTGGTGTTATTTTGAGAGAATGGGAAGTACACTTTTAAAAGAGAGGTGGGGGTCACTTTAGGAAAACCTTGAAATCCTAATATAATATATAATTATATTCAGTTTATAATGGATAAAAAAAAGATTTAATTCAAGGATAAGGTGTGAAGGTGTCTAAATCCTCTCATAAAATATGTTTTAGAAAAGTTTAGGTCACCATTTTAACCTTATCTTTTGTATTTAACTAGTAGTTAAATAGTTTAACTTCTACAATATCTTTTAGTATATTTATATTATATGATTAATAAAATTACAATAAAGTGCCCTGAAATCCTCATGTCGTTCATTAATGACATATATATTATTATATAATTCATTTGGACTAACCTTAGATTTTTAGGACTATAAAATAATTTAATAATATATTATTTGTTTTAATAACTCATTTATGTCAATTTTGAAACTATTTGGTATTTTGTTTTTGTGAAAGTGATAACAACATTATCACTTTTCAAAAATTTATTTAATCAACCCTATAAAGTAATTTTAACCTATAAAATTCATGAATATCATAAAAAAGTTCAAATTATATTTATTTAAATATTTATAATAACATTTTTTATTCCTTAATTAACAATGAACAATATTGAAACATTATTGTTTCATAAATAAATATATTTACATTATTCTAAAAATTAAAAAAAACATGATATAGGAAATATTTTTATATTTATAATTACTATATATAGTCAAAGAGATAAATTTTATAACCTCATATAAAATTTATTTTACTAAAAGAAACATTCTTATATTCTTTTTGTCTTTACTTTAAATTAAATAATATAAAATGTCATTATCACTCCCAAATGGCTCCATGGGGTCCCAAAATCGTCCCATGGATGATCATAGTCATGAATTTATAAAACAAAGGGGTTAGAACATGTGTTAGGGTAATTAAATATAATTATAATATTTTTTTTACTCTTATTTACCGGATTTACCTTTTAACCATGGTAAATAAAATATATACTAATGTGACTATTCATAATGTCTAAAATAAAAATTATCTATTTACAAAATCTATACCACTTGATTCAAAATGTGGAATCTATTTTTCCAAATTCAAAACATAGAATTTGCAGAGATTAATTTAAAATTAATTCCCATTGTCAAAAACCAAAAAGCGGGTTTTTTGAGAAGTAAAAGCTATCAAAAAATTGACTTGTGTTTATATACAGTTTAAATGTAAAATTACATCCAATGAAGTAAATTATATTAATTTCTAAAAATATAATATAATGATTCATTAAAAACACTCAAATTTAGAATTTATCACTATAAATTATTTTGATTAAAAATGTTGTTAATTAAAAGTAATTATTTTTCAATATTCATAAAAATATGAAAGTTATCAGAAAAGTACAAAAAATTAAACCTAATATAATTTTGATATTCTAAATGAATAAATAATTTGAATATTGAAAAAATAAAATTTATAAAATTTAAAAAATTGGGTATTACTATTGAAAATATCGTTTTTAAAACGACTACTTTGATAGGCGCTTGAACTCGGTGTTACGTACATCACACACAGTTGTATTATTAAAAGAGAAGAATAACATGGAATAATGGGGTGTTAAATTCTTCCCTCCTTTAATAAATTGTGTCCTCACAATTTGAAATATTACCTCAAAAATAAAAGGTTAAAAAATTAGAAAATCCCTTTGTGGAAACTCACATAAAAAATAGGGTTAATAAAATTTAATCTTAAAAAGAGGAATAGGGAAATTAAAAAGTCACCACCAGATAAGGATTTATAATATAAGAACATTGGTGGCCATTATATTTGATGGAAAATGTAAATATTTATAGGGTGTGATTTAGGTCATCAATCACAAAGAAATGAATGGAAAATTGATGGCCTCAAATCCATTAATCTAAGATGATTTAAAATATCATCAAATCAACAAAACATAAGGTATTAGGATAACACCTTTTGGTTTTTAAGATTATTTACCTAATGTTTAGGAATTTATTTCTTCATATAATGGGAAAGAAATAATACCTGATATGTAGAGTTCCATCCTTTAACTAATTTCTACTACAAACTCATCTTTCAGTCAAAACATAATAGAAATCCAAAATATTTTTTTATCTTAATCGTATATGGTTCCAAATATAAAAATATACCATTTAAATAAAGAAAACTATTTTTTTAATAACAAAGGACATCCTGTAGGATAGTGGTAGGTGATAAATCCTTATCGCACTATGGTTGTGGGTTCAATTCCTACAGGTTTTTTAGACGCAACAGGTTATCTCCCGACCTGCTGGTTTTCCTTTTCATTAAACTGTAGTATTATAATATTCCAAAAATAATCTTAAGAAAATTTTAAAACCCTCAACAAAACTATCCAATGTTCATCTTAGTCCATTCTATCCTTTATAGTTATGCAATGTAATTCTATCCAAACACTCTGTAAAAGGCCTCTAAATTCAAAAATATATTGTAACACTAGATTCCCCAACCAACATAAAGTTTCTCTTATTGTCACATACTAAAAATATGATTTCCTTCATCATATTAACACATTAATGAAAACCAAATGTATTATAGTACAATCCTTATATATATCACATTTTTCTTATAACCAGAATATAATTCTTGAATTCAAAAACAAAAATACCTTCATTATTCCACTTCGACTATAGTAACAACATAATCCTGGCCTTGATCCCTTTGGTTTTTCAGAGGTAAGAATCTTTGGAACTTAGGACATTCATTTTTATAATTCCCCATTTCTCTACCATTGTAGCATGTAATATTGATAGCCACTTTTTTCCCATGTAATCATGATCCTGGTGACTTTTTTATCCACATTTTTAAAAAGATCCTATTCCTTTTAGGAAAGTATCAGGGTGTTTCATCCGATAATTATCACCTAATGGAAAATCATTATTTCCCATTTCCCATTTATCTTTCTCTTTCTCCACTGTTATCTTCTTCTCTTTCTTTACATTAATTTTGTAAGATATAGAATATTTCTTTTCTATCTTGATAACACATGAGACAATATCTTCATATGATGAGATGGATTGTGAGAGAATAATGCTCGATAGAGAAATGGATTTAACCCATAAAATAATCGATCAATATTAATCATTGGAATGTTTATAAAATCTTCTAAATTCCTTGATATCCTTTTAAATTTATCCTCATACTTTGCGAAATTATCATCCTTCTTTTACCTCAGACTCAAATATTTCCTTTCCATATCTGCTCATTGGTTACAAGGAAATTATTTTTCTATAAAAATATCTTTAAACTTCCTCCATTAAATATTTGATACTTCTTCATCCTCATATTTGTTCTAAATTAATGACCACCATTGATGTGAAACTCCCAAGAGGTGATAAACTACCATGAAAATTTTTTCCCTTTCCCTACCCCCAAAGCATGAAATATTTTCACTAAGGAACTTATCAATTACTTAGATACATGTGGATTTGTAGTCACAATAAATTTTGGTGGTTGTTTCCTTATTAATTGTTAAAACCATGATCCTTCACTCTGTGGATCAAGGTGTCCATACGGGTAAGGTTATTATTCATAACCTGAGTGATTTTTCACTATATGGTGATAAGATGATCATCACCAGTTGTATCACCAGCTCTATTATAATTATCTTGGGTAGGAGGGAAATCCCTAAAAGAATTACATGTGTTGATATAGTTTATATTTCTTCAACTTGGTGCCATTTATAAATTATGGCATCTACTTGATTAGTTTTTGAATCAAAATATATAATTCCAAACTTGTAAAACAATTAACATAAATTGAAAAATTTATAGATATAATACATAGTACTAAAAATTCTTTCTTTGCGAAAGTATTTACTCATAAATCCTTCATTATGGTTTTTATAGGAAATGTTAATTATAATATGCATATCCCCTTGGAGTGTCGAAACCAAGTGTGAAATAAGGCCCATTTTCATGTACCAGGATACCCAAAGTAAAGCCCAAAATTCCTTGTCAGAGTTTTTCCTCCTAGGTACATCTGTTCTAGAGACACCTCTTCCTGCTAATATCCGGACATAGACTTATTTCTTGGAAAACTAAAAAAATCACTACATTACGAAAATTCTAGGTTTTTCTTCTAAACTAATCCACAATGTCTATCTTTGGGTAATATTTTCTAGAAATATTTTTTCTAAATCTAGTTTCCAAGGTTTTTACTAAACTTTTATTGATACCAACTGTAATGCCCTGACCCAAGTTACCTAGATTCAGAGATTTATTAAATAACATTGGCATGGTCACTAGAGATCAAGTCTCGAATGCCCAATTATTTTAGTAGCCTTAGATGTACTATATACAAATATATATATTATATTACATTATGAAATGAAAAAACAACAACATTATGTCCCCTACTAACACACTCATATCTCTTAGCCTATACCTATAGGATAGTTACAATATATTTCTTCACATCCTGGGAAAATAAAACACATAAGAAAGGGGTGAGCTCAGATTCTATATAAAGATAACAATATAGAGGAAACTTTCATAAATAAGAATAAACATTTAAGGGAACATATAAAACAAAAACACTAGACTTTTAAACATAAACTTCATAATAAATTGACAAAGATAAATCAAATAATTCCATTTAATTATGCACATGGATATTCTACTTATTGAATAATCACATGTAATATCAATAGCTAATTCAATAATGATAGAATGTATAATGTCAAACATCATAACCAAATAGTCAAGGCCTCATTCCAAGACTAAATTTAATATTTTTTCAAGGCCTTGTACGAAGACACTAGTTTTTCTTATGAGACCTACCAATGCATCAATGAGCTCTAGTGGGCTCCACCTATCACTTACAATGTCCAATGCATTTCTCGTATGAAAAGGTTAAAACACAACATAAGAATTCATATTAAAAATAGCATACGAAATTTTAATACTTTAACCATAAAACATTAATGATATAAAAATAACACATCCATATTCAAACATATCAGAAAACATTCAATACAATATTGATGATTGTATCATAATAAATCAACTTCAAACAACAGAAAAATCTATTAAAGTATGTTTACATAGATGAAATCAAAACTATTTGAGGGAAATATCTATTTATATTCTGAAATCATATAAAAGTCACATAATTATAAAATAAAACTTTTATTTTGAAAATATTCTTATAATATTGTAAGGGAAGCTTTGAAGGTGTTCTAATGGTGGAAAATATCCACACCTGCCATATAAGATAATAAAACATTCTTACCTTAATTTATTAAAATGGTCATAAAGTACCTTGATTGGGAAATGATTGAAATATTCATTTCAAAACATTTTTTAAAAACTAAATAAAGGGAATAAATTACCTTATACCATATTCTAGGAAATAGTTAAAATGTTCTAAAATACAGTTTTTAGAAACACTATTGTGGTTGATAAAAGGTCCCAGTAGATACTCATGTATAAACAACCTCAAATAATAAAAAGATTGAAAAATTAAACCTTAACATGTACTTTTCCTTGATCGATGGTATGTAAAACATCTCTATAATAGTTTAATAATTGTTATTAAATTATACTATAATCACATACATAAATATAATCTCATATATGATCTTCTAATATGGCATTGGTAATGATATTTTTTTAGTATCATTGTTTCAGGTGTTAACTGATTAATTTTCATTTATATGTTTTGTTATATAAGTCATGTTTATTAAGGATATGATTTATTTGATTCATATAAATAATTATATTAAGTTCATAGACAATTTTTTAAATCATAAAATGATAAATATTCTAGAATGGTTATGATGGGGAACAAAATATCGTCACATCATGTAGATGGTAATCTGTATCTACACATGAGTGACAATATCATTTTATTCATAGTAAAATCATATTTATTAAGATGGTATATTATATATATATATAATCATAAACATTTTATATTTATTATTTATATCAATTATAATCAATATTATATCCATCCAAATGAAGAAGTGTTGAATGAAAAACTACACCATGACGTGGAGATGGTAAGCCGTGTGTATACATGTATGTTGACTTTGTAATTTATAGGATGGAAATAATAAAGAATATGGTTGTACCATATTTATAATAACATAAAAGAATTTAGAAGTTACTAGAGTCGTTAGTTTTTTATTGAGGCAACAAAGAAATAGGATGTATTAGAAAAAAGAACTTTGAAGGAGGTGGTAAAATAGTTACCTCTTATTTGGGTGCTTCCTTTTGATTTGATCAAAAGGGCTCCTTAAGATGGATTAATTATCAAATTAATGAATCTAGAAATAATTTAAGGAATTTTAGAGGAGACTTTGAGCATGGGTTGGCCGATCAAAATGGCTTTTGAGTCGTGATTTTGAAAGAAGGGAATGTACCTTTTTATAAGAGAGTTGATGGTCACTTTAGGAAAAGCTTGAAATATTAATTTATCATACAATCATATTCAATTAATTATGGCTCCAAAACTATTTTTTACAAGGTTAAGGTGGGTATTGGTTGAAATACTATCAAAAAACATGTTTTATACAAGCTTAGGTCACCATTATAACCTAATCTTTTGGATTTAACTCTTAGTGAAATAGTTTACCTTTTACAATGTCTTCTTGTATTATTATATTAAATGGTTAATAAGCTTAATATAAAATGCCAAAAGAACACCAAGTGGTTCATTGATGACATATATATTATTATATAATTCCTTTTGCCAAATTGTATATTTTTATGACTATTATATAATTTAATAATACAATATTTGTTTTAAAAACTCATTTATGTCAATTTTGACACTATTTGGTATTTTGTTTTTGTCAAAGTCAAAAGAACATTATCACTTCAATAAATTTTAATCTAAAATAACATTTCATATTCACCATGAAATTTTGGGGATGAAATCAAAACATTCAAATTATATTTATTTTAATATTTATAATATCGTTTATTTGATTTTTCTTTATTAAGAATAATATTACATCATTATTGTGTCATAAATAAATATATTTATATCATCTCTAAAAATTATAAGTAAACTATCAGAATATAAGAAATATTTTTAGCCTTCTATAGAATAATTATATTCGAAGAGATCCATTATATTACCTCATATGAAAATTGTTTTACTTAATGATATATGCTTATATTATTTTTGTCTTTAATTGAATTAATATAAAATGTCATTATATCTCCCAAGTTGCTCCATGGGGTCCCAAAATCAATCCAAGGATGCCCATGGTCAGTAATATATCATTAAATAGGGTTATGAAATGTGTTAGAGTCATTTAATATTATTATAATATTATTTGTTACTCTTATTTACCAGATTTACCCTTTAACCATGGTAAATAAAATATTTAGTAAAGTAACCATTCATAATCTATAAAAATAAAAGTTACAAACTTACACAATTTGGAACACCTATTTACAAATATGGAATCCATTTTCCCAAATTCAAATCATAAAAGTTTCAGAAATTAAATTAAAATTAATTTCTGTTGTCACAACCAAAAAGAGGCTTTTTAGAAGTAAAAACTATCAAAAGATTTACATCTGTTTATGTGCACTTTAAATGTCAATTTACATAAATTGACCTATATTATATTATATTCAAATAAAATTAATCTAATGATACTTTACAACCACTCAAATTTATAATTTAACACTTCAAATTATTTCTATTAAAAATGTAGTTTTTAATAAAAATATAGTTTTTTTACTACTTATCAAAATATGAATTTTAACAGAAAAGTAAAAATAATTCACCCTGAGCTAATTTTAATTTTCTATATCCAAAATTAAAGTCAAAATTGAAAAATATAATTTATAAAATTTCAAAACGTGGGTATTAATATTCACAACTACTTTTAAAATGACTAGTTTGATCATTCTTGGTGCACATGAACTCTGTGTTATGTACATCACACATTATTATATTATTCAAAGAGAAGCATATTGTGGAAGCTTGGGGTGTTATAGTAGGAACACCATGGACTATAAGGAACTCAGAAAGCTTGGTCTCGTCATCGATCCTAGACTCTGTCAAAATGGCACTATTCTTCACAAGACACGACACGTGCAGGCAAAACCGTGCATGGGTGAGTGTTACAATACTCAGTAGAGGACCATAAAAACCATAAAGAAATATACAAGTTAACGTTAGTATCAGCTCTACATAGTATCTGTCTGCAGAACATATATCAAGGGAAACCCATACAGATATAATCAAAACCTAGACTCATAGTCTATATACAAGTCAAACAACCGCATACCCCCGCTAGGGATTCTATTTGAAGGTTCCACAAAGCACTCATTTGGGAGAACTCACCCAATGAGTCTGATAGCTCTGATATCATCTGTCTGAGAAGTAATGTTTGTCTGGAAAAGCTATGAGAGGTATATACACTCATTCCGAGAGAACACACTACTGAGTGGGAAAAGATCACGATACACAGATGAGGATCACTTCCAGGGCCTTGGCAGATACCGTGACTCATCCAAAATCACCTGCTAAGAAAATTATTGGTATCCTATAGCATTAGTCACGTCAATAACTAACTCTAAATAGGGTCAATAATGGATATAGTATCTCACTTTAGTTCTCTTGGAGGTATACCTGACTCTATCCTGGAATGTATCACTGAAGGGATCATACTCCTGTGAATGGAAACGATACATAACCTTCAGGGGAATGAGAAAAAGGGGAACTAACGTAACAGAAACATGTCCAAGGAATAGTGGACAAGAAGACGACGACATGTACAAAAATGTACATGATGTGTGGAAGGGTCACACATCTTTTCCTCTAACCATGGGTACTACCCATGTACAACAACCTGTGTCGCAAGGCTTGTCATCTAGAAGAAGGTAAACACGACGTGTGAGATAGTGACACACCGTGTTCCTCTATTTGGGGAGGACTCCATGTATGCTAGCCATGTGCCCGCACACGACTTCAACCCATGTGTGACAACCTGTGTAACTGGTACACATGGTGACCCACGTAACTGGCCTCGTTTGAACGTGTGGTGGAGTACATGGCATTTACTCCACCCAGTGTACATGTATCTTCTGAGATACACACTTAGTTCATGTAGGGACCCACACACCATGTAATGATTCTCACACGCCGTTTTTTTTGCTTCCTATTGCACGGAACTCCAACTACCACTAGGTGGAGCCCACATGCACTGTCTTCCTTAGGGAATGTTGTGTCTTCACTGTGGGTAGCGCGAAACCCCTATCCACTACCAGGCCATGACTCACGGTGTGTTCTTCAGAATACACCCGGTGTTGGTCGGAAATTTCTAAAAATCGTCGTTCTTCATTGTCGTGCCTCAGGTATCCTCCTATCCTCAATCCGGCCATCCGATCATTTAGATACTCAAGATCCAAGGTCTCCCTACTATTTATTAAAAATTTTGAAAGGTCTTGGGGATTTGATCAGCCCCAAAAACCCAATTCGATCATTCGCGTGAAGAACGGTCGATGAACAATTTCTTCTAAGTTGTGTCAATTCGTCTTCCACTGTAGCCATCACACCTCTGTTGAGTCTTCATGTTGTCAGATCTCCAATTCCATATCATTTTGTTGTGAAATAGATGTGTAATGATCTTTTTTTCTTACCCCCATGAAGAACGCGAAGAACGTAGTGTTAAAAGGAGAAAGATAGTCAATTAAAAAGAGGAACACACCTCCGCCATAATTAGACACGATGTCAATTAACTCCTACTAGAATGATTAAAAACGGTGATTAAAAAGATAATACAACAATTATCACAAATACAATTGTCAAAACAAACCCCAGAAAATAATAACCCTCCCACAAGAACGTGTGATCTGTGTATCAACCTGTCCATGGGTTGATACACATTCGTCATTTAATTGATGAACATGGAGAAAATAAATCAAAATAACAAGCCACTTCCAAGATTTGGTTGATGAAAAATCATCGTGTCACATTCGTTGGCAAGGATCTTAAAATCTGAGATGCGTTGATCGTGTCATCATCGTCCACTAACGAGTTCTCCTCCAATGCTCCAATGGGAAATCCCCAATTCGCAAGGTTATGAGGCAAACCCTAAAAACTTTCTATAAGTAGGTATTAAAAGGGGAGGATTAGTTCTCTACCATTAAAGAGTCATTTAAAATAAAATAAATTATTATTTTATTTTATTTCCTTTAAAACTTCCAAATACAAACATTTGCAGCTGAACCATGTCGGTTGATATTAGGCCCCGCCTAAGGTAAAGTCACTGCTCTGAATGAAATGGTGCCCTCAATTCTCAGATCTCTACACCTATTTAAATGTTATTAAACTTTTTAAATAAAACCTCTCAAATGAACTTTTTAAATTTTTACTTATTTATAATTTTTATTCTAGGCACTCCGGGCCTCAGAATTGTACGACGTTGAGAAGCCTCGCCTCGTAATAATTAAATATAATTTTTCAAAATAAAACACTGAAAACTTGAGACATTACAGACTGTATTGGTAAATTTAAATTTATAATCTCAATATCATTATCAAGGTAACCAGTATATCAAAAAAAAATTCATAATGGTAGCTTAGACCCTAAATAAATGTAATAGTGAAATTTAGGGTTTTTGTAAATGTATTACACTGGATGTGTAAAGATAATGAGTGAATTTCATATTCTACATAATGGTGAAAAAATTTATATGTAATGGTCATCCAAAAATCACCCTACCTAGTTATGGTAGTCCATAGTTCTAATGGGATACATAAAGGTACATAGTAGTTTTTAAGGGTTATTTGAATGCTTTACAATCTACATAAGGGAAATGAGATAGTTATGATGGAAATATTAAGACAACCTATGAAATACATAACCAATGTATATATGAATTAAATATATTTAATGATTTCATTTGAGATTTATAAATGTGGCATGAGTTTATATAATTAAAAGAAAAATATTCAGATAATGGAATGTGATATGTTATTAGATATTCAAATGTTTTTAAAAAATCAATGGTTATAATTTTAGATAAAAAAATGAAAGACATTTTTGGTGGATGTTGTGATACTGAGTGAGTAATTTAGTTGAATTTGAGTTGATTGATAAGGACGACTAATCCACTATAAATATAGATATATCGTGAAAATAGGAAGGTGATCAACCACATGATGGTTAATGGATCTCACATGTGATTAATGGTATTTACAATTATATAAATACACATGATTGACTATGGGAGATATGGTTGTAAATCTGACCATATAAAATCATATGGATAGGTCAAGTTATGGATGATCATCTACAAACACTACATTGAAGGTTGTGGTACTTGAAATAAATAATGGAAGAGGAAACCACGTGATAAAATTACATGAATTTGTGTGAATAGGAAAAAAATTTGATATATATGAATGCTTATAAAATATGGAATCTAAGTGTTAGGTTATGAATCCATGAATTCATCATTTAATTAAATACGATATCCTTGTGGCATGAATGTTATGGATTGATTCATTTATGTAGTTTCACATGAATTCATGTAATTTAATGGATTAAAATTTGTTTCTATGATGACTATTGATGTTTTATAATTTAGTAGATAAATATTTATGAATTCTTATAACCTATAATGAAAAAGAATATATAGTAATTGATAAAAAACAAGGATGAATTAATACAATTTTATGTTATTTAAATGTTGAATAAAATTATGAATATTAAAATAAGTTTGTAAGGGATGGTAATAAATAAAATATCTATTAAAAAATGATTGATTCTTCAAGTCTTTGGAAATTTTTATTACGAGAAATATAACAACTCCACTTGGATATTTTATGACCAAAATTGAAGAAAAAAAATATTAAGATTTCAAGGATATTAAAAATATATACTTTATTAAAATAGTTGAGAATTAATAATCACATTATTATATGAATATCAATATAGAATGCATGTGATGAAGAATATTCTCATTTGTTAAGTTTTTATAATATATGAGAGATATTATTAGAGATTTATAACAACTATCATCCAAAAGGGGTATGATTTCTAAAGATGGGAGATCAATCATTAGAGAAAATGAACTAATAACCTAGTATTTAGAAGGAGGAGGGGTCATCTGATTAAATATCCAAGAGAGATTCAAGACATGATGTTCTAACCATTATTTGTTACTACTGAAGGTCTTTATGTTTTTTCATGTTAAGACCAGCTGTTCTATATGATCATAGAGGATGACTAAAATCAAGAGTTTCACGTACTTCTTTTCTGGATCTTTATTATTGAAGATATGAAGTCTTTTCCAATTAATTTTCAAATCTATATAAACATAGTGGATTATATATTTCAATGATTGGTTAAAGGGAAAATAATAGACTCTATGTTGATAGGACAAAACTATACATGGTTGTAAAAAATTATTGAATATATTGGTGAATCCATGTTAGTGGTGTATCCAAAATGAATAGGGGTAGGAAATTCATTTGAAGTTTTTAAATATTTTCTATTCATATAATTCATTTAATTACTATTATGAGGTGAGGATTTTAGAAATCAATGAGTTTATTTAGAAAATAAATCTGTTCAAGTTGTTGAATTTAAAAGAATAATAATTCTATATAATAAGACGACTAATTAAACCCACCTCTTAGTGGTCCATCTGAAATGGGTAACTACATATGGAATCAAGGAACTAGTTTCCCTCTAAATATATTATTTTTTGATAAAATGGGGAATCTCGAATATATGAACAACTGAGGTTATGTTATCTTTAATGGAATGAATTATTATAGTTGAAAAAAATATGATTCTACACTACCGCCTATCAACCGATCCGGAAGTTTGAGATGCTGGTACAATAGTATTTTAACCTATTGTTGATCATTTTCCTAAAAATCCGGAATATATAAGGAATAAAGAGAGGGACAAAAAATCCCAAAATTCTGCCTTTCTTTTTCTATGATAAAAATTATATAAAAATGCTCTGGGTCTTGAATTTTCTAAAGAAAATTCAGAAATATTGACAATAAAAAATAAGGAAATATGAATTTCAAGGAATCAAAATAGAAATTCTATGTGTGTAGAATTGAAGAAATATAAATTGATTATGATGAGAATACATATGTTCATTTCACTTGGTTAAATAAAAAAGTTCTCATTATTCTCATATTTGGTGAGTAACTAAAGTACTCAATCACTGTGAAGAATATTCATAGAAATTTCAAAGAAATATATGATCCCATGGAATTATCTATGGATGATGGAGAATAACTGAATGTGGATAAAGTTCACAATATCATTATAACCTAGGAAATAAATAGCATCCAATATTCAAAATGAATTTAGAGATGAAATATCATTTAATATATAAGATAAAGAAATGTAAATGTAATTACAAGACATTATAAAGTTTTATATATCGAGTGTTTACTCAACAATTCCATTTCATTCATTTTAATTATAGTTTTAGATTTAGAGAATACAAAATTATGTGATAAATATTATATAAAAAACCCATGTAATAAATTCTTGATACTTTTCTTAGTATCAATTGTGTCTATAATACAATTTTTTTGATAAATAATCATTTTTTTATTTTCGTCAAAAATATTTGTGATTTTCAACTTGACATATTATTTGATAAAAATCATCCTAAAAAATATAATTTTTTTTTGAAAAATGTGGACTGATAACAAAATCATCCTTAAGGGAGATAAAACTAATAAAGAAATATGTTAGTTCATGAAAATTTTTAGAAAAATATCCTTTATTAAAAAAAACATTGGGATCAAAGTAAACATTTTATTACCCAATAAAACAACATTTATTTTTTAATACTCTAAAAAAACTTCATAATAAATTTTAAATGAAAACATATTACTCTAAATATGTCCTTTTAAATCATTAAAACCATTTGGAAACATATTCACAATGTTATAATTTTCACCCATATGTAGTATAGTATACTTTCATTTAAACATAAACATACCATATTAACCTGTGGAATAATATTGTTTAAATAAAAACCACTAAAAACATAAATTATTTTTTGAACCTAGGAACAATTTTCCACATCACTCCTAAAAATGGAATAACCTTGTGGTTTAATTTTATAACAAATACATTGTATGGATATCATGGATCCACTCATCCTTGGATTATAAAAAATAACCTTTCTTTGGATGATAACAAAAACACCGAAACATGGTTTTTTATTGAAAAATACCTTCATCCTAGAAAATGTGAAATTACCATAACATAATAAAAAAATAAGATATCTTTCATTTTCATCATTTCACTCTTTAAAATATTCTTTGTACACAAAAAATAACAATTATTGATAATGAAATATATATTAATTTAAAATCAATTATGAAAAGGAGAACAAGATAAAATATAGGGTTCCTTTGATTAAGACAAGAAATATTGTGAAGGAAAATATATAATGAATATTAGTAACAAAAGTTTGAAATTTTTTTTAATATAGTATACATTAAAATAGAACATTAATTTTTTAGTTTTTTCAAAAAATTATATGTTAAATAAATAAAATTATTCAGGGTTAAAACGAATCAAATAATATAAAAAGTTTTATAAAATTTTCTTAATAATTCATTAATAGCTATACATATAAAAATAATTAAAAAAATTAGTGTGTGGAATAGAAATATTTGTCGAAAACAATATTTAAATCATTTAAAAAAAGGATTTGAAGTAAAGTGCCCTCTACTGTGAGTGTGAATTATCACATACATTTTTTATATTCATGAATAATAAATTTATTTAAATTATTGAATTTTATAAGAATGTTTTAATAGTGTATTATTTATTTTTACCTTGATATTATTACATAATCAATTGATTTCATGTTAGACAATTTGATGGTATTATGATCATATATCTAAAATGGATTCAGTGGATTAACTATGGTTGGAAAATTAATTATTCCAAAATATATAAAATAAAAACAATGTAATAATTATCACCTTTTTTTTGAAATTATACTTTTAAAACCATCCATAAATAGTAGTTATGAAAAATTTAATACTTTATAGTCATCGATATAGAAGACCGTACGTACACATGAGTAAAATTTCCATTTTTTCAATGATCATTATAGAAAGAATGAATGTATTATTTTTGATTATAAAAGATAATTACATTATAAATAAAATATTACTTATTTTAATAAACTTATTATATTTTCTATGTGATGTAATGATGAAAAATGAACTACATTTCTTCATGGAGGTATTTGTCCACACATACGCCGGAATGACATAGTCATCTTTCAATGGATGGAAAGGTAACAATGTATATAAAATTTTATTATTTTATAATTATAAATATTTCATAATTAAAATATCTATAAATTAAATCCATCATTATAACCACCTGTGAAAGGAAATTATGGAATACAAATTACATCAGTTTTAGATGTTGTTGTCAGCCTTACACACAAATGAAGGTTTCATTTACCATTTCGAAGGAAGTGAAGATGGATGGATGTTATTACATTTACTAATTATATATAATTATATGGTACATTATAGGTTTTTTATTTTTGTATTTTTAATATGATTTTATAGAGGTGGTATAATAAATAAAAAAATTCTCTGTTGGGAACTATACCTCCTCTTTAGACTACCACATTTTATATACTAATTAATTTCACTAAGGTTAGTATTCTGGCTAATTTAAGGAAATTCTAATGTTTATATGGATTTTAATTTACTAATTAGGTAGGAATTAATTGATACAAAATTTCTTTTATGTGTGAATAAAATAGGAGTGGATATTCCCTATTATAGTAGAAGATAGAGCCACCCTTGGAATTTTTCATAATATTTTTATTATTGTAATTTAATATTCATATTCAAATAACTATAAATTATTATTGTATAAAATGTTTTTTATTTTAAATTTTATATTTCAATAATTTTTTTCATGTTTATATTGTGTTTTTCCTTTATCATTTAATTTTAACTGCATGTTACCCCTTTTCATACTGGCCATGATAATCAGGTTTTTCCTTTTTGAGAGTTGAGGCATAAACTATAAGTGGTAAAAGGACCATAAATGGACAATGTTTTATATTATTAACCATATCCCAATAACATGAGAATAAATAGTATTTTCTATAATTATAAAAAATTTAATAAAAAATTATTTTTTATTAAATATCTTTAATGCTAATTTTTGACCAAACTCATTTAATTTGACAATAAAACATCAAGAAAAAGTTACAACTCAAATAAAAAATTTAACATACCAAAAATATTTTAAAATTATTTTCCAAATCATTATGAAATTGTAAATCACTCAAAAAATATTTTTATATTGTTTTGAAAAAACTTTTATTGATTCCTCCAGTACTTATATAAGAACTATTTCAATGTTTAATAAGAATTTATAGTAATTGTTTAATCACCAAAAATTGTAAATTAATTAAATAATGATAAATAATTAATATTTAAAATGCATAATTATAACTTAATATATTCTTCATTTATCTATATGTAAAAAAAATTAGATATAACAAATCAATGAGAATGACATTTTTTAATTTTGTTTATATAAACTCATCTAAGTATCAAAATCAAATCCCAATTGAAATAAAAAGGCTATGTATACAAATTTATCAGGAATATGGATGAGATATAAAAAATCAATAAAATAAATTACTATATTAACATTATTTATTTTCTTTATAATATTATTTTTAACATTAAATTTTATAATTACACTTTAACGTTGTAACAAAAATTATTAAGGTTACTATTCGTAATGTTAGAAAATAAAAGGAATCTATTTAATAAATTTGGTCATTATGATTTCAAATATTTTACCTATTTTTTAGGATTAAAAACATATAAGTGTACAAATTTAATTTAAAATTAAACATACAATATGAAATGATGTAATATGTTTTCTGAACTATTAAATTTTTAAGTAAAAGATAATTTTATACTAAATTAACATATAAATTTCCTTTTAAAATCCATAATTATATTATTTCAAATAAAATGGAACTAATTATAATATGAATGTAATAAAAATTATAATTTGACATTTTGAATACATAAAAATATATTTTTCCCAAAATAATTATTATTACCCACTATTCAATAAAAAATCACATGTTTTTGAAAATTCTATAAAATTAACTTTAATATAATGCATCCATTATACAAATATAATGGATTGAAAATATCTAAACTAATGTTTCATGATAAATATTCCTGGACATGTAATAAATTGTTTTCAGTATAAAAATAATTTATATATTGAATATCAATGTTTCCCCAGTTAATAGAACACTATATATATCATGGGTAATATTTTAAAACCGATTAAGAGAAAAAAATGATATTAAAAATGTAATATAATGTAACTTTATCAAGGGAATGACAACCAAGTAGTTTTGAAAGGTTATTTTATAGTGTATGGATATCAGTAGTGAACAATCATAGAGTAAAATTGTTTTCACTAATAGGATGTTAAAAAAGATAGATAATTACCATCGTACACTAACGTTAAGATCATGTAAAACACATTAAAACATTAGCATGATAATATCAAAGGACTTATTTTTATTTTATTGTGAATAATCCCCCTTTTAATGGTTGATGGAGAACCCATACTTGACCCGTAGGCACAAGGAATAAGGTCCGGCATTACTTGCAATACATGACCCGAAGACCCAGTGACATACCATGTTCAATGCATTACCCATGACCCGAACCCACTAGAACTTCCCCTCCCTATATTTTGCATCATTTATCTCCTAGCTCCCCACCTTACATTGCTGATCTGATAACACTGCCTCATACAAAGCTGCATGGTGCCTGGTCCTGATGGCAGTTGCCATACCATCTTATTCTTCCAATCTGGTTAGCTCTGCTTCTGGTGACTAATATTCTTGTTGCTCTGATCCTCTTATGGGGCCTGCTCTATGTGAATTTGGCTACTCCATGGAATCAATGCCTTGAAGGCCTTGTGGACCAAAGGACATTGATGGCTCGAAGGCCCTTGAAACCAGTAGGCCCAAACCGATGGCCTGAAGTCCCAAATCTGGTGAATTGTTCCGGTTGCTACTGTACCGAATACTAACTACTATAGTAAAACTACAATACTTCTATAGTACTAATACAACACTGCTACAATACACCATCAATTTTCCTCAACCAGGTTTTTGAACCTAGGTCTCTTGGAAGCCATGTAAGAGCTCTTACCACTCGGGTACGAGCTCGTTGGCACCTTAAAACATTAAAAATATAAATTAAAATTTTATTTCAACACTATCAATATATTCAAATCATTTATTATAGTTCTTATAGAGTTCTTGAATCATCCAAAGCATATACCTTGGAGAATTTTTTCATGGGATCAATTTGGTACATTATTTTGGTATTGAGTGAATATTGAATTAATAAAAAACAGAACCTTTACATTTTATTACACCTAGGAGTATATAAGTTTTTTCTAAACCCAATTACAGTTCCACGATAGGTATATTTTTGTTAGGAAACCATACACATATTTATTTTCAAAAAAATTATAATGTTTTTAGATATTAATAATTGTCCCTTGGGGCTCTATAGATGTGTAACAATTATAATAAATTACGAGGGTGTTATAAAAAGAAGATGGTGATCAGTCATTGATAATATGAAATTTCATTTATTACAATGAATGAATATTATTTTTCATAATGAATTGAAAATGAATTTGAAAGGATCACACAAAAAAGGTTAAGAAGATAATATAGACCCTTAAATTTACATAATGAAAACATATACAAAGGATAAAATTAGAAGGAATACGTAAAATCGCATTAAAAAATGATAAATTTATCATAATAAATTGTAATATAAATTAATGGAGGTGTAAAAATTTAATTTTAAAAGATATTAAAGTAAAATGATGTAAATTAAAAAGGGAAAATGGAGGATTAAAAACCCTTATAATGATGTTTTGTTTATAAAACATCCTAAAATAACCCAATAACATTATAAAATCCTTAAAGAGACCAATTTATGTAAAAATGTGAAAATAACCATGATCAATAATTCTTGAGGGAATTTTATTTGGAGGATGGGTGAGTATTTATAGTAAATGGGGGGGGGGGATTTCTTACTATTTTATGAACATAGGCCTTGAACTCTAATTAATAATAAACAAATTTGTCCTTCTTATTATTTTATACAATTATATATGAAATTAATGTTATTTTTTTGATTTCCCATGTTAATAAGTTGGAATATATTAAAATATATTACTTTTGGATGTATAAAAGATTTTTTAACATAAAGAACTATTTTGTAAAAATTAAAATAAAAATCATGTTTTTGGAGATTCACTATTTGTTTTGGAAAATTAATTTTATTATTTTACAATTATTTATTCAATTGAGTATTACATTTTTGAGTACAAGAACTTTATATTAATCATTATATTATTTGCAAGACATTAGGATGTCAAAATACATGCCGTATATTGATAATAT
The DNA here is from genome assembly GCA_963277665.1 of Viscum album. NCBI lineage: Eukaryota > Viridiplantae > Streptophyta > Magnoliopsida > Santalales > Viscaceae > Viscum > Viscum album. Next base: position 125,857,332 of record OY728160.1, read on the forward strand.
AATTTAATTTATAATTAATAATTCTTCATAGTTAGGGAATTATAAAAAATTCGGCATTGTCCTATCTCAATGTGTTGATATCAAATAAAAAATCCTTTTTATTATAATTTAATCTCTATTTATGTGAAGATTAATAATTACAAAAAATATTTGTGAATTTAAGAAATCACACGATTGGCACTGAAAATTTCAAAGGTATTATTATTATTGTTATTCTAAATCAATTTTGTGTAATTATATTAATATTCATAGACATATATAATATTAATTTCAAATTATATTTTTAGTAAATGATTTTATGTTACTATTATTTGATTTTTTATATATATAATTTTCTAGTTTTCTACTATATTATAATCTGTTTTACAATTATGAGGAAGTAATGGAATTTTCGTGATGGATAATTTTTTTGATGAAATATTTATTTATTATAGTATAATATTAGGGTTTAAAACATGAATTATTTTAATATTTATAAATTTAAGTATAATAGGTTTTTTCATTGTTGGTTATTCCACCAGATACATTTCTTGTATGCCTAATTTTTCTTTATGTAAGAAACTACACAAAGGACACTAAATTTATTCATATTTACTTATGAAAGGTGTCTTATCATAATACGTTTCGATAAGATAAAAATTAACACAATATATATAAGTATGAAAAATAATTTTATTTACTTCAATTAATTGAGATTCATTGTTCTCTTCTTTCTTAGACCGGGTCTTTATCAAATTCATTATACCACTTTTCTTATTTTTCTATAGAGTCTTAGAAGAGATGGAATTGGGATCTATAATTGAATCTTATTATCAATGCATTCAATTCATAATTACATTAAAAATTGATCTTAATAGAAATAATAAAATATTAGTATCAAATATTATTCGAACATACTAAGACACAAATTATTTAGAGAGATATAGGACATTCCCTACTAGGTGGTAAATTATTATTGGATGTACGATTATAAATTAACACTTTATGAATTTTTACAATATACGTATTTAGTGATCAGATCTTTCTTACTAAATCATATCCTCTTGTTTTCCATCATGTACATAAATTTGGACAATATTTTAATAAGGATACAATGATTTGATAAAAATTTCCACCTCTATTTAGTATGACTATATCCTTAGTGGGTCATAATTAATATCCCATAAACTAAAATTATATATATTTATCAAAACAGTCATACAAAAGGGAATGAATTTGAAACTATTTTTTGAATCTAACTAGATAAAATTCATGAAAAAACTATCAACTTCATAAAATGGGTTAATAGCTTGAACATGTTGAATAAAGTTCATAAAAAATAATCTCAGCCTTATCTATACATGAACATAATTTGATATAATTCCACAAAAAATAAAAAATACAATGGACAAATGAATATCCTATTAATCAAAATGATATCTCACATACATATAAATTAATGTATATATCAAATCACCTTTTTCCTTTTTATATAGTAATCTCTTTGGTTGTATCTCTAACATCTTATTCTTCTACAACTAGTATAATATCTATTAGAGGTAAGAAAATAATACTATATTACAATATATATTCTTCAAACCATGGAATCATCCCTCTGTAAGAAACATGGGATATTCTATTTTCTTTAATAAAAAGAAATCTATAAATTATATTTTATTAGTTTCCTTCTACGAAAAAGAGAATGTTATTATTCATCTCCTTTATTTCAAGTTCCATTATCATCTTAAAGAGATATTTTTGTCTTGGTTCTCAATAACTAAAAAAAATTATCTCTCTCCCCATCACACCCATTTTATACTTTATATATTAGTTAAAAAAATATAATTTCTATTTTTCTGTTATTGAATGTGTTTATAAAATTTAGTGTTTCAAATTTTTTATCATTATACTATACTTTTTTTATGTACTTGACATGGGATAGTCCCAAAAATCACCTGAATATTCTTCTTATTAAATAGTTTACTCCTATAAAATTCTTGGTGTTCCATTTTCTTCTACATTATTGTTTTCTCATTTTCTCAAATATTATTTATTATCAATATGTAGAAATATGTTTTTCTACATACTCTCAATAATTCTCTATTGATTTTTTAAAATCACACAACATTTTATATTTGAGGCCTGGTTAACCCGTTACTTGTTGATAGATTTAATAAAAAGATGTAAAAATTTTTATATTAAAGCAATACTCAGTAGATATAAGATCAATACAGCCTCATATAATTCCACATGAATCATAATCTTTTTCTGATATTTAAAAGTCGGATGTTCATATATTTCATTAATATTTTAAATTTCTAGATCTAATGAATCAATAATTTCCTCATTTCATGATTCAACCATTTTATATGAATTTTATTTATGATTCATCTTGTTTTATAAATTCTTACAGATCACATTTTTTTCAAACATATTGAATCATAATTTATTCTTTAATATTTTTATCCCTGATGAATAGAGCATACATCATCGGATTATTTTACATAAAATATTATATATTATCAAATTTTCAACATAATTTATTCCATAACATTATCAAAATCTAATTAATTATTTAACCATATAATGATGATTTCTTATGACTCATAGACATAGTATGATTACTCAAATGAAGAAAAAAATAACGTACATATAGGTCCCCATGATTGAAATGCAAGAACCATATGTATTGTTGATTTCTCTTACTCAAAAATACATAGATCATGACATTGTCAGATTTTACATTCCGTAAGGTTGAATCATACAAAAAATATCAAATTACTAATTTTTTTTCTATAATGACTCATACACGGATGAATTTTAAATTAATATGGCTCAAAACTAAGATCAAATGAATCATATATAATGTTATAATAAGTCATATGGTATCTTCAAATTAGTCATGTATAGTCATTGGATGAGTCTTATGATGGTCATATTTACTAATAAAGTCTCCTCAATGAATCATATATTAATAAGAAGAATAATTACATTTATTAAAAAAATAGAAAACATATAATTTCAGAAATATTTTAATTTAGAATAGTGATCCTTCAAAACATCTTTAATCCTTCTTAGTTAACTAAAATATACTTCCAACCTCATATAATTGTTATTCATTCAATCTACATAACATCATTTCATCATTAAGAATGATTATTATAAATAATAATTATTTACTATATCTCAAAACTGTTCCACTAGATGGAATCATTTCACATCCATCAAATGAAATAGACTACACTTCTATATAACTAGTACTTGCATATTAATATGAAGAGTATGTCAACATAATCATATCTAATTCCTTAACCATATTTTCCATCATATAAAATCATAAAACTGAATATACAAGGGTAGTACATTCTTTAACATATAAAAAATACACTAATATATTCTAAACCTAAATTCCATGCGACCAATTCATCATCTCCAAATGAGAAATGATAGATATTGTATTCTAATATTCAATGTGTGTCACCAATATTAATACAATATTTATATATTGAATCCTATATTAGTAATACTTATTTTTAATAGCCTTGGTAACTCTATGATTCATTCATGATATTCTTCATCAACACATGTAAAAATGAAGATAATTTTTTTTAATGTCATTATTCTATTTTGCTAAAATAGAAAAACAACACAATGTGGGTTTAATGAATACAAACTATATTTTTTTTATAATTATATATTCTCTATATATAGGATTGAAAACTTTCTATCATATACATTCCGTAAATATTTATTTGAGAGTAACTCTTATTCTATTTGCATCTTGAGATACACCCAAATTATGACCATTATCAACATACAACAAACAATAATCACTATTGTATAAAGTCTATATTTTATATAATCTATGATATTAATTATATTATTACTTAATTGTTTCCTCACAACCGTCTAAATTCATTTTGGTTTAATATATTTATTTTATTTTTATAGGATCTTATTAGAAAATATGCTTGATGATCTGATCTTACCAAATGGTTTCAAGAATTTCATTTGAGATTTGTTTCATTCAAACTTTCCATCCTAGCACTATGTTTTCAATGCTTTTGAAATGTATTTACAAATCTCTTTCTCAGTTGGACCACACACATAATTTCCTACAAAACCCTCAACATTCAAGTAACATGAAGAACTAATATAAGAAAAATCAATTCTATCAAGTAATATATTCTAATACATAAAATATATTAACAATTCCTACATTAATATTTCTTCACTAACTCTAGATATATCATTTAAGTAGTTAATTTAAAAAATATTATTTTTAAACTATATTGAACTACTTAAATCCAACTATTTATAAGGTTCTAGATAAAAATGTAAGAAACAAATTATTTATATCATATTACAAGAAGATAAAACTAATGATAAAATAAGAAAACTTCCTCTTTAAATTAATATATTAAAAAAAGTCATTAGTTAAATATTTTAATTCTTATTCAAAGAAAATTTTATCCTGATTAACCAGTAAATTTTTAAAAAACTCTTTTTTGTTGAAATTGATTTCAAATGGTATAAACTCATTTAGAAAATTTATATACATCTAGATAGAAATTCTCTATTATGAGTGTCTTAATAGAATATCCCAAAATTTCCATGATTTAACTCTTAAGGTAGACTATAAAGTTATTGATATCATAGAGTATCCCAAAATGTCCATATCTATCATCTGTGGCTATAAAGTTATTGATATCATAGATTATTTATGTTGTTTATCAAAATCATCTAATGTTTATCTATGATACCTTTTGAAATATTTATTAAGGATTATACCACTATATGGTAAAACATATGGATTGAATTCCTAGGTTTTTAGTCATTCTTATTATAATTAGGTTATGTAGGATTTCTTTCCTGATAGATCTAATGAAATAAATACTTGATCAATCATCTCCATTGACCCCATGGAGTTGGTTTAGGGAATATCTCCTTCCAATGTAGCTTGGATTCACATGGTTTTACACTATCTCATTTAATGGTAGATGAAATTATTCTTTATTATTATTTTTTTCTTTGAGACTTTTTTAATGGACTTATACTTTTTATTGATTTACATTTATGTATTTGGAGACTAGTTTTATATCTATAATCTAATTTTTATCCAATGTGTTTATATATGAAATCTATTATCAATATACCTAGATTGTATGAGGAATACCCACAACCTCTTCATGACACAATTGAGCTTCCTATTGTTAAGGACCAAGATAATATTCTTCATTATATCATGATAATATACTTTCTCTTTTTTATATCCCTTAGTTATGGTAGATTTATATCAATTTAAATGTTACTTAATGGAGACATCATATAATGAACATCCTTCAAGAAACTGTCAACTACCTCAAATATTTTGTTCAAATCATGATCATTTTCATCGAATAATGTTTATTTGTTACAGAAAAACACTTCAAGTTACATGAAGTTAACTCCAAGAGTTATATTTGGATATTAAAATAGTTAAATGGAATTTTTAATATATTATTAAGTGTATCTAATATATATCATTACAAAATTGATCTTATCTCAAATTTACTAGCTTTTCTAACTTTATTTAATAAATTAAGGTTCCTTTTTTATAATATAATCCTTATATTGGTATCTGATGATATAATCTAAGCTTTATTTGATTGTATTTTTAACAAAATGTATCATATTATATTCTAAATGTTTTTTATCATAACATTGTTATATGTCCATGGAATATATATTAGTATAATAAAATATTAACTAAAATAGTTATGTGGTAAATTAATTTTAATTATGATAGAAAACGACGATTTGTATTTAGACCACACTTCCATAATAATCTGTCATGATCATCATTTCCTAAAATGAATCATTCATAGAACAACATCCTCAATCATAAATGGAAAACACTCACTACAATGCACTCATGTATTTATAAGCATTGAATTTTGCATTCCCTTACCTTCAAATGATTACACCAAAAACATCACAACCACCATATGTATTGGATATCTATGTATGAATATTAGAATGAAAATACATATATATCAATTTACTTAATATTAAAAAAATCAACACACAATGATATTTATGAGACCATAGTAGATTCAATAAGGGTGTTTTTAGTTATTTGAACGTGACTACCAACAACAAGCTACACATAATCTAAAATTATTTTCTTGAGTCTCCCCTATAGGATAAATCATGAATTGGAATTAAGAATTGATATAAATAAACAAATCCAACAATGGTGAATGTCATTAATTCTACCACATGGGGAACACCATTTTCAATAAAATCCTCAAATCCTAATTTGGAATAGAATAAAAATGAATATTCAAGGACAAAATATTTTTTTTTTGAAAAAATAGGCTAGGATCATTTTTATATCCCAATATGAAATTTTTTACGGGTTTAATAAAATATCACAATTTTAAAAATACTATAACAATAGTTACTAAATTCAAGGACCAATTAATAAAATGTTATCATTTTATATGAAAACGAAAAAATGAAAAACAATGTTTAATTAAATAATTTTTTTAATGAATATTATAATAATTCAAACTACTCCAAGGATGTAAAATTGTAAATTGATAAGAACAATTTGCTATAGTATTTGTGATACTATATTAAAACATGATATCATTGTGTTGATCATGTGCTGAAGAAAAGATAAAAACCACTAAAGCGTGAGTTAAAATCTTATAAGATGACAAAGAATGATTCTTTTCTTGATTTTTCAAAGATGAACAGTGTATTGGGAAATGTTTTCTAGGAAATCAAAAAATATATGACATATGAATCTCTTATCAAGAAAATTTTTCATTCCATTTTGGAGAACTACTTATAGGTTTTAGAATCACTCTACATATTATTTAGTGTAGATATTAGGTAATATGAAGAAACAATCCATTGGTTTCAGGTACACGAGGAGTTCATTGACCCCAATAGTTTAATTTTTCTTGTACACAACCAATTTTTTATTATATTTTGTTAATATTCTGATTCTATAATTTTTTTATTATTTTATTTTATAGTAAATATTTTTTTATAAGTTTTACTATCATTAGATTTTGAGTCTCTAAAACTCCATGACGTGGCCACTATGGCCACAACCTTGGTAACTCCCATCCTTCAGGGAGGTAACCATCGCATAAAATATATTAAAACTGCATAATTTAATTTCAATAATAATTAAATTTTCCAAATATGCATTACCCCAAACCACAAATATTCAGTTTATTTTGACAATGGATTCAAAATAAAATTATTTCATTAACGATATTTAATATACCAAAAAATTATTACCTTGGAGTAACCTTATTAGCCATGTCATACTTAAAATCAATATTCATAACCTGGATTAATAGAAACATAATAATGCATTAGCGTATTTTCCAATTAACAATAAAAATTGTGGATATCAATTGACGGTTATAAAATAGAATAGGATAAAAATAAGATTATATGATCATGATAATAACATATAATGTTCACTCCAATATTGTATTATATTATAAATCACTTATCAAGTCATAAATGATTATCATTTTGAAATAAATTAGTCATAAGAGCATGGAATCATAATTAATTAATAATTATCCAGGAAAGTATATCATATGAATATGAACATGTCAAATTAACTATGGTAAATTCATAAATATGTAAATCATTTAATTATTATAAGTTCAATTCTAAAAATATAATAGTGGAATAATTATTGTTGTGTATGGGTCAACGTCTATTCCATCACTTACTTATTCAAGGTTCAATCCCATGAATATTATAGTGGAAAAATTCAATTATAGAAATGGGTTCAATTCCAATTACACTCTATATTATCTTGTGAGATATAAATTATTACCCAATTCATTAAATGGATTTAATGATCTCACCCATCACATAATAAACACACACACACAATTATATATATGTGAAAAATTTCAAAAATACAATAAAAAAAATATAATCCATGAAAAATTAATGGATTTTCTAAAAATGTCATTATATCTTAATTAACCCTTGGGAAGGAATATGTTTCATGGAAGCATCCTTAAAAAATCATAATAATAAAGTATCTAAAGAAATAATTTGGATAATGTCATAAAATCATATCCCTTGTTACGCACACATAAAATGATATTGATATAAATAAAAAATAAAATTAAAAGAAAAATTTAACAATTCCATTAAAATAATAGAAAAATGTCAATTTATTTTGAAAAATTTTAAAATAAAAAATCCTTGAATATAGATAAATATTGTTTGATTTAAAATAAAAATGGAATCCTATAATGGAAAATTCAAGGTAAATATTACTCATTGAATTTTAAAATATATTCATCTAGTACACTTTAAGAAAAATTCATTTCACAAAATTTTTTAAATCCTAAAATATCTTCCTTTAAAAAATGATAAAGTGATAAATTTTAACCAATTTAAAATAAAGATAAATATATTTAAAAACATTTTAAATTTGTAATTTGATCATAGAAAAAGGCATTACAGATTTTTTTAAAGAACATGGACATGGAAGAAAAATTTAATTGATAAAAGGGAAAATTAAGTCAGTTTTTCATAAAACATATTCTTGATCATTTTATGTTTCTAGGATATGAGAATTAATAGAAAACAGTAAACCCCCCCAAAATAATCAGATAAGAAAAAATGATATCTAATATAATAAAGGAATCCAATTACCCCAATTTAGATTCATTACTTATTAATCTCAATTAATAAGTAGATTTAAACGTAAAAAGTTATTATAACATCCCACCATCCTGAATTACACCACATTTCCAAAATAGGTTGGTTATGGGACATTGAGAGCGCCTCCCTGTACACTAGAGGTTGTCAACTTGTATCAGGGGTGTGATATGTATAGTGGGGAGTCTATATATCTAATTTTTTGAAACCTTATAGTGGAAATATACAATATTAATAAATATTAGTGTAATAGAAAAATAGTGGAAAGAGTGTAATAATAAAATTGGTGGTGAAGGGATGAACCAATAAAGAAATAATAATGAATTATTTAATGGTACATGATTTTTTTTATTTCAAAATAAAATTAATGATAATAAAAGATTCTTTTTTTCACTAAATAAACAATAAAGAACCTAATATGGAACCCCGTGTCGGTCCAACCTCTAAACCCCTACCCATATAGAAAATAATAGTCAGTAAATAATTAATTTACCCATGTAAAAACATATATCCATATAATTTTCTCATATACCAAATAGATGCATGAATTGAGTGTGAGTTAAATCAGTAGGTTGGCCCCAACCAATGAGTATACATAATTTAAATAACATAAATATTTGTCAGGGATGCAATATAATTATTTTTTTCATTTGACTAATTACAATCCGCTCTATATAATCATTGCAAGATGGGACTCAGAAGAGCCCACTCTATATAGTCATTAAATCGTGGGACTATATAGATAATTCTCACTATAATAATTATAGCACAGGACTGGGTATATCCTACTCAATATAAACATTAAAACATGGTACTAGGTATAGTCTACTTAATATAAGAAATACAACATTAATCACAACACATGTCATACAAACTAGGAAATCCCAATATCACATAAAGAGGCACATTGGTTAATTTTGAAAAATACCATTCATCCATAAATTATAATTTTAATTTATCAATATTGTCTTAAACCTTCAATTTATATCCTATTTAATGGATAAACCATTTCCATGGTAAATCTATACCAATAAATCTCTTGACTATCATCTCATGATAAAAAAACCTTAATACAATTTCCTATATATATATATATTAGTGTTCTCTTACCCAATGGTTATCCAAAATTTATGTAATAATCAATTATATCCAAATGGATCCTATAAATTACCCAATTTATCATTTAGATAATTAATGCATTTGTCATGTTGGATAAATCATAATATTTCACAAACCTAGACAATTAAGTAGGTTATGGGATTATGTTTTTGTCCACCAAACATAATATTGTGAATTGAAAAATTTAAAAATGGGTAAAACCAACATAAATTAAGGAGGTGAAGATAAAAAAATAAATCCTATATCAAAAAACAATAAGATCAACATGGTTTTATAGTGGAGAGAAAATGAAAACAATGATTTTATAGAAGAATGTGGAATCAGGATGAAGACCAAATAAAAGAGACATACAAGGGATCAAACACCAAACTGTGATGTCTAGAGGTGTTGAAATTGACATAAAATCATCAATAGTCACTTAGGGGTTGATTGGAGGGATGCACAAAAGAGTATAATGAGAAATAGGTATACGATGCAACTTAAAAGTAATGCTCAAATTAATTACATGATATTTAATCAATTTCCATGTCATGTAATTATTTATAAGGGGATATCCATAAACCTTGAAAAATATAGTTAATATTCTTATCGATTAAAATTTTTATGGGGAGAATTAGTTTTATGAAATGTAATCACTTCACATCATGAACCAATTCGAGACATTTATTATAGTTATTGCACATCATGTAACATATACATGGCATATAATTGTCTATTAGATAGTATGCATCCTATATTCTATGAAAGTTATAGACTTCCCTATGATGTAGTCCATTCCCATGGGGAACCCTCATAATCCCAATTAAGACATCTATACCAAGACTCCATTAATTCAAAAAAACACACATCAATAAAAGTTGGGTTATTTTCATTAATAAAGGCTCTAAATAACATAACATGAATCCTCAAACAATGTGTAAATAAAATACAAAAAACAGATGTAGAGGTTTGAAAGAAAACATAAAGAGAGATGTATCTCAAAAAATATTGGAATATACAACCTCCTCTCGATATATCATCTTAGCCTCAAGGTTCTCTATTTATCACTATGGTGTCTCAATGAAAAAGTCTGGAGAATGTGCCCACATATTAGAATCCATCTCCTAAGTCTCCTTTTGAACCTAACCATTCAGCCATTTTACTCAAACATGATGTATTTTCCGATCCATAGATAATACTCACTATGGTCCACATCCATATCAAATGATCCATAATGGAAATATCACAATGAAGACCAACATCCTCAACATATGGTGCATGTGAAGGGGCATTAGAATATCTATAAATCTTCTACATTTGAAACATTCTGTTCATTTCAATTTAGAAGTGTAGATGGGATAACCAGTATGCAACTAGATAGACACTATCCAATATCTCAAATGCCTCCAAAACATTGGCAGTTACCATCCCTTGTTTCATGATATTGAATTGCCCCAAAAAAGGTGACACCTGGAGGAAACAAAATTACCAACCTTGAACTCCAATAGACATATATAATTATAAGAATTTGATTATTGCCTACTCATTTTGGTTATAAATCACCACTTGATCAGTAGAACTAACCGAAACATTTATTTCATGAGACTTCGTTTAACAAGAACTAAATCTCTCACCTCTAGATAATAACGAGTAAAAAACATTACCTTCCATATAATTCCTCGAAAGGTGACATCGTTACCAATGCCTTGGTGATGTATTTTTTTTAAAAACTAAATGAGTGTCATATGTTATTCCTAAGAGCACCAAAAATCAAAATCACAAGACTGTAACATATCCTCCAGCACCTGAATAGTGCACATAGATTTGTTGTCTTTCTGAGGATTACAAGACGTGTTTAAAAGAACAAGCGATCCTATGGCATTATAAAGACACTACTAAAATTGTGATGTGAAACTATGATCTCTCTAAAAAATTAAACTCCATGGAACATTGTGAAACCAAAATACCTCATGCACATCAAGAATACCTAGACCATCAACCAGGATGGTCCCACTAGTAGAAAGGAAGTATTCTTCCTTCATCAGCTGATCCACAATCAACCAAACTGCATCATTGGTATATATTTTCCAGGGTAATCCAATCTTAAAATCCTTAGTGATATCATCCCATTTTCACTTAGGAGTGGGATGGGGATTCAGTAGCCTATTCGGACTCTGATGAGCTTTGGAAAATGGGAACATAAGAATGTGTGATATTATATGCTCAGTAAGGGTAAACATGGGATATATCAATTGATTATCATAAGGAAGCATAGGATAAAAATAAACAAATGATAACATGATCATGATATACAAAGTTCATATTTATTCAGTCATAGATCATAAATCCAGATCCATGGAATTAATATTTAACATTTCAGAGAACATAAGCCACAAGAGTGAGGAATGAAAATAAATTTTTCATGATCTATTGAGATTATCATAACAAATAGAATACACCATAGTATTATGAGCAAAATAATAAGTATATAAAATATTTTAATTTTTCATGGTTGACAGTTGAGGAAATAGTAATAGAAAATTTACCATAGAAAATTGAGATCATTCCCAATTCGATCATTACCATAGATGATGTTTACTACAAAGACTATCATATTTGGTAGTGTACCTTAAAAACATTGATCAATATCTCTTCCTATACATATCTCATCATTTATCAACCATTTCTTAAATTATTGGATGGATTTAACAGACCCACCCATCACATAATGAAAAAATACATATCTATGATAAAATATCATGAAAACATTTTTGAAATCATTATACCAAGTAACATATAAAAGAATCTGGTTCTATAGTAATTTAATCATAACTTAATTAACCTATGGTAATGTAAAGGGTTTTATGAAATCATTGATAAAACCCCATCATAATATATAATATAGAGAGATAATGTATATGGTTATATTAAATCACATCCATAGTTAATAGTAAATTAATTTAAATTTACATTGATGAAAAATACATTTTAAAGGGAAAACCATTTTTTCAAAACATGACAAAAATATCATTTTCATTTGGTAACATTTTAAATAAAAATCACTCAAATATTTACAAAAATATTTTCCATGAAAGTAATCTTATAAAATTATGATTTAAGATTCATAGAGAAGAACATTCATGACTTAGGATAAAAAATTATGTATTAAATGTAAAAAAAATTATTTCATTCACAATTTTGATTAAAATTACCAAGATATATCATTCGGAAATTGATATGAATAGTCCTTAAAAAAAATAGAACAAAGTAAACTATGTTTGTAAATTAAATTAAATAATAATTTGATCCTAGAAAATAAAATTCCAAATAACAATTTATATAAAATAGATATGGATGAAAACGTTCATCAACTAAATATGAAATATGGTTAAATTTTATTAAAAATATCTTATCAGTTAATTTATGTACAAAATAGAGAAAAATGAAAAAAAAATTAAAGTAAAACTAATAAATAAAAAAGTAAAAAACAAATGTGGATTATGTGATGAAGGTCATATAATTCCACAAATGAATATTGAACCATAGAAAACACAAGTAAAAATGAAAATGTAATATAAACCCCTAACTCATGTCCCAACATTCTTCGTATGTATTATTAAGTTCTTATTTTTTTGGAATCCACTTTTTTCTTACACATAAATCCTTTAATGGTTGGTATTTTAGAAAATATATAGGATCTAAGATGTGGATAATGATGTTATGAAGGTAGTTGGGAGGGTAAAGCAATATTTCCCAAATTGGGTGAATTTGTGAAGGGGAAAGGACGTCCTCTTATAAGGCTGGGGAGTGTAACTGTAGTAAATACAAAAAATATTAAAATATAGAAAATTAATATTTAAATGACGGTGGATCCAATGTAACCCAAATTCTGATATTAGATTAGTTTTGGTCTAAATATACTAATTTAATAGGATAAAAGTAAGAATTTAGGTTATTTTAACCCCCCTCTCTTAAGAATAACACAATGTTTTCAATTTTTAACCATTATCATTATAATAAATTTATACCTCGTTTACTATTAATTATGTATAAATATATTTATACAATTTAAAAAAATTATACATATTGATTCATATTTTTTAAACAATTTTATATAATTCAATCACAATAATTAATATGCATTTTTTTAAATGATTATGAAAAACCCAACAAAACACGTCATAGGAAAAATACATTTTCAAAAAAACACTAAATTTATTGTCAATCCATTTGATGTAAAACCCCTTTAAATTAATTTTAATTTATATTATTATTAATAAAATAATTAGATTCCATTAATATTATTCATTAATTGTGATTAATTAAATTTATTTTGATAAAAACTAATTTCACAGTTAAAATTAAAATTAAAAAAAATCATTATTTACCTTAAAATGATATTATTTTCATATCTATCCAATTAATATAAATTTGTTTATTTTTTCATTTTTACTCCATACATATTCAGAAATTTAATTATAAGAATTAATTTTTTATTTAATAATTTCTAAAAAAAATCTCAGACAAACAAATTACATGAAATCTGTTCATGAGGATCAATTATATTTCCTAAATTAATTAGAGATTATTTTAAAATATTATATGCCATAAAATGTATTTCTATTTATTATGTTTACTTATTGATATAATTTGATCGGGTTTTTTATCATAATATATTAAATGAATTTATTAATTAAGGATAAATAACTTCTAAAATCATGGGGTGTAACATGCGATGTGAATAGGTAATATTGGTTACCATTATAAAGTTCAACACTTTCATGATAGTAGAGTGATGTTGAATTGTAGCCAATGGTAATGAATCATATGGGAATACCTACCTACACTATGTGAAGGGAATGTTGGTTATTAATCCATAGCGCTACTTTAGGATAGAATTATTGGAAAATTTGCACTATATCATAGGAGAGTACTATGTGTAGGCCCAAATATGATGGGATCATGAAAAAATGACCTATGATGATATTCTATTGACCTAGGTTATTTAGGGATAGGGTATATACCTCTATCTCATGTTGGTGGATCATGGTGTATCCTATGGGCTATGTTAATGAGTTATCTTGGGAAGGGACCCCATGTGCTAGTCCCTTGGGATTCACTTTTGTGTACACTTCTCCAACTTTATTAAATCATAAAAAACTAGAATTTATCAATTTATACAAAATTTAATTGAAGTCTTAACACTTCACATTTATCCACCCATCAACTCTAGAAATATTTCATGATTGATATTCCCTTCCACTCTTATATTTAATGTATTTTTAGTGATTTTTTTTTCAATTTTCATAAAGATAAACTCTTGGTATATCCCTTATCATATCTCCAATTGAGTTCCTTCCCCACTATTTCATATATTTCATTATACCATATGATCATCATGTCAAGGAGATATTACTAATTAAATTTCTGGATGAGGGCCTTGATGTGAATGATTTTTTATTACCTCTTAATGGGAATTCATCTCTTTTTCAAAGTGGATTCGACCAAGTTTCATGTGATTACATTGGAAGAGATAGATGATTTTATATCCTTTCGATTGATGGATTAAATATTGACTCTCAATATTTTCTATTGATTTCCAATATGTCATGGAAACTATTTTATACTATTATCTGTACGGATTTATTGATCCTCTTTGGATTAAAATTATCCTTTATGATTTGGAAATGTATGATATATATTTTATGTATAATTTTGAAGTAAATATGATTTTAAAAGAACATGAAATGTTTATTGACTGATGTTATATTTATTAAAACTCATGGGAATCCTAGGGTAATTTTTTTGGTTATCCAATATGGGAAGAGGTCCCCTACACTAGCTGTGATGAACCAGACTCTCTTGGTCCTTCCCTTTTCAAAAATCTGGGTCCAAAAGGGGTGGCGTCTCAGTTAGACCGATCAGCGCGACTGATCGGGGAGACCGATCGGTGAGACCGATCGGGGAGACCGATCCGGGAGACCGATCAGTGTGACCGATCTCCGTGGCTGATCGGTGAGACTGATCATCGTGGCCGATCGCTGAGACCGATCGGCATCACCCGGACTTGTCAAGTTATTTCCAGTAGCGCTCCTTTTTGCGAAATAGGGTTTTAAACCCTATTTTGAACTG
Organism: Viscum album; assembly: GCA_963277665.1. Lineage (NCBI taxonomy): Eukaryota > Viridiplantae > Streptophyta > Magnoliopsida > Santalales > Viscaceae > Viscum > Viscum album. Next base: position 125,873,238 of record OY728160.1, read on the forward strand.
GTTGAGCGTGTTTTAAAGACCCGTAACATGCATAGAAGTTTTAATTGAATATTTAATGAATAAATGAGTCAGTTTAAACCACCTGACCGCCTTCAATGACGATTGGGGCCATGTGGTCAACCCACGACCCCCACTCCTTACGCGGTTTCGCGTTCTCATCTCAATCGTCCGCGGATCTTATAAACTAAGGGTTAGCCATGGTTTCTCCTTTCCTTGATCACAGATTTTCACGAGCAGCTTCTGGTGCATCGGGCGCGCCGCATTGTTATCCGTGAAGTTCCGCCCCCAGCATAAGCGTCGATCGTCGATCAACAAGTAGGGAATTTCTCCTTCGCCTCTCTATTTTGTGTATCATGCGGGGTGGGCATGCTTTGGAGTCTATGATTTTGGATAAACCAGACCTAATTAAATGAATGAATCCTGTAAGAAAAAGGGGGGGGGGGGCAGTGCTCATTGATGTCGTTTTATACTATGATCTTCTTGTTGATGTTGTGTTGGCTTACGCCTCCTGAAAATCATGGTCGTTGGTGGTCTTTCTCTGTGCACTAATAAAAACTCGTGATGTTTTTAAATGGCTTGTTTGTAATTATGAACTCTTGCGGTGAAATTGGTTAATCACATATAACCGGATGAATAAAATGGAAGCACCAGGATTAAACCTTCGGTGATAACTCCTAGTTAGAACACACAGAATTTGAAATAATGGAGTGTGTTAAATATTTCAAATCTGAAAATACCCAGTGGGCCGGTTTCTGGAGATGTGGGAGGGGATGGGATCCCCTGTTTTTATACTCTCGATGCTTGTGGAATTGGGGATGGGATCCCTTGTTGTTATGGTTTTAGTGGTTGTGAGTTTTAAGACCGGGTGGTTACCTTGTTTATATCACAGATTGGGGTGGGATCTGCTATTGGCAGAACTAGGTGTGGATTTTATGGTTGATACTTGACTGGCTACTTTCCAAGGTTATGCTTATGGTTTAGTTGCCCATTAGTACATATAATTATTTGAACATTGTTACTGAACATGAAAACAAGACTGGGACAAATGGGTTTTTGTTGACGTGAGTTGTGACTCAGACTTGAGTTCTGTTGTGTTCTTAGGCTGGTTGAAGAAAAACCTGAACATGGGTGAGTGCTTGTTACCTATACTTATATATTTGTAGTTTTTTGTTTCTTATTCTCATCCCACCCAAGTTGATCACTTAGTGCCGAACACCGCCATTTCATGGGGGATGGTGTTTTTCCCAACAGTATTCTTAGTGGATGGTTATTAGCTCCTTTTCTGCTCCCTTTCCCGAATAGCCCAAGTATCTTCGACCAGGCTGTGATGACATGAGGTCCATTATTAGGCCAAGAACCTTTGGGCAGGGCAGTGTAGTGGTTGTCTAGGTGTGTGCGTCAGGCGGTTTCGCAAGTGTCTTCGGGATGAGGCTCAGGTGTCTTCGGGCGTGGCAGTGGATCCTTTAGCCCAGGTGTCTTTGGGCGTGGTGGTTGTTGTTCCGGTCTAGGTGTTTCCAGGCATGGTTTTGTGTGACAGTTGTAGCCCAGGTGTGTGCGGGCGGGATTCGGCAGTGGGACTGCATGCGGTTGTGGCCCAGGTGTGTGAGGGCGAGTGTGGCAGTGGGACTGCGGTGAGAATGTCGGGATTGGTCCGATGCGTAGGATGTCTCAATAACCAGTGGGAAAGCGGCACGGGGTACCCAAACATCGATTTGTTCATATTATATATTTTACTTGACTTGCGTTATTTGGGGAGTGTGCTTTGGTGAGTCTTGGGTGGATAGTTTACCTTGTTAAGTGTTTGGTTTACTCCTTTTTCTCACGGAACATTAGCACATACCCCCACTTGTGCACAAGAGTCTTTGGTTTTCCCTACTGAGTGTACTTGTATGCTCACCCTACGTATATAAAACTGCTTTTAGGTTTTCAGGAGGACTTCGGGGATCGTACAGGGCCATACTAGCTCAGATCTTTGGAGCAGTTGCAGTAGTCGTTTTTCTTTCTTTGGTACTGACCTTTGTAGACACTTTTTTCACATTGTGGCTTTTAATTTTGAAACATGCATGTGAGAATGGTTTACTTTTGGCTTTACTTTTATTTCTACCTTGGTGTTTTTGGGTTTTCTTCTTCTTATCACTTAATCCTATAAAATAAAAAGGGTAATGCCTTCCATTTGTGTGAAATTTCCATACCCTTGGTGCTAGTCGCCACTCTGGGACCTATTGAAGGTGGGTTTCGGGGGTCATTATCTCTCCTTCAACTTAAAGTAGGAAGGGCCTGGCAATCTGCTGACCCATCCCTCCTTTTGGTGAAGGCGGGTCATGACAGAATGGTATCAGAGGAGGACCATACGGAACACCTGAGGACGGTTTTGGAGGTCCTCCGATAGCACCAGCTCTATGGGAAGTCATCAAAATGCAGGTTCTGGACACGAGAAGTGCACTTCCTTGGGCACATAGTGTCCGAGTAGGGAATAGCGGTAGACCCATCAAAGGTTAAGGTAGTTGTTTATTGGGAAGCACCCAAGAATGTGGCAGAAGTACGAAGTTTTCTCAGGCTGGCAGGCTACTATTGGAGATTCGTACCCAACTTCTCCCGAGTAGCAGCCCGTTTGACAGCCCTGACCAGGAAGAACCAGGTTTTCATGTGGAGTGAGCAGTGCGAGTCAGCCTTCAGCTATCTGAAGGAGAGGTTGGTTAGTGCCCAAGTGCTGAGATTACCCGATGAAGGGGTGGCCTATGAGGTATTCTGTGATGCTTTAGGACAAGGCTTGGGATGTGTGCTGATGCAGTGACAAGGGGTGATCTCTTATGGGTCCAGGTAGCTATGCCCCCATGAGCATAATTATTCCACCCATGACCTGGAGCTTGCAGCGGTCATTTTTGCGCTAAAGTTATGGCGACACTACCTCATTGGGGAACACTTTGTGGTCTTCACGGATCACAAAAGCTTGAGGTATATCTTCTCCAATCGTGAATTAAACTTGCGACAACGGAGGTGGGTGGAGTTATTCCAGGATTACGACTTTGAGATCTCTTATACTGAGGGCAAGGGCAATTTAGTGGTCGATGCCTTGAGCAGGAGTACACAGAAGGATGCAGTCCGATAGTCGGCGAACGGCTGGAAGGCGATGGAGGAATTGGATGCCTTGCACCTGAATGCGAAGGTGGATGGTTATAGAGGTTGCCTATATCAGATGACAGTGCAGTTATCCCTGTTTCAGCTAGTGGAGGAGTCTCAGTAGGGAGACCTAGAGTGCGAAGTGATGGATGACCGAGTTGACCAGGGCAATGCTCCGGAAGGATGGACATAGGATGGTCAGAACCGGATGCTTTTCCAGGGAAAGCTGTTTGTCCCATAGGCGATGCGCGGTAAGGTTCTCAATGAGTTCCACAACTCACCCCTGGCGGTACACATAGGAGTTTCCATGATGTACCAGGGACTGAAGAGGCGGTTGTGGTGGCCCGGAGTTAAACAAGTAGTGGCAGGGTTTGTGGCCAAATTCTTAGTGTGTCAGCAAGTGAAGGCTGAACAATGAGTTCCAGGCGGCCTACTGCAGCCTCTAGATGTCCCCGAGTGGAAGTGGGAAGACATCTCGATGGATTTCGTCACGAGACTACCCAAGGTCCAAGGGAGATACGACGCCATATGGGTGGTAGTGGACAGGTTGATGAAATCGGCTAACTTTCTGGCGAACAGGGAGTCGAGTGCAGTGGATGCCTTGGCGCGAAGGTACCTGGATGAGGTGGTGCGGTTGCATGGAATTCCGAGGTCTATAGTCTCGGATAGGGATTCATGGTTTACCTCATGAGTTTGGAAAGGATTGCAGCATGCTTTTGGCACCCAGCTGCATCTTAGCACTGCTTTCCATCCCCAGATGGATGGAAAAATAGAGTGCACCATCCAGACCTTGGAGAATATGCTGCAGGCATGTGTTCTAGACTCAGGGGGATCATGGGTGAGATACTTGCCTCTGGTAGAGTTCGCCTATAATAATAGCTATCACTCTACCATCAGTATGGCCTCGTTTGAAGATTTGTATGGGAGGCCATGTCGTTCGTCGGTTTGTTGGACTGATGTAGGAGAGGTAGGCATCCTTGGACCGGAGGTGGTGAAGAGCACGAAAGAGAAGGTTCATCTTATATGGGAAAAGATGAAGGCGGCCCAGGACCGACAGAAGTCGTGTGCAGATACTTGGAGGTGGCCCTTGGAGTTTGAGGTTGGAGACCACGTCTTCTTGATGGTCTCCCCTCAGCGTCGACAACGGAGATTCGGCAAGGGGAGTAAGCTTTCTCCCAGGTTCATCGGACCCTTCGAAGTGTTGCGACGGGTCGGTGAAGTAGCTTATCAGCTATTGTTACCACCACCACTACTGAAGATACATGATGTCTTCCATGTGTCCTAGCTCCGTCGGTATCTGCACGACGATTCACATGTCCTTGACTGGGGTGAGCTGAACATCGAGGACGTCATGAGTTTTGTGGAGAGACCAGTGATGATCGAGGATCAAAAAGAAAAGGTTCTTCATGGGAGAACCATTCCCTTGGTTCGTGTGTTGTGGAGACATGGTGGGCTTGAGGAGAGTACGTGGGAGAGGGAAGCACAGATGCGTACCCAGTACCCAAAGTTGTTTTATGTTTTGTTCCTTGTTGTGCCAATTTTGGTATAACATTTTTTCTTTTGGCTATGAAATGTACTAGTTTTCTTTCTCTGATTGTGTGTGAAAAGCCCTATCTATGGGGGAGGAGAGAACCCGACCCCTAATCAAGACGCATTAAGGTGTATGCGATTAAACCCGTGCGGGTGAGTCAGTGCCGCCCAAAGCGGATAATATATTGTCATGGGGAAGGAAACTCCCAAACCCTCACATGCCTAGGAAGTTTGACATGATATGTTGCTTGGTTTGTGACAAGAAGGCGTTCTTAGTTAACAACAGGGTTCACTCTTGAGAGGTATCTTTCAGGGTGGTTGTTCGGACCCACCCTTTCCTTCTGGGTTGTTTAAATTCTTGTGGATGAGAATAGTTTGTGAGATATCTTATGTGATGACCTAGACTTTCTTGGACCTTCCCTTTGCCAAAATCCGGGTCCAAAAGGGGTGGCGTCTCGGTGAGACCGATCGATGTCACCCAGCATTGTCGAGTTATTTCCAGTAGTGCACCTTTTTGAGAAATAGGGTTTTGAACCCTATTTTGAACTATTTGAGCGTGTTTTAAAGACCCGTAATGCACATAGAAGTTTTAATTGAATATTTAATGAATTAATGAGTTGGTATAAACCACCTGACCCTCTTTAATGACGAGTGGGGTAGTGTGTTCAACCCACGACACCCACGCCTTACGAGGTTTTGCGTTCTCATCTCAACTGTCCACGACTCTTATTAAATAAGGGTTAGCTTTGGTTTCTCCTTTCCTTGATCACGGCTTTTAACGAGTAGCTTCTGGTGCATCAGGCGTGCCGCATCGTTATCTGTGAAGTTCTGCCCCCGACCTAAGCGTTGATCGTCAATCAACAAGTAGGGAATTTCTCCTTCACCTCTCTATTTTGTGTATCATGCGTGGTGGGAATGATTTTGATTCTGTGGAATTGAATAAACCAGGCCTAATTAAATGAATGAATCCTATAAAGAAAGAAGGGGGGGGGGGGCTGTGATCATTGATGTCGTTTTATAATATGATCTTCTTGTTGAAGTTGTGTTGGCTTACGCCTCCTGAAATTCATGGCCGTTGGGGGTCTTTCTCTGTGCACTAATAATCCATCATGATGTTTTTAAATGGATTATTTGTAATTATGAACTCTTGCTATGAAATTGGTTAATCACGTATACCCGGCTGAATAAAATGGAAGCACCAGGATTAAACCTTCTGTGATAACTCCCGGTTAGAACACACAGAATTTGAAATCATGGAGTGTGTTAAATCTTTTAAATCGGAAAATACTCAGTGGTCCAGTTGCTGGAGATGTGGGAGGGGATGGGATCCCCTGTTTTTATACTCTCGATGGTTGTGGAATTGGGGATGGGATCCCCTGTTGTTATGGTTTTAGTGGTTGTGAGCTTTAAGACCGGGTGGTTACCTTGTTTATATCACGAATTGGGGTGGGATCCTCTATTTGCAGAACCAGGTGTGGATGTTATGGTTGATACTTGACTAGTTACTTTCCTTGGTTATGCTTATGGTTTAGTTGCCCAGTAGTGCATAAACTTATTTGAACATTGTAACTGAACATGAAAACAAAACTGGGAAAAATGGGGTTTCGTTGACGTGAGTTGCGACTCGGACTTGTGTTCTATTTTGTTCTTAGGTTGGTTGAAGAAAAATCTAAACTTAGGTCAGTGCTTGTTACCTATACTTATATATTTGTAGTTTTTTGTTTCTTATTCACGCCCCACCCAAGTTGAGAAATTAGTGCCGAACACCCCCATTTCATGGGGGATGGTGTTATTCCGAACACTATTCTTAGTGGCCGGTTATTAGCTCCTTTTCTGCTCCCTTTCCCAAATATCCCAAGTAACTTCGGGCAGGCTGTGATGGACTGAAATCCATTATTATCCCAAGAACCTTTGGGCAGGGCAGTGTGGTGGCTGGCCAGGTGTGTGTGGTAGGCACTTTCGTAAGTGTCCTCGAGATGAGGCCGAAGTGTCTTCGGGCGTGGCAGTGGATCCTTTAGCCCAGGTGTCTTCGAGTTAGGTGGTGGTTGTTCTGGACTAGGTGTTTGAAGGCGTGGTTACGTGTGACAGTTGTGGCCCAGTTGTGTGTGGGCAGGATTCGGCAGTGGGACTACGTGCGGTTATGGCCCAGGTGTGTGCGGGCGGGTGTGGCAGTTGGACTACGGTGAGAATGTCGGGATTGGTCCGATGCGTAGGATGTCTCAATAACCAGTGGGAAAGCGGCGCGGGGTACCCAAACATCTATGTGATCTTATTATATATTTTACTTGACTTGCGTTATTTGGGGAGTGTGCTCTTGTGAGGCTTAGGTGGATAGCTTACCTTGTTAGGTGTTTGTTTTACTCCTTTTCTCACGGAACTTTAGCACGTCCCCCCACTTGTACACCAGAGTCTTTGGTTTTCCCTACTGAGTGTACTTGTATGCTCAACCTATGTATATAAAATTGCTTTTAGGTTTTCAAGAGGAATTCAAGGATCACACAGGACCTTACTAGCTCAGACCTTTGGAGCATTTGCAGTTGTCGTTTTTCTTTATTTTGTACTTACCTTTGTAGACACTTTTTTTGCACTTTGTGGCTTTTAATTTTGAAACATGCATGTGGGAATGGTTTACTTTTGGCTTTACTTTTCTTTCTACCTTGGTGTTGTTTGTTTTTATTCTTCTTATCTCTCGAACCTATAAAATAAAAAGGGTAATGCCTTCCATTTGTGTGAAATTTCCATACCCTTGGTGCTAGTCACCACTCCGAGACCTATTGAAGGCGGGTTTTGGGGGTCATTATCTCTCCTTCAACTTAAAGAAGGAAGGGTCAGGCAATCTGATGACCCTTCGCTACTTTTCGTGAAGGTGGGTCGTGACACTAGCTATGATAGTGAAGTATTTTATGTGATTCCCACACTATCAAATGATGTAGTTATATATACATTACACTAATTAAGTTTATTACACTAGTTGTCAATGTAGTATTTCTAGGTTTTAAGACTTATAAAAATATAGTGTCTAATCCTTTGATGATGTTTTCACTTTTAAAATATTAATTTTAAATATTATTTATTCATTCTATATTCTAGTAATGGTATTTTTTATTAGAATGTTCAAAATAAATTTCCATTTGTTATATTCTATCTAAATGTATAATTTTTAAACAAGGGATTAGTATTGAGAACATGGTGGTATCCTACATGGCCTATCTCTCACACCCTTTAAAAATCCTCAAATGTATTCAGACATCATTTATATAGACTTAGGTAAGGGGAAAACATGAAATGGAGCTGGTGGATATTCATTGTAACTTTATATGTGTTTTTGGAAGTGAAATGATTTTATTATACCTCACGTCATAGATTGATTAATGGATATTTATTTATTGATTTATTTTCTTATATTATATGCTCATGAATATGTGTCTTCTTATTCACTCCACAACCCTTCGTATTTAAGACACTTCAATTATTTTTTCATTTATTGATGTTGGTATTTTTTGTGATTTATTTCCTCATTTAATCCATTTTAATATTACATTATTTTGGGAGTAAAATTTGTGTTGCATTTTATGATTATTTAGAACCCTACATTTTTGGGGGGGTCATACCTTATTCTCTAATTAAACCGGATGAATTTTTATTGGGTAAAGCTATTATAAAATAGTATTCTTGATGCCTATGAACTATTTTCAAGCTCCAATGGATCCGAAACAACCATTTCAACTTACTCTAGACTGAATTGGGTGTTTGGGTCAACAGTAACTCGGATTGTTCAAGATAGTGATTTAATAATAATGATCTCTATGATAACTGAGTTCTTCTCACCACTGCAGAGTGGGATGCACAAAAAATAAAAATTTGTATGTGATTTATAAAAAAAAGAAAATTGATACTTACTAGTATGGATTGGATTTAGAAAATGGAAATTGTTTTAGTCATAGTAATGGTGGTCATAGTGATATCAGCATACAATGCTCAGATGTTATTAGCTATAATGTTATAAAAAACATGGGTAAGTGACATATAAAAGATTTTAATAATAATTATGAAAATAATATAACATTTATACATAGGAAAGAAAATTGATAACATTGGTGGTGTCTTAGGCTAAATCACAATGTAGGTAAGAATAAAAAGGTGTCATGTCAATAATTAACGAAGTGGTTGTGTAAAAATATCATGGTTCTTAGTTTCAGTAAAAAACTATTTAGAAAATGGGAAAAACATATGTGAAATTCCTCTAATCAATAATCCAATATATATATTATAAAATAACTAGTAATTTATTTTTTTGAGATAAATCCATGATGTAGATAATGTGAAAAAGTTATATCTCATACCCAATCAAAATTTGCGACCAATGTGGTCTTGTGGATATATATTAAATATTGAGACTATTAAATAATATTATATGCCTTAGACATGTCATTTGGGATATGAATTGTTTGGTTTTGGTCGGTGATATAATGATGATATATGATAGAAGTGGTACATTTTTTATATTTTTAATATTTTTCCCAAGAATATTACATAATATCATTATTTTATAGATATCTTAAATTACAAAATATTTTATTAGAAAGCAATTATAAACCATGTAAATTATCATTTATTGAAGTTAATTGGTGAGTTATTGTTGGCTATTAGACTTCTAATGACCACACACCTAAACAAGTAGTGTTAAGGTTATTTTATATACAATTATATAACATTTCCATTACTGATCCAATCAATCATTAGACAAAAAACTGTTGGATAATCAACTTATTGATCTATGTGTTCCAATCACACTACACACCGTTTCTTGTTACCAATTTTTTCTTATTATTAGTAACAATTATAAATACCATGTATGGGTTTAAATTATATTGTAAATTATTCAATAATATTATATGCTTATGAAATGAAAACACTGAATGGATAATTCATAAGAGAATAAGTTGAATATACTTAACATAAATGTTACTGCTGAATTACATTCAAAGAAATTCATATACATCGAAAAAATAAGAATAAAGAGACATCTTAGAGTATTGAAAAATAATTATGAAGTAAATTTGGTATAATGTATAAATCACAATGTCATGGTTATAACAAGGTTGGTACTCAAGGTCATGCATATCTATAATATATTCTTTGGTGTGCTTATGAGGCATGTTGTATTCTTTTTAAATAAATTTCAAAAAAATCATTGGTAGAGAGAAAAATATTAAAACATGAATTAGAATGAAACCACTTGTAAATATTTTAAGTATATTACGATTAATGAACCATGGAAAATTAATGGTGTCACAAATTAAAATACCAAATGATCATAACTAGTCCGTGGTGTAACACAACATCGAAGAATGTTTATAATCAAATCACTGATATGATCTTATGGAAAATAAATATTATACACGATCAGAAGTTAGTTTTGAAGAACATTTTGATTGGAAATGAGTTACAAAAACTGATGGTGGTCCACATGATCTACCAGTATTTTACAATATATTGCACCACTAGTGAGACACATTTTATGGTGAACTGATGAATATGACAGGTGTGGAATATCTACCACAAATCATAGATGGAAGAAAATATGGGACAACAACCATGATCTATAGAGTCATACCCCAGGTAACCCTTCTTCATCACTATTAGCATAGAATATACCATTGTCTTCAAGTACTACACATACTCATAACACTATTGAGGACTCTTTTCTTCATAGAAACACTTCCACATATATTTTTAGAAAAAAATATGTGGATCTCCATGATGATATATTATTTTTTGAATTTGATAAGCTGTCATCAATCCATGAAATATATAGTGAGACATCTAGGGAAACATTATCTATGTAGGGTTTGGATTCCGCAATGATTAAAAGCACTTGGACACTCACTATGAATCATATGGGGAATAAATGGTTGTTATACAATGAAAATGAAAAATAATTAGTAAATTAAACAATGTATATGAATTGAATTATATTTATAAAAATCACTAAGTAATAATGAGTTGGTGTTCTTATGAAGGGTCTAATGACTCTGAAAGAACACCTTTGTGAATTGATGAATCTAACCCATTTCCATATTAGAGGGTGTTGAATGTTGACAATAAAGACATGGGCCCAATTAGTTATGTCTTAATCAAAGATAAAAGGTTTCAACTAATTATGAATAATAATAATTATAATTTCATGATGGTAAAGTGATGGAATAAATGACACCAATCCAATTATTATGTTAATGTTAACTATAAATTATTTCCAAATAACCGGTTAGAAATTGATTTTTAAATAAAAATAAATTATATATTTTGTTTTTTATTAATTATATGTGTTTAAATTATGATGTTTTAAATTAGAATGATGTAATGAATTTAGAAAATTTCTCCATCCATCCAGTATTATTTTTTTCAAATCATATTTCTTTACCATAGGTAACTTTAAAAAATATCAGTTGTATTCCCTTTATAATCTCTTACAGTATCATCAATGATGATGGAAATGGTTGTTCTGATAGATCTATAATATCTAATTCATGGTATGAGGTCATAAATATTCATTATTATAAAAGGGGTAGATTATGAGTTCATGGAATAGGATTTGAGGAAAAACATATAATAGTGTAGTATATGAATCTAGAAAAGAAGTTGATCTTATTACCTACCCAAAAAAGGAAATCCATATGTAAATCCCTAGTTTTTTAAATAAATCAATGAGGTAGAATTTTCTAAGAAAAGAAATTACATTGAATGTTCTATGAAATGACATGTCTGATCAAATAGTTCTAAGATCATCCAAGGTATGTTTTTCAATTAAATTATATAAAATGGAGAGAATATAAATGTTAAATTGTTTTATTAAAAAAACATCCATATGTTCATATTTCATTCCATTGATCTGATTTTGACACATAGGTGTCGATTTATTTGTTGGAGAGTCCGAATGAAATCCCTATAAGTGATTCCACATATATATAGTGAATCTCCTAAAATATCAATCAGTAACCATAATATGAATTCATGGTGAATTGAATCACCAATAGGATCCCTTGATCATGTGAATATGATTTTTATGTATCTCGAGAGGAGGGAATACTAGAGTTCAATATGGCGTGTGTCAAAAAAATCATCAATGAAAAATTTATAACACAAGTATTTACTATTAGTTCAAATAAAATTGAATGCATGAAAGAAACTTAATTTTGTTAAAAATAATAAATATCAAATTACACACCTTTAAATAATAATATGAATTCTTAATCGATTTTGATAACTATTATGTCTTAAAAAATTAAATAAAAAAATAACTACATATTTTTTAAATGACAATATTTCATCAACTAAATCATTAAACATGATTTGTTTCCCCTCATAATTAATAAATAAATCCATTAATAACAAACATTCATTTGAAAAAAATTAATATTACATCCACATGACTTATGAATAATGTTTTTATTACAAAAATTAATAAAATTTAAATAAAGAATATATAAAAACATGAAATAAATACTTATTTATAAAATAGTTGATATACTCTAGGTGTGAAACTCAATGTTATTTTTCTAGTTGTGGTAGGTCCAAACCATTTTCAAATAGTATTATCTAGAAACAAAATATTCCCATATAGATAAATGAATAATTCAAAACAACAATAACTAAAAAGTTTTCTACGAAACCTTCCTTATTTAATCTGATTTCTTTTACACATGATATATCATAAGTGTAGATGCATACATGTGTCATTATCCTCAATATTTGATCTATCATTCATTTAATTCATCAAATTTACATTTCTGTAAACTAAAATGGGTATGGATATATACTAGACATTTCCATTTCAATTAGTGGTCAACAGATATCATATTTCTAAAATATGAAATGGAAAATACTATAATAAATATTAAATGAATTTCATATAAATCTCGATGGAACAGATGAATGAAATATTACCATAGGTAAATTATCCATGGTTATTTGGAATGGACCAGGATACACCATAAAAATTGGAAACTGACTTGATCTGCCACATGGATGAAGGGAATTATTGATCCCAACAGATAAGTTACTAGAACATGGGCATCAATAAATGACCAGAGGGTATTATTTCTCCAAAATTGAAGTGAAAATATTGAATATATACTCATAGTAGAGAGAAACATTGGTTGAGATAAATAAATTACATAAAATATAGACAACAATGGGAGTCATAAAAATAAAAAAGGATAAAACAATATAAATGAAACTAGTTAAAATACAATGGATGAAAAAAATATAATATATACTCCGAGACCTCTATATGATAGTGTAAGAAAACTCATTACATCATTCCCTTTGATACCTCAAACCCAGCTGACAGAAAACCCCATCACCTCACTATGGTTCCTTACCATTCCGTATATTAAAAGACAAAGTAAGGTCGATGACCTATATTAGTAGTGTCATGGTATCATATAACATGCACAATAGTGTGTCAAATAGGTGTTCTATAACAAGACTTTATAAAATAATCCATGAATGATAAACATTATAGAAGAACATCAATGATATAATGTTTTGAATTTTTTATATCAAAATCATAGAATAGTATTTAATTTATATATTTTCCAAACTTCCATATAATGTAGATAAATGTACTTCAAAAAATTTAATATACATATAAAAATAGATATTTCATATCCAAGGAAATAATCTATGATATATCATATCCAATCCATCATAGTATATGATAAAATAATAAAATTCAAAATTTCCCAAATTGGCCAAAAGAATACGCAACATCACATTAAGGGTCATAGTAGGTCATGATATCTAAGAATGTCAAATAAGACAATGAAAATCATAAAAATATCAAGAAACTATCCATATGAACCATTCATAGGGATTATTGGAACACCCTTGAAAGTGAAAATCCCAATAGGTCAAATGAGTACCTAGAACAACAAGTGTTGGGATAAGAGGAAACCCCCATAAAAACCCATCGATAGTTGAATATGCTTATTAATAAACCACCTCTAATACCCAAAGATTATCATGTTATGTATTTTCCTCAAAAATTCATTAATAAATTTTCATAAAACAATGATTTGAAAACCATTTTAAAAACAAATTTCAATGTTCCTTGAAACTACCTTTTCATTTAAGAAAAAAATGGTAAAACCCACTTTATAAAAACCATTTTCAACTCTAAAAATTAAAATTTGTCCATCATACCATATAAATTTTAATTTTTTATCAAATAATGGATAAATGATGTTTACCATCCTAGGTAAGGGATGGAACCACCTATGTCAACACATGGGTCAATGATGCCTGTAACGGGATCCACTATTATGGTAGAACACAAAATAAAAATAGAGGCCCTCTAACGATTCACAACATTGTAAAATTAATTCAAATTTATAAAATGGTCAACTTAGGGGAAAAATAACATCATACCTCAATAAAGAACACCTTCCTCACCAGAACCAATAAATTATTTTCCAAAAAAAGGAACAAAAAACAAATCTATAATGGTATAAATAGAATTAACAAAATAGATAAATGAATCAAATAACATAACAAAACAGAACTGCAATGATAAAAGTAAATGAAGAACCATAAATGACTACTCAATCATAGAGATGCAACCCAACTTCTTCAGATATTAATCTCCAAACAAAGATAATTAAATACAGTGGATGTCCCCAATATGACCACATGATACATCTAGGCCGAGTTGGGTGATTCATTGAGGCTAATGAAAAAACATGTCACTTATATGTATCCCTAAAATTTCATTATATGTAATTTATAGGGATTTTAAACCCTTTACAAGTATTTTAATCCATATCGTTCATATACACTAGGAAACCCATCACCTTTTATTATAAATTTTTTTTTAACTTGAACTGGTTTGTAAACCATACATGGTGTGTACTTCGTTCATGTTGTGTACCAGGCTCACAATATATTACTTGAAAATATTACTGGTTGTGTACATGAATTACACTACATATATTTCTCATGTAGACTACAAAAGACCAATTTTCATTAAAAACCCCAAAAATAACATTGACATTCACTGAACTCGTTAATAACCTTAAAAATACATGAAAATTTTATACCATATATCCATTAATTAAAAAAACAATAAATCCCAGATTTTTTTTTATTTTCTACAAAAAATATGATTCAATATTATGAGTTTTAAAAAGTGCCCAATTAAATGGGAAATTAGTATATTGAATGGAATTACCTGAAATAAAGTAACATTATATAAAAAACTCCCTACCATAAGACCTTCCAACTCCAAAAAATCATGTGAAAGAATGTCTTTTGTTAAAGAGGTAAGACCACGACTCCCTAATCAATGAATCATGATACAAGGCTCATATGAATTTGATTCATGCTGAAAGAACACTCTGAATAATAAAATTATCTTTCCAAGAATGTATTCTTGAGAGTCAATGATCTCTGCTTTCTGTTTCATAATAGAATCCAGTATCTCTACCTCAATCTCTACCCTACACTGATTGTGAGATAGATTAGGATTCTACTAATTGAGTTGTGATATGTGGAATAAATAATGAATGGATGTAAAATGAATTGGTTTTGAAATATGATAAGGAACCAACCCAAGATTCTCAGGGACCTCAAATGGTCTATCATACCTCAGAGCCATCATCCCTTATTTCCCATGCTGATGGTCACCCAACTAGGGATAATCATTCAAGAATAACCAGTCCTCGATGGAAAAAATCCATTGGAAAACATCAATGATCTATATAATATTTCATTTGAATCTATGATTTAACAAAACATAGAAATATATACCGAATCCCCACATACGTTTCATGTACGACACACGGTCCCACCGAAAAATCTTTTCCCTACCCCACCAAACAAAAAGTAGATCGTCATGGTCAACTATACAAATCTTGGAAAGGGTCCATTCTAATTAAATTCAGATAAGTAATTTTATAAGAAAAATAAAATATTCCTAGATTTCTATCCCCCGATCCATTAATATCCAAGACATATGCACATTTCTTATCTTCAATGATATGAACTATGTGATCTTTCTGACCATATGTTTTTGAATGATAAGCTATACCCAATTTGATATGATCTCCCATTTCCTAAAAGAGACTCCTCAAGAACCTTAATGTAAATATAGGTTCCCTATCTGAAAAAAATTATATGGAACCCAATGTAACCTCATAATATCGGAGATATACATATTTCCCAGATCATCAGGTTTATAAGTATCATTGATCGAAATGAAATGATCTATATTTTTCAACTGACTAATCACCGCATAGATAGATTTCCCCATATGGGATTATTTGGATCCAATAACAAAACAATGGGTAAATTTCCCCATTTCTTTACCAAAATAAGAAGAAACTATAGAAAACTACAATTTTTCATTTGATCTTCCATTATATGAGGGACAGATTAAAAGTGGGACATATAATCACCAATGTCACACTTCATTCTAGGACACTAGAATAACTATCTCATGTAATAATACATCTTCCTAGTGATCAAATTAATTTACTCTATGGAACTATGAAAATAAAACAATAATGAGCTCTGAAATAATTCTTGGTTGGTAAAAAGATACCCAAAATTGGGAATACCATCTGAAAACAAAGACCAACTAGAAATGGTATCACCAATATATATGTTCTCTTGAATTCCAATGAACACATTACCCTACTACTAACTCTATATAACATAATTAAGGAGAGATGATGATAAATGAAAACTAGATAGAAAAATTCCTAAAACATCCTTTTAGAATCTATATGCTACTATGAAAGAGGACACTTTATTTTCCCATCATCATTTGATTAAAAAAATATTTGATGGATTTTTCTTAATAAGAGAATCTACAATGATATTTCCCTTCCACGGGGTGTAGGATATATCAATGTCAAACATATAAAGGAATTATACTAATCAGCACTTTCATAGATTCAATTACCCTTGAATTTTTTGTCATAAAAAATTATGGTGTTAAAATACAATTAAACTTTCCCAAAAATGATATTTCCTTCAACAATTAAGCACATGAATAATTAAGAAAATATCTAAATAATGAGTGGATAAATTTATTTTATGTGGAAAAATGTGATTAAATTCATAAGATAACATATATATATCCATTAATATCACAAAACCGTAACCAGTTCTAGAAGTGTCACTAAAAAATAGAAACCCCATAACGTTGTCATTTAAGATAAATATAGGTTCTTATTCCATATGTAATATTTTTGTAAAAATAGTGATAAAACTATTTATCACATATTAATTTCACCCCACTCGTAGTAGTTATAGTTAAAGATGATGTCAACATTTATAAATCCTTGATCAAACATTAATGATATCCAACAAGAAAAAGGATGGTCGAAATCTCAAATACATTCCAGGGTTCTTACAACGACAATACTCAATTTTCCTTCTCTGGAACAACTGATAATCCATGATCAGAAATCAGATACACTAATAACATCACTTCTTGAATCAAAAATATTTATTTCAAATTAATTCCATAGAAACGGTGACTCATGATGATTTATAGAACCATATTTAAATGGTTCTCATGCTCATTATTGGAACATAATGAATCCAAAATATCATCAATGGTAACTACCAAAAATGTGTCAAGATTCAAATGGAATATATGATTCATCAAGCCTGTAATAATTGTAGAAACATTAGATTGACCAAACGACATGCCATGATATTTCTAATTTCCATAACATCTCCATAAATCTGTATTCATTATATTAAAATCATGATCTTCGAGTTAATGATAACTCAATCAGTAGTCAAATATTTAGTACCAATTTACCACATTTAAATGATCGAAAAAATCATCCACGTATGGAAAATGATACATGTCCTTAGTCTTTAATGGGTTTAACTTCTGATAGTCCATACACAATTAGATGGAACAACATTCCTTAATAGAAAATATAATTAGACCTTTGTAAGGGGATACAATAGGCTAACCCCCCCCCCATCAAATCATCCATTTGAAACTTGATATCCATTAGATATGATGTTGTCATATAATATGAATGTATAGAAATCATCTACATACCTAGAACCAAGTAATTCTTAAATTCTTCCTCCATATCTGGATAAATCTTAGATATATAGTTATTGAAAACATATATAATTTTTTTGGAAATAGTGTGACGATATAAAATATTAGGTACATCATTATTTGAAACTCATATAAATAAAAAATCATTTGAACTATGGGTGGGAGGGTCCGTCATGATAAAACCTGAACTCCCACTCTCACCAAAACTCATATGATCTCCCATATCCCATAAGAAATGTGACATGACGACGATAAAAATAAACATATTTATGATAAGAAAGGAGCCAATACACATCGATGATGAAATCAAATAGACACTGATTGAGAAAAAGAAAATACCATACTAACAATGCATAATCTATTGATAGCACACATGAATGACATCTAAAACGACTACTCTTTCCTCTCCCTGATAAGTGTCAATAAATCAATAAAAATGTAAGTGGGTACCACTGGAATGTTAATCGTATTAAAAAACTATACATATATACATGTTGAGGGAACCCATATCAAATAAATAAATCACTATTGAAGATGAAATAATGATGGTTTGTCTCTTTATAACTGGAACTTCATCAACATTCATTAGAAACTAATCCATTTTTTGATGCTTCTTCACTCATGTGGCCTATGGATGGAGCCATATAGACATTGATGAATCTTATTAAACAAAAATATCTTCTAGATTTGATAATATCTGACCACATTGTGGTTTAGAAATATCCTAACGAAAATAATATATATACAAAAAAAATCCACAATTGATTCACATATTTATCGATGATGTACAATAACACTGTATGTTTTTGAAATTTACACACTAATAGAATGTTAGAGGAACACTACAAGCTACAAATAATGGTGTGAAAGAGGCATACAAAAAAGATCCACCACCACCACTACTATAATGAAATTTCATTTTCATAAACATCCCTTGTGTGCCAATAAAGTTTCCACTAGTTGGTATAGAAGATACAAAATAACTAAAATTTCATTGCATATTCATATCAACCATAATATCCATATCTACAATCTCTACATAGGCTGAATGTATCTTCATAAATTCAGATGATTAATTATATAGTCATAAACCCAACATGTACTTATGAGCTTTTAAATGGTCATTGTTCACCACATGTTGTGAAAAAAACAAATCAAAAAAACTGATTGGTTTACACTTACACTGAATTCTCTCCTTACTACAATGAGAGGAACCCCAGAGAATTTTCTATCATCAAAAACTTCTTACAAGACTACTGAAAGAAGAGAGTCTTGAAACCCTTCCAGTCCAGGCCTATGTTCCTATCCAGTTACACAATCAAGTTCAAACATCGCTTGTTAGGACCCTCAGGTATGAACATGATGAACATAATCTTGATACTCTTAGGTGTATCTAGGAATTCAAAAATTCAAATTATATTTTCATACTAATCCTATAACTATTGAGGTTTATTCATACAACTAATGGATTGAGGATTCATGGTGATGAACACCTGTAATCAATAAAAATCTCCTACAACAGCTAGAAGAAACCCCGAAAATTCATTTTGAACTTTAGTATGTTTTCTTCAAAACATAATCTATCTATATGATTCCCTCTAGAAAATTATGATCAACGGGGGATTACCTTGTGGAGAATCATTTTTACCCTTCCGTGGAAAGTATAGAACACATATCAGAGGAATATTTTGTGCACAAAAATAAAAAAAATGATTTAAAATAGAATAATCTTAGTCAACACAAGAAAAGACATTATAAACAATTCATATTTAGATCATGAACATAAATAGAGACATACATCCCACCATCCCATGGTATCTTGAGTCTTATTATAGTATTATTTTTCCTTTAAATCATGGCAATATTTCTCCCAATTACCAAAAATCCTATCATTGATATATAAAATTTCACAAGACAAGGACTCTTAGGAATAGAAACCCTTTAATACCATTTTTTTTATCATTTGAGATGGATAACCTCACAAAATAGGAAACCAAATCGATCACGTATATACTAGCAGGGTGTCCCAGAATCCTATGATATAGAAAATAGATCTTGAGAATCAAACAACATCTAGAGGTAATTATTTCTCCTAGATTAGAGTGAAAACATGGAATATATAATCATATAAGAGATAAAAAATTGATGAGATAAATATATTCCATAACATATTGAAAACAAAGAAATCAATACAACATAAAATATTGAAGTACAACCTCTATGAGACAATTCTATCCATAAGGGATAGAAAAAAAAAGATACATTAATATATCTATGTGATAGCATGGGAAGAAATCCATAATCTCACCACCAACTACCCAAAACCCAATTGATAGATATCATCATCACCTCACTATGATAAATTTCCTTTTCCTACATTAAAATACATAAGAAGGTATAAAAATCACTAATGGGGTGTGTAGGGTGTGAGATAATTGGTATAGAAGGGTCTCAGACCCTGAGTTCCATAACATGTATCTATACAACAATCTATGAATTCCCAATAATAAATAAGACAATGCATAAAATACAGTTTAGTAGTTTTTATATCTGAATCATAACTTAATAATTTGATTTATCCTTTTCCACATTTAAACATAATGTAATCAAATATAGTTCAATACATTTCATATATATATATATATATATATCATATCAAATAAAATCACGTATCGCATCTCATATCAAACCCATATTAGTATAAGCTAAAAAATACAGTCCAAATAGATCAAATCATCCTAAATCATAGGTAGCATCACGCTAAGGATTAAACTAGGATATGATATCTTGGAAAATCATACCTAACATAGACAATTATTAATTCATCAAGACTATAGACATATTAATTTACTCTAGAGAGCATGAGAAAACCCAAAAAAAAGAGACGACCCAATGATATAATAACTTCATATAACAACATGACTAGGTATCAGAGTAAATCCCCATGAGAAATCTATTAGATAGTACATGAGGCCTATTACAAGACCTTCCACCAAATTATCCAAGGATTTCCATATTCATTATTTTCCAAACCAATTCCTCAAATCATTTTTATCAAACCATGTTTTGAAAAACATTTCACAAAATTAGTTCCAAATGCTATGGAAAAATCTTATATTTTAACAAAACTAGGGAAGGCCATCTTTTATAAAATACCATTTTCATAACAAATATGTCCAATAAGTCAATAATTCCATTCCAATTATAAAAAAATTACAAAAATACTACGCAATACATAGGTCCAATAAATTCTAGTGATAGAACCACCTACCTCAAAACTTGGGTTTCACCTGCCCACAATAGGATACAATGACTTGAAATAGAAAAACACCATAATAGTGGCCATAGAATCATATTAAAAAAATCAGATAATTTATTTAATTTTAGAAAAGGTTCCTTGAAGAGGAAATATCAAAACATAACTCAAGAATACACACCCACTACACCCCAACAAATAACAGATCGACCTACGAAAATAGATCACATAATCAAACTAATATGGAATCAACTGAATTACCAGAACTGATTAATGTATCAAATAATACAGCATATGAACAATACCACTATTAATTAAAATAACGAATAATCAATCATTAATCACCTGGAGAGATTCAACCCAACTGAAATTGAGGTTAATCACTAAATTAAATGATTAAGTTAGAACATAGGTCTCCAAAGTGACCATTGGAGTGCTCTAGGTCAAGAGGGAATAACCCTATGGACAGATGAGAAAACAAACCAATTTTATATCACACTAAAATCTATGTCTGCAATTTTTTCATGGAATTTATCCCTTTTACCCATCATGTAATCCATAAGGTTAGTATATAGAAAAACTTATATCATATTTATTAAAACCAAAACTTTTAACCTTAAACAAAATATATTCCGATTACACTATATACCATTTTGACAACGTCTTCCATTTAGAAATTAAATTATGTGTACTACCATTATGTGACGTTTATTTCCCCTACAGACTAGAAAATACCTTTCTTCTAGATAAAAATCAAAAACTAACTTCGACATTATATGAAATTAGCGAGAACACTATAATAAAATTAAACATTTATACCTAGACTCCAATAAGTCAACTAAACATACATCCCTACAATTTAAATAATTTTACCTAAAAATGATCTCTAACATTAACAGTCCCAATATTCCCTCAATTACGGAGGAAAATGAATAAATATAAGGGAATTTTATGAAATAATGTATCTTTTTTTTCAATGGTGTTCATCAAAAATAAATATCCTTGTGTCATTAATAATTATATCATGTATAATAACAAATACGTACACTAATATATAATAATAATAAATGGAACAAATGTTTTTTTTGTGTTCTTATTTATTAATATATACTCATGACATCAAATATTGGAGATCACTATGATCAATCTTCTTGAGAGGAATTTTAAATACATATGAGTCTCTAACACCAGATACTCAAACATCCACTATTACTCATCAACATTATTAATATAAAACATATAACATTTATTTAAGAATATATTTAGGGAATATCCATTTTTAACTACACTGGGGTGATACTGTAACAAATTAATTTATTGAGTAATCATATGAAATTATCATATAGATTAATGCATAAGGAAAATTCATGAAGAAATAATCAATTTATAACAGAAAAAAATTGTTTTGTAATCAAAAGTACAGAAGTCCGTTTATTATAAGGAACCAAATTGAAATGACTCACACTTATACTATATCCAACCGCCAATATATTTGGAACCACTAATTATCACCTGATGTCTGTTATTCTAATAAGTTATGTCTTTAGTCATTGGATCATCTATATTTTCATTTTTGGACACTCTACAACCTGTGAATTTATCACATTGAATAAAATCTCTTTGTATGAGATTCATTTAAAATATATTCTTCACAATTTGTTATGAATTATAATCCTTATCTATAACCACTATTATATCATTATAAAAAATACAATATAATAGGTTTTGTACACATAGGAACACCATTAAAGTATTTGATGGCATTACATGTATAAATTTTATCTTTAATGAAATCAAAAGCTATAATATTGTCAAATGATTCTATAGAATTTATTGCTATTGGATTCTTATAAATCCACCAACTGAAAGGATCCCTATTGAGAAAAAATAAAAATAAAAAAATTTATTTTATATCATTCTAATCTACTAGGAAAATATAATTTTAATACCACTAAACAATTAGTTCCTCAATGACTATATAAAAAGGTCTATTAACATTATAATCATCACACTCTATGATATTCATTACAATTCACCAATATTGATCTTATTGATCTTCTTGAAATCTAACTAAATTTCTCAAGGATTCTATAACCTCATCGATGGTAACCTGTATGATATATATGATTTATATAATTAATGACTCATTAACCTCTCTACTCATTATATTTTTCTCCATTTTTAGCATATATTTTCTTTTAAATATATATACCCTAGGACATAGTCTTTATCACACTCTTAGGATATTCTATATTGTAATTTTAATTAATGTACCAAAATATGTTCCATGAATAATTCCAATTATCCTATTAAATTATAACATCTCATTAAATTCATTTAGGTATTTATGATATCTCTTATCATTTCCCTCTTTGTTAGAGTGAACTTTGGACTTAAGAGGACATGGAGAATTTTTGGGGAAAATAAACTAACGTTTGAGGGTGTATGATTTTCTTAATTAATGAAGTCCATATAGAAATGGGAAAAAGGATTATGATTTTTTTCTTTGGGGTTTGGTTGGATATAGGGGGTTTTCTAAATGATTCTATGTAATCTCTATGCTAGTCATTTTTTCATTATTAACAGGTTAGTTGATGTGAAACCTTTGCTGACATGATGTCATGTACTAGTTCAGAGTGTGAAAAATTTACATGTCATGAAACTAGTTCACATTAGGTAATGATTCATAGTTTTTTAACCATGGGGACTCCTTTTTCAATTTTTATACTATTCATGTGTTTCACATCAAGAACCTTAGGTTCATTTCATTAAATTTTCACAACAAGTATGTTTTTTGCACTGCACAAATGACTTTTTTTCAATCGACTATATGATTCTCTCTCAAAACCTAGGATATATCCAATGTGACTATGAGGATCTATGATCCTTATAGACTTTTTCCTAATGTAATTTACATTGGTTTTTTTTACGCTATGTATCTCTAGCTAAGTCATTTTATGCTTATCCAATTTCATTGGTCACAATTGTATTGTCTCACTACATTTTCATATTTTTGGGTCTTATGGTATAGATTTTTCATGATCCATTCTAGATCCACTGTGTGATATACTGTGATAGGTAGTTATTTTTGTTGGTTTTTAATGAAAATTTATGATTCATGAGGGTTTTCTTGTTTCAATGTGTATGTTGACCATTTAACTTTTAAAATAAATTACAGGATTTCAAAATTTGTTCAAGGGCCTCCATTTTTTAATTATATTCTATAATATTGGTGGATATCGTTATAGTTTTGTGGGACCCATGTTTGAGGTAGTTGGTCCTGTATCTGTCCTATGTTGGATGAAATATTTTTCTATGGTTTTATAAATTTATTAAAAAATGAATTGGCAAGATTTAATTTTTTTGGAAATTGGTTTTTGTGAATAAGTGGTTTTCTTCTTATTTTGGAAAAAATAAATTTATTTTCATAACAATGTAAACTGGTTTTGTTAAATGTTTTTTACAATGGTATGGATTATTTGGTTTGGATAATTTATAACATGGGAATCATTTGGTACATCGATGGATGGTGTGGTAATATTCCTCATCTAATGATACTATATGGGGGGTCTCTCATTGGGTATTACTATTCTCCCTTCCCCTATTTTCGTATCAGAATTTTAGACATGTTGGGAGGTTCCCTTGTAGGGGTGCTCCTCTAGTCTACATATTTAATGAACATAATTTGATACTTGATGCACATGATTGTCAATGTATGGGTTACGGAGTTCTATTTATCCAAACCAATACAAAACCTTGGCGTGATGTTACCTATGCCATGATTTTTTATTTTTTTGGATTTAGTAAGAAAAATGATGCATGATTTGAGCTACATAGATACATGTGATGTTATTTCAAACTCTATTACCAATATTAATTTTTAACTATGGGAAAAGGGTGAAATATTATACCATTCCATTAATATTACTACTTTTAATTGATTATAATTATTTATTTTCATGAAAGTTGAGAATGTTTGTATAGTTTTATATAGACATGATATGGAACACTTGGCTTGGATTCTACAAATCTAGTATATATCACACCTAAATTTCTTATTTAGAACCTCCAAGGATGTGTAACAATTGTTGAAACTATAGCCACCAAAACCATTTCTATCAGGCTATACATATTCTCCTTATATCCTAAGAGAGTAATATCCATTGGATACTATAAAAAAGTCATGTTCTTGATTCCTATATCGATTTACCCACTAGTATGTGTAGTGAATCAACTCCATGCAATAGAAGATTTTCCATTGGAGGTTTTTGTAAGACCAGTTATAGTGATTGGTACCATTGTTATTAAATCTTCTAAAAAAACTACTATATCTGGTATAGTTTACTCACACAAAATTATATTTCCCAATTTTGTGGATATGATTTAAATTCCGATTGAACACTTTTAATTTTTTATTTATTTAGTGAGACATATTAGAAATAGAAAATTAAACTAGTTTTAGTGTGATTATTTATTACTATTGATAACTTATATTGAGTTACAATTTTATTACCCTATTCATGATCCTGATATATTTGATATCATCAAAGGGATGGATTGACTTATTTCTCGTAATGAAAATATTAATTAGTATCACAAAAATGTCTCATTTCATTGAAATTATGCGAGATATCTAGTGGTTCATGAGGAGTGGGATCCTTGGTCTGGTCATGCAAGAAATTTCTATCCATATCTTAGGAATTTGTTGAATGTTGTTTTAGTTGATCCAGATAACATTAATATTATTGATAATCTTCCCTTTGTTGTTTGGGATTTTACGAATACTTTATAAGATGATTCTCTGGTCTCCCCCTAGTAAGGGTTATAGTGATTATTATGGATCTGGTTGCAGATATGTGACCAATATTATTACCCTATTAACGTATGGAACAAGTAGAGCATAAAGACGTCAACATTCAGTTTGCTGATATGATGATTAATGGATTCATTATCCCATGTGTATCACCTTGGGTATCCCTTTTTCCCTTTTATAAGATCCATATGGTTCATTTTAATTTTTTGTACACTATATTGTGTTAAAATGGGTCACATGTAAGTGTAATTACTTATTGAAAATGTGAATGATTTTAAAAAAACATTAATGGTGATAATGGGTTTGAAATATTGATTTTTTTTAGGTTATAACCATAATAGAGTTGTGGAGTTAAATATATCTACGATGTCATTAAGGATAATGTATGGAGATTAAAAATATAGTGTGTTGTCATTTGGTTAGATGAAAACTACTATAGTTTTAATAGATTTTATAAACTAGATATTCCATTTGTATCTTAACAAATATATGGTAGTCTTCATGAAGGAAATATTTTATTATTAATGATTTGGGAATGATAATGAGAACCATTTTTTATATAGAAATTATGAGGAGTCCCCATTTTTATGGAATTCTTTCTAAATGAAATTTCTAGATTCCAGAAATGATGTCCTCAAGGGAAATGATTTTTTATCATGGATTATCATTTTATCTACAGAATTAAATGGCTAAATTTACATTATAAGAGTCATAGAATATCTTCTAGATTCTTCTCCTCCATGTTCTGGCTAGGTAATACAAGTGGTTCATCATGTATTTCTCAAATTTTTCATTACTATTGATAGATCACACTAGGAAAAGGGAAAATTCATATGGTATATAAAGATTAAATATACTTTTGAATCATTTAAAATACTTCTAACATAGGCATCTATTTTAATATTAACCAAATACAATAAGGGGTAGGAAATTGTCTTTTTTTGTTATGGTGATGCACTAGGTTTATTTTGTTTTAAGGGTGATTGTATGGTTGATTATGTATCTCCCCAAGTTCTACTGCATGAGAAGAAATAACCCCACTAACTATTTAGATACTTCCATAGTTATGCCAACTATAATTGTTTGAAGAGTTATCTTATCAAGGAGAGGTTAAAAGTATTTTATAACCATAACAGTATGAGCGATATGTTTTCATTGAAATAATTTAATCTCAGATATATAGTATCTGCCAGAATATGACATCACTTGATTTTTTGGAATCGAAGGAGGAGTGATTTCTTATGGTGATCACTACTCAATTTCACCGGGATGCTCTGGAGAATGTTTAGGGTGTGGTTCTTTCCGGGGTTCATTATCATCATCTATTCTTGAGTCTATTCTATAGGTTCATCAATAAAATGGTGATTTTAAGAAATTTCATGAACTATATATGGGGGGATACCATTTATTTTTTGGTTCCTCCATATATATTGTACTATTAATTTTATGGATTAATTTTTCATCCTAGTATCTAATAAGATCTTAGTTATGTTTCATTATTATTATTTTTATGGTCTATCATCCAGGCACTAAAAAGATGTATTATATCATTAGACTATGATTCTAGAAGTCAACTATGAAGTATTGAATTCTAGATTATATTTCTCACTATTAAACCTACAAAAATTTAAAGGAAGAGCATATAAATACTTTTGGAATTCTTGAGACTCTTTCAATACTGGTTTGGAATTTGGAAAAGGTTTCCATTATTTAATTACCATAGTCTCTACTTGGGATGCATGGTATCTAAATTCTGATTGATATTAGGAGAGTATTGGGTCACATTATTTAGATTAATGGATTCACTAATGTTGAAGATGTGGGATGATGTATATACATGAGGTTTTGAGGATACACAAGGTTCCCTTTCCCATCATTTCATATAAAGATCCAAGGTTTACCTCCTAGTTCTAGAACAATCTATAGGAGGTGATGTGGACACTATTAAGGTTGAAAATAACATCCCATATTCTACTAGACTATTATATAAATCATGATATTTACATCGAGGATGATATTATTCATGTATATATCCTGTATTATGGTAGATTATAGGACAACCATCTATTTCTAGTTGATGATTCTTTGAACAATAGTTATCGGTCATTGATCAGAATCACTTCCACTCTAGATTTATATGTTCTCTTATTTTGGTCATCTATTTGTTGGGAATATGTGGGAAAATACTCTATTATAGTACTAAGTCTCATTCATGATATGTCCGTTAGGATTTAGGTTATACATCATTGTTTTTTTATAGTTAAGAGTTCAAAGAAATTGTCTGTACATTATTGGAATATTCCTTTGTATTTTTCTCATTGAAGACTTCATGTTTATAAAAAACATACTACGTTAGTTCATGGATCGCTGAATAAATAGGGTATGTTTGATCTGAGATATTTTGAAAAAATGATGTCATTCTGTGTCTTACTTAGGTTTCTTACTTTTTGGAATTTTCTGTTTAGTATATGGATTATTCATGATTTTTTCAACATATCTCTAGTCAAGAAGTATCATCTGAATTCTTATGACATTACCAGTTGGGATGAAATTGAGTTGGAGATATTTGTTTCTAATTGATAGAAACCGATATAAATTGTTAACTCTCTAGTGAATGTGTTTTTAGGGCATTTGATTATATTTTTCTCAGTATTAATACGATAATGTTCTGATTCTCATGATATTTGGGAGCATGAGTCTGGAATGAAGGAGTAGTGGCCTCACATATTTCTAAACAACATTCTTCTACATGAAATATAGGGTATGGAATGTTTAATGGTTATGATATTTTATTAACTTTTTATCTTCTTTTAAATATTTTTAACAACTATTTAACCCAATTTTTTGGGTGTGCTTTGAGTGTTACGATAATGGAGATTGTTATTCAAGGAAAATAACCATTATTTTAGATTAATGTTTTTTTAATTTATGGATTCTATGTAAAAATATAAAAATTGAATTATAGGGTTACCTACATTGTGTATGTTTACCTAGAGGAATTTTCTAAATGATTTTGCAGAATCTTCCAGTAAGACATTTTTATATCATGATATTTTTACACAAAGTAAAATCATTATCAAGTTGATGCAGTGAACATGTACAATGTATGAAAATTTGACACCCCATGAAACATTTACATGTTATGAAATGATTGAATGGTGTTTTTAATATAGGTGATGTATTGTTTGGTATATATTAAATTTTTTGAAATCTGGTATTGAGCCCCATATTTAGATCTTGAAATAGGGGTGGCCTGTTAGTTTGTATGTTTTCTGAATAAAATTCGATTTCATTTGACTATAGGTTCCTACTTTTAATTTTTAGAGGACCCCCATGTGATTTTGGGTATCTTTAATCCCATTATGTCATTTTTATCATAAATTTATCTTATTTTTTAATTCTTGATATCTCTATGAATGGGATCCATTTAATTCTTAATTTTCATTGGTCACTTCATAACTTATGCACCATGTTTTCGAATCCATTGGTATTTTGGTTTGTATTCTTCTTGATACCTTGTAGATTTGTTTTCAATATTTCTCTAGAGGAAAACCTTTGAGTTGTCTATGGTGGAGCATGTGAGGCTTTTTATGTTTGTGTTAATTTTCTTTTACACTGAACTTCTAAAAAAATAAATTCATTTTGGGATATAAGGATTGATCATTAGGACTTTGTTACAATCATTTAATTATTTTCTATTTTTTGGATCTCAATATGTGAGTGTGAAACCTACTTTTATGGAATGTGGTTTATATCTAGACTATATTTGATTTACTATAATGCACTAGTTTTATAAATTATATAATAAATTAACATGCATGATTGAATTGAGTGCGTGGAAATGAGTTTTGTGGAAAAGGTAATTTTCCACTATTTTGGTAGAAGAAAAGGTTTTGGAAATGAATGGTGAAATGGATTTATGAAATGTTATTTAAATAATGTATTTGATGAATCTGTTAAAAAATGTACAACATGAGAATCATGGAGTACATAGGTGGAATATGTGGAAGTAGAACACATTCATTGATAATGAGAGGGGGTTCACTTATGGTGCATTTCTCTACTCCATATGATTGTTATTCTAGAGACCTGTCTATATAATGAAAAGGTTCACTTTATTGGGATTTCATATTATCTCATGATTTTATGCATATTCTAAAAATGCTAAACTTGTGATTATCTATGTATATTTATGAGTGTAAAAGATAGCATGACCTATATAGATCCTTGCCATGAGGCTACATGTTCTTTATTATGTACTATTTTTTATTTCATGTGATAAATTATGTGTAATTTGAAATTTTTTGATATACGTGACATTCATTGAAACTATTTTTCCCAAATTATTTGGAACTGTCAAAAAGTGGGAAATATTTTTTGATGATTTTGATATAAAAACTATTCAACTAATTGAAATGCCTTATTTTCATTAAATTTGATGATATATGGATTGTTATATTGAGTCATGATATGGAATTCCTTGGTGAGATACTACAAATCCTATGTAACTCAGATGATCCACACCCCTTTAGTAGCGTGTAAAAATTATTATATAAAGTGAGATAGAGAAATACATGGTGTTGTAGTGAGGGGGTGGGGCGGTGATGTTTCTGTCAGCTATGAATATATAGATGGTTGTGATATTGTTGGTGTTTTACCCTAATATCACATGGAGTGTCTATTTTAGATTTACTTCTACTTTTTTATTTGACTTGTACCATAAAGATTTTATAAATACCATTGAGTTGCATCACTTCTATTTCTTATATTATTCTATAAATTATAGTTATTTGTTTACTCTTTCACTATTAATTCATGTTAGGAATATATATATATTTATATTCTATTTTTTATGGTTCAGGTTGGGAGAAATTTTAACCTATGGTTGTTATTGTTGATCAGGTGCTATTACCCAGCCCATGGGGATTATGAACACACTTATGGTATAGAATGTCTAGGCTGGATGTCAGTTTGTGATTGTTTCTACATCGGGATTTCCATATAAAAAATATTCATCAATCTTAACGAAAAATATATGATTATTAACATAATTTCTTTTGGATAAATATTTTTTACCATGTCTCGACTAAATATTATATTGGTGTCTTATTTCAGATTAATTAGTTATCATTAACATATATCACACGAAAAATAATAACACTCTCAGTAATCCTCCTTTCGACATATGACCCAATTTAATTATTATGTAAAAAAATCAGATATCCAAGTCATGAACAATATTTTTTGATCTTAATGCTTCATTCATCCCATTATTGGACCTTGGTAAAATATGTATCCTATTGGAATTGTTGGGTATCAAAAACCTGTATGGTTGTGCCATATAAAAATATTCCAAAATATATAAATTACTAAAATTTATTTTAACATCCATTTTCTAAATCTCATAAACACGAAATGATGCTATGAAATTTAGAATCCTAAAATAATTTTTCACAGTACCAGGTGAAAATATTTCATGAATGTATATGACATGATGTTGGTTCAAACCATTATCAACCAATTATACCTTATAGTTAATAAATACACAATATTTATTTAGTTTCTTCTAAAATACCCATTTTCATCTAATGGGATTCAATAAATATAGTGGGTTTATTAAATATTATTATTAATTTTTTAAAAATGAATCCATTTTAGAATACATTTATTCCTTCCATTTAGAAAATTTCATTAATATCTAAGTTGTGTGGAAAAGGTAAATTATTCTCATTGAATGATGTGTTACCATTAATGGTGGAGCCAAAAGAATATATATATATATTGTTCTATATCCTATGTAGTACTCTTTCATAGTAGTTGTGTCTCAATAAAATAATTACCCACTAGATATTGTGGAAATTGCTTCCATACAACACTTGTGAATCTAGAGTTTTCTACTTGATCAGATAATATCTTTCTCATATTATTTATTCCAATGATATTTTCACTATTAATAAATATTTCATTTTTATAATCTATTCTCTTTATAACTAGAGGATAATACATGTAATATCCTATAGTCTCTTTTGGATTCCCCAAATGGTAAACCTTCTACCTTTTAATTCCAATTTATTGATACAACTAGACATAAAACTTTACTCACATACCACACTTGAATTAGTTACAAAATTTATTTATTATGCGACAAGAACTCATATATAATTATCTTTTCCTATTTAGATGGTACCCATTGTTGTGTGTATATCAAATATTAGAATAAATATCTCCAAAAAGATAATTTAATATTTGTATGGCACATCATCAACCTCAATATGTAAAACAAGATGTAATTATTTTGGTCATTAATACCATTCCACTATTGGGTATAAGGATGATTTATTTATGATATAATCTCAAACTTCTTGATTTAATCAATAATATCTTGCTAAGATAATATCCACTTATGTAACACCCCAGGAAAATAAAGAATATGACATTTTCACATTTATCCATATTTGTGAATAATATATTAATATTACTTTAAAGGGGACTCTATGCTCAATGGTGTACCCAATACGCAACAACGAGTTTCTTGGTAATCTTATGTTGCAATCTAATAATAAAATAATATTATTTTTAATGGTAGTTAACACATAGCCATTGTAATGGTGGGAATGAACAGAACTAACTACAAACTGATTATATATGTTTTTAAAAAAATTTAATCATTAAAATACATGTTATAAGATTAAAAATGCGAATGAATCCAATTTTAGGCGTAAACATTCTAACATTCTTTAAAAGGTCGACTAACCACCTTTTGATGGAGAAACTCTTTTAAATACACTCATAGGCAATTTTATGTGTTATATTTGACAAAATAAAATTATTATTTAGAATTTGGACATAAAAATTTACTTTTTGTAAATTTTTGGTATTTTTCCGAAAAAGTTCATTTTTTAATGAATAGTGAAAAATGTTGTGTTTTAATTTGAAACCTCTTTTTAATCTAATTTATATAGATGATTAGATAATCTTTTGAATTTGTTTTAAAGTGAAATTAGAATATATTTTTACCATTTAATCCAAGAGTGGTCATTGGAATTAATTTCACTTTGAAGTTGGACTTAAACTAGTGTCAATCTTTTGATACATTTTGTTTCATAAAAACACGCTATTTGTTTTGACAGCGGTAATTAATTATTAAATTAATTAATACAACTTATTTGTTTTGAATTTTATAAAATTGACATCATTTTTAAATTCGGAATATCAAATTTATCTTAGGGTGAATTTTTGGTAATTTTCTGAAAAACTTCAATTTTTGATGAATAGTGAAACCGCTAAGTGGTACTTATAAAAACTGATTTTCCGTTTAAATGAAATTTTTCCATCATTGTGTTTTGAACTCAAACAATCTGACATAAATTGTTTTCATTAAGAAGTAAAATGTGGTTCAATGGGATTAAAATATTTTTTGGTGAATAGTAATTTATTAAGTTTTTAATCGCAATTAGAGGTAATTAGTGTAGTTTAAGGTAAAAATAATGTTTTTATAATATTAGATGAGCTTTACACATGTTCTAACCTCATTTTATGTGTCATGGCCGACCAATAAAATCAATGGGTCAACTTGGGGACCCCATGGATCCACTTTGGTTGGAAAATGACATAAATACTTTTTTATTTAATGTTAAAATTAAAATGTCGCAAACATGAGTTGTTTTACTAAAACAACTTTTACATGGGGTTATACAAGTTATCTTTTTGAATATAAATATTCATTGGAAATATAATAATATTTCATAAATCACAGTAATTTTTTTATAATTTTGATACATTAAATAAATTAAAGTATTTATGACATCATGATGATGCAGTGATGACCTCATTATTTAACGATTTAAATATAATGGAAAGATAATATAAAATCTAAGACCTAAACATGTCCAAAAAATATTGAATGGGTGAATTTAGAACCCTTATCACCTTATCCTCGAAAAACATCAATGTGGGAGCATTAAAATCTGAAACGCATTCTAAAATAAAGTAACATTTCCTTACTTTCCAAGAGTGCCCCTCCCCTCCTCTTATAAAAGGCCCCCACCTCTACCACCTTACCCACAATTCCAAAGCCTTTGGCTCAGCCAACCCCTGACCATTTTGTCTCTCCACATCCCTATATAACTCCTTGAAGCCTCACATTGTGCAGATGTCTTCCCGAGGAAGCCTTTGATCTCAAACCAAAGAGAGTTACCTGATTTCATGGTAATGTCTTCACTTGAGTCCTTTTGTTTTATTTTGCTTCTCCAACCCCCTAAACTCTTTTTATTCCTTTCTTTTGTAACAACTACAGTATCTTCAATATACTATGATGTTGTTATAATAAGGATTCGAGCTACACTTACACAAACCTTCATCTAATTGTTAAAGAACATACTGTTTCTGTGGTTGGCGATTTTCTGCCTCACGAAATGATGATTGTTCAATATTCTTTTAACACCATTAAAGGTGGAAATTATGATATAACTGAATTTTATATATGATATATTTGGTATTTATTTTTACTATATGATTCTGTATATTATATTTAAAACATACCTTTATTCTTTTCATGTTGTGTAAATGCGATAATTTCATATGAGGAAGTGTGGACTACCGCCCCCTCATGTGATGTGACTCGTACATGCAATACATGGAATGTATAAAGAATGAAATTAATGAACATATGTGACCTATATAACATATATATTTTACTGGAATTAAAATATATATATATTATTTATTTTTAATTCCATTAATATGAAAAAGAAAAAATGAAAGTAGCGTTCATGCGTACGTACGACCTACCGTCTCCATGAAAGGTGCTTTTTTTATCTCCAAATGATATGAAATGGTATAAAATGAATATTTACTGGATATATATGATATTTTAATCATTAATAATACTCTGGAAATTATTTACTTATAACTACATGGGAAATCATTTTTCAAACAAGTTCATTTTTGACTCATGTACCAAACATCGACAAAAACATCTGATATGAACTAACATTATTAGACAACTATTATAACATTATAATATGTGATATGAACTAAAGAATAATATCTAAAGGAGTTCCTTAGGAAAATATAAATTTACCAAAGTTTATTATTTAGGAATATAATGTAACGAACATGACAAGTCGAACTTGAGGTAAGGGACCCTACTCTCTTTCTTTTTAAGTACACTCTTTTAGGTCATTCCTTTTAAGCTCATACTTCTTGTGATTTGGATGTTATGTTATATTACTATTACTATAATTTTTATGTTCATATGATGAGAGACCCTATTATCTCTCATCAATCCATTTTGGAGGTTTTTAGTGGCACCGTTAGGCTGTCCAATTTTCCGAAGAGATCTAACCTCTCTCTTTCTTTTTAAGTACTCTCCTTTATGTCACTTCTTTTAAGATCCTCGTTGTTATGTTGGGGGTGTTCTTTTATAGTACTATTTCTGTGAAATTTATGTTAATATGATGAAAGACACCATTTGATCTCATCAATCCATTTTTGTACGTTGTAAGTGGCACCGTTAGGCTGTCGAGTTTTCGTAATGGATTTTTCATCTCACTTTTATTCCCGTGAGATTTTTGCTACATTTGCCACAATTTTTTATGAGTGTTTTATGTACTGCCCATTATTTTACTCATTTTGTAATATACTTTCATTTAATAGTATTTACATCAATGTTGAATTTTCCTTCTTTCACGGGGTGTATGTTTCGAAAGATACCCATGTCGGTAAGGGAACCTTTCACCCTCCTCTTTTTAAAAGACTTCTTTTGTTATGTCTTTTAATTCACATAATATTATATTGGGATATGTTCTTCTATATCATTATTGATTTAAATTTTATGTCCAATTGATGAGATACCCTTTTTATCTCTCATCAACTCATTTTCTGAATTTTGTAGTGACGCCGTTAGGCTGTAATTTTTTTTTTTGCAAGGGATATTCTTAACCCAAATTTGATTCTTTGGGATAAACTTGTAATCCTTGATTATGTCTTTCTATGAATATGAGTGAATAACCCCTGATTGTTTTACACTTAATATCCACATATATACGGTGTATTCGTTTGTCACACATTATTATGTAATCGATTTATCCTTAAACCAAGGATACCGTCTTTGTAAGGGACATCGTCTCAATCTCCTTTCATTGAGGCATATTTTATTTTATACACAACCTTATTTTATAGGGTGTATAAACCCCTTTGACTATTACATTTATCCAAAAGTAATATTTTTTATACGAAGCGTTTTACAAAACGACAAAAGGGAATGTTTTTATCATACGTATGCGGCGACAATGACTTCTCTGCCGCTGTGACCATTATTTGAGTTTCAGCTTCCTATACAAGCCATAACTTCTTTTTAAATAAAAAATAAATACCATGTTTTACTTTTCATTTATTTTAGTATTAAAAATGGTTTTCATAAGGTTTTTTATATCAATGTGTTTTATTGATATCTTGTAATTTAAATGTGGAAATGTTATGTTTCCTTTATGCATGTTTTATGTGATAAGATTATGTTATGGTTCTTGGGAATTGTTATGAAGATGGGTGGTTACATGACAAACTATGGGTGGGTGAGACCGATATAGATCTCCAATTCATTGGGTAATGCGAAGGAGTGAAACGTTAAGGTTTCTCCGAAGAGATTTAGGAAATATACTATGGTGGGTATTCCAAACGTAACCAAGAGGGTTACTCCCTACATAAGAATGTTATGAATGCCTCAAGTTACCTTTATGTCTTATGATTTCTATGATTTATTCATGATTTGATGAGGTATGTTAAAGTGATTATGTTTTATGAGTAAAGTATGATTTTATTGATTCTTATGTGTATTGGTACTCATGTTTCCTTTACATATTTTTATATCCCTTACTGAGATTTTTATGCTCATCCCATGTTTTTTTGAAATGTTTTACACAGGTCAAGGGAAATGCACATGATATGATGATAGTGTCAAGGAAGATTCAATAAAGAATCTATGTTTTATTTTTAAATATGTTTCTGTTGATGGAGAAAAATGAATACTATCTTTATGTAACCACTTTGTTTAAATGTGGAATGTAATGCAAGTTTTATGATCTAATTCTCTAAAACTCTAAACCTAAAAATATCCTCAATGTTTAATCTTGTAATAACTCAAGATTAAGTATGGTTTAAGGCTGGGGCCTTATAGTTGGTATCAGAGGCCGGTTTAGACAACTTTAGGGATTATAAGTTTTTGTTAGACACATGATTATTCCCTATATCTATTATTTCAGTTTAATCCTTGTTTTATAACTTTTTCCAGGTCATGTAAAGTTGGTTACGAATGGAAGGAGAAGGATCTCAAACGACATTCATATCCTTGCCTGATGACATGCTTGCAATAATTATTGCAAAGTCATGTTCAGATTATTGTGAAACTTTTTCTATCATACAAATCACTTGTAAGTAGTTGTTTGAGATATCAAACACCTGCACTATACCTCGTTATCATCATGGATCATGGGTTGTTTTTAGGCAAATACTATTTTCACAATATTCTCATATTTTCAATAAAGGTAAATATTATAAAGGTATTTTCAAATATTTTACTTTATCACAAGAATTTGAAGCATATTATGATTTTAAAAATGGTGTCGAGGAAGGAGACCCTTGTGCAACCTATTTATATTTTCTTTTAAAATATAGTCTCTTAGGAAATAATTATGGTATTTTAAAAGGACCAATAATAGAAAGTTTCAACTCAAATTCTGTCTGACTATTTTATAGAAATCATGTTTTATCAAATGTTTTGGAATTATATGTCATACATGATTATTTTCCAAAACTATTTTTCTGTGAACACCCATATGACCCATGTTGTACAAGGTGTATTTGGATAGAGGAAGAAAATGAATTTAAAAGATCCCTAAATCATTATTGTAATGCATGGGAATTCTACCTATGTGAGCAAGATGACGATGAAACTGAGTGGACGCCATGATCAAGGTATGATGTCGTTCATTTTGGGAATCATTTTATTTTATCGTATGGTGGTGAAATAAGACTTCATGAATTAAGATGTTGATTTCGTAACGAATTTGGATGAAAATGAGAGGTATAACGAAACTATTTATGTTAAAACATGTTAGGGTTATATTTTGAGTTTTATAAAAAGTGCAACATGCACACCGTGTGACAACCCGTCGCGTCGGACAAAGCTGTGGGAATCAAACCCACAACCAAAGTGCGACTGGTATCTATCTCCAACCACTGAACTACATGAAGTACCTGGTTAGTTTGACTGATTCCTTTTAGTTATATGATTTTATTAATTAATAGTAAGTTTATTTTCGGTTATCTATGGAAATTTATTAACCTATCATGGAGGATAAGTGATTAGGTTAATTACTTTTCAATACGAGACATTAAGAGAAACTGATGTTGTTTGGAGATAAATGTTATGATTTAATTTGGAAGACTATATGACTATATCATTCAAATATTTGGGTTTCAATCCTAGTGTTGTTTACTTTGTAGAATTTTATGGACAAATTTTTTATCGAATGGTCCTCGTTGAACTTTGGGTTTTGTTGGACAAATTTTGGAGATTAAGAATAGATTTTCTTTTCATAAAGGGTTATCCTTTTCTGGATTATCTGACCTTGTACTAACCTTTTTGGTTTTGGTTTTCGTTAAAGTCTAAAGACATGGGAAGTATATAGTTCTCTTTTTTGGATTAGGTGATTCTCTATAAGTTGATTATAGAACTCTTAATGCGAACAAGTCTTCCTAAATACTCGTCTTTTGGAGAAAATATGAGTTTGTGTAAGGAATCTAATAAAAGTTGAAATTCAACATGATAAGTGATTATGTTTCCTTATGAATAAATTCATCAATAAAAATTAACTTAAAACAAAAATGTTGTCTATTAACTTTTGCTACTGGGGAATCGAATACCGTTTAACCCATCACACATTTGTGATTTTCTTGTGGTTAACTTTCTCCTAAACATGTTTTCTATCACTCTCCATAAGAACATGACCCCATGTTTTCTCCTTTATGTCCATGTTTTCCTACATGGAATCCTAGTATGGGTTAACTCGGGTGACCTCTATACTTATCTTTCTTTATTTTAAAGTGATTGTTTTACCGACTCTTGTTCCGATGTGGGAGTTTCAAGGATGTTTCTAATCTCAATTTTAAAATTGCGAGGACGCAATTCCCAAAAGGGGGGAAGGATGTAACACCCCATGTAAATAAATAATATGACATTTTCACATTTATCCATATTTGTGAATAAAATATTAATATTACTTTAAAGGGGACACCATGCTTGATGGCGTACCCAATACGCAACAACGAGTTTCTTGGGAATCTTACGTTGTACTCTAATAATAAAAAAATATTATTTTAAATGGTAGTTAACGCCTAGCCATTGTAATGGAGGGAATGAATATAACTAACTATATAAAGAATATATATGTTTTTCAAATATTGTTACTCTTTACAATAAATGTTATAGGATTAAAAATGCGAATGAATTCAATTTTAAGCGTAAACATTCTAATATTTTTTAAAAGGTCGACTAACCGCCTTTTGATGGAGAACCTTTTTTAAATCCACTTTTGACAATTTTATGTGTTATATTTGAAAAAATAAAATTCTTCTTTATAATCGGGACATCAAAATTTACCTTGTGTAAATTTTTGGTATTTTCCGATAAAGTTCATTTTTTAATGAATAGTGAAAAATGTTGTATTTTAATTTGAATCCTATTTTTAATATAATTTATTTATATGATTAGATTATATTTTTAATTGGATTTAAAGTGAAATTAGAATATATTTTTACCATTTAATCCAATAGTGTTCGTTGGAATTAATTTCACTTTGAAATCAGACTTAAACTAGTGTTAATCTTTTGATACATTTTGTTTCATAAAAACACGCTATTTGTTTTGACAACGCGAATTAATTATTAAATTAATTAATGCAACTTGTAAGTTTTTAATTTTGTAAAATAGACATTATTTTGGAATTCGGAATATCAAATATAGCTTAGGGTAAATTTTTGGTAATTTTCTGAAAAACTTCGATTTTTGATGAATAGTGAAACCACTAAGTGGTACTTATAAAAATTGATTTTATGTTTAAATGAAATTTTGCAATATTTGTGTTTTGAATTTCAAAAATCCAACATAAATGGTTGTCATTAATAAGTAAAATTTGGTTCAATGGGATTAAAATTATTTTCTTGGTGAATAGTATTCTATTAAGTTTTTAATCGCGATTAGAGGTAATTAGTGTAGTTTAAGGTAAAAATAATGTTTTAAGAATATTAGATGAGCTTTACACATGTCCTACCCTCATTAGATATGTCATGGAAGACCAAGAAAATCCATGGGTCAACTTGGTGACCCCATAGAGCCACTTTGGTTGGAAAATGACATAAATACCTTTTTATTTAATGTTAAAATTAAAATGTCACAAACATCAGTTGTTTTACTAAAACAATTTTTACATGGGGTTATACAAGTCATATTTTTGACTATAAATATTCATTGAAAAGATAAAAATATTTGCTACATCATTGTAATTTTTATATAATTTTTAGACATTAAATAAATTAATTTATTTAAGACATCATGATGATGCAGCAATGACCTCATTATTTAACGATTTAAATAAAATGGAAAGATAATGTAAAATATAAGACCTACACATGTCTGAAACCTATTGGATTGGTGGATTTCTAACCCTTATCACCTTATCCTCGAAACACATCAATGTGGGACCATTAAAATCCGAATATCATTCTAAAATAAAGTATCATTTCCTTACTTTCCAAGAGTGCCCCTCCCCTCCTCTTATAAAAGGCCCCCACCTCTACCTCCTTACCCACACTTCCAAAGCCTTTATCCCGGCCATACCCTACCCATTATGTCTCTCCAAATCCATATATAACTCCTTGAAGCCTCAATTTGGGAATAATTCTTCCCAAGGAAGCCTTTGAGATCAAACCAAAGGGAGTTGCCCGATTTTAAGGTAATGTTTTCACTTGAGTCATTTTGTATTATTTTGCTTCTCCAACCCCATAAAATCTTTTTATTAATTTATTTTGTAACAAATACAGTATCTTCAATATACTAGGATGTTGTTATAAAAATTATTCGAGCTACACTTACACACACCTTCATCTAATGGTTAAAGAACATACTGTTTCTGTGGTTGGCGATTTTCTGCCTCACGAAACGATGATTGTTCAATATTCATTTAACACCATTAAAGGTGGCCATCATGATTTCACTGAATTTTATATATGATTTATATGGTATTTATGTTTACTATATGCTTCTGTATTTTATATTTAAAACATACCTTTATTCTTTTAATGTTGTGTAAATGCGATAATTTCATATGAGGAAGTGTGGACTACCGCCCCCTCAAGTGATGTGACTCGTACATGCAATACATGGAATGTATAAAGAATTAAATTAATGAAAATATGTGACCTATACAACATATATATTATACTAGAATTATAATATATATATATATATTATTTATTTTTAATTACATTAATATGACAAAGAAAAAATGAAAGTAGTGTTCATGCGTACGTACGACCTACCGTCTCCATGAATGGTGCTTTTCATTTTTTATCTCCAAATGATATTGAATGGTATAAAATGAATATTCACTGGATATATATGATATTTTAATCATTAATACTATTCTGGAAATTATTTACTTATAACTACATGGGCGGTCATTTTTCAAACAAGTTCATTTTTGACTCATGTACCAAACATCGGCAAAAATGTCTGATATGAACTAAAATTATTAAACAATTATTATAACATTATAATATGTGATATGAACTGAATAATAATCTGTAAAGGAGGTCCTTAGGCAATTATAAATTGACCAAAGTTTTTTATTCATGAATATAAAGAAACAAACAAGACAAGTTGGACTTGAGGTAAGGGATCCTACTCTCTTTCTTTTTAAGTACACTCTTTTATGTCATTCATTTTAAGATAATCTTTCTTGTGATTTGGATTTTCTTTTCTATTAATCATACTTTAATTTTTATGTTCATATGATGAGGGACCCTATTCTCTCTAATCAATCCATTTTGGAGGTTTTGAGTGGCGCCGTTAGGCTGCCGAATTTTCGTAAGAGATCTAACCTCTCTCTTTCTTTTTAAGTACTCTCCTTTATGTCACTTCCTTTAAGCTCCTCTTTGTTATGTTGGGGGTGTTATTTTATATTAATCTTTCTGTTACCATTATGTTCATATGATGAGAGACCGTATTTGATCTCATCAATCTATTTTTGTACGTTTTAAGTGGCACCATTAGGGTGTCGAGTTTTCGTAAGGGATTTTTCATCTCACTTTTATTCCTGTGAGATTTATGCTACATTTGCCACAATTTCCTTTGAGTGGTGTATGTACTTCCCATTATTTTACTCATTGTGTAATATACTTTCATTTAAAATTATTTTCATCAATGTTGTATTGTCTTTCTTTCACGGGGTGTATGTTTCGAAAGATACCCATGTCGGTAAGGGAACCTTTCACCCTCCTCTTTTTAAAATACTTCATTTGTTTTGTCTTTTAATTCACATACTATTATATTGGGATA
The DNA here is from genome assembly GCA_963277665.1 of Viscum album. Taxonomy (NCBI): domain Eukaryota; kingdom Viridiplantae; phylum Streptophyta; class Magnoliopsida; order Santalales; family Viscaceae; genus Viscum; species Viscum album. The sequence goes on from OY728160.1 coordinate 125,915,665, forward strand.
TTTTCTCCTATATCCTTATTGATTTAAATTTTATTTCCAAGTGATGAGATACCCTTTTTATCTCTCATCAGCTCATTTTCTGAATTTTGTAGTGATGCCATTAGGCTGTCAATTTTTTTATGCAAGGGAACTTCTTAACCCAAATTTGATTCTTTGGGATAAACTTGTACTCCTTGAATATGTAGTTCTATGAATATGTGTGAATAACCTCTGATTGTTTTACACTTAATATCCACTTATATTTGGTGTATTTATTTGTCACACATAATTATGTAATTGATTTATCCATAAACCAAGGATACCGTGTTTGTAAGGGACTTCGTCTCAATCTCCTTTCATTGAGGTATATTTTATTTTATACACAACCTTATTTTATACGGTGTATAAACCCCTTTTACCTTTACATTTATCGAAAATGAATCTTTTTTATATGAAGCGTTTTACAAAACGACAAAAGGGAATGTTTTTGTCAAACATATGCGGCGACAACGACTTCTCTGCCGCCGTGACCATTATTTGAGTTTCAGCTTCCTATACAAACCATGCCTTCTTTTTAAAAGAAAAATAAATACCATGTTTTACTTTTCATTTATTTTGGTATTAAAAATGGTTTTCATAAGTTTTTTTATATCAATGTGTTTTATTGATATCTTGTGATTGAAATGTGGAAATTTTTTGTTTCCTTTATGCATGTTTTATGTGATAAGATTATGTTATGGTTCTTGGGCATTGTTATGAAGATGGGTGGTTTTCTGATAATCTAAGGGAGGGTGAGCCTGATATAGCTCTCCAATGCATTGGGTAACACGAATTAGTGAAATTTTATGGTTTCTACGAAGAGATTTAGGGAATATATTGTGGTGGGTATTCCAAACGTAACCAAGAGGGTTACTCCCTACGTAAGAATGTTATGAATGCCTCAAGTTACCTTTATGTCTTATGATTTCTATGATTTATTCATGATTTGCTGAGGTATGTTAAAGTGCTTATGTTTTATGAGTAAATTATGATTTCATTGATTCTTATGTGTACTGCTACTCATGTTTCCTTTCCATATTTTTATATCCCTTACTGAGCTTTTTATGCACATCCTAAGTTTTTTTGAAATGTTTTTCACAAGTCAAGGGAAAGGTACATGATATGATGATAGTGTCAAGGAAGTGTCAAGAAAGAATCCATGTTTTATTTTTAAATATGTTTCCGTTGATGGAAGAAAATGAATAATATCTTTATGTAACCACTTTGTTTAAATGTGGAATCTAATGCAAGATTTATGATCTAATTCTCTAAAACTCTAAACCTGAAAAGATCCTCAATGTGTAATCTTGTAATAACTGAAGATTAAGTAATGTTTAAGGTTGGGGCCTTATAACATCTATGTGATTGGAGCTTCTTTATCTATATACCGAGTTGATTTTCCAATTAATTCTTATACTCCATGAACATTTCAAAGATATCTACTTAATGTCACAATAAGTATACATAACAATAAAATCTGATGTCAAATGTGAATAGATTATTTTAATAGAATCCATATTCATATTTTATCAAAGATGGACTATATATATTTGTATATACCTATTCTATAAACAGTGGGGATTTATCACCTTTAATACTGAAAGGGCCCTTTGAAAAAATTTCCTTTTAAAAAGAAGAGTGAAAAAAATCTAGTAATTTTACGTCAAAAGAATAATAATTTCATTCATATTATAACATAGTCCAATGTTTCAGGAAGACATGAAAAATATGATAATATGACAATTTTGTGTAAAATGAGTCATGAAAATTAGTTTGATTACTGATTTCTAATACATTGTTTTGTAGATGCATTATAAAAAAACTCATATTCAATTGTTTGAAACCATAAAAAATAATTTCCTTATAGATTAAAAAAATATAAATTATATACTTATAAATAAATTTTTTAGAGTCTAAATACAATTCATAATATAATGTGTTCAAATGTTCTAGTTGATACAACCAATTGAATATTTCTATAATTGGGTGTGAAGTGTTTAAAATTAATTAATTTAATTAATATCTAGAACCATTTTTCAAGACACTATGAGATTGTAGTCTTCTATCACTAGTGGATTTACTCTCTTTCCCTTACTAACTCGAAGATCCACCTCAAGCTCTTCAATACATTGTAATTTACATGTTTCTAATATTTTTGACAATTTTGTGGTCAATAATATATATCTGATACAAAATGTGTAGATATAAAATGGTTCTATTGAAAAATAAATATACCCTATGTTATACCTTTTTTATTTATCGACACATAATTATCCTTCCATAGGTGATTAGTACCATATTCGAAACAAACCACCACCTTTTAATTTATCTCATATTTATTAATTTAATTCTTACAGGTATAGGGAAAAGTCACCTTTTACTTATTACTTACTATGACACATTTTCCTTTACCGTACATCATATTTAGCATAAGAAGACACATTTCATCCCACTCGATAGCCTTTTCCATTAGCAAATTCAATATCAACTGGCCTTGATTCCAAATTTCAATATTTTTATGCTAAAATATATAATAAAACATGAGAATATAGAAAGAGAGGACGAGATAATGTTATCTATACAAATATATGTGTATAGTTTGAAACACTAATTCCATAATTGATCAATGTAACCTATAATAATCTGTATATGAGGTCTGAAAGGGATTAATTATTCGAATATTCTTGTGAAGAGTTCCTTGAAGGTTTAAAATATTTTTTTTTAAACCCTCTCAAGGAATGTTCCTAGAGGTAGGGGAATATAGACTATGCATCTCAATATTTATAATATTTTTAAATATCATTTATCATCAGAGATATAATCATGCATCATATATTTAATACATTATCCACATGCCTATAATAGGTATAATTAACATCACTATTTACTTTCAATGAATTATTATCCGGTATGGGGGATTCTTTTACATAGTACTTATTTTCTCGTTATAATAAATTGCACAAATGTTGTACCAGTATGAGATTTTTTAAAAAATTAGGATATTCTATTTTTCAAATTTGGATCATATTGAATGTGATGTCGTGAAATTATATTATTTTAGAAAATATAAAAATTAAATCAAATTTATTACTTTATATCTATCACCAATATAAATAATTTTTTTATTTAGTGTTTTATTAGGACTCCCACAATTATTTAAAATACTAATATACCATACCATTGGCTTCAAAATATCCAATCAGAAGGATAATCTCATGTCGTAAATAAATATTTCCTATATCATAACCTAGAAAATATAATTTAAAAATTATTAAAAGTTATTTATGAAGGATTTATTCTTTCTAACTATATTAACTCTTGGTTCCTTGATCTATTGAATTGAATCCAAAATCAGTAAATTAAAAACTAAAATTAAAAAATATATTTTACTACAAATTTTATTAAATAGAATGTATCTACATATTTTATTTAAAATCTATTTATGTCGAACCATTCAATTTGTTATGTCTTTTTAACATTTCTTCTCAGACTTTTTAAATATATATTTATTTTCATTTGTGAAATCTGTTTTTTTCATTTTGTTACTATGTAATATCTTTCATAAGTTTAACATGAAAAATAGAAATATTTAATCAATGATTTATTTATTATAAATATCCATTCTTCTTATATTACTCAAGGATATCATATCTGAACCAAAATTAAAAAAAAATTATCCATCAAAAATAAATTAAATAAAGGTTAATAAAAATATATATTCTTATAGATAATATTTAGAGGAAATTAAATAAAATATTATACACTAAGGGATTTCCCCAAGTAATATATTGAATCAAATTACATCACATTAACATAATTATAGGAGTTTATTCATTTTTAATTTCAATCATGTCAAATTTAATGTATCATTAGAATTTTATTTATTATAACATGTTTATAATGATATAATGTTTAGGGGAACTCCAATATCTGGTTAATACTATTAAGTAAATTCATATATTAGTTTGAATACCCTTTAATATATTTTGGTGGGGAAAGGGATTTTCACGTAACACATTTAAATAATTAATATTTAATAATTACTAAACAAAACTATTACTATAATTGAATGCAAAAGATATGTATCCCATTATTCAAAGGTTGTTCTCTTCTCAAGATCAGTGAACCATTTAAAGTAGAAATACCCATGTCCATTATATATATGGTATATATATGTTATATCATAGAATATGATATATATATACTCATAAAACTGACTTCCATTGAAATTATAATTTGAATTCATATTTGGTAAATCATTTTATATGATATAAAAATATATCATCAGGTTGGAATAGAAGTATACATTAGTCATAAGATATGGTTTTTTCTGAATTTTTTGGTGGTTTCAAGGGTTTATCATATTGTATGATGTTCTATGATAATAAAAACAAAGGAAAGAGTAGTTCAGTGATACATGATACTACCATGAAACATTTATCCAATCAAATTTTACGAAATATATTAGATTACAACACTCAATATCTAAGTATGGTAGAGTTATGGCTATAGGATACATGGGATTTAACTGGTTTTTCCTACATGTGTGTTTATTAAAAATCATAGTAATGGAATGATATGGATTAATGGATTAGTAAGAATCCCAATTCCATACATAAGGGAGACTAAGACTTTGGGAAATGGTGGGGTTGTCCTTATAAACCAACTATCCAAAACACTACCTTCCCCGATGCACTCTACCCTTATTTATTTATCCTTTGGGATACTAACATAGCTCATAAAGGAAAAAAACCAATCCAGATGGTTTTGATGCATTATAGGAACCATTGGATACACCTTGGAGGTAAAAATATTTATATTGTTCCCTTTTTATTATTATCCATTATAATCCACATTGGTGTTCGAAGGTGAACGATACACAATTTCTCTCTTTCCAGTTCATCTTTCTTCGGTTTTCAACGCATGGAGTTTCTTATTAATAATTATTTCTATGTGATTCCTCCACTATATTTAGTGTTATTTTATGTGCATTTTTCATAAAGTGTAATCATATTTGATCATTGTTTGTTAATTCATGAATATAAATAAAAAATTATGTTTTTATATTGTATTATACATAATTTAATAGGACATGTTATAATATGTTGTTGGTTTTATCTTACATGATATTATATATGTAATCATTTGTCATGGTACATTTCAAATATTAATCTTTTGAAATGTTTCATATTCACTGACACCAATATATCATACAATATGTTTTCCACACTATATTTTAGAATATAAATGCATTTTATTACTTTTATCATATCTCGTTCAGTCAGGAAACATGACATAGATATCATAAGAGATAAAATGGATTTATTTCATAATATATGTATATATATATATATATCTTTTAATGATTATACTATCTATACTAAAGTGTTTTAGATATCATATAACAAAAATATGCATGATGAAGTATCAATAATATCCTATAATTGTGGTAGGATCATTAAATAATATATACTGTATTTTTCTAATTTTATTCAATTATTAATTTTATTTTATTACTTATAAGTTCCCTGTAAATAATAAAAAATATATAATATAGAATAAATATTTATTTATACAATATTTTTTAAATTATTTATTTATAAAATCATTAGGATAAATAAATTTAATATTTTTAAATGATTATATATATTAAAAAAATATTTTGTGTTTATATTAAATACATGGTTTCATCATTTATATTGAATTACATATAATGTAATTATAAAATATTTTTATGAATACTAGAATACATTTTTATAACATTTTTATCTATTAAAAAATAATGAAAAATATAAATCGTTATTATATAGAAAATTTAAGAGGTGTTCATAATGATCAATTTGAATTATTCAAATTAAAATACATTTATTTGATAATTATTTGAAATTTAAAAAATGTTTTTTTGATAATTTTAATTATCAAAGAATAAATGATAATTAATATATCTTATTTCAACTATATAAAAAGTTTAGATAATTATAAATTGAAATATAAAATTATTATATTTTGGGAAATATCAAATACTAATATAATATTCCTTATAATGAATATGATTGAGTTTATATTAGAAATAAATTTAAACGATTTATACTTATTATTGAATGCATTATAAAATATTTTTATTCGTTTTTTATAAATTTCGTATATTTTCCCCACATGTTAAATTAATGAATTATTCATGTATTTATTATTTAATATTTAATTGAGAAGTAAAATTATTATATTTTGAATTGTTAAATATGATCTGGTTTTGGAGAAAAACTATTTCGTTTAATTTTTTATAACATTATAGGCTTGCAAATATAATATTTAGTTGTCAACTATGATAAAAATAATTTATAAATAATTTTATTTTATAAAATGTCATTATTTAATAAGTTTATAAATATTAGTTTTTATAAATATGATGAATTCAAATAGTTATTATGTAAAATATCTATGGGTATAGAGCCTTAGGGTATGACTTCCACGTAACCTGGATTCTTGAACCTTGTCATAGATTATTTGGGGTTGGTTATATTCCACTACGTACATATTGTTATTGTGGTTTTCAATTTCATATGTTTATAATTATTTAAAAAAAATATTTCATATAACTTATATATAGTATGAATATATATATATATATATGAATATTTATGACTTCTATTTTTGTTGCATAAAATTAATTTGAGAGTCATTTAAAGGGATGAGATAAATATGGTGTGAACATATTAATTTAATGGTTGTAATAAAGATTCACATAAAAAGTTATTAAAATAATTCTTACATAAATTAAGTAACATGATATAAGAATGTGAGATTAAAATAAAACCTACAAATACTATATGTGATATTCTATCTAAAGAAACACTTTTCATGGCCTTATTGATTTATTACCGGTGACCTAAACCATTAAGTGGCTAAGGATTATCTTGGGTAAGGAATGTAAGAGAGTATGTGACCCTGAAATTCAGGCTATTTGTTCTTGATGTCAAATTTTGGTTACAAATAGCTTTGGAACCCCAACTATTAGGATACCAAAGGAATGGATTTGAGTGAATACATATATTAGGATGAACTATTTTCCACTAAGCTATACTATAATAAAAATTGATATAAATAACAAATGTTTTTTACCATATATTTTTATTGGATATTTACATTATAATTAGTTTATGTTATAATGATGTTTAGATTATTGATCACAAAAAAGATATGATGTATGTGTTTATCATTATTAATTTTATTAATTATATTATAATTAAATTTTAGATGAATATACAACATTATAATAATTTTATAAAAGTTATATTAAAAATAATGAAATCATACGCAATAAGATTAAGTTTAGGATAAGTTATGGATAGCCCGAATGGCCCGAAGGCCTTCACATTAATTGATTTTTTATAAGTCCCCATCCAAGGGATGAGGGGTAACCCATACAAGGCTTTCATACATAAAAATTACATGGAACATAGGATAATGTTAAATTACATCACTTGAAGGTCTTCGGGAATTCAACCAGACTATAACTATAAGGAATTTCCCCTCCCCAGCATCTCCATCATGATGATAGCTCTCCACCTATGCCTAGCTATCCGACTAAGCTTCCCCTACAAGAACAGGCTTGTCCCGATGGCGTAACAATACCCTCTCATTCTTAAAAATCTGTTGGTTCTGCTCTGGTGAGTGTGCCTTCTTTGAATCTTCCTCTGGGTATTCTCCTTTTTTGTAGAGTCTGTCTGGGGATGCTGTAATGATCATTTTTCCAGATGGCCTTGAGGTCGCCCAAAGGCCTTGAGGTGGTCTGATGGCCTTAAATGTGGCTTGACAGACTTATAGACCCAATGGTCTTGGTGTCCCAAAGGCATTATGGACTCTATGACCAAACCGTTGGCCCAAGATGAATAGTTCTGGATGCTATGGTATAGAATAGTACCTGCTACAAAACATGTTGCAGTACCCACACAGTACTGCTACACTACTGCTACAATAACCCGGAATTATGCCTTCACCTTATTTTGAGCCTTGGCCTTGCGGATGCACAATGAGAGACCACACCTACTGGATTGAGGGTCATGTGCCAAATTATAGATAAAGAATCAGAAAATGGTATTAATTTTCTTGACTCGTACTGAACCATTTGAATATTTCTCATGAAAGAGTTAAAATTATATGTGTTGTAGAATCCCCTTTTTGAGAAGTAACTTTCTGATGAATCTATTCTTGAAATAGATTTTAATGTCAAAGATAATAATCCTAGGGAAACACTCATAGTATATTACTTAGTTATTGTCACCAAGGAAGCTAAATTATAAAAAAAACAAGAGAACACAAGAATATATAAGATGATCGTTCACCTAAAAATCTATATAAATAGTATGTTAAACATGTGAGGTATGAGGTATAAAAGGATGCATACTTTTATAATATGGTGGAATGAACCATAATTTAAAATATTTTTTATGGTGTGATTGGTTACACTATTATTTTAGATATTGTATGTTCACTTGGTAGTCATCATAGGGAAATAGATGTCATTCTATAAACAACTTTTGGGTGGTTCTGATAGTATATTACAAATTATAATATTAAAGAGTTCAATAAAACTTTACAATATATCGTAAAAAAATTTAGTATATAAGATAATTACATGGTTGGTCTAGGATCAAGTTCCATCATAATGTTTTTAAAGGAAAATGGTATGAATTTTGTCTAATAAGAGAAGAAAATAGGTCGTTTTGATTCTTAACTACCACTTAATCCAAACAGATAGAAAGAGGGGTTTCCATAATGGTAAAAATAGTTTTTAGAAGTGGAATTTCACAAAAAAATAAACGTATTCCAAGAAATGTAATGGAGGTTCCACTTCCGGTATTATTGTTATACATTTTAATTGTTATATTCCGATGTGTACATGATACAAATTGTATATTATACATTTGTTTTAAGTATACAAGAGTTCAGAAGTGAAATAATTGTAGAATATAATGGAATTAACTTTGATTACATGCAATGGATAAATGTTTTCAACATTAAATACATGGATTATAGGGAGTAAATAAAACTTGTATTAATTTTTTTAAATGTGAATTATTTGTCTCAACTTTCCCTATTTGGAAGAGATTATAATTAGTCATTATTTATTTAAATGAAATTATGTTTATGATACATTTGGATTAATATTCTTCTAAATTATATAACATTATTTTAAAGTTGTTAATGTTAAAAGTATTTTAATCTATGGTATTTTATATTTGATAAAATGAGGGAATGATATTCCTCCATCAACTAATTTTTTTTGATAATGACCTTTTTGTAAAATTTTAATCGCACAGAATACCATAAATAATAATTAAATATCATTTTTTTTATTTGAGTAAAATTTTATTTAACATATTACTAAAAAATATCTTTATTATAATTTTTTTGAAATGTATACAGTGATTAAGTGGCTTGTAGAAGTTTGTTGGAACTTAGAGAAGTGAATAGTTAAAAATAAAAACTACACTAGTCAAATATTTTATTGAATTTCCCTAGATATATTAAATGTTTTATAATATATTGTTATTTTAATATCTTAAAAAATTAAATAGTTAACTTAATAATGTGTTTTCTTATATATATCCTAATGGTGTTCAGGCTGTGCTCGTAAATACATATCGTAAACATAACACTAGTCACGAGTAGTCTTCTGAGGTAATTCTATGGAAGGTGATGATCTAATATTGTGTGTACTATCTTTTAATGAAAATGATAATTTATAAATATGAATTATTAGTGAAATCTAATGTTAATAAAAATGTAGCATTAATTGATGTTAGAAATATTTCATAGAAGTTATAATAAGATCACATGAATCATTTTATATATATTAGGTGTGTATGGAATGCAATGTTTATCATGGATGTTTTTTGTGGATATATTTAAAGTTAAAATAGATAATTTATAAAGAAAAATTATATATATCTACGATGGTGATGGTAATGTTTACGAATTAATGAATGTAAAAAAATATGTTGGATTTTTGGGTCAATTTCAAGCTTTTCTAGACATGTTAGTTGGTTAAAAATTGATACATGGGTTAACCAAAAATTAGATAGATCATGGTTTCCCAGAAAATCAAGTATCCTAGATAACCTATAGGGACTTATTGAACATGATCAAAGGTGTTCCATTAATATTGGTGTGGAAGTGTGAGGATTTAATTCCCCAATATATGTTATTGTAGAAGCATAAAATTAGATGAGTGAGTGGTTATTTAGTTGTGCCTTGTGGCTAGACATAACAAACTCTTGGAAAGAATTGGATCAACTAATATTTCTTTAAACTAATAATAATAAAGATTTTATTATTCATAATAATCATAAGACTCTGTGATACAATTATATATATATAAGTTATTTGTCATTTATTACTACTGAATGTGTCCACATTGTTTATGTCAAATGACATCATTGACATTGTCTTCTACCTCATATAAATTTCTTACACTGTGATTATTTTATTTTTTATTGGGAACCATTTACATAAAATATATATAGATCAAGTAGAGTGGACTCATGTTGCTCAATGTTCAGGAATTTGTGAATTTGAATGTTCCATCTGAAGCTCATGTATGCATATAGAGTGATGAAAATATAGAATATTTCTATCAAAAATAGTGGAAATAATTTTTTTCAATACTGATCAAATAAAATAATGATTATAATGTTTGAGTGCATCACTAAAATAATTATTTCATGTATATATGTAGTGGTTTTTAATGAATTAAAATTAAACAATTAATAATGAAAATGATGATTTCCCCATCTTGTTCCAACAATGGTAGATGTTTTGAGAAGGGATATTCATTAGACTATTATTAAAAGACTAAAATAATGGTCAGTGCACCATAATAATTTTTTGCACATAGTCAATAATTATTTTCAATATTCCTATTTTGTTAATTCATACAGTCGATCTGGACCGACATTGTATATTGAATATCTTTGTGTGATTGAATTTCACCATAAACATATACGGTCAATTGGTTTTTCCAAATGTTGCATTCAGTCCTCATTTTTGACTTCCATGGCTAATGAATGTTGTGTAATTTTGATTCATCATTTTCTTAAACACCACATATATAAGAGTGATTATTTTGTAACTAAAACTCTCAAAAAATCATTCATGTTTACATTGAAAATCGTATGTATGCAGAAAGACACGATAATAATATTTAATATCACATTTATGGATTAGACTCTACATGTTAAAATATATAATTCAATTAAATATTATTACATATTCAACTTGATTTATAAAGGTTTTATTAATATTGAATGAAGGATTTGTGAAGATACTTGAACCACCAATATAGGATTTATGAGTAATACTGTGAATTACATGAATCTTATATGTATACATAGAGTTTTAATGTGTGATTTTTTGGAGAAAATTAAATTGTAGATTGTGTGATATTTAAAAATATTAGAAAATAAAAAAGAAAAATCTAAGTCTTTTGGCCTTTTAAATTTTAAAATATGAAAATTAATTTAGGAAGATATCACTTATTTTCAGTTATTTAATATTTTGGTAATTAGAAATAACTTTTTTCCAATACAGAGTCAATAATTGAATAAAAAATAAAAAATAAGTGTTGAATAAATTATTCTCATGTATTCTTTATATTTTCATAAAACACATTGATATATATATTTCTTTATTAAGACATTAAGATATTTTTATGAACCTACTTTTCTAAGAAGAATAAAAATTTCTTGAGAAGTGCGATGAAATGATATTACATTCCAAATATTACAAATTATTGAGTATTAAAGTATTTGGAAAAGTAAGAACTAGTGTTTCTAATCATGTACACTGAATAAGAGGAAGATAATAAGAACCATTTTTATCAACTTTCACTAAATAATGAAGAAAATGTATGAATAAAAAGGTAGAGAGTTAAGTTGAAGTAGAATTATTTAAAACTAATTTCTTACAGAAAAGGAGGAAAATCATGTCTAGATCTAGGTAAAAGATGAAGAATGTGTTGTGTAACTAATAAAATGAAATAATAAAATAATATATGTCACTTATGAAAGATGAAAATAATTTTACATGTTCATGTTAAGAAAAAATAATTAGTATATAGTTAGTAATTTGATGCATAAGAAGAGTGTGTGTGTGCACTAGCGTGAATATAGAATAATTGGAATATTATTTACTTCTATTTTATTGGCAGAAAAAGATAATGAAAAAGAGGACCCATGTTGTATAATTCCAATGTGAATATCAACTGGCTGAAAACACATCTATCATTTCAAATAACATGATTTAAAAACATATTGTTGTGAGAAAGTATAAAGATCTATTGTAGATCTATATTTTGGATTAGTTTTTACATGCCCAATTGAGTAAAAATTTATTTATTTCATTCCTTATAATATATAGGGAACCAAACATTAAATTATTATTAATACATAGCTAATGCACTATTACTAGTATTTCATTATAGTGGAAATCTGTGTGTCAATAAATTTTTAATATAATATTATATTTCTTCTCTCATTAACTAGTAAACATTATAAAAATATTTTATTCTATAATTTATATTTTTACACATTCTTGCATATAGAAAGGTAATATAATGATACAATCATGATCCTAACTATTCAAAAAGGTAAATATAATAAAATATAAAATTGATCAAATGACACCAAAACAAATTCCCTCATCCCATCATAATAATGATTATATTCCAAAGGGACCCTACAATTGGTATTATATCATGGAAACACTTAAGATTATATTCTCTATTTTTAATGTGGTTTCTATTTGATTATTATTGTTTCTCTCCTTATTTCTAATGAAATAGTTTCATTGCAGAACAATTTATATCTGATCATAATTTTAATTCAACTAAGACTACATTTAGAGGAAAAAGATATAGTATAAGATATTTAAGAATGAGACCATCTCATTCAAATAATAACAAGATTTAGTTTGTCATTACATAAATTCTAAAGAAGATGGATTAATCTCAAAAAACCAATAACATGTGGTTCAATTTACCACCTTAGAATTAGATAGAAATATTAACATAAAATTATTAAGGAGAGTATATAATCAATAGTCATGTGATAATTCTTTCTCAAATATTCATATAGAATATCCAAGTATCAGTGATACTAATCACATATCAACAATTTTAAATCTTATTACATTGATGATTTTATAAATTGTTTTCCCAAATATATTGAATTTTATTTTACAAAATTTTTAAATTTCAGAAACAATGTATCAATCAATTTGATGAGGATTCACTGAAAATAAAGAAGGGTTCAAAATAATATCTTCTATCATATATAAATATCGTCAATTATATTATAGCAAATGATGGTAAAACTATGATTTTTGTAGAAAAGTCTCCATGAATTAAAAATAGTGAAATAAAGAATTCCAAGATAAAAATGAGGCCTTTAAATAATTATAGTGGATGATCCATAGATTGAAGAAAAATATAAATCATAAAATTGATACAAAAAAATGAACACTTTGAAGTTAAATTGAAATGAATAAAGTAAAACAAAAAATTAATCCAAAAAAACATATATTGCATGAAGATCATTTCAAAAAGATTAAGATAGATTGTGAATACAAAATGATAGTCATATAATAAAAAAATAATAACCCCAATATGATGTTTATAGAAATGGAAATAATTCTAACGAATCTTGAATGGATACTCAATAATTATTCATAATAGAAGTACAAATTACTTGATACCAAAATAATTTATAAGAATAATTTTTATATTCAAATAACTATTTTATATGGAAATATTTTTATCACACTATATAATTATAATTATCAATTAGTATTAAGGGATAATTTACCAATCATATGAAAATATAATGTATATACTTAATCAATTTTCATCAATTATATATATTTAAATTAAAAATTAATACAAATATAGGTGAGTAAAATCAGATAGAGTCTTACCATTACATTAGTTGAGGATGTAACATTGATTATGATCATTGGTTCCCCATAAATATCTCAACCAATAGTGGTGACATCTCTCAAATTTCCTCCTCAAAAAATCTAGAAAATTTTTACAACATGCATTGGAGAATAAAGGATCCAAGTTTGTTTGGATATTATTACAATAAAATAGCTTTATACAATATGCATTGGATTTATTGAATAATTTATTTAATTCACAATAAAAAAATTAAGACCTTCTCAAAGGGGATAGTCCTATGTGGGAGAAAAATCCACAGATTAAGTATAATCTATCATCCTTAAATATATTTTAAAAAACATTGAAACATTTGAGATTTTTTCAATGAGTTCCTCCTATAATTAGTAGGTGATCTACCAAGAATGTTTCAAAAAAATATGGGAGGAAAATATTCAAAATACTAGTAAATATATAGGATGACTTGGTGAATAAGCTTAATAATTTTGAATACCTGATTACTACAAATAATATTTCAATTAAGATACATGAGAGACTTATAAAAAACAAAACCAAACGTTCACGAGTAGTGAAATATCAAATGATGCTAATATAATGAAAGGAACTGATATGAGACCATGTTGAAGGGCCAAATATATTGTGTATATATTCACTGATTTTTTATCTATTTGGAAAATTTGATTTAAAAGATTGAATAAGATGTTGAAATAAAAATATAAATGTTACTTTAAAATAGGTTATGGGATTAAATATAAAGATATTTAATTTTCGAAGTCATTATCAAAAAAAGACCACCCATGTTCTAAAGAAGAAAATTTATGTTTTTTAAATTTATAAATGCAATCCAATATATTTTTGTTCAATAGTACAATTATAAGAATAATTCATAAATATGATGATGGTTAGGCAATGTGATTCAGGTTCCATAAATACTATTGAGAAGAAAAATTTAAATAACAAAAAATTTATAGGAGCAATTAAATACATGCACCCCTAAAAAAATTAAATTAAAAATTCTTATGTGAAAGAATTAATAATAGAAATAATGGTGAATATTGTATAGGAAAATATATTCTGCTATTCTGTGCTTAGTGAGGAGAATATAGATCTACTATATTCAATTATAATATTATATTGTACTTATGTGTGATTAATGTAAATAATTAAATTAGATGAATGTTATAAGGGGAAACAAATAAGAAGTTTTGAATGTTTTATGAAGATAAAAATAAAAATTAATATGATACCATATTTGGTTTATCATTTAATTCTTATTTGAAAGAACATAAAAAAATTATCCTTGGTAAAAATTTTAATATAAAATTTGGATGTCCACATGAAGTAATTTATTTTTATCTGTATAATACATTTAATATCGTGAAATATATAAATTAAATGGATTCCCAATGATCAATATTAGTTTGAGTATCTCCTTAAGAAGGTGGAAAGTGAAGAAAATCAGGATAAAGAAATGTGTGTTATTATTTCATTGAAATTTAAATATTATAGAATGTTATTTATGGATTTCCATTAGAAATGGAATGTTTCTATAATCCCTCATTCTTGATATTCAAAATAAAAACGAAACATAAGGCATATAAATTAATGTAATCATTGATATAACATGAATGATTTTGAAGAAAATTTAAAAAAAATCATCTAAAATGATAACATTCTTATATTTCAAGAATATGATAAAATAGTGTGATAAATTATGTTTTAGTAATTAATTATTTAAGTTAATGAAAATTTTGTATCCAAATTGTAATGTAAAATTATCAAAAAACTAAAAAAATTTAGAAAAATTCTATAGAAGATAATGACTAACTCAATTCCGTTGGAATCATGTTCAATTGATTAAGGATCACCATAATTTAAAAATAAAATCCTATTTTATTATATAGTAAGAATGGATTAAGTAGACTAAGAGTTAAATGCTTTATCTCATATTACAATATTATGAATTGATATCTCCTCTAGGAATACATAATATTTTATTCAATTTGGGGAATATTGTAAAATTAAATTAATGTTTGATGTGAATTGGTGAAAAAATAATATATGAAATGAGTATATATTAACTTATTATTTTAAAGGGTATTTAAAAAAACACAAATGGAGAGATTACTGATCCCAAACTATGTGTGTTGATTTTTTTTTCAATGATGGTCAATAAAGTTGATGGATTAGTAATGTTGGATGTTAATATAGAAAGAATATAATTTGAATTAATAAGGTGGGAATGGATGTTATAAGATGATACCAATTAATATTTCACCTATATTTGGTGTGTAATGAATGAACTATATATATTAGAAGGTATCTTTTGATTTTTTGATGTTTCATGAATACTATATAAAGGAAAATTATATATATCTTTTTTGTGGATGGTAATGATGCAGTTTTTAGGAAGAAGAAAATTGCATGATACACATTTTGGTATAGGTTTGGAAGTAATCGAATTGTTATATATAAAAATTAAATAATTATTGGTTTAGTAAGAAAATCAAACATCTTAAAGAGGTATAGGCATCAAATCATCCAAATTTTCCTAGAGGGACATGCAAACAAAATCAATGTTGATATTTCCAACCAGGAGATATTGGGTAATGATGCTAAGCCCCTATATGAGTTATCATAGGAGCATGTAGCCAAATGGGTTAGAGGTTATTAGCATACACTATAGAGGTCATTATAACACACCTCTGGATAACATCATCTTTATTGAGATTTCCCTAATCCATGGATGATATAAATTTTTTCTTAAGCATTAGAATACACATTTAACTTCCAATGTGGGATTCAAAAATGTGGGTTACTGTTCATTCGTTTACACTATAAGAAATCACGGCTTTTAAATCAATTGATGTCATTGACACAATAATCTAACTCATGTTTTTTTCACAACATTTGTTTGAGTAGATATTGATAACTACTATTATCAACTACTTGACGATAAATTTTTTTGAAATTTTTGTTTCTTCTTTCTCATAGAATAATGAATATATAATTTCCATTTAAATAACATGGATGGATATAGATTGAAGAAAATATCATATAATAGTTAAAAATCATGGAAATGAAAATTTTATTATAATATATGATTGAGAATATAACGATGAAGTTCTATTGATTCACTCAAGGATATATAAAAATCCCTTATATAGAGTCATTCAAATAATTAAAATGTTTTGACAAATAAGGAAAGATATGTTTCTCACACCATGGTACATCAATGACAGTTATTTTTGAGAAGGGATATTCACATCAGTTTTACTCGAATCATGAAATGGAGATCAACATGACATAATACGTGGTCAAACTCATGTTCGGTCCATATATTTAGTGCTCCTATTCACTTTTTACCTGTGATCGATTATAAAAATAATAGTAAATTGAATATATATGATTTGATGAAAGGAATAGTCGCCAATATTTATCAAATGAATGAACTAAACGGAATAATCTATCCTCAAAATAACTCTTTGGGGTCAATTACGGTTATGTAATGATTATCCTCTATTTCCATAAACCTCACATATATGAGTCTATTTCCCACATAACCATCTATTTGAAAATAACTTCATACACATAATTCATGTTTACAATGAGTTAAAAATTGATACAAAGTGGAATAATTATGATATAAAATGAGATACTTATTTATTTGACTCTCGGTGTGATGATCTTAAAGGAAAACAAATATCATGACTTTTAATTATGATTCATGCATGTTTTTCATGATAGAATATTGGATCTTCATAGGGTCTTTCCCGGTAACTATAGAATTTGTGATCTCAATTTTGAATTGTATGAATCTAAATGTGTACATGAATTTTTAGTATGTTTATTTTTTAAAATAAATTAAAAATAAGTGTATGAAATATTTCCATATATCATAAATGAATAAAATTAATATGACCATGTGTATGGTGAATTGAAATGTTAAAATATGAAAATTAAATAATAATGTTGTTGGGCATTTGTTATTATGAAAAATTATAAAATAAATAAATGAATGATAAAAAGTTTATTTAAGTGTCGAAAAATAAATTATTTTTCATTGTTCATGTATATATATTTCATCATAAAGATATATTATTGACACTCATAGGTTTTATGTGAGAGGGATTCTTGTATGTGATAAAAAAATAGGATCATGTGGTAAAATTGTTTTTCACTAGATAACAAACCATATACACAACATAGAGTTATTTATATAATGTATTTGTTATAATAAGGATTTCTTATTCATATATGATTCCCCAATTACCAAGGGTACTAAGATAAATTTACATGAGAACATGCATACATTGATGTATTTATTACAAAATCCTTCAATACGTATATAATAAGTGGTGGTTGGGTAAATAACTAATCATTTTTTTAGTGGAGACAAACCTATATAGGATTTTTCCTCTTGTTTTAAAAGTATTACATATTGGACCTCGATTGATATGGATGTCAAAATACATGCCCATGCATTACAAATACATATGATATTATTATTTATAAGGATGAGGGAAATGTGATATAACCATCTTCTGGAAGAATGACACTTGATGTATTCATCAAACTAGTCAATATATTATCATAGAGTTAATAACAACACATGAGGACTTAGGGTATTGACAAACACAATGCCCCCTGTTCTTTTTATGTCTTGGGCACACAAAAATTCAAAATACCATGAGATTTGGTTGGTTTGAAAAATTATAGAGATACATTTTCTTGATGTAGAACATTCCAAATCCATTTGTATCATTAGTTACATTGATTATATCATAATTTCTTCTCTTTGGGAACATTTATGGATCAATTGAGTCATTTTTTCTCAATGATAAAAATTCTAGTGGGGTTAAAAAAAAAATTCAACCAAATATGGATCATGTTTGACTCATAGATCTTATCTAAAATTCAATAATTTTACAATCCAAAACGTGTTATAGATATGGTTTTTCATAATTTATTACATTTGATGTAATACATAATGAAATTAATGATAGATTTTCCAAAGTAATATGTATAATATTCCCAAAAGATATTATATATGTATGTTATATCATATGTTTTAATACAAATTTTCATATAATATAAATTTTTTGAATTTCTTATTCATATTTTGATATAGGGTTATAGAAAATATAATTTATGTTATATGACTTGAATAAAATCCATTTTACATCATCTGATATAACTTATTTTGAATCACACGACAGAGTCATGGGGTTATTATACTAAATGATATTCTCAAATACTAAATGTTGAACATTGAATGGTTCAATGACCGGTTCAATGACCCATGATGATTCTGTGAAACTTTTAATTAAACTAATATTAATAATACTCTTACACTATAACTATAATAATTCATTCAAGGTTGAATTATGGGCATGGGTTACGTTGGATTTAAACTAATCCATTTCTCATAAATATTTGAGATATGCAAGTAATTAAATGATGAAGATGTATGGCATGAGGTGAATCCTTGTTTTCAATATAATGGATTCCATGAACTTAGGGGTAGTGGTGTGAATCTCCTTGTGAACCTCTTCAATGAGGCTCCACCGTCCCTGAATATCTCCCATATTTTCATCTCTACATCATAGATACATGCATATCACATGAAGGAATCAGAGATACCTTCTAAAAGGTTTTTATAAATCATATAATCCAACATATATTCCTTATAAAGAAGAAAATTTTGGCTATTCCATTATCAATTATTAGCATAAGAAATTTTTAGTTTTAGTAAGCAGTGGAATGTTTGAATGTTCAACATTTCCAATTTAATTTTTCAATTTCAATAGCAAGGATTTTCTTGTGATTAGTGATTTCTATAAGATTCTTTCACTATATTTAGTCTGAATCATATCTTTTTTTAAACAACAAAATTTCTTCATAAAAAATTAATGTGCTGAAAATATATTCGAGGGAATATTAATTCATCCAAATTACAATAATTGTTATAGGTGATAAATAACATATCACATGATAATGATGATTATTTTAATAAAATCTCGAATTTAAAATATTTTTGAGGTTTTTAAAAAAATTATAGTTATTCTTGTCCATAAAATGGTATAAAACACCCATGAGAGACATTGTGTGCCTCATATGGCGAGTTTTGGGGAATGGAAGATGGGGAAATACTTAACCAACCTCAGTGCATGTAGGGAGGACTTGGCTAGTCTACTATATGGGGGGTGGCGGTGTGCATCACCAATATTAATCACCCTAAAAAGATGTGGAGGAACCTTGGTTCCACACACTCTATGACAGTATTTTAATTTTTTTCAATGCTGCATCTTATGTAACATGGATGGATATGTAAATATCATTAGTCAATATTGGGTGGTAACTTATCATGTAGGGGACTTAAAAAATACCTGAATTTTTTTTATTAAAATATTATTTTTACTAATAAAATTGGAATTCTGATTTTTTACTAGGCCAAACCAATATTTTAAAAATTAGTATTAATATTGTTATTAGTATTATCAAATACTAATCAATCAAGTTAATAATAAAAATGATATTTAAATACCTTAATGATGATAGATCTTTGAATGACCGTATCTTATCCATAATCCTCCAATCGATTTGTTGTATGTCATATTGAGACTATAACACCTCCATCTACTAGAATTATTTTCATGTAATTAAATTTATGACTTTAAAAATAACATGACTTATATGATACTTCATTATGGATTTTTTACTTGGGGAATGAATATATTTTAAATCATTTTTACATAACATCCATTAATAAATAATAGATCTCATGAAATAGTTGTTGGATTACACCAATCTTCATATGTAATTATTTAAAATAAAAATGATATAATATAAATGTTACCATGATTCATTTAATAAACAACCATTGCCTTATTATTTGATGTTTTGGATCCAATATTGATCTTTTAGTGTCAATTTCATTATTGGATAGTTTAAATGATTACCCCTATAGACGTATCAACCCATACATGACAAAGATCCCGGAAGATTGGTCACCAACCTCTTTGTGGTTTCACATAGAATAGATTTGTTTATGACATACCTGGTTCATATAAAAATGATTTTTTGATATATCAATATGACTGAAGAAGATTGTTCATATGTCTTGTTCTCAAATAATTACAAGACTTGTTGGAAATGACAGAACACTTGTTTTTATAATTAGTTTAAAATAAAATAAAAACAAACAAAGGAACATATATTTTATATAAACTTAATAAATACCCCATGGTACAACTTTAAATAATAATAAGAATTTTTTTATTATAATAAATGTTATATATAATATCATTAAATAAATAAATAGTTATTTTTTAAATTTTTTCATATTATTTCACTGTCTAAATAATTAAACTCAATTCATTTCAATTCATAAATATTAACATATCCAATAATAATAATTAATCTTTTTATAAATTAATCATTACATCAATGTGACAAGTGATTAATATTTATTTATTATCATGATTGGTAGAATATAAATAAATAATAATTTCTTACTTGAAATATTTCTTTATTTACGACATTATGGATACAATAAATGTATGACACTCAAATATATATTTCTCGGTTGTAGAAAGACCAATTTAGAGACCAAGAGTGATATCTGGAAAGAAATAATGGCCTCTATAGTGAATGGAATAAGTCAACATGAAATCTATGAAAACCATTATCTAAATTATTAATTGTTTAAAATAATCAATTTTTCCATATGAAATATCATTAATAAATATGCCTACGTGTTTCATCATCCGTACTAATATATATTCATCTCATTGACTTTTTACAACAAATTCTTCTTGTAAACTACCATGGCCATGTATTTTCATTAGTCACATAATTTTCAATCAATGATATATATATATATATATCGTTTTATGAAATTCATAAGGGAAAAATCCCATCAAAACTAATTAATTTTATACCAATCTTGATGAAATGGGAATAATATACATTTTCAAAGGAAAATACACCATGGGTTTCAACCTGAATTATTGTTTTTGATTCATAGAACACATTAATAATAATCTCAATTTCATGGACCAATATACATTATAATATATAGGTAAAACCAAACACATATATGATTCATGATATTTGTAATGAACTATACTTTTATATATGAAGATTATATTCTAAATAAACAAATTTGTGATATATCTTTTAATATATTATTTTATAATACATATTCATTATACCCACAAATTTCTAATTTAATATAAGAATAAATGTGTTTATAGTGTGGTTGTTAGTTATCATAGTTGTTGAGCTTCTGGACCATTGGTAATGTAGCCATTATAAAGTATCCATTAGAATTACTATATATTATAGGTAACAAAATATAATTTTTGATTAATGGTGATATGATAGCCTAAACTTTTAGGATCATCGTTTAGGAATATCATTTATCCTAGATGATATTGGATGTGACACTTCTCGGGTTTTCGCTTGACAAAGCTCAGGTAGAACTTTGAAAATTGGTTCTTGAGTGAAATTATATGTGGTAGAATTTCTAGATAATGGAAATCAACACCACATTTATTTTGGATGGGACACCCAATGTAGGCACCATTATTTTAAATCTTTTTATATAAAACAATGTTGTTTCAATAAGGGGTTATATATCTAGGGGATAAGTAATATTGAATATAAATTATTTTAAAATCAAATGTTATTTAGTCCAACACCATATCATTTAATGTGAAGATTAATTTGATTCTATATATTTATTCATGAGTTCAACAATATCTATTAGATAAAATAGGTTGTTTTGGTATAAATAGAAATGTAAGATAATTTTTTGATTTTATAAATAAATTTTTTTATTATATCAAATGAAATATTTAAATATGATAACATAATTAATTGGAAAATAATAATGAGTAAATATAAAATTTTCAAAAATATATATTTTTTATTTTAGTAAAATTAAATTTTACTAAAAAACTATAGATATTAATAAAATATAACTTTGACAAAAATAGTTTCAATTTTTTTTATTTGCACTAAAATTAAAATATTAATCTCTAAGTAAATATTCAAAGACTTAAAAATTGTATTTTCATAAAAAAATTAATTTATGACTTATAATTATTTTATTTAATAATTCGAGAAAATTATTAAGAAAAAATGGGAATAATTTAGGATAATAATATTTTTAATATTTGATTAGTGTGAATATTTTATATTTTTGTGAAAAAAATAATTTTTGGTTTATAGTGAAATGCTATATATGTACCATATTTGGTAATAGAATGTGTGAATTAATTTATGAGGGTTATAGATATCAAATATATACTTTATTATCACCTTTAATGTTGATTCCATGTCCCCCTATTTTTTAAACCTATGTTATGTCTCAATATGATGATATAATATATTACTCAAATATTTTATTTTAAAACAACCCTCACCTCACCTTATAAATAACACCCTTCACCACCCTTTTATTTGGAGAATTATTATCCCTTTAGATCAACCAAAATCTACCAATATGTCTTCATAATACTATTACGACATCATAAAATCCTTTCAATCACAATTATGTAAATTATATTGATCTATAAGGTGTACCCTTAGAGAAGAAATCCAATAGAGGATGTAATGTTCTTAATAGGTAAATTTAAACAATTTATCTTTATAAGTTGCCCAAATTTATTCAATAAATGAATAAATTTTTAAATAAATATTATGAAATTTTATTTTTTTAAAGGAATATTCAATATCTTTCCTAATTTTTATTTTAGGAAATGAAAACATTGTATACATTATGGTATGTTCACCACCTAAATGAACAATATTTTTCATTTTCCATAATCATATTCAATGATGAACATAATAGTAACAAATGGTTTAATATGAAATTAAAATTTATATTATGTTATCCATCATATTCTTAATGGGTAAATATATATGTGGACCATGTGAAGTCAAATATATTAACCATGGTCCAAAAACACTCTAAAATCAACTATATATTAAAATATAACATTTAGAATTAGAGTACCAAACCTAAAATAGAAAAATAATGGATATTTAAAAAATAAAAACTCTTCAAATGATAATAAAATCATTTTATCACACCACATTGAGTTATGTGACCATTTCATAAGAACATACATAATTACTTGATAACTAATGTCACCATGGACCACTAAACCAAATGACATAATGACAATCAAAACAGATAAGACATCTCAGTAAATTTGTTTTAAAAAATATAATATAATATTTATACAAAATATAAACATGAACATTTTTATAAAAATGCTTCTGTTGAACATTATTTTTTTATTTACCAAGTTATATAAATTCACAAAGAGTGTATGGAGCTGAAATAAGGGAACTTCTAAACTACCGTAATAATTTTTAGGTTATGATATCTCTGAATAACCCACATTATCTCTTAATTATTATAATTCAATTATTATATTTTATGTATATATATACCCTACATATATTATTATATTATTATTTTATTTCATTTTTGGTTTTATGTATGGACTTTTATGTCCCCTTATGAATCATTTCTCTAAATAAACCCTGAATAATGGGAATTTTACTATATATTATTACTTTTCATGTTAAAATAATTTAAGAAATTTTCCCTTTCAGTACTTCTATATGTTATAAATAATTTATAGAAAATCATTCTACTCTAATTCTAATTTTATGGAAAACATTATTCACAAACCATCTTTAAATATTCATTACCATGTTCGTAAAACCTCACTTACTAGGCTCATTTGAAAACATACTTCTCCAATAAATTATTATAAATTTTAATAATTTTAATTTAACATTCATGGAATATTAGCCTTTAATAATTTATAATTGTTAAATTATTATTCAATACATTATTTAAATAGATATATTTAAGATATTCCATTTGGGAATTCTTTAATACATGATTACATAACCTGGTTCCTTTTCACGAGGTTATCTTAATATTATGATTTATGTATGAATATATTTGGTGGGAAAAAATATAAAAGTAATTATAATGAATATAATTGGTGTTTCTACAATCATATAACTCCTCAATTCATTGGTTAATGTTTTCATCCCATAAGATACCACGTATACTGCATGGGCACTTAGACTGGTGCTCGATGTTATGTTGTCTTGGTAGTGAGTGTTTACTTATGTTGTGGTGTCATGATTTGTATTTACACTACATTCTTATGATAACATAATGTTTTTATATGGTTACATGTGCCTATTTATGATCCTTCTTTTTTTAATAAAACCTAATAAACATCCATTATCATGTGTATTACATCATCATCATTCTTTACTCTGATTATTCTATTACATTTCATTGTAAAAAAACCTTTTATTTTTATATATCATAGTTTATCCTTCATAGTAATAATTAAACAATGTAACATTTTATAATATTCTTGAGAAAAAAAGATATGATGATTTAGTTTATGTTTAATTTTAAGTTATGTGTGTCAAATCTCATGAAGACTCTATGATTTTAGATTTATAGGTTTTGTTTTACATAACTAAATTTTAATATTCATAAAAAACATGTGTATGAAGTTAAGGTTTCTATATATCGTACTAGATAATTTTTTTTTATTTTTGGGACTGAGTTTATAAATTAGTCATGAACACCATAGAGGGAAGAAGAAATATATAAAAACTTCTAGAAACTTTTTGGTAAAGTATTGACTGTGTGGTTTTCATGTAATAGTATCTCTATATATATTGAAAAACTGATATAGGATCAATAATAAGTGATCCTATGTGTAATAACACTAAAATAGTTTTTTTGGATTTTAAATTAATCATCACCTAGTGAAAAACCACTGGTCCTAATTGCTAATATGATTTCAAGCACTTGGTTGATACAATTTTATTAATTCGTTATCTCTTTATGAACTAGAAGGATGGATTTGAGTACGCATTATTATAATATCCATGATTTTATTATGTGATATATAACTAGTTTGTTTGTACAACCTGATAATAAAATTACTGGGGATAACCTAGACTGAATCCTAGTTAATCATATTTTAGTGAATGCTGGCCTTTTATTTGTTTTTCCTGCTAAATTCATACCCTTACTTTTATGTGATTATTAATTCTTTTATTAATATTCATAATATTTCTTTAATTTATATATTTTTATTTGAGTCAATGGAATCATTATATGAATCAATTTTAGGGGAAATGTAATGATTTAAAAAATGAAATTCCCAGTATTATGGGTTGGGTAATCAAGAAATTTATGATGATACTAGAACATCAGAATTATTTTGATGAATAATAAATTGAATCATTTGAAAATAAATCCTTATATGGATAAAAAATGTTTTTATCAAGTCCTTTATGTAACAATTGTCTCATAAATTTAGTGAATCTTAGGATCCCATAATCACATATCAATGATCAATCACATTTCCTTATTAAAAATTTGAGAACCCACACTCAATGTTCCTACCATCAATGCAATAGAAAAATAGTTATGTGGAAAATAATCAACATGGAAGTGCAATTAATTATTACATAGGAATTTTATATGATAACTAGGTCCAATTATATTTCATTGATATGTCTACTCATCCTTTCACCATCAAGGACAGAAAATATAACTATACCGTCCTCATGTATATTATTTATAATAGAAGTGAGGTTGTTTAATGAATATATTTATGGAAAATAATTTCCCATTTTAATCATAGATTAAATTCCTGGTAAATTGGATTTTATTTGAACACCACCCTAGTATAATCTATAAAGATAGTAGGAAGTCTCTTTTTCTTCAATACATTTAAAAAGTTTCACACCTTCCTTACACACAACAACCTTCAATATTTGGTATTCGTTGGGGATAATTCATCATCGTGTAATAATAAATGAGTAATTAATAAAATAAATTGCATTATATATTGATATTTTTAAATCTATATAGACTTATATTATTCGTCAATATAATATTCATTTGTATGGAAATACATTTTTCCAATCATTCCCCAATTCTCCTCTAGAATCAATGTTCTTGGGGTGAGGATTTTTATTTCATTTATTACATTCAGTGGATGAAATTTATTTATTCTAGGAAGAAGTTATGATAATCATTGATATATTATATGTAGAGAAAATCATAGTTTGTTCTTTAGTACATGTTCATGATATTGAGTAGAAACATTACATGATGAAAAACCATCAACTAAACCAATGAAGTATCATAGATATCCTTAAAGAATAAATAAGTTAGTTAGATGGAAGGTTAAAATATCAATTGAATATTGATTCTTCCTCATATTGAACCTTATGGGATGTCAAATAGAATATTACATTATATATATATAAATGGTTTCCATATAGATATTATAGTCTAATTGGATTAAGCAATGATAGCCTAATAAAAATTACATTTATTATTTCACAATAGGAATATATTTTATAAAGAAAATGAGTGTTAACTAATAATATTGGTCCATTAAACATGATTTTTTTAACATAAGAAATCTGTTGGTGTCTTACTTACACAATTTACTCTTAGGTACTCACAAGTTGTTTTCAGGATGGTCCTCTAGAGTGGATTTTAATGCTACCTTTGTAAACAATATCTTAATTACATTTACTGACCAAGAAAACTCGAGGTTGAAAACCATTATGGAAAATGATTAAATAAAAACAATTAAAAGAATAGATATGGATACTAATTCATGTCATGATGGATTCTTTGGTACCTTATACTCTTTTTCTTTGAAAATTATCAAGAAATAGTCCATTAATGTACTTCAAGACCACTTCAAACATGAATTTTTCATAGAGTTTCCAATTCCACCAAAATTTAATTTATATATAATGAGATGAAACATAATACATTTGGAAAATTTATGCCTACCATTTTGTGTAACTTCTCATACAGGGTTACTTCCATTATTATAAAAAATGGTGTACTTAATGCATCAGCCTTTTAATATTAGATTTACAATTTGTTCTCCTTAAATGTATAATTATTCAAGGATATATATGTATGTCCCATGAAAAGATAAAAAATATTGATAGACGAGGGGTTGGTACCTGTATTAAGATGAAAATTTACAAATGTAGGGATTATTAAAAAATGGAATGGAGTGTTATCCTCAGTTTCAAGAGAAATTATGGCTCCTCTAAATTGGTATGTGACTTCTTCATGAAATTATTATCTTTTCCTTGGTACATTGATCCCATCCAAGAAGTGATATTTTTATTAGGGGTATTCCCCAATTTGGATAAATTCTCATTGATTATTTTCATTCTTACCTTTGAAGTCATTAGAATAAATTTTAACAAGGCCATTATTCATGGTTTATATCACCCATTTAGTGGTTAGTTTTGTTTTTTTTGCATCTCCCATTTATTTTTTATTGATTATAAGATTATATTCATAAATGATAATAAAAATTCAATCTGAAAATTCATGTTAAACATGAATTATCATAATAACACAAGGGGTAATTTAATTAATTTTTTAAAAATAATTTCTTATATCTTTAACATTTAAATGTATAGATGATCAAAACTTATTTAACAAAGGATTCGTATTTCTATATGAATTTCTTAATGTACTATTTTGGTGAACCCTTGTAAAATAGAAGAATTATAATAAGTAATATCAATGGAATTATCAATATAATTACAATTCTGATCCTTAATTTGAGTATTGTAAAAATGTCATTCTGTGCTATGATTATTTTATTGAAAAAAATTATTTTATTCATACTGATATATATTTTATCACTATGAAGATATCCTAAGGAATCTATTAGAAACATTAAGCTACCCCTCAATATCATCATTTGGGACACTCTTCCACAAGGTATCCACCATTTTTTTAGATGAAATATACATTCCAATATTATTTAATAGTGATGTATTGATATTGGGACCATTGTGGAAATCATTTAGTTCATTATTACGAAGATGACAGGGGATTCAGTTCATGTTTGTTCTATTTGGTCCATTTCTATAGTGATTAAATATGATGACCCATTCATTAGATGACTAGAAGGATATAATAGATCCAAACAATGGTGTAGTATGTAATGTAATACAAAACCTATAATAAAAAATTATAACTAGATAGTTTTTTTATTTGAAATATCAATCAAAAAGGAATATTGAGTGGGATAATATCTTTTTTACATTAAATACACCAATCCCAGTATCCTAGAGTTGATTCAACTCTTTGTTGTATTAGAATGTAACAAGAAAGTGTCATACCAAAGGACTAAAAAGTTTAGTAGCATTGAAAAATTAGATATATATTTAATTTCAACATTACAACATGAAATTAAATAAATAATATAACATCATTTGGAAGCACTCTTATTATTGTAGATTATCATTGAAAAATATTTGTAAAATACATCCTTACATCATTAGAAAAAATATAACATAATAATTCTATGAGACCATGTTCTCAATAACAGAATAAAATATAGTATAATATATCATAAAAAATAAGAAAATGTGAACAACTCATACCACTAAAATTTAATCTTGATTATTATGTAATTGGAATATAAACCGAATAGATAATTTTATATAAATAATCCTAGGGGAATTAAATGTAACCCTGGATATTCTAATAATAAAATAATCACATGGATTAACAATTAATATAAAAATAATGATAGAATTAATAATTCTAGATATCATAAATATACCATCATGGCCTCAGTCAGGACATCATACCTATGTGGGTAAAAACCTGGTCTAGTTTCTCTCCTGAGACTCACTGATGATTAAGGGGATATAGAGGTCCCTACCAATAAATTAATAATTCCAATGAATTCCACATATATCAAATAAAATTATCTCCTAAAATAAAAGTGTCACCTACCTCTTTCAGGTATCATAGATGAAAGTAATCTATAAAAATCAATGAGAAATTTTTGAGATAATATAATATTTAAACATTCCAAAGTGTCCCATAACACATGGAAACATTTAAATCATAATAAATTTTAACATTAAATGAAACATAGTATATCTTGATAATTTTGTAATTCATTATATAATATTTAAAATTGTATTATATACACCACAAAAAATGAAATAGTGGTGAAAAATGCATGTATCTCATAGAAGTAACAGTGGGATGAGAAAAAAAAATTAATTTTGAAAGAAGAGTTATTTTGGAAAATCATTTGAATTTTTCATAAAATTAGATTGAAAAGATGAATATATCAGAAAATAAAAATATTTTGATAATTAACATATATTTGAGTAATAAATTATTTCCAATTTTAGTGAAAACATATAAAAAGATCAATTATGAAACATTAGAAATGAACATCTTTAGTTTACTTTACAAGAAAAATAATAATGAGACGTTAAAATAAAAAAGGAACATTTCATGTGTAAACGAAGAAATGAAAAATGTAACGCCCCGAGCCCAGTTACCTAGAGTCGTTGACTTATTACATAACATTAGCATGATAAAAAAACATCAAGTCTCTAAAGACTGATTAGTTTAGTAGTCTTGGAAACACTAGATATATTCGTAAGTTTTACATTAGATCATAATGTAAAAAAACTACAACAACATCTTGTCTTCATATCCCCTTATACTATCCCTACAGGTCATTCATAAATTAGCTCTTCACATCCTGGGAAAAATAAATCATTGAAATGGTTGAACTCAGTTTCTCAGTAAGGATAATAATATAGCGGAAACTTTCATAGATAAGAATACACATTTAAGGCAATGTATAACTAAAACAAAAGCCTTTTAAACATGAACTTCATCATAATATGGCAAAGATAAAACGAAATAATTCTGTTTACTTATTCAAATGGATATTCTACTGGTCGAATAACCACAAGAAATATCAATAACCACTTTCATAATGATGGAATGGGTAATGTTACACCATCATAACCACAAAGTCGAGGCCTCATGCCAAAACTACATATAAGATTTTGTCAAGCCCTTGTGCCAAGACATTAGTTTGTCTCATGAGACCTAACGATGCATCAAGGAGATATAGAGGGCTCCACTCGTCACTTAATAAGTCCAATGCATTTCTCATATGAAAAGCTTGAAACATATCATAAACATTCGTATTAAAACTAGCATATGGAATGTCAATACTTTAACCACAAACCACGAATGGTATAAAAATAGCACATCCACAGTCAAAATAACTCATTATATATAATATGGAAGATTGTATTATATCAGATTAACCTCAATCAAGAATAACAAAGGATATTGACATATATTAAAATAATCATCAAACTATTGAGAGAAATATCCCCCTTTTTCTTGAAAAAATTTAAAAGTCACACTATCTGTTAAGAAGCCATTTAAAAAATAGATTTTTGAATTAAAGTGTCCCATACAACTTTGAAACTTTTAAAAGGAATTTTGAATTGAAATATTTAATGTCCATATAAGTAAATCCTTAAAACCATTTTTAAAACATGGACATTAGTGAGAATGATTTAGAATAATAAATCTTTCAAACATTTTAAATTGATATTTTAGTTAAAGTACCTACCCAAAAGAGAGACACTAGAATACAAATAATTGAGGTAATAAAAACTTTTTAATATCATGAGAATAAAGGTATTTATGATATATTATGTCAAGGTACATTATATACACCATATAAAAGTTATTTGGTGTATAACAACAAAATAAGTCTCAATGGAATGTAAATTGAGATGAAATCTCACATAAAGGTCGTATCCTTAGGTTAAGGAAAAATAAAAAACATTATTATGGGTGACAAATATAAATACACTCAATATGATTAGACATTCAGTGTAAAACAATCAAAAAACATTCACACATATTCTTCTAAAAACAACACCAATGAATTAGATGTTTAACTCAATAAATGGAGATTGAGTTAAAATTACTCTTATCGAGTTTATACTGATGACTTGAGAATTTATCAATGGAGTTATTATGTGTATCAAAATTATATCCATAGAAAGGGGAGTGGAAATTATGACATAAGAAAATGAATAGTGATTCCACACATAATCTTGGAGTAAAATAATCAATGAAATATGCGTAAAGCCGAATGAGTGGAAATTGATATTTCAAATTCCGTTATTGATTTGGTAACTTTGAAACATACACACATGAAAGAAGTATCATACAATGATGTTGTAAATCTCCATAAATTAAAGTATATTACACAATGAATACAATCATCGGCAGTACACACACCGCATCCAATAAATAAGTGGTGAACAATATAAATCTCATGGAATTAAAAGTGAGATAAGAAACTCTTTACTTTGTACTTTTTCCTTGGTAGAGTGTAGGTTATCCTCCTGTATAATTTTTAAATAATTTTTATGAATTATAAAATAACCATATACATTAATATGATATCATATATGATCTTTTAACATTGATTTGTTAATAATATCTTAGTATTATCGTCATTTCGGGTGTTAACTTACTCATTTTATTTTATATATTTTGTTACAAAAGTCATGTTTATTATGGATAGATTGTATCTTATTCATATATAGAATTATATTATGTCCATAAAAATTATTTGTAATAATAAAATGAGTATTATAATTTTATGGATACGATGGGGAATGAATCTCATCACGTTCATGGAGACGGTAGTCCGTACGTACACACGATTGATAATATCATTCTTTTGATATTAAAATCATATATAATTGTATGTTATATCATATATACAGAATCATTATAATGTTATATTTATTATTTGCATTAATTACACATCATTATTATACCCATCAAAATAATAATGTTTTGAATAACAATTACACCATGACGCGGAGACGGTAAGCCGTACGTAGGCACGTATGGTGACATGTCATTCAAAGGATGGATAGAATAATGAATATGGTTTTACCATATTTATAATAACATAACAGTATATATATGATACTGGATTTATTATTTTATAATGGAAATAACAAAGAAAGAATAAGTTGAAAAAGAAAGGAACTTGAATTAGGGTGGTGAAAATGTTACCTCTTCTTCGGGTTCTTCCTTTTGATTTGATCAAAAGGTTTCCTTAAGTTGGATTTCTGATCAAACTAAGGCCTCTAGGTTGAATTTAAGGAAGTTTGGAGGATATTTGGAAAGAATTTGGCCAAGCCAAAAGGCCTGAGAGGTGTGAATAATTGGTTAGAACTGGTGTCCTTTTATAAGGTGGGGGGCTCTTTTGAAAAAACTTAAAGTATTAATTTATAATAAATTAAAATTAGTTTTATAATGGATAAAAAGTAAATTATTAAATGTATATGGTAGGTATGGGTCACAAAACCACCCATCCAATAGATTTTAGACAGGTTTGGGTCACTATAGTAACCTTATCTTTTAGATTTTACTCTTAGTTAAATAGTTTGACATTTACCATGTCCCTTTGTATTTTTATATTATATAGTTAATAAATTTACTATATACTTCTAAGAGACCCCCAAGTAGTCCATTAATGATACACCTATAATTATATAAGTCCATTTGCTGAACCGTTGATTTTTAGGAATATAATATCAATTAAAAATATAATATTGTTTTTAAAAACTCCTTTATGTCAATTTTGACACTATTGGGTATTTTGTTTTTGATAAATTCATAACAACATTATTACTTAGAATAAAATTAATATAACCAATAATAATATGTCATATTATCCTATAAAATTATATTAATTCATAAAAAGTCTCAAATTACATTTATTTGGATATTTATAATATCAATTATTTTAATATTTCATTAATTCGGTAATTATTGCATCACCATTGTGTCATAAATAAATTAAATTATTTAAGGTATAAAAATTATAAATAAAATACCATTATGTAGGAAATATTTTTATATTTATAATTAATATTTACTATTGAATATATCTTATGTATAACCCTGTATTAAAATTGTCTTAGTAATTAAACATTAGTTTTTTCTCTTTTAACTCTTCTTTGAATTAAATAATAATAAATGTCCAAATATAATCCATGTGGACCTAAATGATAATATTTTATTCTTAATATTGTTTTTGGTCAATATAAACTTGTAAAATAGAATTAGTACATGTGTTAGTGTAATATTAATATCATTTTTACCCTCAATTACCCTATTTACTTTTAACCATGTTCAATTAAAGTAAAAAGTTATTATTCAACAAAAATTATTTTTATCTTATTGAACCACATTTTACTCCTTGATATCAACTTCGTATCTTTTCTAAATTCCACTCAAAGAAGCGGTAAAATTATGTTTTATGTGAATTTCCAAATTCACATAGGATGTAGGTAAAAGATGGTGAAAAGTTGCATAAAATTTTTATATATCTAAATTTATTCTAAACTAACTACAATGTATTACATTTAACTTATATAGTTATTATGTATCTTATTTTGAACTTAATTAAATTTAAATAAAATAAATAGTTATTTAAATAAAAATTAGTTTTTAAACTATAACTCAATGTTTTTTCACTATTCATCAAAAATTGAAAGTTTTTAGAAAAATACCAAAAATTAACCCTAGGATAATTTCGATATTCCGAATCCAAAAATTAATCCATTTTGAAACATAAAATTTATAAAATTTCAAAAAGTGGGTATGACTATTCATAATGGCTAGTTTGATTGGTTGTGGTGTGTGTTAGAACTTGAAGTTGCGTACAACACACGCTGTTGTATTATTCAAAGCGAAACGTACCGTGGAAGCTTGGGGTGTTACATTATCCCCTACTTCAATAAATTGTGTCCTCACAATTTTAAAAATTGGGCTTGGGAACATAATGGAAAGTCCCCCATAAGAAAAATAGTCAATAAAACTATCCCTTTAAAAGAAAGAAAGTGAAGTAAGAAGGTCACCCGAGATAACCTATAATAGGATTCCATGTAGAAAAACATGGATATGGATGATAAGCTAAGTGTCAAGTTCTAATGGAGAGGGATAGAGAACATGATCAGGAGAAAGTTAACAACAATAAAACCAAAATCTTGTGATGGGATAAATGGTCATTAGTTTCCCAGTAGTAAAAGTAAATGGATAACATTTTTTTTTGTTTTAAGTTACATTACATAAAGATGAGGAATTCATTTCTGATATTAACCAAGAACATAAAGAGATATACATACTTTTTGAGTAAAGTTTAATTATTTAATAAATTCATACTAGTAACTAATTTTTAAACGATGACTATTCAAGAAGACTTGGTCACACTAGAAGTGATTGAATAAAAATCTTATAGAATCACCTGATCCACGAAGGATAAACTATATATTTACCTTTTCTTTAGAGATTAATCCAAACCAAAATGATTATTATATGGTCTGATGATCCCCCAAAAGGATATTCCATTAGATAAAGAAACACAAATCTTAATTTCTAAAATTAAACCAACAATACACCATAGATAAATAAATACCATTCAATAAACAATTTTCTTTAAAATCCTTCATTATAATCCAAACTATTATTAAAACCAAAAATTTAGAAGAATTTGGTTATGTAGTCTTCCATGTTAATTTGTATCTCCAAATGACATCAACTACTCTTAAAGTCATATACTTAAAATTAATTAACCTAATCACATATTCTCTATTATAGGTTAATCATTTCCATAAATATCCAAAATAACTATAAATCCTCAATAAAAATATAGATAACAATCCACCATTACTCATCAATTGAAATCGCATAGTATTCTATTTTCCTTGGGCATATAGTGTTCCCAAAAAAGCAAACATCTTCCAAAATAACATTTAACACTTATTTACCAAATAATTTTCCTATACTAAGGGTATTCACTTGATAATACATAAGATCCCAAATCAACTTATTATTGATCAATAAAATAATTTAATAAAAAATAATTAGTCCTACTAACCAGGGACTTCATATAGTCTAGTGGTAGGTGATAAATCCCTATCGCACATTGGTTGTGGGTTCGATTCCCACAGCTTTGCCTGAACTGACGGGTTGTCACACGGTCTGCATGTTGTCCTTTTTCAAAAACAATATTTTATAACATTACCAAAATGAGATAAATCCTTCAAAATAACCATAACATAATTTAACCACAAATGTTATCTCATACCTTGAATTTTCATCACAAAATATAATAACTTGTAATTTCCTCAAAACCAATGATCATATATAACCAAATGGTTATTTATAACTATATCCATGAGAGAAAGGAAAATTCTTCCTCAAATATCATTCTCATATGATAAATTACAGGGTAACACATATAAGACAAAATTTACCCAATGTAATCTAAAAAACAAGGAGCACTAATACCATTAAATATGTTTCCATCCATTTATTTCCACATGGGTTCTTCCTTGACCAAGAGGTTATCCTATAGAATAGGGAATTGACTTGGGTGGTGCCAAGGTCCCTTACATTTACAACAAATGAATGTAATTGGAATCTAGTGAACATTTTTATTTTCTTCCATAGTAATATTCATTTTTCCTTAGTAATTCTTCACTTTATGTCCTTCCTTCCAACACATAAAGCATTTCTTTGTTCCATTGAGACACTTTTCTGGGTGACTCCTTCAACATTTCTTGCATGATGGAAATTGAGGATTATTTTCTCTATGGTCTCCACTGTGGGAGCTCTTATCTTTCATCACCTTTCTCTTCTTTTTTAAGTCCGAGAATTGGTTAATATATATATATATTCTTGATCATATTTTTGGAAAATTGATTTGGTATGAAGCTGATATCTTTTACACTAATCAACATTCCATTTTTTTATCTCACTTCTACCACTATTCCCACCTTGTACATCATTCTCAAGGTCACTATGACTTCTTTGGAATCCATCCATTGACTAAAACTAGAAATCATTGTGTGAGTAACATTAGTCATAAAGTCATTTAGAAATTATCATGTCACTATATTCTAAATTTGAAACACATTTGGATTAACCGAGGTCTTTTACTCTCATAATACTTCAAATTGGTTTGTAAAGAAAATGTAAATTATCCTAAGCATATCTCTCGTGAGTGTCGTAACCAAGAGTGTATCAAGGCCCGTTGTCGTGCACTAGTTCCCGTTCGAGTCCAGCTCAAATCGGTGTTTTCATGTTTTACCCCAAGGTACATATGTGCTAGAGCTGCCTCTACCTGCTCCTATCTAGACAGGGATGTATTTCTAGGAAAACTCACAAAATCTATACTATACCAAAATTCTAGGATGTTCTTCTATACTAATCCTCAAATTCTTTCTTAGGGTTATGTGCTCTAATTAGAGTTTATCTAAATCTTTCTTCAAATATTTTTACTAAACTTCCTCTGATACCAATTATAACACCCCGACCCCAGTTACCCAGAGTCTGTGCATTATTACATAACATTGTCATGATCACAAAAGATAAATTTTTGAAAGACCGATTAGTTTAGTAGTCTTAGAAACACTCGATATATTCGTAAGTTTTACATTACATCATAATGTAAAAAAACTACATCAACATCTTGCCTTCATATCCCCTCATACTATCCCTACAGGTCATTCATAAATTTCTTCTTCACATCCTGGAAAAAATAAAACATTGAAAGGGGTGAGCTCAGATGCTTAGTATGGATAACAATATGGGAAACTTTCATAGATAAGCATAAACATTTAACGAAATGTATTACTAAAACAAAATACTTTTAAACTTGAAAATTCAGGATTATATGGAAAAGATAGAATGAAATAATTCCATTTATTTATTCACATGGATATTCTACTAGTCTAATAACCACATGAAATATCAATAACATCTTTCATAATGATGGAATGCATAATGCCAGACTATCATAACCACACTATCATGACCTCGTGCCAAGACTATAAATAATATTTTGTCAAGGCCTTGAGCCAAGACACTAGTTTGTCTCGTGAGACCTACTGATGCATCGAGGAGCTATAGCGGTCTCTACCGGTCACTTACTAAGTCCAATACATTCCTGATATGAAATGTTTGAAACATAACATATACATTCGTATTAAAAATAGCATATGGAATGCCAATACTTTAACCACAAACCATGAATGGTGTAAAAATATCACATCCACAGTCAAACATAACTCATTAGATACAATATGGAAGATTGTATTGTATCATATTAACCTCAAATGAGAATAATGAAGGATATTGACATAGATTAAAATAATCATCAAACTATTGAGTGAAATATCACCCTTTTTCTTGAAAACTTTTAAAATTCAAACTTTCTATCAAGAATCCATTTAAAAATATATTTTTGAATCAAAGTGTCCCATGCCACTTTGAAACTTTTAAAAGGAATTTCTATTTGAAAACTTTAATGTCCATATAAATAAATCCTTAAAACCATTTTTAAAACATGGACATTAATGAGAATAATTTAGAATAGAAAATCATTAAAACATTTTAAAATGATATTAGTTAGAGTTACTAACCAAAAGAGAGACACTTGAATGCAAATAATTGAGGTAATAAAAACTTTGTAATATCATGAGAATAAATGGATTCATGATATACTATTTCAATGTACATTATATACACCATATAAAA
Organism: Viscum album; assembly: GCA_963277665.1. NCBI lineage: Eukaryota > Viridiplantae > Streptophyta > Magnoliopsida > Santalales > Viscaceae > Viscum > Viscum album. Next base: position 125,954,169 of record OY728160.1, read on the forward strand.
GTGATTTGGTGTATAACAACAAAGAAGTCTCAATGGAATGTCAATTGAGATGAAATATCTCATAAAGGTCGTATCCTTAGGTTAGGGACAAATCAACGACATAATTATGTGTGAAAAATATAAATACACTCAATATGATTGGATATTCATTGTAAAACAATCAAAGGACATTCACAGATATTCTTTTAAAAACAACACCAATGAATTAGATGGTTAATTCAATAAATGGATATTGAGTTAAAATTACTCTTATCAAGTTCATAATGATGACTTTAGAATTTATCAATGGAGTGATTATGTGTATCAAAAGTATATCCATAGAAATGGGAGTGGAAATTATCTCATAAGAAAATGGATAGTGATTCCACACATAATCTTGGAGTAAAATAATCAATGAAGTATGCGTAAAGCCGAATGAGTGCAAATTGAAATTTTAAATTCCCTTATTGATTTGGTAACATTAGAAAAATAAACCCATGAAATAAGGATCATATAATGATGATTTAAATATCCATAAATAAAAGTATATTACACAATTAATACAATCATGGGAAGTACACACACCACATGCAATAAATAAGTGGTGAACAATGGAAATCTCATATAATTAAAAGTGAGATAAAAAACCCCTTACTTTGTTCTTTTTCCTGTGGAGAGGGTAGGTTATCCTCCTGTATAATGTTGAAAAATTTTCATTGAATTATAAAATAATCATATACATTAATATGATATCATATATAATATTTTAACATTGCTTTGTTAATAATATCTTAGTATTATGTTCGTTTCGGGTGTTAACTTGCTCATTTTCTCTTATATGTTTTGTTAAATAAGTTGTGTTTGTTATGGAAAGGTTGTATATTATTCAAATACAGAATTATATTAAGTCCATAAAAATTATTTTTAATCATAAAATGAGAAATAAAGTTGTATGGATACGATGGGGAATGAATCTCATCGTGTTCGTGGAGACAGTAGTCTGTACGTACGCAAGGGCAATAATATCATTTATTTGATATTAAAATAATATATAATTGGATGTTATATCATATATAAAGAATCATTATCATGTTATATTTATTATTTACATAAATTAAACTTCATTATTATACCCATATAAATAATAATGTTTTGAATAACAATTACACCACGACGTGGAGACGATAAGCTGTACGTACGCACGTATGGTGACATGTCATTCAAAGGATGGATAGAATACTGAATATGATTGCACCATATTTATAATAAGATAAAAATATATATAAGATACTGGATTTATTATTTTATAATGGAAATAACAATGAAATAAGAAGTTGAAGAAGAAAGGAACTTGGAAGAGGGTGGTGAAAACGTTACCTCTTCTTCGGGTTCTTCCTTTTGATTTGATCAAAAGGGCTCCTTAAGTTTTCTTTATGATCAAACTAAGGACTCTAGGTTGATGTTAGGGAATTTGGGAGGATATTTGGGCAGATTTTGGCTGATCCAAAAGGCTTTAGAGGTTTGAGGAATTGGTCAGAATTGGTATCCTTTTATAAGGGGGAGGAGGGGCTCTTTAGAAAAAACTTAAATTATTAATTTATAATAAATTCATATTCGGTTTATACTGGCTCAAAAGTGAATTATTCAATTTCTATGGTGGGTATGGGTCTAAAACCACCCAAAAAATAGATTTTAGAGAGGTTTGGTCCCTATAGTAACCTTATATTTTTTATTTAACTCTTAGTTAAATAGTTTGTCATTTACCATGTCTATTTTTATTTTTATATTATATAGTTAATAAATTTACTATATACTTCCAAGCGACCCCCAAGTGGTACATTAATCATTCTCCTATCATTATATAAGTCATTTGGCTGAAAAGTATATTTTTAGGAATATAATATCAATTAATTAAATAATATTTGTTTTAAAAACTCTTTTATGTCAATTTTGACACTATTGGATATTTTGTTTTTGATAAATTTATAATAGCATTATTACTTCGAATAAAAATCATATAACCGATAATAATTTTTCATATTAACCTAGAAATTTATTTTAATTCATTAAAAGTCTCAAATTACTTTTATTTGGATATTTATAATATTTCATTAATTTGGTATTACTGCATCACCATTGTGTCATAAATAAATTAATTTATTTAATGTCTAAAAATTATAAATAAAATAAAATGATGTAGGAAATATTTTTATATTTTTAATTAATATTTACAATCGAATTTATCTTATGTATAACCTTATATTAAAAATGTTTTAGTAATTAAACTTTGATTTTAACTCTTTTAACTGTTCTTTGAATTAAATAATAATAAATGTCATAATCTAATCCAAGTGGACCTAAATGAAAATATTTTATTCCTAAGGATGTTTTTGGTCGAGATACACTTGTCCAATAGAATTAGGACATGTGTTAGGGTAATATTAATATCGTTTTACCCTCAATTACCCTATTTACATTTAACCGTGGTAAATAAAAGTTAAAAGGTACTATTCGCCAAAAATTATTTTTATCTTATTGAACCACATTTTACTCCTTGATATTAACCATGTCTCTCGGAATTTTGAAATTCCACTCACAGAAGTGGTAAAATTATGTTTTATGTGAATTTCCAATTTCTCCTAGGAGGTGGGTAAAACACAGTGAAAAGTTCCATAAAATTTTTATATATCTTAAATTATTATAATCTAACGCCAATGAATTACAATGAACTTATATAGGTATTTTGTATCTTATTTTGAATTTAATTAAATTTATGTAAAATAAATAATTATTTAAGTAAAAATTAGTTTTTAAACTATAACTTAGTGTTTTTTCACTATTCATCAAAAATTGATAGTTTTTAGAAAAATAAAAAAAATCACCCTAAGCTAATATAGATATTCCTAATCTAAAAATTAAGTCCATTTTGAAAGATAAAATTTATAAAATTTGTAAAAGTTATTATTACTATTCATAACTGCTAGTTTGACTGGTTGTGGTGTGTGTTAGAACTTGAAGATGCGTACAACACACGCTATTGCATTATTCAAAGGGAAACATACCGTGGAAGCCTGGGGTGTTACAAAAAATAGTTTTTATAATAAAATTAGTATTTTATAAAAATAATTGTTTCTTAAAATATTTTTTGGAGTGTACATTAAAATGGGTATGAAATCAGTAAGTTACCTTTAACTGGGCTTTCTTATCCTGATTAATTGATAAAGGAAACTTATAAAACATGTAATTATCCATAAAAGAAAGAATAATTCTGATTGGAATGTAACAATTTAACATTTTCACTGAATATATAAGGATTACATACTAACTATAAAGTATTTTATTGGGACAATAATAGAGATAGCATAAACCAAATGAAAAATAGACATTTGGGATAAACTCTTACCACTTTGAGAACTATCAAACATAATGCCCCATAATATTAATGATCATAAATTAATACATTTAATAACCTAAGGATTAATAGATTCATGATGTGGGACAAAAATGGGAAGAATACATACACTTCACAAAAAAAATATAGTTGAGTAAGGAATATCTCACAGAAATTAAAATGAGTTGAGAAAACCCTAAACATATGTTCGAAAGTGTTCTCCATATGAACATAATGTACTGGATAATGTAATTAGATTAATTAATTTTTAAATTAAGAATATATGTAAAATTTATTTTATTTAGTTAATTAATGGCCTTTTTTATGATTTATAATATTGAATTCAATTGTTCGTGAGTTTTCATTTCTTCGGTTTACATGATAAGTTTACATGTATACATGTAATAAAGATCACTTAAAATAGAAGTATTTATCTAGAATTGGATTGATTTATTATTAATGAATATCCATAATATAAAATGGATATATAAATATTTTGGTTATATGAGGTATGTATGAATCATTATATTAAACATTTCTGATAATCATTTAGATTAATTTTGTAGTTTTTCGATCATCACGAAATAGTTTTGTCATATTAATTAATTTTATGTATATATACTGGTTCAAGAACATTAAATATGTTTTAATACCTACGTAATACTATCATTTAACCATATATATATTTTACAGACCATCCTTGATGGAGAAATTTAAGAACAGATATCCATTATCCACAAAGGTTGTAAATCATCACCTCATGGACGATGATTTTATTTTTAAAATAATTAAATGGGAGAAAGGATATTGATTAATGATATTCAATTAACTTTAATAGTTCCAGTATATAAATTATATTGGAGTTTTCATTCTTAATCTCAAAAAGGATGTGAGGAGGGTATAAGAAAAAAATGAAATTTATATGAAATTATAACAAACGGAAAGAGGATTTACCTCTTCAATTACCATCTTTGAGAACCTCCTAAATGAATCTTGGATTGGAATTTTTAGTGACCAAAAACACATAGATGTGAAGGAGATACATGGGGCGATTATCTAGGAATAATTTTTAATAACATGAATTCTTAGAGATACAAGAAGAAGTGGTGGTGTGGGGTGGTAATTATTGTGGGGGAGAGGTGTGTTTTTTGAATATTTTTTTAATTTGATTATTATTTTAGATCAAGAATACATATAGTGTGATAATTATATTGAAATATATTTAAATAATTAAGGCTTTATGGATATTATGGTCTTAAATCATCCATACATCACTTATGACTCAATAACTCTTGTGATTAATATTTCTCCTAAATTCTCATAGTGTACTATTCAGAAACAATTCATGTATTTTAGGAAAATCCAAAAAATTCCCCCTGATAAATATATTATAGATATAAATAAAAATGAACTGAATTTTATGAACTTAATTTTCTAAAAATAATAAAATTAATTGTTAATTAAAATCATCACTTACTTGAAAATTATGAGTTTTAAAATTATAACTGATTGTATAACACATTGAAAAATAATGCAATAAATCATAAAATTAATATACAATCATAGGAAAAAATAATTCTAATTTAAATGTATAAATTATAAATATAAATTTTATTTCAAATAATTATTTGTATTACAAAAAATTAATTAAATATTTATGAATTACAAAAATTACTTAAATTATATAATAATTTTTAATACATTTATTTACTTCTATAACAGTTTAATTATATCATATTTTCACTTATTTGATGACTAAATTTTATTAATAAATTTAGTGGTGAGGTTTCTATTCAATATTTTATTATACAATTCATAAGGGCCACATTACTATTCTAAAGGGGCATTTTACCATTCAAAAAAATTTAATTTGATCATGTAACCGTCTAAATATATTATTGATTACAAACATGTACATTAGATTTTTGAAATTCTATTCAGACAAGTTGAAAAATTATATTTCATGATTATCCCCGCATGTGTGGAGGGTATGTGAGTAAAAAGAATCTTCAAAAGTTCAATAATTCATTATATCATTGCTCAATATAAAATTGATTCCAATGATCTAAATAGGATTAATATATGAATACTATATGTATTATGCCTTTAAAAATTAATTTAATGATTAATAATCATTTAAATGAAAAACATGTTTTTAACTAAAAATCATAATTTTTTACTATTCGTCAAAAAAATGAAACATATCAGGAATATACTAAAAATTAATTATATATTAATTTTTACAAAATGATATTTCATTTAAAAAAATATATATTTATTATAAATATATATTTTTTATGTTTAACCATTAAAAATAACATTTTATTGTACAAATTACTATAAATATTAACATGTTCAATGGCTAGGTTATAACTATATTTTTTAATCATTATAATAAAATAGTTTTGTTTTGCAGAGACTCAGTGATTCATGCATTATATTCTATATTAAATTTATTTTGAAATCCTTTTGGAGTTACACTCTATACTAATTCAATAAATTATGTCCTTTAAAATTAAGGTTGTACATTAAATGTACAAGGTTGATACTTCATAATTCATTTAGAGGAAACCAACATCTGAAATAGGGTCAATAAAATTTCCTTTAAAAAATTCATTTTGGGAAATTAGGTGGTCACTAAAAAATTATCCTTTAGAATAGGATGATATTATTTGGAAGGGAAACCTAGATATGGAATAAAAAATAATATATGATGTTATAATTGAATGTGATAGAGAAAATGATGACATGAATGTTTATTACCACAAATCCATAAACTACCATTAAGAAAAATTTCATTGATATCATCAAAATTTATGATTATAATAAAACATTATTTATGTCTCATTTCCTAGATTGGATGTTTTATTCCACTCTATAATAGTATAAATATACATTTTCATTTTACCAAAATAACATTATTCTTTGACTGTTCCTTGAATAATATAAACTTCATCTCTTAGGAAAGGTTGCATCATGTGGTGATTTAATAAATTACCCTACAAAACCACATACAATGATCAAATTAAACTATTATATAATTGGTTAATAATTCCAAATGATCATGATCTAACACATTAGAATCATTCTAATGGTAGTTTGTTCTATCCAAGTTTCATTTTCCATATCAATCTTCTCTCAATCAAACATCATTATCTGACCACTCGAAACATTTTAAGGTTTATCATTCTATTAACCATAAGATTTACAATGATTGACTTTCTACTAAATCATATTTTAGCACTATTCAACCTTCAACCTCAAATCCTTAATGAAATCATACTGCAATACAATCCTTATATATTCCATAATTCTTATAACCAGTACATAATTTTCAAAATACTCAATTAACATAATTCAATAATTAAAACATAAGAAAATTAATCATTCCTCTTCATCTATGGTAGTAACTTAATCATGACCATGATACATTATCTTTTATTGGGTTATATTTCTTAGGCACATGGTATATTTATTTACACAGTGCCCCATATAATTTCAGTTGAATAATTGTATTTTAGAAAAAAAATTTAATATCCTTGAAATAATGAACATGTTTTCGTTTTTCTTCATACTTAAAGCATGTTACAATTACTCTTAAGAATATATAATGGTGTTTCCTTCTATAATAATCACATTTTGAATAATACTTCTTTCCCTTCTTATATTAATCCATATTTTTCCCTCATTTACTTTTCTTCTCATTCCTCCTTTCGATATTGTAATACATAGAACACTATTTTACCTTCCTGATAGAACATGATAGTACATCCCCACTTGATGAGAACGTTTGAGAAAAAATTTCCCTTTGAATGTCTAGTTTAAAACCATCAAAGAAACTACTATTATTACTCATTGGGAAAATATTTACTTTTAAACTATTCGTAATGGATTGTAATGAAAACATGAATTATACTAAGAATATCCCCCAATAATTGGAGAACTAGGAAAGAAGTAAAGTCAATTTTTATGTAATAGGTTACCCTAAGTCAGGCCGGGAATACCATTTCAGAGTTGTTACTCCTAGGTATATAAATTCTATCACCACATCCATTTGTAGTATCTATTGTGGGATTTATTATAATGACCTGACCTTAAAAAGTTATTTAATATTGAATTTTAAACAGGAACATACATTATTACACATTGAGGATCTTTTTCTATTTAGAGTTTTAATGAATTAATATAACTTACATACATGATATTCCACATTCATATAAAGAGGACACTATTAAAAATAGTTTCCATTTTTTTCAAAATGCAAGACATTAAAACATAAAACATTATCTTTTTGACCACAGTCCATATTAAACATCATTAATCCCTTCTATCTCTTACCCATTCTTATTTCCTGTGAATTTTTTAAAAAAACATGGGATGAGTATAAAACTCAGTAATGGATATAAGGATATACGACATTAGTCAATGATGACATAGAAACCAATTAAACACATATCATAAAATCTTGAATGCATAGTAAACTCATGTTATTTCCTTGGGACATATTTACAATATCACTCATACATTTACCCTTATATATTGAATATCCTTTTGGTCAACATCCATCTCCAGAGAACCCAATGCCTTAGAGAGCTAGAATGGGGCTCACCCGTCATATCATGAGCTATAATGTGCTCAACCCAACATATCTTGATCTATAAAGGGGATCAACCCAACATATCATGAGCTTTAATGGGCTCAAACCAACCTAAATAATGTCCAAGGTACATATCATGGTAATAAAGTATATTGAAATCAGGAGAAACTTCCCATTCCATACACATAAGAAAAAAACAATCCTTTTGAAATTTATTAAAGTGAGTTTTAAAATTATTTTAAAAGTCCTTTAAAATATAAATAGCGTTAAAATTAATAGAAATTAAAGGATATGTGTATAAAATTTAAATACACATAATTAATAATAATATTAAGAAATTCATACCACCAATAATATTAATACAACATAATTAATAAAAAAAGTTTAACCCAATGAATTGAAATCGGGTTATGAATTCCCTTACCTCGGGTTCTTCTAACTTAAATTGTTTTTAAACATCATGTATAATGGTCAAAATAATGATATTAATATATTATAGAAACATATCCATCTTTATAATCTCTTAAATGAGAAATTTAATACATCATTTCAACCTTTATTTATTAGTATTTTGTTCCTCCCATTGTTATGCGGTGTTTTCTTTACATGTTTTCCTTGATTGGTTTAGGATAGATATTCTAGTTGATTGGAAGTGAAACTCTATAATTGGAATGTAAAGGAATTATAATATTTCTATAACCATAAATTATAACATTTATCATTTTGATTGTTCGTATAAGGATGATTCATAAGCGAAGACATTAATTATTTTCATTTAGATCATTTTAGTGGTTATTTGATAATAACGACATCATCTTGTATTATATATTAAACTCATGAGTAAAATAGAATTATAGAACCAAGGATGATATATAATACATATATTATAACCTTGTTCAAAAATAAAAATGATTTCATGACCATACTTGAAATAATTAATGCAAATTGAAATCACATCATCCACAATGTCGGTAATTCTGACACATCACGGATAATGTTTTTATTCCTTGAATAAGATGGAGAGGAGAAGAAGAATGATGATGAATTTTCCATGAACATGAGGAAATCCAGAATATACATGTTTATTGAGATTTCATTCCTCTTCAGTAAGAGGATATGAGGAAATAATATGAAAATAAATGAACTCAAAATAAATGAATAATTGAGAAATCCCTTACCAAAATTCGACAGCAGAATGGGGATGCCACATCGATTTAGAATATATTAAAAAGAGAGGGTATGGTGATTATCCACCCTAAATGAATAATAATATATAATAGATTGTGAATAAGAAGGAAATAAGAACATGGTCTGGAAACGTGAAAGTTATTCCACATAAAACAAAACTTGAATAGAAAAAGTAAGAAATTGAGAATTCTCATACCTTAGAGAGTAAACACCAAAACATGAAGGTTATGACCTTGGGGGATTTTGGAAACCTTTCTAGGGATACTAGGGAGGTATGAAGTTCATAGATTTTTTGAGGAAGAAATTGTATTGAAGTTAATGAAGGAATGGGTTGGTATTTATAAGAAACGTGAGAGAATATTTTAATAATTTAAAAGGACACCTGATTAGTGGTATTTTCAAAACTATGGTCTTGCCCATGGTATTTTCCCAAGGTATTTTACACTTGGGACACCTCACATCTTAGTTTACTGTACACAAGTCGACTAGATTTTTTACATCATTATTACATTTTTAATGATGTCATTAACACACTGAAACTCAAAATTGTATTTTTACTCTTCACTTAAAAATCAACTATTTCAGAAAAATATCAATAGTTTACCCTGACCAATTTTCAATGTGTAGAATTTAAAAATTAAATCCATTTTTTGGAAATAATTTTCAATATATTATTAATTTAATTTTTAAATAAAGTCATACTTAATTTAAAAACAAACAATTTTTAAACTATAATTTTCTTTATATAATATTGAAAAATTAACCAACATGTTATTATTTAAAATCCTTAATAATATAAAATAATAATAAAATTTATTATTAATTATGGTCATAGTACTATTCATAAGGGTATGTTACTAATCACTATAAAAAAGTTGGTTTTATCAGATTCCAAATAACTTATTTAACACAATTATAGATGACTATTTTTGGAAATTTAAAATATAGAAGGTGCAAATTTATATTCAAAGGATAGTTATAAATGTCAACTTAAAACATAGTTTCATGAATTTTATTTATTTTTCAAAACCTTAGGGTGTTACATTATCCCCACATTCTTGAAATTGCATCCTCATAATTTCATTTACTTATTAAACAAGTGAGGTACCTTCCCCTCAGAGAGTTTGCAAACTCCCATGTTGCTTATTCAACCATCTAGTACCTCCACAAAAAATTTACCAAGTGGATTGTGTTATTCTGAAATACCTATTCACGTCGATCACAAATATGAACTTGTTTCTCTTCATAAGAAAGGTTCTCTTCAAGTTGAACTACTTCTCCGCTCAAGACATGTGATGAATCTGGAACATTCATCCTCAACATTGAAACATGAAAAACATTGTGTACCTGAGACAAAATTAGAGGCAATTATACATTGTATAAAAATGTTCCAACATTCCCAATGATTTCAAAAGGACCAATGAACTGTGGAAATAGATTCCCATTATTATCAAAATGCATCACACTTTTCCAAGGAGAGATTTTAAGTAAAACAAGGTCATCTACCTCAAAAGAGAAGCCTTTTTTTCTATTATCTGCATAAAATTTCTACCTATTCTGATCTATCCTTGTGTGCTTCTAGATCATCTTCACTTTCTCGGACACTTCTTCAACTAATAATGGCCCCATCCACATTCTTTCACTGACTTCATCCCAAAATGATGGAGTCTGACACAGCTTCCCATACAAATCCTCAAAATGATCCATCTTTATACTGGAATGAAAACAGTTATTATAAGACAACTTGACTAATTAAAGATGTTGATCATTACTTCCCTGATATTCAATTGAACAAGCTCGAAGCATATCAACCACATTCTGAATCATTTATTTAGACTTCCCATCTGATTGAGGATGAAAAGTTGTACTAAAATTTAATTTTGTGCCCAACAACTTCTGAATCCCCTCCAAAAAGGTAAAGGTGAACTTGGGATCCCTATTAGATACAATAGAAAGAGGAAATCTGTATAGATTGAAAATATATTTGAGGTACATTCAAGAAATATTATTCAAAGACATTGTATCACAAAATGAAAGAAAATGTGGGGATTTTTTCAGTTGACAGTACTGGAAGTTGGTGTCTTTAAAACGGTACCATAGAAAAAGTTTGAGGAAACTATTTCTATAGTTAAAAAGATGCAACATTTTCCAACAGTTTGAACAAACCGTTGGAAATGTGTATATATTACAAATTGTTCCCAACTGTTTGAAAAACCCATTGGGAAAAACTATTTTCTAAATAGTATACCAACAATTTTGATAAAACGTTGGTAAAGGGAAGCATTCCCAACTATTTTCAAAAACCATTGGATATGTTTTACACCAAATACCCAATACCGCAGCTCCTAGTCAGTCTAATTTTAGACCTAATCCAGACCTCCTCCTAATGTATTCTCATCCATGAAACTCCTTCCAAATAAAGATCTTTCTACAATCAAACAAATTTATATTTATACACATAAAATTAGTGAGTTTTACCTTAGTATTAGTGATCTTCCTCTTTTAATTTTATGTTTCATGTTTTGATTTCAGCTAAATTAGAGTTATTTCTGTTGGAGTACCGAACCCTTTATTTTTTTATGTTTTTTGTTCAACACTTCATACATTGTAAATGGTATGTTTAGTGGGGTTTGTTTAGTGCATCGGGTAAAGGGTTTATTTTATGTTTTATGTTAAGTGGGGTAAAGGGTTTGTTTTATGTTTTTTGTTAAGTGGGGTAAATGGTTTATTTTATGTTTTTTTTGTGTTTGTTTTATGTTTTCTTAGTGGGGCTATATATATTATGTTTAGTGGGGCTTTATGTTTTTTGATTATTGAAAAGGATAATGCATGATAGTTTTTATTTTTTAATGAATAAATTTAATTTAAATAAAATAACATAATGGGGGTTGCAGGAGGGGTAAGGGTGTTATCCAGGTGTGGGGGGCTGTCCAGGTGGGGGGGGGGGGGATGGGTTGTCCAGGGGTAGGGGGGCTGCAGGGGGTAGGGGGATATATTGGTGTGGGGGAGAGGGGTGTATGGGCTGCCCCAAGGGAGGTGTGCGGGTTCTCTAGGTTGTCAAGGTGGGGTGTCAAGGTGGGGGAGGGGGGTGTGGGGGTGTCCAGGGAGGGGGGGAATGCAGACATGGTGGGGGGGGGGGGGGCTGTAGGGGAGGGGGTGTGGGATGTCCGAGGGAGGGGGGTGGGCTGTCCTGGGGAGTGGGGTTGTCCAGTGGGTTGGGTTGTCCAGTGGGGGTGGGGGGGGGGGGGTGTTGTCCTGGTGGGGGCAGGAGGGGGGGGGGGGCTATGCATAGGGGCTGTCAGGGGGGGAGGGGGAGGGGCTATAAGAGGGAGGGGGTGGGGCTATCTAGGGAGGGGGTGGGTTGTCCAGGAGTGGTGGTGGGTGGGCTATCCAGGTGGGGGAGGGGGTGTGGGCTCCCAAGTGGGGGTGGGTTGTCCATGGGTGGGGGGTGGGTGGGGGTGTCCATGTGGGGATGGGTGTTGGTTGTTTAGAGAGGTGGGGGTGGGGTGTGGGGAAGTCAAGGGGGTGTGGGCTGTCAAGGGGGGTTGGATGTCCCAGGTGCGGGAGGGGGTGTTGGTTGTCCATGGGGGTGGGGGTGTGTGGTCCAGGTGGCGGGGTGTCCAAGGGGTAAGGGTGGGCTGTCTTATTAACCTCGTACCCCCTAGAAAAACCCCCCCACCCCTGGAAAGCCCCCACAGACCCCCCGACCCCCTTAGAGAGCCTCACCACACCTGTGGACATCCCGCTACCCCCTGGGACACCCCGTACCCCTGAACGCCCCCCCCCCCCCCCCACCCCCCCCCGTGGATAGCTCGCCCACCCCCTTAACAGCCTTACCACCCCCCATGGACAACCCACACACCCACCAAGAACCCCCCTAGAAAGCCCCACCCACCCATTGGACACCCCTCCCCTCGTGGACAGTCCCCCACTCTCGTGGATAGCCCGCCCACCCTTTAGACACCTCGTACCCCCCTTGGACATCCCCCCCACCCCCAAGGACTGCTCGGCCACCATTGGTCACCTCGTACCCTCTAGACAACCCCCGCCCATAGGAAATCACCCCACCCTGGACACCCACGCCCCCTGAACAGCCCCACTACCCTCATGGATAGCCTGCCCACCACCATGGACAGCCTGTACCCCCTGTACAGTCCCCCCCCCCCCACCCTCGTGGATAGTCCGCCCACCCCCTCAGACACCCACCCACCCACCCACCCCCATCCCCCCAGATGCCCCAACCCTCCCTAGAAGGCCCTCACCCCCTTGACACCCCTGACCCCACTAGACATCCCTATTACCCATGTGGACAGCCCCCCCTGTGGACAGCCCTCCACACCTGGACAGCCCCGCCCACCCCCTGGACACCCCGTACCCCCCCTGGACAGCCCTACCACCCCCATGGGATGATCGCCCAACCCCCTAGCCACCATTTATCCCCGGGATATCCCCACCCACTCCCTTCCACACCCCACTCACCCCCTTGGACGACCCTCCCACCACCCTGGTCACCCCTAAAACACCCCCTATCCCCTGGATATCCCGACCACCCCCCATGGACAGCCCTCCCACCTGGACAAGACCCCAGACCCCCTAGACAACCCCCACCCCCTAGACACCTCTGACCCCCCCTGGACAGCCATGCCACCCCTTGGACACCCCATACCCCCTAGACACTCCCCCCTCTGTGGGAAATGTATGTGATCAATCAAATTATCTACTAAAATATAAAATATATTCAAAATTATATTTTTTATCCTCTTGAATAATTCTCTTCCCAAGTGTACATGATCTTGTACACTCATGTATTGTTCTTCAAATATATTTTGTTATAAAAATAGAATTTTTTTGAATTTTATATTATGATTCTCATATAGAGTAATGTGTCAGTTATGGTTCCATATAAAGTGAAAAATTCTCATTTACTTAAATATATTTTCAATGAAACTTCAATCTTATTGAATTGATATTGAAAAAATGGCTTATAACAATTATTTTTTTACAAAATGGTTAGAATATGGATGTATGAAAGCGATTAGATATCAAGTGACTTTCTAAACAACATGGAGATCTTATTACATTTTTCATTTCACAATGATTCAGATAGTGGTCGCATACATTGCCCATGTTCCATTTGTGTTGGGAGACCTTCGTTGAACCATGATGAAGTCAGCTACCGCATAACAAAAAATGGGTTTCAAGAAAACTACTATATGTGGTATCAAAATGGGGAGAAAATGAAATCTCAAATGGCTGATGATCCAAATAAGAGGACTGGAGTGGATAATTTGTTATATGACCGGTTTCTGTTTATTCATCATCATGAAAAAGAAAGGATTTCGACCCATGAAGACTTTAATATAATCACACATGATGCATATAATGAAATTGATGATGTTTTCAGGGTGAAAAAATTTAATGATGCTGCCATGACTCTAGTATATCGACAATGTGATAAAATGAAAAATTTGGAATTTTTGATCTGATTGTTTCATGGGAAAACTATGCATGGGATTTCTAATACAGCAATCGATTACATTCTTACCTTCTTGAAGGATTTACTTCCAGATGGCGTAGATATTCCATCAAACCACTTTATGTCATTGAAGTTAGTTGAGGAACATATATTTTTTAAAAATAAAATTCATGCTTTCTCGAAAGATTGTAGTTTATTCTGGAAGGAAACCACTGAACAAAATGATTGTATAAAATATGGCACATCCCTCTCGAAGTCAAAATATGATGGAACGCTATCCCGCATGCCACTAAAAGTAATGTGGCCCTTACCATTGATCCCCATACTCCATAATCTTTTTATGTCTGATGAAATATCAATAAAATGAGATGGCATGATACCTAGAGAAAGAAGAATAATGATGAGTTGGTTCACCTGGCAGATAGATTTACATGGAATATATTTAATGCTCGATATCCTAATTTTTCAGTTGACGTGCGTAATGTGAGGTTGGGTCTTTCATGCGACAGTTTTAATCAGTTTGTGTAGATGCTTAATTTTCAAAACAAATGTCCAGTTTTTATACACATATATAATCTTCCCCCATGGTTGGGTATGAAAAAACCTTTCACTTTCATGAGTATACTAATATCTGGCCCTTTTCATCCTGTCATTTATATTCACATATACATGAAAATATTAATAAAAGAATTGAAACTTCTTTGGGATGTGGGTGTGCGCACATACAAATCATATTTGAAAGACATATTTCAGATGTGTGTTGCGCTTATGTGGACGATCTATGATTTTCCAGCTTATGTAATGATGTCTGGAAGGAGCATGAAGGGAAAACTATCATGTCCTGTTTGTATGAAGAATACACGATCTAGAAGACTGAAGCATCATTGTAGTTTCAATTATATGGGACATCAACGATTCTTACCAATGGACTATCCCAATAGAAATAATCATTGAATGCTTGATAATACCATAGAGACCGAGGATCCACCTCAGCATATGTCTGGAACTGATGTGATTAATGAATTAAAAGATTTTAGTTTTTCATTTGGGAAGGGACAAATGAAATCTGGAAAGAGAAAGAATGTTTACACTAAAACCTATTACAATTAGAGGAAGAGGAGTATCATTTTTTATTTTCCTTATTGGTTAACCAATTTGTAACGTAATTTCTTAGATGTAATGCACATTGAAAAGAATATATGTTAAATGTTTCTTTCGATACTTCTAAATGTTAAGGGAAAGACAAAAGACAATTTATGGTCTTAGCGTGACTTGGTGGATGGGGGCATCCAACCAGAATCGCATAATGTGTGTATCAGTGAAAATAAGGGGAAAGTTCCATGTGCTTCTTCTGTGATGACACCTAAAAAAAATTTCATGAAGTATTAGAGACTACTAGATTTCTTGATGGCTATTCAAGAAACATATCTAAAAGGGTCAATACAAGAGAGAAGATGCTAAAATCATTGAAGACTCTTGGTTAGCACCTTCTTCTACATGAGTTGATTCCAATAGAAATTTGCCATATTTTGTACAATAATGTAATGGTGATGGTTATTCATTTCTACCATTTGTTTAGAGATATTTGTGCTAAGAAGATGTCCAAGTCTTTCTTGAATAAAATGTTGATAGGTGCCCCATTAATTTTGTGTGAGTTGGAGAAAATATTACCTCTATCATTTTTTATATTCTTGTTGCATCTGAATATCTGTATTCTCACTAAAATACTTCTAGGAGGACCTTTTTATTTCTTTGGATGTATCAAAATGAATGAAATATGTACACATTAAAGTCTTATTTCTGAAACAGGAATCATCCCAAAGGTTCTATCGTGAACGGTTACATGGCTCTAGAATTTATGGATTTCTGATTAATGTAATTTTCTGATCATACTACAAGAATGAATAGGCCAATGAAAAATGAAGAAGAATAGTATGAGTAAATTGTACCCAGATTTTCATCACTTCCTCAAATTGGATGAATTCATGGATCATATACATTGAAGACATTAAGCCTTGAAGAGTTGGAGATGGCACATCACACAGTTTTGTTAAACATTGATTTGTTTGATGACTACATCAGGTAACTAAATTGAATATATATATATCATAAATTTATATCTGTTAATATATTCATATTTTTTATATACAGGGAACATAAAACAATGATAAATTGAAAGCGTCATTCATTTTCTTTGAGAAGAAGGGAGTCATTGCATTGGAACATTTTTTCTTCTTGGTTAAAATTGAAGGTAAATATATTACTGTTTAAAATTTTTAAATCAATATTTAATTAAGTTTAATATTCATTTATATTCAATATATTGAGTTTTCCAATTGACCCTCTCTCTGAGGAAATAAGAGCATTGGCCTTTGGTCCTAATACCGTGGTTCGTGACAGTAAATCAATTGTTATCAATGGGTACAAATTTATTGTCACTGAACGAGAAAAGAACACAAGAAGACAACATGATGTTGTTATGGTTACTGCCATAACAGATTGTTATGTTAGTGCATTAGATTGTAGACCGTGATTGGAAAATGTGGGTTATTATGGAGTCGTTGAGAAAATAATAATATTGGATTATTACTCTCATGGACGAGTCACAAGGATGAAATGCAATTAGTTTGATTCGATGATAATACATGGCACATTTATTGATGATTGTGGATTTAGAGTAATTAATATGACTCACACTCTTGCTACTGAAGAACCATATGTGTTGGAATCAATGTCTAAATAATTTTTTTATGTCAAAGACCAACATAGACCGGAATTTGGTGTCATACTTGAAGTAATTCCATGAAATATTTTTGATGATGGTGATGATGGAATTGACACTATCCCTAATTTTATTGGAACCAATCCATTTATTTATTTTGATGACTCCAATAGATCAATTGTCAGAGTTTATTTTGAACCTGAAGTTGTGGTTGAAAATATCTAGAATCATTCATCCATGTTCTCAATTATTTTGGTTTACATCGAGTTGGGTTGTTAAGGTTGGTAATATTGAAATTGATTTAGCATTGATCACAAATATGTTTTAGCTGAGTTAAATGTTATGTGAATTTTCAATGTTTATTGGTTGCAGTTTTATTTGAGTTGCATTTTCTAATTTGGAATTCAGCTATATTCAAACCTAGTTAAACAATATTTCTAACTTGGTGAACATTACAACTTGTATGATTTATTATATCCTTTCAATATCTTTTAAAACAATTGATAGATATATATTACCAATGAATCCCCCTATTACCTCATATATTTAATTTTTTGGGTCACACATTAGTTTCCTTTTTCTAATTAATTATATATTTTTTTCAAAAGCGGGAAATGCAGCCAATGGAAGAGAGATGAAGGAAAAAATGATGGAAAAAAATCATCAAATGGAGGAGATGGATGTTACACCATTAGTGCCTACAGGGAGTAATTTATTTCATATATATATATATATATATATATATATATATATATATTTTAAAGAATATATAATGTCATGTGATTAATTTTTTTGTAAATATTTTTGTAGGATTTACCTATACGTCAACAGTTATTCGACACAGAGCCTAGTACTGGTCCTAGTACTCAGGCCGGGGGTATGAGGAGGGTTTGTACCAGAGGTGGATGAGCAGCTTCGCATACCCGGATAGACCCTGCCCGTCCCACTGACATGTCATCCTTCCCACATTCTGATCCCAGTGTGTCATTAGGGACACACATGATATTTAGGCCTCCCATGTTTTCACAACCTTTTGCATCTTCTGGCCCTTCATTTTCATATACCATGATGATTTCTACTCCCTAGTCAGAATCTGATCATTCACATGTCCCATCTTCTTTTCCTTCTACTTATGTCTCCCTGAGCTTCTATATTCCATCGTTTTTGACTCCTGTTCGACCATAGAGGGTTTCATCAGTTTATGTGGATCCAGCAGTGCTCAGAGATCAGACTGGTGCAGGTATATTTATATAACCCTAACAAATTTTTAAAGAAATATTTATTTTTATTATAAAATGTTTTGATAAAATATTTGTTTTTATTTCATGACAGATAAATATACTGACAAGAGGCAGGGGTGGGTGCGTACACACTTTTGTTCAATGTAGAACTACCGCACACAGGTTATGGTGTATTTCAATGAAGACAACTAGATGGTTGAGAAAACAAGGTAGAAATGTCAGAGATTTTTGGTAATGATTCCCAAATACTCCGACATCATTACCGTTAGCCTGCTATCATGGAGACATTTTCCACATGAGGTCAAGGATAGAGCTTGGAAGAGATATGGGTAAAAAATCTGTGGTTTTTAATGCCATGATTTTTTTGTATTTATATGAATAAATATTTTGATGTCAGCTTCGAATTTATTTTCTTGATGGTGAGGGTGCACAACCGGAATGTCTAATGGATTTAGGCGAGATTTAGAGAGACTACAAGCATGAGTTGTATATTTGATGGTGTTCTAGAGTTTTCACTGAGTTAGAGGTGGTACCAGTCATGGATGATTATCTTATAGAGAAGTATCATTGGATGATTAGTCATTGGACGACTACCTAGTTTAAGGTATTAATTACAATTGAGGTATTTAAATAATAAATTTCATGTTTGTCATTAATATTATCATTTTCATTATCTAATTTTATTTAGGAATCATCTGGAAAAAATAAAAAAAACATTGAAGCAAAAAAATACATCCACAGACTAGGACGTGCTACGATGCCAGATCATTAGAGGAAGCAGGTATGACAATTGTTTATAAGTTTTCTTTATGACTTACACGTTCTTTTGTTTCCTCAATTATTTAATAATTTTCTAAAGTTTTCATGTAACTTTACTTTTCAATGTCATTGTGGAAAAAAATATATAATATTGAAGGACGTGTGCCTTGAGAAAAACTGTTTTTCTTGAGTAGACGGAAAGAGGATGGATGTGCCGTCAATGAAGCGACTCAGTAGTAGATTGTGAGTTTTAATATGTTGATTTTATATTTTTGATATCTATTTTGTAACATAATAATAAATTTATATTTGTAACAGGCTGATTTAGAGTCCCTCGATGCCCATGAACCAGACAATTTTGGGCCAACTGATTACTTACATAAGGTGTTGTGAGAGGAGCATATTGGAAGAGTACGTTGCCGACCTAAGATAGCCCCGACGAGGTATTGGCCCTCCTCAAGAATGATTTGTACTGCCATCGAGCTGCATCATGTTAGGGAACATGTAGAATAGGTTGAGAAAAGGGCTATAGAGATGGCAGAACAGCCTGCTAGGGCAAACAATACATTTATGAAATTTATTGACGTTCTACGTCCAACATTTCCACCAGAGGCCCACCCAACTTTTGATGAATATATTTCATTGATAAATTCTATATATTGTACACTAGGTGGAAGTTCTATTAGTGGTCAAGATGATTTCTAGCCTGACTATGATGATGGCGAGGAGTCTAATGCAGAAGAGGAGGGAGAGGAGGAGGGTGAGGTGGATAACGAGGGCGAGGAGGGTGAGGGTGTGGGGGAGGGAACTAAGGAGGGCGAAGGCGATGATGGGTACAAGGACGACGGTGATGATGATGGTGATGATGGTGATGGTGATGTTGGAAAAATTGATCGGTTACATTTTTGACTAGTATTACTAAGATTTGATGTTTAATCTATTCTAGTTGTTGGTTTTATCCATACCCATAGTATAGTATTAGATTTTATTTATTTTTATATATTGTTTGTTTTCTTGGAATTTTTTGTCTTTTAGTGGTTGTGGTGTATATTGAGCATGTTTAATATTGGATTATTACTCTCATGGACAAGTCACAATGATGAAATTCCATTGGTTTGATGTGATGATGAGACCTGGTAAATTTAATAATGATTCTAGAATTCGAGTAATTAATATGACATGCACTCTTGCTACTAAAGAACCATATGTATTGGAATCAATGGCTATACAGGTCTTTTATTTCAAAGACCTACTTCGGCCTAAATTTTGTGTCACAGTTGAATTAATTTGAAGATATATTTTTGATGATGGGGATGATGGAATTGAAACTGTCCCTAATACCATTGAAGCAAATCCATTTATTTCTTTTGATGACTCTAATTGCTCAATTTTATGAGTTGATTGTGAAAATAATGTTGTGGTAGAAAATATATAGAATCATCCATCCATGTTCTCAATTATTTTTGTCTTCCTCGAGTTTGGTTGTTAAGGCTAGTACTATTCAAATTGATTTAATATTTATTATCATTATGTTGTATCATATTTGACCATTATGTTTATTTTCAATGTTTATTTGTTGGATTTTTTATTTGAATTTCATTTGGTAATTTTTAATTGAATTGTATTAAAACCTACGAAAACAACATTTATAACTTGGGGAACATTTCAATGATACAACATTGATTTGTATTAAATTTTTATGATTCTAAGACCTCTCGTTAACATTTTAACAGGCAATGAACATGATGGTTTGTATTCTTCTGCAAAACATGTATTAAAACGTGCATCATCTACCTAAGCTAAAGAAATTAATCTTTTCCTTAATTTGGACAACTTTTTTACCAATTATGATTCTGATAGAATCAATGTTCCATGATTTTAATAGACTGACAAAACATAGTAAATAATCATCCTACTAAAAATGAAATTTCATTATTACATCTTGTATGATTTCTTTACTTCATTATATATTTGTTCAATATCACCTAAAATAATGGTTAGTTAAAGTATCCATGAATCCACATATTCCCTCTCATTTATTTTTTTTGGATACACATTAGTTATTATTTTCTATTTACTTCCATATTTGTTTTCAAATACTGGAAAATGAAACCAATTGAGGAGGGACGATAAAAACCGATTATGGATAACAGTCGTCGCATGACTTACCTGGGAATTCAACCACTAGTGCCTGTATTGTGTATTTTATTTCAAATATATTTATTTAAATAATATATAATGTCATGTGATTAATTATTTTTAATCATTTTTTCTGGATCTATCTATTAGGATACAATTATTTGATGAGCAGCCTAGTAGTGGTCCTAGTACTCAGGTTGTTCGTACGAGGGATGGGGGGTATGAGAGCTAGAAGATCTGGTTGGCATACCAGAATAGACCTTACCCCTCCCACTAACATACCATCCATCCCACATTATGATCCTTGTGTACCATTAGGGAAACAAATATTATTTAGACCTCTCATGTTTTCACCACCTTTACATCTGAGCCTCCTCACCCATTTGTACCTTATCATATGATGATTCCCACTCCCCATCCAACATTTGGCCAACCATATCTACGATCTTCTTTTAATTATGCTTCCTTCTTTCTAGGATTTAATATTCCGTCTTCTTCGACTACTCCTCCACCCGAGTCTATCCCTGTGGAGCATACATTAGAACCCACTCCATCTGTACATGGTGTTCCTTCGGTTTCTGTGGATCCAGTGGTGTCCATTGATCAGACTACCACACGTATACATATACAACCATAATACATTGTTACACCATTATTTATTCTCATTATAACTGGTATTGATAAAATATTTGGTTTTCTTTCACAACAGATACATCTACAGATAGGAGGAGGGGTGGGGGCATACATGCATGCGTTCAGTGTAGAACTGCCACAAAAAGTTTTTGGTGGACTAAAATGAATATAGCCACATGATTGAAAAATCAGATTAGCAATGTTGGATTGTTTTGGCGATGCTTGCCAAATTCTCCGACATCATTCCTGTCAGCCCTCTCTCATGGAGATAGCTGCCAAATGAAGTCAAGAATAAAGTCTAGGTAGAGATGTGGGTAAAAAACCAGTTGTATTTAATTCAATATATTAAATTTTCTATTTATATGAATTAATATTTTTGTTTCAGCTGTGGTTTAATTTTCCTAATGGTGAGGGTGCACGACCATCATGTCTAAAGGATTTAGGCGAACTCTAGAGAGATTATAAGAATGAGTTGTACATTGGATGGCATGCGAGAGTGGGTATAGAATTAGAGGCAGTCTCTATCGTAGATTATTGTCCATTAGAACAGTACTAATAGATGATTACTCATTGGGCGACTTTCCAATTTATACTATTAATCAAATTAGAAGTATTTAAATGAAAATTTTCATGTTATTTGTTATGTACTAATTATTGAAACTTATGCAAGATGCATCTGGAAGAAAAAAACATTGATTCTAATAAATACGTCCACACATTGGGACATAATACAATGCTAGATCATGAGAGACATCTGGTATGAGAGTTTATAATCTTTTTTTATGAATTTCACTTTCTATTTCTTCCTCGATAATTTAGTCAATTGCTAAAGTTTTTATATAATTTTAGTTATGAAATTACTATGTTTTTTTGGTATCCTATTTTTAATTATTGTTTTCTACATTCATTGTAATTTTAGATGAATAAATTGAATATAGAAGGACGTGTGCTTTGAGAAAAACAGTTTTTCTCAAGTAGAAAGTATAAATATGGAAGTGTGGTTAATGAACTAACTCATTAGTAGATTGTATGTTTTAATTTTTGATTTAAAATTTTAATCTATATTTTTTAACATGAAAATATACTTATATTTGTAAAAGGCTACTTTAGAGGCCCTTTATGCCCGGGAACCTGACAATTTTGGGCCAAACGATCACTTACATCAGGTGTTGGGAAATGAGAACCCTGGTAGAGTACTCTGCAAACATGGGAAGAGTATAGTATAGATGAGGTATTGGACCTCCTGAGGAACAATTTATAGTGCCACCAAGTTGTAGCAGGTTAAGACACATGCAGAACATGCTGAGAAAAGGGCTATAGAGATGGGAGAACAATCTACTAGGGAAATCACTTCATTTATGAAACTTATGGAAGTTTTACGTCCAACACATCCACCAGAGGCTATCATTACTTGTAATGAATGTATGTCATTGATGCGTTATATATATGGTGCTCTAGGTGGAAGTTATAGTTGTGTGAGAGACGATGTTGAGGAGGAGGCTGAGGTGGAGGAAGAGGAGGGTGAGGAGGAGGGTGAGGTGGAGGAGGGGGTGAGGAGGAGGCAGAGGTGGAGGAGGAGGGTGATGAGGAGGCCAAGGATGAGTACAAGGGTGAGGAGGTGTGTGTGGATGATGATGGGGATGGCGATGAGGACGAGGGTGAGGGTGACGACGATGGTGAGGATAGTGATGGTGATGAGGGACATATTTTTCTTTTACATTTTGACTGATATTACTGACCTTTGATGTTTATTATATTATTGGGAATGAATATATGTGTGATTATGTTTGTCACGTTATCTTTATTTTTTATCTATTTTAATGATAAGTTATTTTTTTAGTGGAATTTAGAAAATTTATGGTCTGATTAGAAGTTGATATATTGAAAATATTTTTTTAACCTTGAACTAATATTCATAGAAAATTTGTAAATACAATTCCATGTGTCCGGGACAACCCCCATAACCTCCTCCCTCGACCCTAGATAGCCCCTGGACAACCCCCAGACAGCCCCCCAGATAGCTCCTCGGATAGCCCCTACCCCCCTCTATGGACCACTGACAGCCGCCTGGATAGCCCCCCACTCTCTTCCATGAACCCCAGATATCCCCCCACCCTCCTCCCCGGATCCTTGATAGTCCCCCACCTCCTGGACCCTGGAACGCCCCCACCCTCCTCTCTGGACCCCAAACAACCCCCATACAGCCCCCAGATAGCCCTCTCCCTTCTCCCTGGACCCCAGACAACCCCCTCCTCGCAGGACACTAGACAACCCCCCACCATACTCCATGGACCCCAGACAACCCCCAAATAGCCCCCCACCGTCCTTCCAAGACCTCAGACAACCCCAGGACAGCCCCCCACCATCCTCCCTAGACCACGGACAACACCCTCCTCCCTAGACCCTAGACAGTCCCCCCCCCTCCTCCCTATACCCCGGACAGCCCCCAAGACCGCCCCCTGGACAACCCACTAGACAGCCCCCCACCATCCTCCCTGGACCCCGAACAGCCCCCACCCTCCTCCCTCGACCCTGGACAACCCCCCTCCACCCTGGACCCTGGACAATCCCCCACCCTCCACCCTGGACCCTAGACATCCCCCAGATAGCCCCATGGACAAACCCCTAGACAACCCCCTATACAGCCCCCACCCTCCTCCCTTAACCCTGGACATCCCCCACCTTCCTCCTTGGACCCCAGACAGCCCCCCGACCCGACATCCCATCATTGGGTGAGAAGTGATTTCTGAATATATAAAACATCACGATAATTCATGAAAGTCTAACGACCACCTACCTTGATTCCGTAGACAATCACACTCTTTATTTGGTGTCTTGGATCCCAATCTAAGCTCTCTTTAAAATGGAAACCCTTTTAAGTAAAAACAACTGGAATACGGGAAACTAACCAAATGTATTTGGATTGTTTTTATACATTATCACAAATCCATGGGTCATTTATGACATGTACAAGTCAACCCCGCCACAATATGAGGCACGGTGTGGCTGGTACCACTCAAAGTGTCTCACTTTTATTTTAATTGGACAACATTTTAAGTGAACACAACAACTGATATATGGAAAACTGACCAAACTCATTCGTATTGTTTTGATACATTAGTAAATTGATTCATGTGTCATTTGTGACATGTACGAGTCGACCCCACCTCAATCTGAGGCATGGTGTGTCCATTACCCCTCAAATTGTCTCACTTTTATTTGAAATGAACAATATTTTAAGTGAATACAATAACTTGCATATAGAAAACATACCAAACACATTCATATTATTTTAATACTTTAGAAAACATATCCATGAGTCATTTGTGATGTGTATGATTCAACCCCTCCTCAATATGAGGCATGGTGTGGCTGGTACCACTCAAACTGTCTCACTTTTTTTTGAAATGGACAGGATTTTAAGTGAAAAGAAAAACTTGCTTACAGAAAGCCGACAAACCCATTCTTATTGTATTGATACTTCAGAAAAATGATTCATGGGTTATTCGTGATGTGTACGATTCAACCCTGCCTCAATACGATTCACGGTGTCGCCGATATCACTCAAAGTGTCTCAATTTTGTTTAAAATGGACACTATTTTATGTAAAAACAACAGATATACAAAAAACTGACCAAACGTATTCTGATTGTGTTGATACATTAGCACAAGGATCCATGGGTCATTTGTAACGTGTAAAAGTCAAACCTAACTCAATGTGAGGCACAGTGTGGCGGGTACCTCTCAAAGTGCCTGCCCTTTATATTAAACAGACAACATTTTAAGTGAAAACAATAATTGGCATACAGAAATCTGACCGAATGCATTCAGATTGTGTTGATAATTTAGTAAAATAATCCATTGGTCATATGTGATGTGTAAGAGTCAACTCTTCCTCAATACGAGGCATAGAGTGGCCGGTATCACTCAAAGTGTCTTTCTTTTGTTTAAAATGGACACCCTTTTAAGTGAAAAAATTGTCATATGGAAAACTAACCAATCATATTCTGATTATGTTTATACATTATCACAAGGATCCATGGTTCATTTTTGACATGTACGAGTCAACTCCACCTCAATACGAGGCAGAGTGTGGCCAATAACACTCAAAGTGTCTCACATTTATATGAATTGGACAACATTTTAATTGAAAACAACTACTAGCATATAAAAAACTGACCAAATGAATTCTTATTGTATTGATACTTTAGGACAACGATCCATGGGTCATTTTTGATGTGTATGAATCAAATCTGCCTCAATCCGATTGACAGTGTTGTTGTTACCACTCAAACTTCTGGACTTTTGTTTGAAATGGACAAGATTTTTAGTGAAAACAATGACTTGCATACGGAAAACTGACCAAACGCATTCAGATTCTTTTTATATTTTAGGAAAACGATCCATGGGTAATTTTTGACGTGTATGATTCAACCCCATCTCAATTTGAGGCATGGTGTGGCCGGTACCACTCCAAATGTCTCCCTTTATTTGAAATGGACCAGATTTTAAGTGAAAATAACAACTTGCATACGAAAAACTGACCAAACCATTAGGATTCTATTAATACTTTAGGAAAATAATCATGTGCCATTTGTGATGTATATGAGTCAACCCCACCTCAATCTAAGGAATGATGTGGCTGGTAACACTCAAAATGTTTCACTCTTATTTTAAATGGATAGGATTTTAAGTGAAATCAACAACTTGCATACGGAAAACCAACCAAACGCTTTTGGATTGTATTGATTCAACAGGAAAATGATCTGTGGGTCATTTTTGATGTGTAAGAGTCAACCCTGCCTCAATCCGAGGCATGATGTAGACACTATCACTCAAAGTGTCTCTCTTTTGTTTAAAATGGACATTGTTTTAAGTAAAAACAACAAACATTTGGAAAACTGACCAAATGTATTCTAATTGGGTTGATACTTTAGCACAAGGATCCATGGGTAATTTTTGATGTGTACGAGTCAACCCCGTCTCAATCTGAGTCATGTTATGGCCAGTACCACTCAAAGTGTCTCACTTTTATTTGTAATGGAATACATTTTAAGTGAAAAAACAATGGGTATACGGAAAATCTATCAACGCATTTGGATTGTATTGATACGTTATGAAAATTATCCATGGGTCACGTGTGACATGTACGAGTCAACTTTGCCTCAATCCAAGGCATGATGTGGCTAGTACCACTTAAAATGTCTCACTTTTATTTGAAATGGTAAAGATTTTAAGTGAAAACACCAACTTTCATATAGAAAACTGACCAAATGTATTCAGATTGTGTTGATACATTGCCACAAGGATCCACGGTTCAGCCTCATCCAATACACTTCTCATGTGAGGAACAACTACCCCTATTCTAAAAAAACAACATTTATTACTCCAATCCCTTCCTCAAATAGTGGGTTCTAAGACCAAACCAAAGTCCCTTTGGGAACCCAATACCAAAGACATAATCGAATATTCATACCCACTAGCCAAAATGGGGATTCATCTCACATCAAACACTAGAGACCAAATTAAAATTATCCAAATACCCCCTTTTCCAATTGAAAAGTCTATGAAAAACATGTAGGATATTCTGGTAACCCATCTTATATGTTGAGATTGGCCAATGTTTCCCACTAACACATCAGGAACCATTTATACATGGACGAATAGTCATTAGAGGAATATAAAAATCCCATGTGATTTCTATAACTCATCTTAGGTCTATTAACAAGACCACTACCATTGTATATCTTATAGTTACATGATCCATGTCCACTCTACCCATGTTTTTCTGTTGGTTTTAAGATAGTCAACCCAATATCATGAGTAAAAATCCCCTATGATTCCAATAATGTGTAGGATTTTTCTAATGTGTGTATTGGTGTTTTGTTCTGAGTGAGGTGTGAATTCTGAATTTTGAATACTGTTATGGGAGTTATTGCTTTTCAATTCTAAATTTTTGAATTCTGGATGTATTAGATTTTGGATGTATTGGTAATGAATTCTAAATTTTGAATACTATTATGTGTATTGGATTCTAGATGTATTGGATTTTAATTTTTTATTGGTGTTATGGGTGTTATAGCATTTCAATTCTGGATGTATTGGATTGTGGATGTATTAGATTCTCGATTTTTATCTTGTGTTGTGGTTTTAGTGAGGAATGAATTTTAAATTTATAAATTTCTGAATTTTGGATGAATTTTAAACATCCCATGTAGCCTTTTGGATTCTGGGTGTATGTGTTCTTGCAGTTCATGGAGAGTTATAGGATTGAGGTGGCTGTTGGCTGCTACTACTGTGGAGCTGCAACATATGTATACCAATAGTTTTGAAAACATTTGGTATAGCCTTTTGATGAATATTATTCCAATGGTTTTGTTGTAACAGTTTGTTTAAACTTCTACCAATGGGTTTCAAAATAATTGGTATATGCATTGGATGTATATTGTACACTATATAACAACGGTTCTAAACTGTTGGAATAATGGTAACATATACCAAGGGTTTGTGAAACTGTTCGTATATCTCTTACATTAACATGTATACAAATGGTTTACATAGAACCATTTGTATAAGCCTATATTAACAGATTACTTGGCCACAGTTTGGGTAACTGTTGGTGTATAATATACCAATGGTTTTCCAGCCGTTACCAATGGTTTGGAACCGTTGGTAGAGGGTAAAATTATAGTAGTGCGGTCAATAATAACCCAATTCGCATTGTTATCTCAATATGTCATTGGTTTTCCCCCCATTAAATCCCTCGATACATTGTCTCATTTATACTCTGGCACTGGAAAAATGTTAAACCACCTCCTTCGGTAATTTCCACTCTACATTAATCTATTGACATGTCAAATATTTCATGGTAAATTTTGCAATATACCATTTCATTCAATCCCACCAACAATACTCCCGACGGTCTCTATACATCTTAGTACTACCAGGATGAACTGAAAATGATGAACTATGAGCATCACACAAAAAATATTTATTCAACTATGAATCACAAGGCAGACACCAAATGTTTCCAAATCATAAAACATAATCTTTATCAAGGTTAAATTCTGATAGATTACACATTTTAACCAATTCTACCTTTTTCTGCAACCCTTGGTCTTCGTTCTGCACTTGCTTAACTCTATCGAATAATAATGACTGCACTGAAACCTGAAACAAAATAGATGTATTCTCTATACCAACATCTTCTAAGAAAAAATTCATCAAATCATTAATCAAGGGATAATTTTCCAAAAGAAACATTGTTAACGATGCATGATGTTTTTGACACAAGGCATCGGCCACATTGATTGATTTTCTTAGATGTTAACTGAGCATGAAATCAGAATCCTTTATCAGTTCAATCCAACTTCTATTCCTTATGTTCAATTCCTAATGAGTGAATATATACTTCATACTGTTATGGTCTGTATATATTTGAAAGTTGGCTCCGTATAAATGATCTCTCCAAATTTTCAAAGAAAAAACCACCAATTCCAATTCCAAATCTTGAGTGGGATAATTTAATTTAAGAATATTTAGTTGTATTGAAGAATATGAAATTACCCAATCACTCTACATTATAAGACAACCAGGTCCCTTAAATGAAGCATCTCTGGAGATGACAAACTCACCACCTTGGGAAGCAATGGCCAAAACTAGAGCACTCACAAATCTCTTCTTCAGTTCCTCAAAAAAAAGATCACATTCTTCTGTCCAAACTAATTTAACAACTTTTTGTGTTAACATATTTAGCAGGAGAGATAACCATTCAATGTTTTTAACAACCCATCACTAATAACATGATAATAATTTAAAACAAGGAATATCAGTAACATTTGCAGGTCTTCACCATTCATCAACAACTTTTCTTTTGGTAGGATAAACTGATATTCCATCCTTATTAACAATATTCCCATCCACATAAATTCATTTCAACCAAAAATCACTCATTATATATTTTACATATAGTTTCTTTTCTTTTAGGGTTTTCAAAATAACCCGTATATGTTAACCATGCTCCTCTTTACTTCTAGAATATATCATGAATGTCATCAATAAATACAACCGAAAACTTAACCATGAACTCAGGAAAAATTATATTCATAGGATCCATTAATATATTAGGTTCATTAGTTAATCCTAAAGGCATAACTATAAATTAATAATGATCATATCTAGTACAAAACATAGTATTTGGGATGTATTCATCCTTTACATTCAACTGATGGTACCCCGACCTCAGGTCATCCTTTGAGAAATACTGCACTCTCTAGAGCTGATAAAAAAAATCATCAATTTGTTTAAAATGATACTTATTTTTAATAGTAATGTTATTAAAGACGTTATAATCGATAAAAAGTCTCACTGATCCATCTTTTTTCTTAACAAATAAGAAAGGAGCACCCCATGGTGAAGTGATGGGTCGAATGAAACCTATATCTATTAATTCTTGAAACTTCTTTTTTAATTCAATAATTTCCATTTTTTCCATTCGATAAGGAGGCTTTAAAATTGGTTTATCATCATTAACTAAATAAATAGTAAACTCAACCTCTCGGTTAGGAATAACTGCCATAAAATCATCGAGAAAAACATTTAGGTATTCATTTACCACCGATACTTCATTAATCTGGATAATTCCCTTATCATCAATAATATTAGCAAAATAACATTAATTTTCCATCTTTAATCAGTTTATTAGCTTCTTAAAATGTTATTAATGGTATAGGTTAATTATTGTACACAAACTAAAATTATTTCTGAAAAATAACATCTTTTTATTTTCAATCTATCTTCGCATGATAAAAAGAAGGCCAGTCCATACCAAGAATAACATCAAACTCTACCAGAGGAAAAACAACAAGATTTTCTTGTAAACACTTTCCATAGACAAGGATATAAAGATTATTATAATTTCTTTTTACCACAATATTTCCTCCATGTGTTTTTACCATGAGATCTGAGTTCTTTTCATGAGGACAAATTCCTAATTTTCGGAAAGTTTCTCAGAAATAAAGGAATGTGTAGATCTTGAATCAAACAACACATTTACAAAATTTGTAAAAACAAGAAATGTACCTGATTCCACCTCATTTAAAGGATCAATATCTGCTGAATTGGTTGAAAAATATTTTACCAAACCCTTCTGCTTCCAATATTGTTGATTCCATATTTGTGTAACGAACTTCGGAAAAAATTTTAGCTAAATGATAGAATTATTTATAGTTAAAGAATCTCCCCATCAGATTCCCATTAGTTTTTGGATCAATTTCTTTTCACTAAAGAGACATGTGTCCAAATGTTTCACATAAGTAGCATTTCCTAGAATTTACAAGGCATTCACCAGGATTCCTTTTACCATACTTTTCAAAAGAAGGTAAATTCATTTTCTTACTTCCATAATTCTTTGACGAGTTCTTCCCCATTTCCTACCAACCTGAACACTTCTTATTCATGTCATATTGAGGAACATATATGTCGGAAAACTCCATCTTAACTTTTTATGCAAAAAAAATATTCTTATAGATTTTAAACTCTCTTGAAGCCCAAGATCTTGGAAAAAAAGGTTTTAAACTGAGTAAAATCTATTAATTTTAATTTCAAAATCCCAAGTAAAATCCAGTAAATAGCTACTCAATATTGTAAAATTGGATTTATATGCTTACAAAAAATAATCTTCTTTATTCTAATGTTCAATGAATTGTTTCTCCATTATGAGTTGAATAGTTTTAGGGGATTATTTTTCTAGAACGAGAATCTTAAAATTGTCACATTCCAAACTATCAAGATCTTCTCATTCTCTCATATCCATAACTAGATACCACCATTGATCGGATACACCTTCCCAAAAATAAATTTCATACATTAAATTTTATTTTTATAAACATCCCATGGCATCAAATATCTTTTCTAGAGTATTGATCCATCCTTCAACTATCTATGGATCTACAGTTCCACTGAATGCTTAAGGATATTTCCTCATGAAATGCTCCACAAAAAAAAATGTTTCTTAGTGGTAGAACATGTTCCTATCTAGCATGGATACCACAATCATTTATTGTATGATTCAAATGAGATACTGCTATAAAAAACTACTAGGATCTGATTCCCACCATTTCGAGCTGTAGAATCGGACAGAAATCATCTTCTTAGGGCCTTCCTACTTCAGCTTCCATATTTTTTCTATGGATAACCATTATGAAAAAAAACATAGCATAGATGAAGAAACATGGTAATAGTTAAATGATATAATATTTCAAAATAAATATAGATTAAAAATCAGTTATTGTATTCTGTAAATATCATTACGACCCCTCATGTCATCTAAACTATCCTCTAATACCTACTATAAGGAACCGACCTTCAAACGTTTCTTAATATTGAATTTTAAAAAAGAACGTATATTATTACACATTGAGGATCTTTTAGGGTTTATAGTTTTAAATAATTATGATAACATACATACATAACATACCACATTCATACAAAAAGTACACTATTAAAAACAGTTTCAATTTTTTCAAAATATAAATATTAAAACATAAATCATGATTTCTTTGATAAAAATCCATATCAAACATCATGAACAACTTATTTCCATTACCCATCCTTATATCAAAATAAAAACATTTTAAAAACATAGGAAGAGTATAAAAGACAGTAAGGAATATAAATATAGAAAGCGTTAGTCAAGTGATGACATAAAAACCAATAAAACCCATATCATCAAAACTCCAATGCGTAGTACAATCATGTTGTTCCCTTGGGAAATATTTAACATTTCACTATTACATTAAAAATTATATGTGGAATAAAATTTTGGTCAAATTTCATCTCCAGAGTACCCAATGCATTTAATAGCTATAATGGGGCTCACCCATCATATCTTGAGCTATAATGGGCTCAACCCAACATATCTTGAGCTATAAAGGGGCTCAACCCAACATATCATGAGCTATAATGGGCTTAACCCAACATAAATAATATATAAGGAACATAAAATGTTAATAAATTATCTTTAAATTAGGAGAAAATACACATACCATTCACATAAGAAAAATAACAATCCTTTTGAAATTTATTAAAGAGTTTTTTAAAAGGAATTTAAAAGGAAAGTCCATTAAAATATAATTGGAGGGAGAATTAATATAATTGAAAGGAAATGTGTATACACTATAAATACACATAATACAACATAATATAAAAACACATTCATCACACCAATAATCTTAATACCACATAATGAATAAAGAAAATGTTAAACCCAACGAATTGAAATCGAGTTAAGAATTCCCTTACCTTGGGTTCTTCTTACATTAAATGTGTTTAAAATTCCATTATAATGGTTAAATGTGTGTTTCTAATATCTTAAAGAAACATATACATCTTTATAATATCTTAAATGATCATTTAAATATATCCTTTCACCCTTTATTTTTTAGTATTTTGTTCCTTGCACTGTTTTGGGGTGTTTTCTTTACATGTTTTCTTTGATTAGTTTATGATGGATATTGTTGTAAATTGGAAGTGAAAATAAAGAATTGGAATTGAAAGGTATTTAAATATTTCCAGAACCATAAATTATACAATTTATCATTTTATCATTTTATGTCTGATATGAGGATGATTCATAAGTTAAAATATTAATGATGTTCATTTAGATCATTTTAGTGGCTTTTTTATAATAATGACCTCATTTTGTATTATAAATAAAAACCATGAGTAAAAAAGAATTCCTGAACCATGGATGATACATAATAAATATATTATATATTTTTTAAACTATAAAAATAGTTTCATGACCAAACTTGAAAGAATTAATTCAAATTGAAATAAAATCGTCTATGATGTTGGTAATTAGACACATCACAGACAATGTATTTATTCCTCAAATAAGCGGTAGAGGAGAAAAAGAATGATGATGAATTTTCCCAAAACATGAGAAAATCCAGAATATACATGATTTATGTACATTTCATTCATATTTGGTATGATTATATAAGGAAATAATAAGAAATAAATGAACACAATATAAAGAAATAATTGAGAAATCCCTTACAAAAATTCGGCAGCCCAACGGCAATGCAACATGGTTTTAGAAAATATTAAAAAAGAGGAGATAGAGGTAACCTATCCAGAAATGAAACATAATAAAGAATATATCATGAATAAAAAGAAAACAATAACATGGTATGGAAACATGAATGTTATACAACATAAAAGAGTACTTGACTTGAAAAAAGAAAGAAGTTGAGGATTCTATTACCTTATAGATTAGCTCCCAAATCATGCAGGTTGGGACCTTGGGGGCTTGAGTGAACCATTATAGGATTACTAGGGAGTTAATGAAATCAGATATTCATTGAGGATGAAATTTTAATGAAGTTTATGATGGAATGCGTTGGTATTTATAGAAAAAGTGAGGAAATATTTTAATAATTTCCAAGGGACACCTCATTTTTGGTATTTTCAAAAACAAGGGCTTGCACATGGTATTTACCAAAGATATTATCCAACTGAGACACATAAAATATTATAATATTGTACAAAAGTCTACCAGATTTATTACTTTATTATTACATCATTATTGATGTCATTAACACACCGAAACTCAAAACTATATTTTTACTATTCACCATAAAATCAACTTTTTCAGAGAAATCCCTAAAAATAACCCTTACAATTTATTGACGTGTATAATTTAAAATTAAAACCATTTTTTGAAAACAATTTCCTAAATGGTAATAATTTAATTTTTAAATAAAATCATACATAATTAAAAAATATACAATTTGAAAACTATAACAACTTTTATATTACATTGAAAAATCAACCAAGATATTATTATCATAAATACATAAGAAAATAAAATAATAAAAAAATACAGTATTCATTAGGGTAATGTTAATATTAATAAGGGTATGTTACCATTTAATAAAAAAACAAGTTGGTCCCATCATCCTCCAAATAACTTATTGAACACAATTGTAGATTACAGTTTTTCGAAATACAAAACATATAAGATGCAGAATTATGTTTAAAGGATAGTTATAAATATCTTAATCAAATATAGATTCACGAATTTAATTTATTTTTTTAATCCCTGGGGTGTCAGATGTATTTTTAGGAAGACCCACATGATCCACACTTTACCAAATATCAGGATATTATTCAATTATTATCACCAATGAATATATTTAGGTTATGATTAGTAATATCTATTTTCAAAATGAAGTTTCCATGTATTCTACTAAGATTTCATTGATACCAACTATAAATACCCCAACCCTAGTTGCATAGAGTTAGTTCCTTAATTCATTAGATTAGAATATAAATAAGTATGTCACATCCTAAAGGACAGAATAGTTTGGTAGTTTTACAAAACCAATTACAGACATATGTTCAACACTACAACATGAAAAGAATTACATAATAGAAACTACTTTACAAACACTACTATTATTCTACAATATCATTGAATGTGAATCATAAAATGCATCTTCACATGTTGGTGAAATATAAATCATATGAAAGGGGTGAGATCAGGTATTCATTAAGGTAAAATTATGAAGAATATTTCATAAACATAATTTAATGTGAATTACCCATACCACTAAAATATAATCATGAGTATAATCTGATAGGAATATAAACTGAATAAATAATTCCATATAAATAATGTGAGTAGAATGAAACATAACCTTGGATATTATACAAGTCAAATAATCACATGTAATATTAATTAATAATGTCTTAATGAGGGAACACATAATTTTGTACATCATAAACATGCCATCAAGGGCTCTACCAAGACACCACACATGAGTAGGTAAAAATCCAGTTTAGTTTTTTTCATGAGACCTTTAACAGCCCAAGATTTTATAAAAAATATTATTTTTAATTTTACTAATGTCTTGCGTTGTACGATACACCAAAAGGAGCTTGCACAACACGCATCCTTGACTTGCCTTGTATTACACGCACTCACGACCTTCCTCGATAGCGTGTGTAGTACGCAATACCGAGTTTCACTAAACAACGATATGCTATTATTAAAACTAGCCGTTATGAATAGTAATAACCACCTTTCAAAATTTTAGAAATTTTATCTCTCAAAATGGACTTCATTTTTGGATTTGGAGTATCGAATTTCGCCTAAGGTGAAATTTGGTACTTTTTGGATAACTTCTATATTCTGATGAATAGTGAAAATTACTAAATTTCAATTAAAAACAACTTTTTTAATCGAAATAATTAATAGTGATAAAATATTAATTTGAGTGGTTTTAAAGTATATTTAGAATATATTTTTACAATTCAATACAATGTTGGTCATTGGATGTAATTTCACATTAACACCAGACATAAACAAGTGTTAATCGTTTGATAGTTATTATCTCTTAAAAACACGCTATTTGTTGTGACAGTGGAAATTAATTATAAAATTAATTAATTCAACTTATATGTTGAGAATTTTGTAAAATAGAAATCATTTTTGGATTCGGAATACCGAAATTATCCTAGGGTGAAATTTTGGTATTTTTAGAAAACTTTCAATTTTTGAAGAATAGTGAAACCACTAAGTGGTAGGTTAAAAACTGAATTTTGCATAAAACTTAATTTTACCGCTTCTGTGAATGGAATTTAGAAAATCCGACAGACACGGTTGATATCCGTATGTAAAATGTGGTTCAATGAGATAAATTTTTTTTGGTGAATAGTAACTTTTTACTTTTTTTACCGCGGTTAATAGTAAATAGGGTAACTAAGGGTAAATATGATATTACTATTACCCTAACACATGTCCTAATTCTATTGGATAAGTGTAATTCGACCAAAAACAACCTTATGAATATAATATGACCATTGAGGTCCACTTGGATTAGATTATGACATTTAATATTATTTTATTTAATGAATAGTTAAAATAATTAAAATCAAAGTTTAATAACTAAAACATTTTTAATATGGGGTTATACATAAGATAAATTCGACTATAGATATTCATTGGAAATCTAAAAATATTTACTACAAAATGATATTTTATTTATAATTTTTAGACTTTAAATAAATTAATATATTTATGACACAACGACGATGCAGTAATTACCCTTTTAAAGAAATGTTAACATAATTGATGTTATAAGTGCTCAAATAAATGTAATTTGAGACTTTTTATGAATTAAACTAATTTTCTAGGTTACTATGATATATTAGTTTTGATTTAATCAACTTTTTTTGAACATATAATTCTGTTATGACTTTCACAAAAATCATATATCAAATAGTGTCAAAATTGAAACAAAATAGTTTTTAAATCAAATATTATATTATTAATTGTTATTATATTCCTAAAAATCTAAGGTTCAGCCAAATGACTTAGATAAGGATATATATATTAATAATAAACAACTTGGGGTTCTTTTGGCATTTTATAGTAAGTGTATTAACCATATAGTGTAAGAAAACAAAAAGTCACGGTAAAAGTTAAATTATTTAACTTAGAGTTAAATCTTATTGATAAGGTTAAAATAATAACCTAAACTTGTATAAATCATATTGGTTGATAGGATTTCGACCCAACCCCACTTTACCTTCGAAATAAGACCCTTTGGAACCATTATAAACCGATTTTGACTTTAATATAAAATAATATTTTGAGATATTCCTAAGGTGCCCCTCTCCTCCCTTATAAAAGGGTACCTCCTCCCCCTCCTCCTCACACAAATTTGAGCACTCAAGCTCGGCCAAACCCTGAAAAAATCCCTTCTCCACTTCCATATAATAATCCTAGAGGTCCTGGTCTTCTTCAAAGACCAATCTTAGTTCCCTAAGTGGAGGATTCAAAGAGGCGTTTCAAAGAAGAGGTAATATCCATTACCGATCTTTTCAATTTCTTTCTTCTTCAACATCTTATTCTTTAGTTGTTTCATGATAAAGTAATAACATCAGTATTAATTACATACTGATATGTTATTATAAATATGAAACAACCCTAATTCACCTTCTATCCATCCTACGGAAAAATGAAATCACCGCGTGTGCGTACGTACGGAATACCGTCTCCACGCCGTGGTGTAATCTATTTTCCACCATCACCTTACAAGGATGGGTATAATGGTGTAATGAGTAACTATATATGATTATTATTAAGTCATATTGATACTGAAATTGTATAAATACACTTCTACACAATTCCACGACTATGGGAACGATATCATCGCTCGTGCGTACGTACGGACTACCGTCTCCACGACGCGATGAGATTCATTCCCCAAGTTAACCATTTAAGAATGATTCTAAAGTATATATAAGAAATAATAATGAAATATATGACATTATAAAGCTACTGGATTTATGTGTATATATATGTATGTCATCTACTTAATTCCACTCAATTCAATAACGAAAAGAAAACAATGTTCATGCGTACGTACGACCAACCGTCTCCATGAATGGTGTATTTCTTCCCAATTATCGATCCATTATATATATGTATATTCTGAATATATATTATATATAAATCATGTTTTATATTCTATAATTAAGTAATAATGATCTAAGTAATCATATGAATAATTACAAGTTAAAACACGAACGACAAATGAGACGATTTTACCCAAAACGCTACTTTAACATGAATTTACAAAAGAACGGGTAATATAAAGTCATAAGTGGACCATATATGATATAATAACAATAAATATGATTCTGTAATAAGTCAATAACATGATTTAAATAATTATAGAGGAGGTTCGGACACTTACAAAGCAAGTGGGACCTATGGTAAGGGAAATATCACAATCTCATTTTTATCCGAGATTGTTTATACTTTGGTATTTACTGGGGTGTATTTTATCATCCACATCTACGTTTCCTCAATATGTAATATTGTTTCCATCCACTTACAATAGTTTAAATCCAATTTTACCCTTAGGTGAGTTTTTAGTAAAGAATATGAAAGGAATCTTTTGTCATTTTTTTTTCGTACGAGGTACTTTTTTGACTTTTCCAACAAAAGTACGAAGAATGTTTTTTTTAACTTATACGACATGAATGGATTTTTAAAACAATATTTCCAAGAAGCTTCCTTTACAAGTTTTCATGTTTATTTTTAATCAACTTCTTTTTGTTTAAAATTTTATGGCATGTTATGAAAGGATAAATGTTTTTGAAGAAGAAATGATATTTTCCTCATGAATGGAGTTCAAGAGTTTTATCAAAATTATTTTCCATCTAAGACAATATAGGGTTCTGTTTCTATCCCTATTATTACATGGATTTGATTATGTTGTGATGGAAATATTTTTATGAATTCCTTTATCTTATATGAATTGTTTTATGATGTCACGATGTTTAAGATTCCCATTTTTATTACATGGGTTATGAAATGATGTATGATTTATGATTTTGTGGCACACATAAGAATGGTATCATTATGAGATGGGTGAGACCTATATCTCTTTCCAATGCATTGGGTAAAAATTTTATATCTCATGAGATAGACATGGCTGGAATGGTAGGTTATACCGGTTCAGTAAAACAGGACTGGAACGAGGGTGACTCGGTACACAAAGGGAATTTGTCCACTAAGATAGTCTTGGCAATGAGTCTTGACTAACAAGAAATGATTCTCTATGATTATGTGTGTATGCCACAAAGTTTCATGTTTTATGTTATGATTATTGTGATTACATTTCACTGCCATGATTTATCCCATGTTATGAAATTATGATCTCTTTTGCAGGTTAAGATTTCCAAAAGTTATGTGCTTATGTATATGATGTGATTGATATTTCTTTTGTTTACCCTTACTGAGCATTTGAGCTCACCCTTATATGTTTTCTTTTCCCCAAGATATAAAGATAGGTTTTAGGTATTAAAAAAAGGAAGATCTTTATGGGAGATGTTGAAGATCTTTCACCAGGATTAGAAGATTATATTCCGAGTTTACAAAGACACTAAACTATTACAATCCTTGTGTGTGTGTTTTTGTTATGTACTAAGTATTCCGCAAATGTAATGTAATGTCAATGTATGTCAAGCTTCGGGTCTCTACAGTTGGTATCAGAGGAAAGGTTTAGTCAACCTTTGGAAACTAGGATGTGAAAACGTTAGTGAGATCCCTAGAGATATTTCTAAGGTATGTCTAGGGATGTCCATAAGGATAAGTATACGTATAGGATATAGTCCTAGAACTATGGTAACGATCTTAGAATTTAACCTAAGATGTTAAATATTAAGGGTAATCCCCCGTTACTATGTTTTTTTCCCTAGCATTATTTTTTCCTCTCACAAGATTCTTTTTGTGTTTTAGTTAATGGAGGGAACCAGAAGGAATTCGGTTAACATTGAATCCAATGGACAAATTGGTGACTATGAGCAACAAAATTGTGTAATTCCTAGAGAGAAAGATATTGTGATTATGAAGAATCAGTCATCACGATATATGATTAACAAGGTGATATTTAGTGGTATTCCTAATTCATCAAAGAATAGGAAGATAAACTATTATTCATGTTCACATGTTGAGGAGCATAAAGAAAGGAAGATTGAGATTTCTAAAGAAGGGAAGAAGAACCTTGAGGAATACCTCAAATGGAGGGACTGATGTTATCTGTGTGGATAAAAGGGTCATAGAGTGACAGACTATTATGGAGTTCAATGTCTTATTTGCGGAGAACATGGGCATTACCCAACTCAATGCCCTGACCTAAAACGTTACTTCTAAATCAAGGAAGGACTTATTCCAGGACAGTCATTGAAGTGGATGGACTGATGTGTTTATTCAAGAATAATGTTGTTAAGGTAATTTTATGGTGTATTGAAATATTTATGTATTGGTCTATTGTGGTTTTCAATAATTTTAAGGTACCGGTAACCATGAAATGTCATTCAAATATTTTGGAAAGTATATGATATGCGCATAATGAAGGGATAAGGAGAAAATGGAATGTTTGAAAGTATTCATGAGCTCATGTTTGATATAAGGAGTAAGTGATATCATGGTTTGAGTGTATAGAATTTTGAGGATTTTGGGATGTGGAAAGAGTTAACTTTTAACAGCACTCATGTTTTCAATAAGGTTCAATGGGTATTCAAGAGAGTACAAGATTAAGGCCTTTGAATGTTTGGAATGTAACCTACAAGATATATCTTATGATATATGGGGATCAACGATGGTACTAAATCTCTGGTAATCGTTTTCACTATGTTATGAGTGTGGACTGTAGTATTATGGATAAGCCTAAATATTAGAATGGATTATGTTGGACATAAGTTAGTATTGTTTAAGGATAAAAGTTCTTTTTTCAATATTATTGATGGGATGTTATAGTAATGTAGTTTTAGAAAAAGGACAACCTGCAGGACGGGTGACAATCCATCGCGTCAGACAAGGCTGTAGGAATCGAACCCACAACCGATGTGCGAATGGCCTTTATCGCCTACCACTGGCCTACAGGAAGTCCCTGTTTAGTAGAAACTAGTTTTATTATATTAAGCAGTATGATATATGAAGTATAAGTCCATTTTAGGAACCATATTCGATTAATCTCACTATAGATCGACTTATGTATATAATTTTTGCTAACCTTTTGTTTGAGACAGATGGAATGACCCGTCATTCTATCACATGATCTGCTAACACTTCACGAATAACAAATTCAACTTCATTTATTTAAGAGATGAAGTGGAAATTGTACAAGGAACGAACCACAGTGATATTGTACCAAAATAAAGTAAGTATTTATTCTAATTCAAAATTTTCAACTTTAAGGAAATGATCTTGAAAACCAAAAATGTTATCCTGGTGATCTTATACCCGATGAATCATATGGTACCTTATATAATCACAAATCTATGGATTTGTGGTTACTGGCTTTTCCATAGCCATGTCCTCTACCACTCTCCATCAGAACATGATGGTTAGATTTCCCTTCCATATCCATATTTTCACCTATGTGGAAACCCAGTGATTGGTTTATTTGGGTAATCGTTACATTTCATACTTTAGTTTTTAAAGCCAAGTTTTGGTATTCCTTTTTACGATGTGGTTTTCTATTAAAGAAACTTTCGAATAGTAAACCATTTATAACCCCGACGAATTTCGAGGGCGAAATTCATTTTAAGGGGGGTAGAATATAACAGCCCAAGATTTTATGAAAAATATTCTTTTTAATTTTACTAATGTCTTGCGTTGTACTCTACACCAAAAGGAGCTTGAACAACACGCATCATTGACTTTCCTTTTATTACATGCAATCGCGACCTTCCTCGATAGCGTGTGTAGTACGCAATACCGAGTTTCACTAAACAACGATATGCTATTATTAAAACTAGCTGTTATGAATAGTAATAACCACCTTTTAAAATTTTAGAAATTTTATCTCTCAAAATGGACTTCATTTTTGGATTCGGAGTATCAAATTTAGCCTAAGGTGAAATTTGGTACTTTTCGGATAACTTCCATATACTGATGAATAGTGAAAATTACTAAATTTTAATTAAAAACAACTTTTTTAATCGAAATAATTAATACTGATAAATTATTAATTTGAGTGGTTTTAAAGTATATTTAGAATATATTTTTACAATTCAATACAATATTGGTCATTGGATGTAATTTCACATTTACACCAGACATAAAAAAGTGTTAATCTTTTGATAGTTATTATCTCTTAAAAACACGCTATTTTTTGTGACAGCGGAAATTAATTATAAAATTAATTAATTCAACTTATATGTTGGGAATTTTGTAAAATAGAAATCATTTTTGGATTCGGAATACCGAAATTATCCTAGGGTGAAATTTTGGTATTTTTCTGAAAACTTTCAATTTTTGATGATTAGTGAAACCACTAAGTGGTAGGTTAAAAACTGAATTTTGCATAAAACATAATTTTACCGCTTATTTGAATGAAATTTCAAAAATCCGATAGACACGGTTGATATCTGTAAGTAAAATGTGGTTCAATGAGACAAAAATAATTTTTTGATGAATAGTAACTTTTTACTTTTTTTACCGCGGTTAATAGTAAATAGGGTAACTAAGGTTAAATATGATATTACTATTACCCTAACACATGTCCTAATTCTATTGGATAAGTGTAATTCGACCAAAAACAACATTATGAATATAATATGACCATTTAGGTCGACTTGGATTAGATTATGACATTTAATATTATTTTATTTAATGAATAGTTAAAATAATTAAAATCAATGTTTAATAACTAAAACATTTTTAATATGGCGTTATACATAAGGTAAATTCGACTATAAATATTCATTAGAAATCTAAAAAGATTTAATACATAATGATAGTTTATTTATAATTTTTAGACTTTAGATAAATTAATTTATTTATGACACAACAATGATGCAGTAATTACCCTTTTAAGGAAATGTAAACATAATTGATGTTATAAATGCTCAAATAAATGTAATTTGAGACTTTTTATGAATTAAACTAATTTTATAGGTTACTATGATATATTAGTGTTGATTTAATCATCTTGGTTAGAACATATAATTCTGTTATGACTTTCACAAAAATCATATATCAAATAGTGTCAAAATTGACATAAAATAGTTTTTAAATCAAATATTATATAATTAATTGTTATTTTATTCCTAAAAATCTATGGTTCGGCCAAATGACTTAGATAAGGATATATATATTAATAATAAACAACTTGGGGTTCGTTTGGCATGTTATAGTAAGTGTATTAACCATATAGTGTAAGAAAACAAAAAGTCACGGTAACAGTTAAATTATTTAACTTAGAGTTAAATCTAATTGATAAGGTTAAAATAATAACCTAAACTTGTCTAAATATT
This sequence comes from Viscum album, assembly GCA_963277665.1. Lineage (NCBI taxonomy): Eukaryota > Viridiplantae > Streptophyta > Magnoliopsida > Santalales > Viscaceae > Viscum > Viscum album. Next base: position 125,998,137 of record OY728160.1, read on the forward strand.
ATTGGTTGATAGTATTTCGACCCAAACCCACTTTACCTTCGAAATAATACCCTTTGGAACCATTATAAACCTATTTTAACTTTAATATAAAATAATATTTTGAGATATTCCTTAGGTGCCCCTCTCCTCCCTTATAAAAGGGCACCTCCTCCCCCTCCTCCTCACACCAATTTGAGCACTCATGCTCTGCCAACCCCTGACAAAATCCCTTATCCACTTCCATTGAATAATCCTAGAGGTCCTGGTCTTCTTCAAAGACCAATCTTAGTTCCCTAAGTGGCGGATTCAAAGAGGTGTTTCAAAGAAGAGGTAATATCCATTACCGATCTTTTCAATTTCTTTCTTCTTCAAATTATTATTCATTAGTTGTTTCATGATAATGTAATAACATAAGTATTACCTACATACTGATATTTTATTATAAATATGAAACAACCCTAATTCACCTTCTATCCATCCTACGGAAAAATGAAATCACTGCGCGTGCGTACGTACGGAATACCGTCTCCACGCCGTGGTGTAATCTATTTTCCACCATCACCTTACAAGGATGGGTATAATGGTCTAATGAGTAACTATATATGATTATTATAAAGTGACATTTATACTGAAATAGTATAAATACACTTCAACACAATTCCACGACCATGGGAACGATATCATCGCTTGTGCGTACGTACGGACTACCGTCTCCACGACGCGATGAGATTCATTCTCCATGTTAACCATTTAAGAATGATTCTAAAGTATATATAAGAAATAATAATGAAATATATGACATTATAAAGCTACTGTATTTATGTGTATATATATGTATTTCATCTACTTAATTCCACTCAATTCAATAACGAAAAGAAAACATCGTTCATGCGTACGTACGGCCTACCGTCTCCATGAACGGTGTATTTCTTTCCATTTATCGATCCATTATATATATGTATATTCTGAATATATATTATATATAAATCATGTTTTATATTCTATAATTATGTAATAATGATCTAATTAATCATATGAATAATTACAAGTTAAAACATGAACGATAAATGAGACGATTTTACCCAAAACGCTACTTTAACAAGAATTTACAAAAGAATGGGTAATATAAAGTCATAAGTGGACCATATATGATATAATAACAATGAATGTGATTGTGGAATAAGTCAATAACATGATTTAAATCATTATACAGGAGGTTAGGACCCTTACAAAGCAAGTCGGACCTAAGGTAAGGGAAATATCACAATCCCATTTTTATCCGAGATTGTTTATACTTTGGTATTTACTGGGGTGTATTTTATCATCCACATCTATGTTTCCTAAATATGTAATATTGTTTCCATCCACTTAGAATAGTTTAAATCCAATTTTACCCTTTCGGTGAGTTTTTAGTAAAGAATATGAAAGGAATCTTTTGTCATTTTTTTCGTACGAGGTACTTTTTTGACTTTTCTGACAAAAGTACGAAGAATGTTTTTTTAACTTATACAGCATGAATGGATTTTTAAAACATTATTTCCAAGAAGCTTACTTTACAAGCTTTCATGTTTATTTTTAATTGACTTATTTATTTTTAAATTTTATGGCAGTTTATGAAAGGATAAATGTTTTTGAAGAAGAAAGGATATTTTCCTCAAGAATTGAGTTCAAGAGTTTTATCAAAATTATTTTCCATATAAGACAATATAGGGTTCTGTTTCTATCCCTATTATTGCATGGATTTGATTATGTTGTGATGGAAATATTTTTATGAATTCCTTTATCTTATATGAATTGTTTATGATGTCACGATGTTTAAGATTCCCATTTTTATTACATGGGTTATGCAATGATGTATGATTTAAGATTTTGTGGCATACATAATAATGGTATCATTATGAGATGGGTGGGACCTATATCTCCCTCCAATACATTGGGTAAAGATTTTATATCTCATGAGATAGGCATGGCTGGAACTGTAGGTTATACCGGTTTAGTAAAACAGGACTGGAATGAGGGTGACTCGGTTCAGAAAGGGAATTTTTCCACTAAGATAGTCTTGGCAATGAGTCTTGACTAACAAGAAATGATTCTCTATGATTATGTGTGTATGCCACTAAGTTTCATGTTTTAAGTTATGATTATTGTGATTACATTTCACTGTCATGATTTATCCCATGTTATGAAATTATGATCTCTTTTGCAGGTTAAGATTTCCAAAAGTTATGTGCTTATGTATATGATGTGATTGATATTTCTTTTGTTTACCTTTACTGAGCATTTGAGCTCACCCTTTTATGTTTTCTTTTCCCCAAGATATAAAGATAGGTTTTAGGTATTAAAAAAAAGGAAGATCTTTATGGGAGATGTTGAAGATCTTTCACCAGGATTAGAAGATTATATTCTGAGTTTCCAAAGACACTAAACTATTACGATCCTTGTGTGTGTGTTTTTGTTATCTACTAAGTATTCCGCAAATGTAATGTAATGTCAATGTACGTCAAGCTTCGGGTCTCTACAGTTGGTATCAGAGGAAAGGTTTAGTCAACCTTTGGAAACTAGGATGTGAAAACGTTAGTGAGATCCCTAGAGATATTTCTAAGGTATGTCTAGGGATGTCCCTAAGGATAAGTATACGTATAGGATATAGTTCTATAACTATGGTAACGATCTTAGAATTTAACCTAAGATGTTAGATATTAAGGGTAGTCCCCCTTTACTATGTTGTTTTCCCTAGCATTATTTTTGCCTCTCACAAGATTCTTTTTGTGTTTTAGTTAATGGAGGGAACCAGAAGGAATTCTGTTAACATTGAATCCAATGGACAAATTGGTGACTATGAGCAACAAAATTGTGTAATTCCTAGAGAGAAAGATATTGTGATTATGAAGAATCAGTCATCGCGATATATGATTAACATGGTGATATTTAGTGGTATTCCTAATTCATCAAAGAAGAGGAAGATAAACTATTATTCATGTTCGCATGTTGAGCAGCATAAAGAAAGGAAGATTGAGATTTCTAAAGAAGGGAATAAGAACATTGAGGAATACCTCAAATGGAGGGACCGATGTTTTCTGTGTGGAGAAAAGGGTCATAGAGTGACAGACTGTTATGGAGTTCAATGTCTTATTTGCGGAGAACATGGGCATTACCCAACTCAATGCCCTGACCTAAAAAGTTACTTCTAAATCAAGGAAGGACTTATTCTAGGACAATCATTGAAGTGGATGGACTGAAGTGTTTATTCAATAATAATGTTGTTAAGGTAATTTTATGGTGTATTGAAATATTTATGTATTGGTCTATAGTGGTTTTCAATAATTTTAAGGTACTGGAAACCATGAAAAGTGATTCAAATATTTTGGAAAGTAGATGATATGCGCATAATGAAGGGATAAGGAGAAAATGGAATGTTTGACAGTATTCATGAGCTCATGATTGATATAAAGACTAAGTGATATCATGGTTTGAGTGTATAGAATTTTGAGGATTTTGGAATGTGGAAAGAGTTAACTATTAACAGAACTCATGTTTTCAATAAGGTTCAATGGGTATTCAAGAGAGTACAAGATTAAGGACTTTGAATGTTTGGAATGTGACCAACAAGATATATCTTATGATATATGGGGATCAATGATGGCATTAAATCTTTGGTAATTGTTTTCACTATGTTATGAGAGTGGACTGCAGTATTATGGATAATCTTAAATATTAGAATGGATTATGTTGGACATAAGTTAGTATTGTTTAAGGATAAAAGTTCTTTTTTCGATATTATTGATGGGATGTTATAGTAATGTAGTTTTAGAAAAAGGAAAACCTACAGGACAGGTGACAGTCCATCGCGTCGGACAAGGCTATAGGAATCGAACCCACAACCGAAGTGCGACTGGCCTTTATCGCCTACCACTGGCCTACAAGAAGTCCCTGTTTAGTAGAAACTAGTTTTATTATATTAAGCAGTATGATATATGAAGTATAAGTCCATTTTAGGAACCATATACGATTAGTCTCACTATAGATCGACTTATGTATATAATTTTTCCTAACCTATTGTTTAAGACAGATGGAATGACCCGTCATTCTATCACATGATCTGCTAACACTTCACGAATAAAAAATTCAACGTCATTTATTTAAGAGATGAAGTGGAAATTGTACAAGGAACGAACAATAGTGAGATTGTACCAAAATAAAGTAAGTATTTATTCTACTTCAAAATTTTCAACTTTAGGGAAATGATCTTGAAAACGAAAAATGTTATCCTAGTGATCTTATACCCGATGAATCAGATGGTACCTTATATCATCACAAATCTATGGATTTGTGGTTACTGGCTTTTCCATAGCCATGTTCTCTACCACCCTCCATCAGAACATGATGGTTAGATTTCTCTTCCATATCCATATTTTCACCTATGTGGAAACCCAGTGATTAGTTTATTTGGGTAATCATTACATTTAATACTTTAGTTTTGAAAGCCAAGTTTTGGTATTCCTTTTTACGATGTGGGTTTCTATTAAAGAAACTTTCGAATAGTAAACCATTTATAACCCCGACGAATTTCGAGGGCGAAATTCATTTTAAGGGGGGTAGAATGTAATAGCCCAAGATTTTATGAAAAATATTCTTTTTAATTTATTAATGTCTTGCGTTGTACGCTATACCAAAAGGAGCCTGCACAACACGCATCCTTGACTTGCCTTGTATTACACGCAATCACGACCTTCCTCGATAGCGTGTGTAGTACGCAATACCGAGTTTCACTAAACAACGATATGCTATTATTAAAACTAGCTGTTATGAATAGTAATAACCATCTTTTAAAATTTTAGAAATTTTATCTCTCAAAATGGACTTCATTTTTGTATTTGGAGTATCAAATTTAGCCTAAGGTGAAATTTGGTACTTTTCGGATAACTTCCATATTCTGATGAATAGTGAAAATTACAAAATTTTAATTAAAAAAAACTTTTTTAATCGAAATGATTAATTGTGATAAATTATTAATTTTAGTGGTTTTAAAGTATATTTAGAATATATTTTTACAATTCAATACAATGTTGGTCATTGTATGTAATTTCACATTTACACCAGACATAAAAAAGTGTTAATCTTTTGATAGTTATTATCTCTTAAAAACACGCTATTTGTTGGACAGCGGAAATTAATTATAAAATTAATTAATTTAACTTATATGTTGGGAATTTTGTAAAATAGAAATCATTTTTGGATTCGGAATACCAAAATTATCCTAGGGTGAAATTTTGGTATTTTTCTGAAAACTTTCAATTTTTGATGAATAGTGAAACCACTAAGTGGTAGGTTAAAAACTGAATTTTGCATAAAACTTAATTTTACCGCATCTGTGAATGGAATTTCGAAAATCCGACAGACACGGTTGATATCCGTAAGTAAAATGTGGTTCAATGAGATAAAAATAATTTTTTGGTGAATAGTAACTTTTTACTTTTTTTTTACTGCGGTTAATAGTAAATATGGTAACTAAGGGTAAATATGATATTACTATTACCCTAACACATGTCCTAATTCTATTGGATACGTGTAATTCGACCAAAAACAACCTTATGAATATAATATGACCATTTAGGTCCACTTGGATTAGATTATGACATTTAATATTATTTTATTTAATGAATAGTTAAAATAATTAAAATCAAAGTTTAATAACTAAAATATTTTAATATGGGGTTATACATAAGGTAAATTCGACTATAAATATTCATTAGAAAGATAAACAAATTTCCTACATAATGATATTTTATTTATAATTTTTAGACTTTAAATAAATTTATTTATGTATGACATAACGATGATGCAGTAATTACCCTTTTAAGGAAATGTTAACATAATCGATGTTATAAATGCTCAAATAAATGTAATTTTAGACTTTTTATGAATTAAACTAATTTTCTAGGTTACTATGATATATTAGTGTTGATTTAATCAACTTGGTTTGAACATATAATTCTGTTATGACTTTCACAAAAATCATATATCAAATAGTGTCAAAATTGACACAAAATAGTTTTTAAATCAAATATTATATTATTAATTGTTATTTTATTCCTAAAAATCTATGGTTCGGCCAAATTACTTAGATAAGGATATATATATTAATAATAAACAACTTGGGGTTCGTTTGGCATGTTATAGTAAGTGTATTAACCATATAGTGTAAGAAAACAAAAAGTCATGGTAGAAGTTAAATTATTTAACTTAGAGTTAAATCTAGTTGATAAGGTTAAAATAATAACCTAAACTTGTCTAAATACTATTGGTTGATAGGATTTCGACCCAAACCCACTTTACCTTCGAAATAAGACCCTTTGGAACCATTATAAACCGATTTTGACTTTAATAAAAAATAATATTTTGAGATATTCCTAAGGTGCCCCTCTCCTCCCTTATTAAAGGGCACCTCCTCCCCCTCCTCCTCAAACCAATTTGAGAACTCATGCTCGGACAACCCCTGCCAAAATCCCTTCTCCACTTCCATAGAATAATCCTAGAGGTCCTGGTTATCTTCAAATACCAATCTTAGTTCCCTATGTGGAGGATTCAAAGAGGCGTTTCAAAGAAGAGGTAATATCCATTACCGATCTTTTCAATTTCATTCTTCTTCAACTTCTTCTTCTTTAGTTTTTTCATGATAAAGTAATAACATCAGTATTACTTACATACTAATATGTTATTATAAATATTAAACTACCCTAATTCACCTTCTATCCATCCTATGGAAAAATGAAATCACCGCGCGTGCGTACGTACGGAATACTGTCTCCACGCCGTGGTGTAATCTATTTTCCACCATCACCTTACAAGGATGGGTATAATGGTGTAATGAGTAACTATATAGGATTATTATAAAGTGATATTGATACTGAAATAGTATAAATACACTTCAACACAATTCCAAGACCATGGGAACGATATCATCGCTCGTGCGTACGTACGGACTACCATCTCCACGACGCGATGAGATTCATTCTCCATGTTAACCATTTAAGAATGATTATAAAGTATATATAAGAAATAATAATGAAATATATGACATTAAAAAGCTACTGGATTTATGTGTATATATATTTATGTCATCTACTTAATTCCACTCAATTCAATAACGAAAAGAAAACAGCGTTCATGCGTACGTACGACCTACCGTCTCCATGAACGGTGTATTTCATTCCATTTATCGATCCATTATATATATGTATATTCTGAATATATATTATATATAAATCATGTTTTATATTCTATAATTAAGTAATAATGATCTAAGTAATCATATGAATAATTACAAGTTAAAACACGAACGACAAATGAGACGATTTTACCCAAAACGCTACTTTAACATGAATTTACAAAAGAACGGGTAATATAAAGTCATAAGTGGACCATATATGATATAATAACAATTAATATGATTCTGGAATAAGTCCATAACATGATTTAAATCATTATACAGGAGGTTCGGACACTTACAAATCAAGTCGGACCTAAGGTAAGGGAAATATCACAATCTCATTTTTATCCGAGATTGTTTATACTTTGGTATTTACTGGGGTGTATTTTATCATCCACATCTATGTTTCCTCAATATGTAATACTGTTTCCATCCACTTACAATATTTTAAATCCAATTTTACCCTTCGGTGAGTTTTTATTAAAGAATATGAAAGGAATCTTTTGTCTTTTTTTTCGTACGAGGTACTTTTTTGACTTTTCCGACAAAAGTACGAAGAATGTTTTTTTTAACTAATACGGCATGAATGGATTTTTAAAACATTATTTCCAAGAAGCTTCCTTTACAAGTTTTCATGTTTATTTTTAATCAACTTATTTTTGTTTAAAATTGTATGGCATGTTATGAAAGGATAAATGTTTTTGAAGAAGAAAGGATATTTTCCTCAAGAATGGAGTTCAAGAGTTTTATCAAAATTATTTTCCATCTAAGACAATATAGGGTTCTGTTTCTATCCCTATTATTACATGGATTTGATTATGTTTTGATGGAAATATTTTTATGAATTCCTTTATCTTATATGAATTGTTTTATGATGTCACGATGTTTAAGATTCCCATTTTTATTACATGGGTTATGCAATGATGTATGATTTAAGATTTTGTGGCACAATAAGAATGGTATCATTATGAGATGGGTGGGACCTATATCTCCCTCCAATGCATTGGGTAAAGATTTTATATCTCATGAGATAGACATGGATAGAACGGTAGGTTATACCGGTTCAGTAAAACAGGACTGGAATGAGGGTGACTCGGTTCAGAAAGGGACTTTGTCCACTAAGATAGTCTTGGAAATGAGTCTTGACTAACAAGAAATGATTATCTATGATTATGTGTATATGCCACAAAGTTTCATGTTTTAAGTTATGATTATTGTGATTTCATTTCACTGCAATGATTTATCCCATGTTATGAAATTATGATCTTTTTTGCAGGTTAAGATTTCCAAAAGTTATGTGCTTATGTATATGATGTGATTGATATTTCTTTTATTTAACCTTACTGAGCATTTTTTTCACACCCTTTTTTGTTTTCTTTTCCACAGGATATAAAGATAGGTTTTAGGTATTAAAAAAAATGAAGATCTTTATGGGAGATGTTGAAGATCTTTCACCAGGATTAGAAGATTATATTCCGAGTTTCCAAAGACACTAAACTATTACGATCCATGTGTGTGTGTTTTTGTTATGTACTAAGTATTCCGCAAATGTAATGTAATGTCAATGTACGTCAAGCATCGGGTATCTACAGTTGGTATCAGAGGAAAGGTTTAGTCAACCTTTGGAAACTAGGATGCGAAAATGTTAGTGAGATCCCTAGAGATATTTCTAAGGTATGTCTAGGGATGTCCCTAAGGATAAGTATACGTATAGGATATAGTCCTAGAACTATGGTAACGATCTTAGAATTTAACCTAAGATGTTAGATATTAAGGGTACTCCCCCTTTACTATGTTGTTTTCCCTAGCATTATTTTTTCCTCTCACAAGATTCTTTTTGTGTTTTAGTTAATGGAGGGAACCAGAAGGAATTAGGTTAACATTGAATCCAATGGACAAATTGGTGACTATGAGAAACAAAATTGTGTAATTCCTAGAGAGAAAGATATTGTGATTATGAAGAATCAGTCATCTCAATATATGATTAACAAGGTGATATTTAGTGGTATTCCTAATTCATCAAAGAAGAGGAAGATAAACTATTATTCATGTTTGCATGTTGAGGAGCATAAAGAAAGGAAGATTGAGATTTCTAAAGAAGGGAAGATGAACCTTGAGGAATACCTCAAATGGAGGGACCGATGTTATCTGTGTGGAGAAAAGGGTCATAGAGTGGCAGACTGTTATGGAGTTCAATGTCTTATTTGCGGAGAACATGGGCATTACCCAACTCAATGCCCTGAACTAAAAAGTTACTTCTAAATCAAGGAAGGACTTATTCCAGGACAATCATTGAAGTGGATGGACTGAAGTGTTTATTCAAGAATAATGTTGTTAAGGTAATTTTATGGTATATTGAAATATTTATGTATTGGTCTATTGTGGTTTTCAATAATTTTATGGTACCGGTAACCATGAAAAGTGATTCAAATATTTTGGAAAGTAGATGATATGCGCATAATAAAGGGAAAAGGAGAAAATGAAATGTTTGACAGTATTCATGAGCTCATGATTGATATAAGGACTAAGTGATATCATGGTTTGAGTGTATAGAATTTTGAGGATTTTGGTATGTGGAAAGAGTTATCTTTTAACAACACTCATGTTTTCAATAAGGTTCAATGGGTATTCAAGAGAGTACAAGATTAAGGCCTTTGAATGTTTGGAATGTGACCAACAAGATATATCTTATGATATATGTGGATCAACGATGGTATTAAATCTATGGTAATCGTTTTCACAATGTTATGAGAGTGGACTACAGTATTTTGGATAAGCCTAAATATTAGAATGTATTATGTTGGACATAAGTTAGTATTATTTAAGGATAGAAGTTATTTTTTAGATATTATTGATGGGATGTTATAGTAATGTAGTTTAAGAAAAAGGACAACCTGCAGGACGGGCGACAATCCATCGCGTCGGACAAGGCTGTAGGAATCGAACCCACAACCGAAGTGCGACTGGCCTTGATCGCCTACCACTGGCCTACAGGAAGTCCCTGTTTAGTAGAAACTAGTTTTATTATATTAAGCAGTATGATATATGAAGTATAAGTCCATTTTAGAAACCATATATGATTAATCTCACTATAGATCGACTTATGTATATAAGTTTTGCAATCCTTTTGTTTGAGACAGATGGAATGACCCGTCATTCTATCACATGATCTGCTAACACTTCACGAATAACAAATTCAACTTCATTTATTTAAGAGATGAAGTGGAAATTGTACAAGGCACGAACAACAGTGAGATTGTACCAAAATAAAGTAAGTATTTATTCTAATTCAAAATTTTCAACTTTAGGGAAATGATCTTGAAAACCAAAAATGTTATCCTAGTGATGTTATACCCGATGAATCAGATGGTACCTTATATCATCACAAATCTATGGATTTGTGATTACTGGATTTTCCATAGCCATGTTCTCTACCACTCTCCATTAGAACATGATGGTTAGATTTCTCTTCCATATCCATATTTTCACCTATGTGGAAACCAAGTGATTAGTTTATTTGGGTAATCGTTACAATTCATACTTTAGTTTTTAAAGCCAAGTTTTGGTATTACTTTTTACAATGTGGGTTTCTATTAAAGAAACCTTCAAATAGCAAACCATTTATAACCCCGACGAATTTCGAGGGCGAAATTCATTTTAAGGGGGGTAGAATGTAACAACCCAAGATTTTATGAAAAATATTTTTTTTTTTAATTTTCTAATGTCTTGCGTTGTACGCTACACCAAAAGGAGCTTTCACAACACGCATCCTTGACTTGCCTTGTATTACACGCAATCACGACCTTCCTCGATAGCGTGTGTAGTACGCAATACCGAGTTTCACTAAACAACGATATGCTATTATTAAAACTAGCTGTTATGAATAGTAATAACCACCTTTTAAAATTTTAGAAATTTTATCTCTCAAAATGGACTTAATTTTTGGATTCGGAGTATCGAATTTAGCCTAAGGTGAAATTTGGTACTTTTCGGATAACTTCCATATTCTGATGAATAGTTAAAATTACTAAATTTTAATTAAAAAAACTTTTTTAATCGAAATAATTAATAGTGATAAATTATTAATTTGAGTGGTTTTGAAGTATATTTAGAATATATTTTTATAATTCAATACAATGTTGGTCATTGGATGTAATTTCACATTTACACCAGACATAAACAAGTGTTAATCTTTTGATAGTTATTATCTCTTAAAAACACGCTATTTGTTGTGACAGCAAAAATTAATTATAAAATTAAATAATTCAACTTATATATTGGGAATTTTGTAAAATAGAAATAATTTTTGGATTCGGAATACCGAAATTATCCTACGGTGAAATTTTGGTATTTTTCTGAAAACTTTCAATTTTTGATGAATAGTGAAACCACTAAGTGGTAGGTTAAAAACTGAATTTTGCATAAAACTTAATTTTACCCATTCAGTGAATGGAATTTCGAAACTCCGACAGACACGGTTGATATCCATATGTAAAATTTGGTTCAATGAGATAAAAATATTTTTTTGCTAAATAGTAACTTTTTAGTTTTTTTTACCGCGGTTAATAGTAAAAAGGGTAACTAAGGGTAAATATGATATTACTATTACCCTAACACATGTCCTAATTCTATTGGATAAGTGTAATTCGACCAAAAACAACCTTTTGAATATAATATGACCATTTAGGTCCACATGGATTAGATTATGACATTTAATATTATTTTATTTAATAAATAGTTAAAATAATTAAAATCAAAGTTTAATAACTAAAACATTTTTAATATGGGGTTATACATAAGATAAATTCGACTATAAATATTCATTATAAAGCTAAATATATTTCCTACATAATTATATTTTATTTATAATTTTTAGACTTTAAATAAATTAATTTATTTATGACACAACGATGATGCAGTAATTACCCTTTTAAGGAAATGAAAACATAATTGATGTTATAAATGCTCAAATAAATGTAATTTGAGACTTTTTATGAATTAAATTAATTTTATAGGTTACTATGATATATTAATGTTGATTTAATCAACTTGGTTCGAACATATAATTCTGTTATGACTTTCACAAAAATCATATATCAAATAGTGTCAAAATTGACACAAAATAGTTTTTAAATCAAATATTATATTATTAATTGTTATTTTATTCATAAAAATCGGCAAAATGACTTAGATAAAGATATATATGTTAATAATAAACAACTTGGGGTTCGTTTGGTATGTTATAGTAAGTGTATTAACCATATAGTGTAAGAAAACAAAAAGTCACGGTAAAAGTTAAATTATTTAACTTAGAGTTAAATCTAATTGATAAGGTTAAAATAATAACCTAAACTTGTCTAAATCTTATTGGTTGATAGGATTTCGACCCAACCCCTCTTTACCTTCGAAATAAGACCCTTTGGGACAATTATAAACCGATTTTGACTTTAATATAAAATAATATTTTGAGATATTCCTAAGGTGCCCATCTCCTCCCTTATAAAAGGGAACCTCCTCCCCCTCCTCCTCACACCAATTTGAGCACTCAAGCTCGTCCAAACCCTGCCTAAATTCCTTCTCCACTTCCATAGAATAATACTAGATGTCCTGGTCTTCTTCAAAGACAAATCTTAGTTCCCTAAGTGGAGGATTCAAAGAGGCGTTTCAAAGAAGAGGAAATATCCATTACCGATCTTTTCAATTTCTTTTTTCTTAAACTTCTTCTTTTTAGTTGTTTCATGATAAAGTAATAACATCAGTATTACTTACATACTGATATGTTATTATAAATATGAAACAACCCTAATTCACCTTATATCCATCCTACGGAAAAATGAAATCACCGCGCGTGCGTACGTACGGAATACCGTCTCCACGCCGTGGTGTAATCTATTTTCCACCATCACCTTACAAGGATGGGTATAATGGTGTAATGAGTAACTATATATGATTATTATAAAGTGATATTGATACTGAAATAGTATAAATACAATTCAACACAATTCCACGACCATGGGAACGATATCATCGCTCGTGCGTACGTACGGACTACCGTCTCCACGACGCGATGAGATTCATTCTCCATGTTAACCATTTAAGAATGATTCTAAAGTATATATAAGCAATAATAATGAAATATATGACATTATAAAGCTACTGGATTTATGTGTATATATATGTATGTCATCTACTTAATTCCACTCAATTCAATAATGAAAATAAAACAGCGTTCATGCATACGTACGGCCTACCGTCTCCTTGAACAGTGTATTTCTTTCCATTTATCGATCCATTATATATATGTATATTCTGAATATATATTATACATAAATATTGTTTTATATTCTATAATTAAGTAATAATTATCTAAGTAATCATATGAATAATTACAAGTTAAAACACGAACGACAAATGAGACGATTTTACCCAAAACGCTACTTTAACATGAATTTACAAAAGAACGGGTAATATAAAGTCATTAGTGGACCATATATGATATAATAACAATAAATATGATTCTGGAATAATTCAATAACATTATTTAAATCATTATACATGAGGTTCGGACACTTACAAAGCAAGTCGGACCTAAGGTAAGGGAAATATCACAATCTCATTTTTATCCGAGATTGTTTATACTTTGGTATTTACTAGGGTGTATTTTGTCATCCACATCTATGTTTCCTCAATATGTAATATTTTTTCCATCCACTTACAATAGTTTAAATCCAATTTTACCCTTCAGTGAGTTTTTAGTAAAGAATATGAAAGGAATCTTTTGTCGTTTTTTTCGTATGAGGTACTTTTTTGACTTTTCCGACAAAAGTACGAAGAATGTTTTTTAAACTTATACGGCATGAATGGATTTTTAAAACATTATTTCCAAGAAGATTCCTTTACAAGTTTTCATGTTTATTTTTAATCAACTTCTTTTTGTTTAAAATTGTATGGCATGTTATGAAAGGATAGATGTTTTTCAAGAAGAAAGGATATTTTCCTCAAGAATGGAGTTCATGAGTTTTGTCAAAATTATTTTCCATCTAAGACAATATAGGGTTATGTTTCTATCACTATTATTACATGGATTTGATTATGTTGTGATGGAAATATTTTTATGAATTCCTTTATCTTATATGAATTGTTTTATGATGTCAGGATGTTTAAGATTCCCATTTTTATTACATGGGTTATGCAATGATGTATGATTTAAGATTTTGTGGCACACATAAGAATGGTATCATTATGAGATGGGTGGGACCTATATCTCCCTCCAATGCATTGGGTAAAGATTTTATATCTCATGAGATAGACATGGCTGGAACGGTAGGTTATACCGGTTCAGTAAAACAGGACTGGAATGAGGGTGACTCGGTTCAGAAAGGGACTTTGTCCACTAAGATAGTCTTGGAAATGAGTCTTGACTAACAAGAAATTATTCTCTATGATTATGTGTGTATGTCACAATGTTTCATGTTTTAAGATATGATTATTGTGATTACATTTCACTGCCATGATTTATCGCATGTTATGAAATTATGATCACTTTTGTAGGTTAAGATTTCCAAAAGATATGTGCTTATGTATATGATGTGATTGATATTTCTTTTGTTTACCCTTACTGAGCATTTGAGCTCACCCTTTTATGTTTTCTTTTCCCCAGGATATAAAGATAGGTTTTAGGTATTAAAAAAAGGAAGATCTTTATGTGAGATGTTGAAGATCTTTCACCAGGATTAGAAGATTATATTCCGAGTTTCCAAAGACACTAAACTATTACGATCCTTGTGTGTGTGTTTTTGTTATGTACTAAGTATTCCGCAAATGTAATGTAATGTCAATGTACGTCAATCTTCGGGTCTCTACAAGACCTAATGATGCATCGAGCGGCTATAGTAGTCCACGCCTATCACTTAATAAGTAAAATGAAATAGTAATATATAAAGTAAAATTATATATTTAAATAAAAGTGTCCCATACCACATTAATGTATGATATATTAAATTACTCTAAAAATCATTGATACATTTTGAATAAAATAATCTTTATGAATTCAATAGTTCCCCATACATCATTAAAAAATAATTCACAATCCTTTCTAAAATTAAATGAAACTTATAATATCATGAGAATAATTGAATTCATGATATAATATTTCTAAGGGATGAATATAGACCCCACATAAGTAAACAGTGGTGAACAACTCATATATCTCATAGAAGTAAATGTGAGACAAGAAAAACTATTATTACATTAGAATGAAGAGATATTTTAAAAAATAAATTATATTGTTTATAAAATAATCTGTAAAAATGTATATCCATGAAAAGAAAAAATTTAGGAAAATGAAATTACATTTGTGTCATAAATGATTTAACTCTTGAATGAAGATATGTAAAAATAAGTTTTAAGAAACATTATAATTGAGCAGCTATAGACCGGTTTGAGGGAAAAATACTACAAAGTGGTCAAAAAAGAAAAACAAATTGTATTATATAAAATGAGAATTGAAAGAAGATTTATTTTCCTGATAAAATTATTTTTTTAGAAAAAAATAATTCTTTCTTAAAATATATTATGGAGTAAACTTTATTGAGGTCAAGAAATAAAGATGTTCCCTTTATTCTGGATTTCTTATGAGGAGGAATTGAGAAAGATATATTATAAGACATATAATTAGCTATAAATTAAAGAATATATATTCCTGGTAAATAACTATAAAATATTATAAAACAATTTAGTAGGATTAAATATTAATTATTAATGGTTTTATTGGTATAATGAGAGAAATCATAACGTGAATGAAAAATGGAGGTTCGGGAAGAAAACCTTACCACTTTGCAAACAGTCAATCCTTATGCCCCATAAAATAAATGATAAAAAAATAAAAATTTAATGCCATGAAGATAATTATAAATATTATATAGAAAATAAATGGGATTTATAAATACACCCAACCAAAAAAATATTGGCGAGTAAGTCATGTCTCCCTGAAATGAAAGTGAGTTTAGAAAACCTTTAAATTTTGCCTAAAAGTGTTTTGCACTTGCACATAATGTTCTAGATAATGAAAATATATAAATTTTTATTTTGATTTGAAACTTATTCAAAATTAATTTTATTTATTATGAATTTATTTAGTTTATTTATAGACTTTTTGATGATTTATAAGATTTAATTCTTTCATTAGAGAGTAATAATTTCTTCAGTTTTCAGGATTGGTTTCTTAAATTCATGTGTGAAATATCATGTAAAATTGAAATAGTTATCTAGATATTAAGTTATATATTATAAATTAATACAAATAATATGAAATGATTATAGGGGTGATGATTAATCATTAGATAAAACATTTGTGATACTCATTTAGATTGTTTTGCTGGTGTTTTGATAACCAGAAACTAGTTTTGTTGTATGAATTAATATTATGTATATATACTGGTTAGGGAACACTAAATTCGTTTTAATAAATATATTACAGTTATTTTTGACTATAAAAATGATTTTATGACCTTTCATAAATAAGAATTTTAAGAACAAAAACCCTTTGTCCATGAAGGTAGTAAATCGACACCTCATAGACGATGATTTTGTTTTTAAAATAAAAGAGAGAAAGAGAAATGAGTTTTATGAAGAATATTCCTTTAACATTATATCATTCCAATATCTATATTATTAAGTAGTTATAATTATCATTTAGATATATGATGTGTGGAGAGGATAACAAATGAAAAGGAAATTTAAGGAAAACAAAACGAAAAATAAAGAGGATTTACCTCTAGAATTCTCCTAATTGAAAATTTTCCTAAGGAACTTTTGGTTCGTATTTTCATTACTTGAACCTCATGTATGTGAAGAGACATTTAAACAGTATTTTGGAATATTTTCTAAAATATTCAAGGTTTTGAGGTGTGAGTAGAATTGGTGGTGAGGGTGGTATTTATAGTGTAAGAGAGGGTTGTTTTTTGAATATTTTATTGATTTTTTTATTCTTTCAGATCAAGGGAATGAATATCATGAGAATTATCTACAAAAATATTACACTAATTATGTATCATTAAATATTTTGTTCTTACTTAACCCATAAAATTTATATGACTAAATAATTAATCTATTCAATATTTATCGTAAATTATCTTATTTTGCAATTAAAAAAATCAAATATTTTCAAAACATCCAAAACATTCACCCAAATAATTTTTCATTTAATATAATTATAAATTATCTACATTTTTTGAATATAATTATCTAAATATGAGAAATTTAGTTTTTAATTAAAACCAACATTTAATTAGAAAATACTTGTTATAAAATTATAACTAATTTTATGAATGATCAAAAAATTCAGTAAGGTATCAAAAAATTATATTATAATAATAGGAAAAAAATTTAATTTTTCAGTGTACTTTTTAAAAATAAATTTTCTTTTAATTCATTATATTTATTATAAATTTGTAATCAGGTATTTATAACATACAAAAATAACAAAACTTTATTAATAATTTTTTAAACATTTATTTTTGTTATATAATGATATATTTATTTCATATTTTCACTTATAGGATGTATAAATTTTATCAATACTTTCATAGATGACGTAACTATTCTATTTATCATATTTCTATTCATAAGGTTAACATTTCTATTTCAAAGTGTTAAGTAACTATTCACCAAAAATTTAATTTGATCTTATCAGACACCAAATATATTTATGATCACAATCATGTCTGTAATTTTTATGAAATTCAATTCCCTGAAGTGGAAAAATTATGTTTAATTCTAATCCTGTATGTGTGGCGAGAAGACGTGTAAAAAAAAGTTAAATAGTACAATAATATTTTAAATCTAATTTAAATATAAAAAAGATTCCAAAAATCTACATTAAATTAATAAATGTTTAATTGATCTATTGTGACATTAAAAATGAATTTAAATGATAATACTTATTTAATAAAAAACACAGTTTTACCTAAAATGCAGTAATTTTTAGTATTGAAAAAAAGAATCTTCTCAGAAAAATAAAAAAAATTCACAGTATATTAATTTTTAAAAAATGGTTTTTTCTTACAATAAATT
Organism: Viscum album; assembly: GCA_963277665.1. Classification (NCBI taxonomy): domain Eukaryota; kingdom Viridiplantae; phylum Streptophyta; class Magnoliopsida; order Santalales; family Viscaceae; genus Viscum; species Viscum album. The sequence goes on from OY728160.1 coordinate 126,016,399, forward strand.
ATATATTTTATTATAAATATGTTTTATTTATGTTAAAACATTTTATCTAAAATTTAATACTAGTTATTAATATTAATATTTATTAGTTTTATGGCTATGTAATAATTATCTTGTTTAAATAATTATTTTAAAAAGTGTTCTTTGTAGAGACTTGGTGTTTCCTGCATTATTTTATATATAAAATTTATTTTCAAAACCATTGGGAGTTACATATACAAAAAAAATCTAGTCAGATACATTATCTTCAGGTAAGATAGTGACTATAAATTTTTTATCGAAGTAATTATCAATTATGATCAAAATTACTTGTTTAATAGAATATAAATTATAGAATAACATGATAACATTGTCTTATATTCATAAATAATGAGAATAATTAGATTCTCAAATTATCATAGAGTTCATAATGAACAATTTTTTTTATATTGTGGGTGGAAACATCTTGTGTAAAGATATTACTACAAAATAAAACATCCTCATATTTCATTATTACAACTACACCATCTCAATAGATATAAGAAATCAAATCATCTGTATTCCAATCGCATAAAAAAGTATGTGTTGTGATAATGATAATATTGAATTCGTGGTAAACTTTTCTACAAAAATTGATTAAGAGGGATAGATCTGGACTACCCTCATGGGTCTCTCAGGGGGAAAATGTTCAGTATGAGTTTTTTTATAATTTCATTTAATCATTCTATGATGTCTATGCTTATACAATCATTGATTAATAGGTGATTATAAATCACTTATATATAATATCTTGGGTGATATGGTAGACTAGAAATAGTTTTTTCTCTAAGAATATATAAATCCCACTACAACTTACCTCGATTTTATATTCATATACCTCTATTATTCTTTTTGATCACTATGTTAGGGGGAATGCTTTCCCGAATTCTTATTGAACCAAATTTTAGCACTAATGTTTTCTAAAATAGTGAATTAGAGGTGGAATTGGGATTTTCAGTGTGTAATAATGTTCTAAATAAATGTTTGAAACCAAATAAATGTTGATCATGTGTCCATAATATCAAGAATAATTAAGGTATTGTCCATGAATTTTAAATCATAGTTATAATGGGATTTATGGACATATTTATTGATGGTATCTCCTTACAAGATGAAGCTCAAGATACCCTAACAGGGATTTATCTATTTAAGGGGAGCGATATCAGTATCCAAAAATTTCAATCTTACTATTCTATGGTGATAAATGCATTGATATGAAACTTTTCCAACAACTAGAATATTTCATTAAATATCCAAACTTATAGAATCCTTATTCCATAAGATATATATATTGAAAACACCTGATAGGATGTGAATATAGTGTCTGAAATTATTACTTACAATCGAAATAAATTAGTAGGAAAAATTATTTTTTCCATCATTATTTCTCTTTCTTGTAGACACAATATACATTATTCATGGATATTCCATCAATATTCATTGGTTTTTACCACCTTACAATTTATTTTTACCCCTATCTTGTAAATCGAATGTGAATTTTCATTTTTGATCCATTAGAAAAATAATTGATTAATTTCATTGAGAATATATTTCCAATTTTTCTATTCTTTAAGTATCCTAAATTAATAGTAGATGTCTATCACTTAATATGAGAGGCTAATCAGTGGTGGGATCTAATCCCGAATACCAATTCCAATGAAAATTTTAAATAAACGTAGTTGGAATTATTCCAGAATTTTTTTTCAATCAGTATTTTCAATTAAATATCTATATTAAATGGAGTGGTACATACTTGGACTAAAGAAAATAGAGGAAATATAAATCAGTTCTTATAAGAAACATCAATTTTTTTTGGAATTCATCAAACATTAACATCGATTCCAATTGTTAGATTTATTTATAAATTAGTAAGGCAAGGACATGTTTTTGATAAATTTGGAAACTCTTGTGTATTATAAATATAAGGAAATTATCTGATGTACCCTCAATGTTGAGTTGGATATTTGGGATTTGAAACGTTCTCAATGGAATAAAGATAAACCGTGTATAATTATGTTTAATTATGGTTGGTCAATGGGTAAATCTCACATAGGGAAAAATATTCAACTTCTCACTTATCATAAGTGTGAAAAAAGAATCATAGAAACAAAACCAAGGAAACACAAGGATGAATCACACGTGGAAATAAGGGAATAACTATAATTAATATCATAAGGAGATAAATAATCTATCAAATTTAATGTAATTAATGAAGGTTCTGGTTAATCCTAATCCAATGGTCTACTGTTTCAACTATAAGGATTACATACTCTCTTCAATTTAAATCATTAGGAACGGGGTTCTTAATGATAAATAAATACAATAACATCTAAATCTAAGAGAGTATGAACATTCATATGATATAATTACTACTAAGGTGGATCACAAAAAGGATGTGGTGATAGGTACACTAGTCAATCATTTAATAATATTTAATGTATTGTTATATTTTGGTTCTATGCATTTTTGAAAATATTTTAGGTTTGGTTAAAATATATATACATAATCTCATTAAATTGAGGATTACTTATTAGTGGAAATAAAATATTTTAAAATTATTTAACATCAATTATATAAAAATCATTAGTTTATATTTTCATGGATATATTTACTAGAAAAACATGTTGTGATTTTACCTAGGGAATTTAATGTTATACTATGAATGTATTTTCAATCATTATAGATATACAACATAAATATTTGAGAGTATAGAATCACTCCCCATGCCACGAATTATAATATAATAATATACAATTACATGGGGGTGGTTATTTTTCATTTGTAGGAATATTCTTATGAATTTTTAAAATTTCTTTGTGTGTTATTATATCATACACAAATGGTTGAAAAAGTATGGGATCATTCTTTAAAACATGAACATTATAAGAGAATATGCTATTGTGCTCCTCAAATAGTCACTTGTATTTCTTTCTAACAAACCAGTTGAGTTCAGAATTGAATTTTTCCTAGAGATGTACCCATATCTAATATTACCTATTGGATCCCCCTCATTGAATAGTAAAATATGAATAAAATAAACAAGACAATATAGAAAAGGGAACTGTACACCCAAATACTTGAACACAGGGTGAACCAATTTTCATTGATATAAAGTGGGATGTGTTAATGCATGTCTAATGTGATTATCTTAATATCAATAAGAACATTACAATTAATAATTATCCCCTATTATGTGTTGATGACTTATTTTATAAACTAAGTGGTTCCCAACACTTCTCCAATGTTGATCATTAGTCAAAATACCATCAATTGAAGGTGAATCATTATATTCCAAAGGCTACCAGTTATATATGTTACAAATAAAAAAGAACATATTAACATAATTTTATTATAAGTGGTTATAGTAACCTTCTTGAATTAAATCCATTTAAAATAAATATAATATAGTGGTAGTTTTAATTAAACTACCCCAAAATATTTTTAAAAAATCACAGTTCATCCCCCTCACCCACTCCCTCTATGTCACCCTGACCCATTTCCACCCCTCCCTCCCCAACCACCTATTATGTATTCTTCAGTGGTGACCCCGACCTAGTTACCCCTTCCCCTCACCACTCTGACCTTCATATTACAATCTCAATAGAGACATTGACCCCCGCGACACCCCATTATGAACCTGATCCCCATGACCCCCCCTCTGACCACACTCTACCTGTCTCATTGTTCCCGTCCTCACTATTGATGTGGATCCCCCATCTGACCTCCCTTTTTCCAACTCAAATCTCCTCCTGGACAAAAATGATGTCCCACCTAAATAATTTCCTCCATATATATTAATTAACATTTTTTGTAATAACTCTATATTATACATTGGAAAAGGATGTTTTTAACATTAATTTGATAATCAATTATTCATAATTAAGTTATTAGCATTTGATCTTATTATCATTAATCCATAATAACTCTATGTAATTATTACAATGTAATTAAGTACTTATTATTCTATTCGATGATATTTTATTGATTTTATATGATTTTCATTTATTATTTATTTAATTTTAAATCACTTTATATTTTAATTTTGGATCATCAAATTTCTAATTAATATATTTTTTTATAATCTCTATATAGTTTATTTTTATATTATTAGACTTTTCTATGAGAGAGTATGCAACCAATATATTTAAAAGAAAAATTATTCACATAAATACTCATGAGGTTACACAAAAAATTAATCAAATATCACATCATTGATACAATAATAAAAGTTTGAAATCATAAACTTTAGTTACTCATGAATTTCCCTGATTTATAATCTTGCATTTTTTTATTGAAATTATGTTTAATATGTCAAAAATTCTTCAAATAAAATTCATTAATCCTTTTTATAGAATCATTCTACATAATTCAATATTTTATTCTCCCATCCCAAATGGAAAACATCACCATTATTATCCTTCTACATGCCCCTTAAATAATATTATTGGTCCCACAGGGTGGTTTGTGATGTTTGTTTGGTAGTTATAACTATTTATATTTATCAGTCACAAATATCACAGTTTAGAATGAAAATTTAATTCCATAAAAGAGATTTAATTATAAATAAAATATCATAATGTCACAATTTTGACTTATTATGGAAACACCTCATACTTCAATTATATATTGAAATCAGATTTGATTTAGAAAATTATAAGATGAAAACTAGTCCCTACCAATAATGTGGATTAATTATTTTACAACATGAGTTATTTTATTGAATTATTCAACCATGTATAGTCAATAATAACATATATTTATAATTTTAAAATTTCACCACATTACATCGAGATAAAAATATTCTGAAGAAATACTAATCTTTAAAATACAATAATTATAACATTAATTAATTATAAAAAAAATTCATTTCTTATTAATTTGACCTATTAATAAATCTATATTTGAATTGTTGTGATGATATATATCATTGATTAATCCATTGCATCTTTACTTGTGCAATTTTTCATCGATATTAAAATTTTATTTCTGAGAAAAAATCATTTTTTATTTTATTATTTTTTGATAGAGTCATACTCTGTTGTTATAGTAGATACAGGTTATGGAAAGACACATCAATTAATCTTTATTATTCTATAATTCCATGTATAAGTAAAATTATAAACAAAAGGCACGTTTATGAAGGAGTTTTTAGGTTCTTGTTGTTAATTCACTGGGGAGCTTGGAATTATATTATAATTATATTCATGTTCAAATGAAATTATAGTATAAGACATGATGTTTAATTCCAAGAGACTATTTTTAATATGATTTTGAAATCCATGACCATCATTCATTATTTATATGTTTAATTAAAGGAATTAATTTGAATACCCTTATATAGATGCTAATATATGATTTCATGTTTCTCCAAACATGGAAATGTGTCGATATACTCAGTTTGAATTTTCTACTCAATCTTCACATAGTTTCATTCCATTTTTACTATTTATTCTTTTAATTTTTGTATATCATAATGAAAACATTAATTTTAAAAATAAAAAACATCTATTGTCATGTGATTGTACAGGGGGGATATTAGTTACTATAATATAAGAATGGATTAATTTTAATTAAATTACTTGTATATTATTAAATTATACATATAATAAAACAAAAAATATACTCAATTGTATTTTTATAACCGTTGTATATAATTTTTCAAATTTTTTTTATATTTTTAAGAAAATACTAATTTTTTTTGGTGAAGATATAAAATATGTTTTATTTACCTATTGAAATTATATCCATAAAATATGAATTTTATTTTAGAAAAATACAATCAAATTGTGTTATAATTCTAGTGTTTTTCGAGAATAAATGTATAATTACATTGATAATGATGATGACCATAAAAATGATAAAAATATTATTATTGATGAAGTGTTTTGTTAATGTTTTTTGAAATTTAACTAAAAATTAGATTTAACAATTTATAATATTGACACTATAATGATATTTTCAAACATATATGATTATATAAAATGAAACATTATTAGTAATCAATGAATTAAAATATTATTTTAAAATATTAAAATATAATATTTCTAAAGAATTAGGTTTTACAATATATAATATATTGTATTTTAAATTTCTATTTTATAATTATTTTAAATTAGATTAAATTAAACTCATAAAAATGAAGGATGGACACACACAAATTTAGTTAGTAATTTTATTTTATATTTTTATTAATAAATTTTTTATATATGTAGAAAAAAGATAGAATAATAAAAATAAAAAAATTTAGAAGTATACAAATAAGAAAAATTAATTTAATCTTTACTAAGAATGATATTTAATCTACCAAATATATATTTTGGGAGACATATTTTATATCTTTTAGAATGTTTCTCAGTAAACTTTTTCCAAAAATGTATTATTTTCTATTCATGTTTAATTTTCTTCTTTTTGGTATGGGTCATATAATATTTGTCTCCATATATAGGCCCATTGTTTTATTTGATATGTGGTGGGTTTTTTTAAGCATCTCCTGATCATGAGAGATTGGACATGGGTCCTGAAACTAAGATACTAGATATAACAAAATCTATCTAGAATTCATGCAACCATCATGAAAAGGTTGTTCTAATATCTTATCAAATTATTTTTGTCATTATTTTATTGACTATTTGTATGTTAATTTCCTTATCATTTTTTACTAATTCTTATTTAGTTTTTTTCACAGATCTTTTGGGAAGTCATATTTTTTATTTCATCTCTCTTTAACAAGGAAAACAATAGATAAACTATTTATTTCTTCCAATTTTTCCAGGATTTCAATTTTCATTTACTTTCTTTGTCAAACATCTAATACTACATCTTTATCCGGTGTTATAAGCTAAAAACCATGCTATTTGTTGAAATTTAGAAGAGTATAGGAATATCATGTTCACATTTTTGTGTCTTCTTGTGATATAATGGGAACATGATATTCCTATATTATTTTGGATTTTAACAATGAGAATGTTTTATCAGCTAATGACATCGAGTCCTTGTGCAGTGTTGGTAGTTTGATAAAAAAATTTAATGTAAATCACTAGATAATTGGTAGTTTGATTGTTTATAGACTTTGGGATTTTTAAGAATTAGTAGATCCAAAATATGAAACACCGTTTGACCAGTATGACTCTATGTGCTTATTTTTATTTTAAATTGACATTATGATTAATAAAATGGGAACTGACCTATTCAAAACTAAGAAAAAAATATTCTTATTATTTTTCTATTTTTAAAAAATTAATTATAAGTAATTTTAAGTGTAGATATTACTTTAAACTCAATCAAATACACAATGTTCCATATATGACTCAATGTTTCTGTTATCTTTTTAAAATTGACATTTTAGGTCAAGAATTACCACTCATTGAAAATCAAGATAACACATTATGATTTTTTTAATAATTTAGGATATCAAGTAATAAATTATTTTTGATGTTTATTAATTAGTCTCACATCAAACAGATACATGATGTAGTCAGTATTACTCAATGTGCACGTTTTTAGTTCAAAATCACAACATAGTAAAAAAGAAATGTGACATGCTGGAATTGGAAAAAAAATTGGGTTATATTTATACTTTAAGAAAATAAAACATAAATTATTTTAGATGTACAAAAATCATCAACACCTTAATCTAGAAAACTGTGACTGGTATGACTCAAATTTTGTGTTTTTATTTAAAAATGAAGTCAATTTTAGAAAACGAAAAATAACAAACTCAGAACAAAGAAAATGCATTTTGATTGTTTTGATACATCTAAAAAACTATTCATAACTCAGATGTGATGTGTACGAATCCACTGCACATCAATATGAAACATGATGTGCCCAGTATGGCTCCAAGTACATCTTTTTATTTAAATTGAAAATCCATTTTAGTAAAAAAGAAAACTGACTTACACAAAACCAATCAAACAAATTCAATTTTTTTTCTTTTTTGAAATTATAGATAAGTCATATATTATGTATATTATTGATACAAAACACAATATGATACAAAATGGGCCTAGTATGACTCAATGTGTTTATTATCAGTTTCAAATCAACATTTTTGTTCAAAAACATCACTCATTGAAAATAGATAAAATGCACTTGAATTATCTTCATAATTTTGGAAGTCGATTAAAAATTTAATTCAAACATGTAGGAATTAGTCTCACATAAATCTGATATTCGATGTGACCAGTATGAGTAAAATTGTGTGCTTCTAGATTAAATTACAATTTATTAAAAACAATCAAAGATGTAATCCAATCTTAGAAAACACATTTAGTTTGTTTTGATACAATATTAAAATGATCCATACGTCATCTCTATTGTGTGAGGAGTGGGTGCACCTCAAACTAACAACCAATGGGATCTATATGACAAAAATTTCATTGTTGAATCTAAAATTTAAATCAATTTTGTGAAAAATGACAAATGACCTACTCAAAAATCCGAAAACTCATTTGTATTGTCTTAATACCTTTTAAAATGATATATATGTCATTTTTTACAAGTTTGAACCAACCAATCCACAATTTGATACATGATGTTCTCATAATGTCTCCAAGTGTGTTTTTTAAATTAACAACGACATACAATTTTGTAAAAAGGGAAACTAACCTACTCAAAACTGATAAAAAAATTCATGTTATTTTTATATGTTAGGAAAATGATCTATATTTCATTTATGATGTATATGAATCATTTTCACATCATTATAATAAACTATGCTCCTGGTATGAAACAATGTCTCAGTTATCATTTTAAAATCATCATTCTTGTTCAAAAAGATTTACTCCCTGAAAATGAAGAAAATGTTCTAGGATTTTCTTGATAATTTCGGACATCGATTCCAAAGTCATTTGGTCATGTAAAAATTAGTCTCACATTGAAATGATACACAATGTGATCGGTATGAAAAGTGCTTTTTTCAAATTTAAAATAACAATATAGTAAAAATGAAAAGTGATGTACTCATTTCTGATAAAACTAATTTAGCTTTTTCTGATACATTTGGAAAAAAATCCATATTTAATTTCATATGTTTAGGAATCATCATCACTTTATTTTATTCATGCTGTGAGGGGTTTCACTATATGTGTGTCTTTTTTTAAATTGAAATCAATTTTATTAAAAAAGATAAAAGTCCTTATCCAAATTGAGAAAAGTCATTATTATTGTTTTGATACATTAGTATAGTGATACATATATCATTTTGGATGTGTAGGAATTAGCCACACCTCAATAAAATACATTATGTTCCAATGGTAGCTCAATGTATGTCTTTTTATTTAAAATTTACATTCATTTTAGTAAAAAGGACACGTTACATATTTAAAACTGAGAAAAACAATTTCAATTGTTTTCACACTCCAGGGAAACAATAAATAAGTAATTAATGATGTTTATAAATCAACCACACATCATTCTAAATTATGGATTTCCTTGGATGTTCATAAATGAGTTTTCAGTGTTCTAAAAATTTAAAACCTCAGTAGAACGATGTAAAACATTGAAGAAGACCACATATTGATGTGAAGTTAGGGTCAAACCATATCTGAATTGTTTTTGACATTTATTCATATATAACATTCCAATATTACATGTATTGTGGTTATAATTACTTGGTAAACACTTCTTAAAGGTACATAATCCATTAAAAACAAGTTTCGGGGGTCAAAACCCATCAAACAATGTCTGATTACACTGAAATTTGGGGACATCTACCATAGATTTAATTGTCAAATGTAAGAACTGACTACATGTAATTTAGAATTAGGATATTTTATTTATGTCCATAAACTAGTTTCTTTTATTTTAAAACAATAAAACGTGGGTTGAATGGTCAAAACCAAATCAAATGACCTCAGATTAACGTGATATCATTGTAAATTCACTACTGAGTTTTTTTGAGATACAAGACATGATGTGATATCAATTTTTATAATTTTTTTATTATCTCAAGTTCAAGTACACCACATGTCACTTTAAAAGTGAATTTGAATATATAATTATCCCTTTTTAGTTTTTGGTGTTGAATATTATCTTAAATAGGTATGTTAATGTTTTCAAATAATATTTTATTATATATTATATTTTAGGTTAAAAAACTAAAATTTGAATTAAAACATCAATTTTTTTTGTGTATCATTATAAATATATTATGCTTATATTTTCATTCTCATTTATTTTCTTAAATTTAATACATTTCATTATAGGTGGACCATACTGGTATTTGGAAATATGTTTGATTGTTCCAATCCATGACATTATTCTAGTTTATTACTGTATTTTTTATTTATTTTTTGTTGTTTAAATTTTTTTTAATTTATTCATCTAGCTGTTGAGATGACATGGTTAGATTAGTTGATGGGAATATGTGAAGGTATAAATATGTATTAGGGGTCATGAAATTGATGTATATTGGTCATTAGTTGTTGTTTGAAATATTTTATATTTATATATTAATGAATGAGGTTTTTTACATATGTATCAATTTACTATGATTGAGGTTATTATGATTATGGATGTTTGTATATATGAATTTCCATGTGTGATTTATATAAAATGGGTTTATCATATATTCATGTTTTAGTTAATTGAATCTTAGTTTATTATTAATTAATTTCAAAAACAAATTAATTTAGTACCAATTTTTTTAACCACGACTAAATAGTTTAAATAAATTATGTTTTTCCAAAGATAATTGATACTTATTTTATAGAAAAATGACGCTAATATGTTCATTAAAGGATAGTTTCATTTTATCTATGTTCAACTATAATTTTATTAAATGAATTAACCGAGACTAAATAAACATAAAATTACCACAATATTTTCAAAAAAAATAAAATATTAAAAAACCGTTGTCAAATAAAAAACTGCTTCTAAAAGACTAGAGACTTTGAAATACAAGATGATTTAATTATCACAACAAATAAAAGTAGGTGGAGATTTAAATTTCCACTAGTAAAAAAACAATTTTAATGACCTATTTTTTGTAGTGTGTTGTCCCTATGACTTGATAGTAATTCCACTTAGACTCATAAATTCTCGAGTAATCTACATGTAATTTCATAATAGAATTTTTATAAATTATGTTTCAAAATTTATAGAATACATTAAATATTAGGTTATAATATATTCTAAATGAATATAGGAACATGAAGATAATTTTAGTATTATACTAAACTCATTTATAAAAAAGATGTTATATGAAATTTAACACAAAATTTAGTTCTTGTTAGAGAAACTATCATTTATAAGGATTGTTATCATAAGTAAGGGAATATATTTGGATCCTTTGAATATAAGGGTGGTGGAATAATGGTTCAAAAGAAATTAGTAATGGAGGGAAATTTATTCATCACAATATCTAGGGAAATTGATAATTTTTTTAAACACTTGATTGTTTAACCCATTAACCATATAACATGGTAGGGTGCGAATCATTTCACGAATGATGACTGTGAAGTGAGATTTAAATAGATGAATAAGATTTAAATCACTACATATGTTCTCACACTATCCACTTGTACGAATTTGTTATTGATATTAAATGATTCTTAAAATAAGGTATTATATCAACATGGAAAATGATAATTGGATATCCTATGCAATATGTTATTCAAGAATTCTGAAAAAAATATCCAAAATATGATCAGGAGTTAGACACAATAATATTAAGATTAATTATTTGGAGGCACAATATATTTTGATGATGTGTGACATATAGATATATATCACAATATTCTCAATTATATATTCCCATAAAGGAGTTGATTATTCATGTCACAACATGTCCCATGGGGCCCATTCCATGACTACCTCAAACTCTCCTTCTATAGACCAGGGGTTGGCGACTAGAACTAGATGTCATATCCCTAATACGGGAAGGCATTTCCATTTTAACTTGCACACAAACCGACTAGGTAAAAAAAAACGTAAACCACATAGTAAAAATTCTAATGTGAAAGTGTAAACTTGATATAAAGAGGCCAGTATATAGCTCAACTAAAAGAGATGCAACAAAAAGAAAAATTTCCCATGAGGTCTTTCCCCAAGGATCCTTCATCAAAGGTAGGTTCAACTCGTCTCTTCCACTCTCCACATTAACCAACCACCTACGTGAACTATCTAGTCCTATCTCCTAATCCCTGGTCAAAGCTGTCTGTCTTTAGAATTAGACACAACATGGTGAAGGCAAAGCCCATATAGGGAGAGTATAATAATACCTAGTAGGGTCCCCGAGACCCCCAATGGTCTCTTATAATTCCACAATGAAAAAACCACTAACAATTATCTCAATCATAAAGTAAAAATTAAATGAATCAACTCAAACAAGATATATATCTTAAATAACAAGAATAATGGGGACTATCGTAAAGGTATATCATCTATTACATTGGGAAATTCCACTACTGAAACATGAAGAAGTCGCGCTGTCATCGATCCACACAGGGTCATAAGTCAGAGATCCACATAGGGTCATAGTTAGTCGATCCACACATGGTCATAAGTCACTAATCCATGATGGGCCACACTAAGGATGGTCTTGGTTGGGACACGCTTTTTTTTTTATCCACATAGCGCCGTAAGTCATCAATCTGGATAGGATCGTAAGTCGTCAATCCACAGAAAGTCGTAAGTTGTGGATCTATATGGGGTCGTAAGTCATCAATCCATAGAGGGTCGTATGTCCTCGATACACACAAGTTCATAAGTTTTTGATCCACGAACTGCGACTCTAAGGCTAGTCAACATCGGTCTGTGCTATTTCTGATCAATAGAGGGTCATTCTGATGCCGATCAAAAAAGGGTCTTATGTCACTTGACATCCATCCAAATGATTCTCGCACATAGTGCGGTTGAGTTTCTGAGAAACAGATCCTCAAGATATCAGTCATACCTCAACCAAAAAGAATTCCCACAAATACATATTCCAAATAAACACTATGTCATATTGGTTCCAACACAACAGACGGCTCATCAATTTGATGCATGGCCTATAAGTTATATGCATTTTAGAGTCGTGTGCCTGGTTGGATTCGAGTCCGACCCAAACCAACCATCCTCCAACATTCACCAAACCACAATTGGATTATCTCAAATTGACACGCTTGAACAAAGGGGTTCAACACCATAACTGGTTCATCAAATAGATGCATGTTTTAGGAGATATTCCCCCATTAAGTGAACGTTGGCCTAAATGGATCTGGGATAGGTCCTTCCCGGTCAGGCCAACCTAACCAAACCTGATATGGGAAACCCCAACCTGGTCGAGGTCAACCTGGGTTTGACACAAACCAACCCAAACTGGCTAGGCCCGGCCCAGACAGGCTGCACCCAGTCCTATCTGCTAGCTGGACGCGACCGGCCAGCTGGTTGCAGACCCACCTCCCCACCGAACGGACCAAATTCCATTCAGTCTTAAACGGGTGGTTCTAGGATTGCACCGCCCCTTCAGATTTACTATCTAGTGGACCTGCCTAGGGCAGGACCCATGATCTAGGTCTGCCTCTGCCATGGCCAAGGTCGTGACATCTCCTCTCGAGCGCACTGTCACGGCATGCCACCATCGTCGACGTGTCTGACATTAGCTAGATGCCCCCTGTCCACCAAAACACTTTTGGGTGCCACCTTTTTCTCATGACCAGTGAGAGTGGGCCACTGTCTGCTCTAGTCGTTGGCACCACCACACCGGTGGAGCTTCTGCGGGCCACTATTTAAACTCTGGAGGTCTGTTTTCTTTTCCAACTACGCCTACAATCCTCCTGGGATTCTTCCATCACTGTGGGGTTCATAGTTTCATCTTGTTGTCATATTGGTCAATTGTACATGAAGAACACAAACAATACCGAGATAGGCAGAGGGTATGGGGCTTGTTTGGTTCGGCCCGTGCCCTACCCGCTAGCATTGTAACAAGTGAGGAGTTGAAATGCCATCAAGATAAGAAGAATTAATAAACGCTTAGAAGTAAATCAAGACAAACCCCTTCCTAAAACTCATTTGAAGATGTTTTGGATGATGAAGAAGGTTCTGTGTTTGAAGAAATTTTCCAGTGTTCGTTCGTTCCACATTCTTCCTTGGTGTAATTTTTTTCTGGAATATCATTAGAGCTTCCTCACATCGATCCCCAAAAACAATGCCCTAGGGTTATTAAAATAGAAGAGAATGAACCACTAAAATTGGGTTTTATTAATTTGGTTTATTGATGAAACTCAATTAATGTTTTATTAATTCAATGTATGTCGTCGTTATGCAAACCAAGGGTCATTTCATTAAATGACTCTCATTCAAGAGTGACATTACAACATGGTCCCGACATCCTCCACTGAATAGTTAGAAGAGAATAAAATAACTCATGGAGTTATTTTTTTATTTTTTTGTAATGTCCAAAACATAACTTTTTCATCCGACACTTGCCTGTCAAATTAAGGCTTCACTAAATAAAATCCTCGCACTATGAATTCAACATTGCCTTTACTTTTTTAATCCATGAACTGATTCAAAAACTAAAAATTCCCACTCCCACATTTACATAATGCACTTTAAATAAATTTAAAAATTTTGTTTCAAGCTTTCCATGAATCATAATCATGGGCTGTCAATTTTCATAGACACTTAATAATCCCAACTAATTAAAAAATATATATGAAAAATAACAGGTCATTACATCCTCCCCACCATAGGTCCTTACGTGCCCAAAATCCACAAGAAAACTAGGAAAAAAAATGGTGGTACCGGGCACGTAAATGAGCCTCCTACTCCTACATCCTCCCCTAGAGGTTCACATGCTACCACAAAACATGAACCAAAGGAATCTACCATCCATGAAGGACCCACTCCAATCGATCCTTTGTCTCCATTGGGAGCTCCGTGAACCTTTCCCCATCGTTAATGTCCAGCTTACCATAGTCGATAACATGTGATGGATTATGCACATACCTCCTCAGCTGTGACATGTGGAAAACATTATTCTTCTGGTGCATCTGTGGGGGAAGTGGTAGGATGTACACCACCTCACCAAATCTGTTGAGAATCTTTAAGGGTATGATGAACCTCACAGATAACTTGTCGCCCCGACCAAATCTCCGCAATCCTTATCGGGGTGAGACCCATGGGAAGACATGGTCTCCATCCTCGATCTATAAGGGTCTCGGTCTCCTGTCTTCATAAGACTTCTACCTACTCAATGCTTTCTCCATCCTCTCTTAGACGATATGCACCTTCTCTATGGTAGCATGTATCATCTCTGGACCCATAAGTGCTTACTCCCATCGGTTTGTCCAACCTAGAGGTGGTCTACCCAGTCTTCTGTATAAGGCCTGAAATGGAGCCATGCTGATGATGGTGTGATAACTATTGTTGTACGAAAACTACACCAGGGGTAGGTGGTCCTCCATACTGCGGCCAAAATCAAGGATGTCGGTATGAAGCATATCCTCAAGTGTCTGTATGGTCTGCTCCATCTGACCATCTATCTAAGGGTGAAAGGCAGTTCTCACACGTAGCTGTATCCTGAATGCCTCTTGTAATACCTTCCACAACCGAGATGCACAATTAGTATCACGATCTGAGATGATCATCGATGGTACCCTGTGACGCCGTATAATATATTATATTTAGAGGAGTCCCAATACCTCTATTTATCCCTACATTTGTATGGGTAGGAAATGGTATGACTTTTTCGGTTGGTGAATGATCACCCAGATGGAATCGTGGCTCCTAGACAAAGGTGGTAGCCCTATCACAAAGTATATGGAGATGCCATCCCACAACCACTTTAGCACCTCATGTGATTTAGCCATGTCTGATTGAACCTGGTGCTCATCCTTCACTTACTGACAAGTGAGGCATCGTGAAACAAACTCCACCATATCTTTCTTCATTCATGTCCACCAGTACTGACATTGGAGGTCTTGGTACATCATTTCCACAAAAGGTTGTACTATGAAAGGGGATGCGTGGAACTCCCTCAACACCTCCTCTCATAGCATCTCTAGTACAACAGTGCATCCTCTGAAAAATATTGTGTGCTCCCCACCTTCAAAAAATCATTTAGGATCATGTCCTGAGGATATTTGAGCATGTCGGGCCACATAGTCAAACTACCTAAGTTGTGCCTCCCATACTTGCTGAAGGAGTGGGGGAGTTAATGTCATGTACTTGAGGTATGCTACTCCATAACTATCCATGAAGGATAACTGCAACGTGGTAAGTTTTTCTATCACCTCACTCAACAACTATAACTCAGAACTCCTGTTTATGGTGTATGCCACTATGTTCCCCTTCCCATGAGTGTAGACTATCTCAAAGACATAGTCGTAGAGGAAATCCATCCTTTTCCGATGTATCGTGTTTGGGTCCTTCTAGGTGAATATGTTCCTAATTATCTTGTTATCAGAGTAGAAAGTAAATTATTCTCCAATAATGTAGTGTTGCCACATATTTAATTCAAAGACCACTACTGCTTACTTCAGGTCATTAGTAGCATAGTTCTGTTTGTTCTGTCTTAACTATAGTGAACTATAGGGGATAACCACTTTATCCTACATTAGGACACATCCTAGTCGTGTCCCTAATGAATTGTAGTAGACCACATACCCAATTCCCTATTATGGAATCCTTATGATGGGGGCACCTGTCAATCTCTGCTACAACTCTTGGAAACTCAATTGATGTCTCTCTTTCCACAAGAAAGGAAGTCCCTTCTTTTTCAAAGCATAAAAGGGATATAATACTATAGAAAATTCAAGTATGAATCTTTGGTATTACCTAGCCAATCCCAAGAAACTCCGCTCCTTTGTCACACTCTTGGGTGGCTCCCAAGAAGGTAATGCCTCTATATTTTCTAGATCCACCGCAACTCTAGCCTCCAAGATAAATTTCCCATGAAAGTGGACTTATCGTATCCAGAACTGGGACTTCGAGCGCCTTCCATAAAGTTAATGCTCAGGGAGTGTATCTAGAACTATCTGTAGATGCGTATCATTATCCTCCTCTGACGCCAAGTATATCAAGACTTCGTCAAAGAAAACCACCATGAGGTAATTTAGGTAAGGCTGGAAGATCCTATTTATGAGTCCCATAACACTTATGGAGTATTGGTTAAGCCGAAGGGCATCACCAAGAACTCATAGTGGACATACCAGAATTTAACAGTTGTATTTGGTATATCCTCATCTCATATCCTGAGCTGATGATATCCTGATCTAAGATATATCTTCAAAAACCACTGAGATCCTTTATACTTATCAATGAGATCATAAATCCCTGGGAGTGGATACTCATTCTACACAGTTAGCTGATTCAGTCCCTGATAGTCCAAGAAAAGCCTTATGATCCCATCTGCTTTATTGGTGAAAACAATCGGAGCTACCCATGGAGAAACACTAGGCCTTATAAACCCTTCACCTACAAGTCCTCCAGTTGTACCATAAACTCACAAAGCTCTAAGAGAGCCATCTGATATGCTGATGTAGATATTGGTGTTGTCCTAGGGCAATGGTTGATGTATATGTCTACCTATCTATGAAGAGGTCATCCCAAAACATAATCAGGAAAGAAATCAACATACTGGTCAACCACAATAGGATAGATTGGACTCCCCTCTTCCACTACACTAAGGGTGAGGTTATACAAATGATGAGTGATGGGATGCACCTTCCTATGAGAAAGTCCATCCTTAGAAAAAACGTTTCTCTCCATGCTAGTGAAAGAAAATTCGGTCCCATACTCACAGTCACACCAAAATTTTCACTTAAAATAGTCGATCTAAGCATGGTCTGTGGATAGGTAGTTTATACCCAAGATGATGTCATAAGGCCTCGATGCTGAAACTATGAGATCCCAGCTAAATCTATCACCTCCTAGAGTATTCTCACACTACCAGAAAAAGTGTATAATCATCTAATCCTCTCTCGTTGGAGTCTCAAATCATATGAATCGAGCCAATGGATCTACCAGAATATCTGTGCTCTGAATGAGTGTCATGAAAATAATATAGTGACAGGAACCTATGTTTATAAGAAAAATAACTAATGTGGAGTATACATAGATTTTACCATGAATAATCTCTTGAGTGTCATGGTCTTAGGCCTCAGCTACCTAAAGTTGATCTCATCCCTGTCCACCTAGTCCCTGAGGTAGGGGTGGACGTTTCGAAGGTGGTGGCAGTAGAACCACTAATCGCCACCCAACACCTACTGCATGGCTTGCTCATCAGCCAGGTACGCTGCTCTATAGACCTCCTCACTCAAATATTAGCATCTACATTGGGGTTCCCTTGACCATATTATGATCGTCTATATGGAAGGTCAGGATGTTTTGATCCATGTGACCCTACACACCTTACAATTAGCGTCGTCTTCTACTATGTTAAACTCCTCTCTCCTATGAGCTCCACACCTCTGAACCTATATCCTGGGGTCATCCACCAAAAGGTATGACTAGATTGGGCCACTATGTCATCTGCCTATTTCCTACTACTGATGACTCGACCACGTGTCATTTGGTGGTGGTTCTCACTGTCGGTTCCTACTCAGATAGGAAGCACTCCACCATATGTTCTCACTCTAGCACTCTAGCCTATATTGGTATGTTGAGTGATATCATCAACTCTCGGATATCCCGTTAGAGACCCTGTTCAAAGGTCTAGGCCCTAAGTAAAGGGGATTGTACCATGTCATTGGAGTATCAGGATAGGTCAGTGAATATCACTGAGTATTGGGCTACTTTCTAAATGCCATGTTGTATGTGTAGGAGCTCATGAATACACACTTAGAGTAGAGTCGCTAGAATGAAATCTCCCATGAAGAGGCTCTCTATGTCCAACTAGGCGAGGGTTGCCTCATAGTGTGTCTAGAGCACCAGGATCCACCATCTTCCTATCATGACCTAGAAGAGACTAGCATCTAAGATCACCATCTATTCTGATGGAGTCCCAACTAGGTGGAAAACAGCAGTCACTACCACTAGACTGTACTCAACCTCTTGTGGACCTGTTTTTCTTCGAATCCTCAGAGGCCTCTACCACTGGAACTCATGTAGCATGCTAAGTAGGCATGCACCATCCACTGGTGAGGATGCTAGAAACTACTTACGATTAGTGGTGTTGCAGGTACACCACCCATAGGTACCATCACCATAAGAGGGCCCTATACTGAAGCCTCCTCGCTCGGTGGGACATCATTGTAAACACTCTCTGTAATCCAGGTTGGCTGTCTATGTGGTGGAATCCTAAAATGGAACATATGTCCCATAGTCAATAAGTTATATCTATTGAGATGACTCAAAGGATATCAAAAAGATGCATTTCTATGAAACCCAAGAAATTAGTGTTTTCATGTATCGAGTTGGAAATCAGAAGTCAGGGTCCTGGTGTATAGATACATTAGCTGCCACAACAACATTGGACTCCCCAAACTAAAAATTATACTCAATACACATAACACTATTGCTCCATTGAAAATATTATTGTCTTAGTTCATCGATAGAACAATCTCCTCTGATACCACGTTGTATTGACCTGTTCCCTGGGGCCCTTGCGGTGACTACCCCATGCTCGCCTTCCATAGGCCAGGGGGTGGTGACTAGCACCAGAAGAAATATTCCTAAAATGGGAAAATATTTATTTTTTTACCCTCACACACACTGTCTAGGTACACAACAAGATTAAACTACATAGTAAGAATGCTAAATTAAAAGTTTAACTAGAAGTGAATGGGACATTATAAAATCCAAACTGAAAGAGATACATCAAAAGGAAAAATAGATCTTGAGGTCATCCACCAAGGACCCTACATGAAGTGTACATACATATCCTCTCTACGGCTCTCCACATCAACCAGCCACCTCCATGAACCATCTAGTCCTGACTCCACAACCTTAGTCAAAGATTTCCACTGCCTGTACAAGACACAATAAGTTGTGGGTGAAGCCCGTGCAGAGGTGAGCATAGCATTACCCAGTAGGGACCCTGAGACCCCTGAAGGTCTCTAGGAATTCCACAATGGAAAAACAACAAAGCATGATCTCAATTAGAATGTAATTATAAAAATAATTAGTTCAAAATAGGTATATAACATAAAGAATGTGAATAATAAGGAATAGTCATAAAGCTAAATCATCATATTCTTTTGGGAAATTCAACTATTTAACCATGAATAATTTGATCTTTCACAGATCCACATAGTGTTGTATTTCAACGATCGACACAGGTTTTTATGTCTTCGATCCACACAGTGTTATAAGTTGCTGATCCAAGACGGGTCACTCTAAAGCCGGTCCTCGTTGGGTCGCGATACAAATGATCCACACAGGGTCGTAATTCATTGATCCACACATGGTCTTAATTTTTCGATACACACATGGATGTAATTCATCAATTCACACAGGGTTGTAAGTCATTGATCCAAGATTGGCTACTCTAATATTGTTCCATTTTCGGTCACACTACTACTAATCCACACGAGGTCGTTCTGATACCGACCCTCAAAGGGTTGTTTTTCACTTGATAACTACACATTATTTTCTTACCCTTAGTGTACTTGAGTTCTAAGAAACAGCTACTCAAGATATAGGTTGTACCTCAACCACCACGATGTGCCACAAAGTGGTATCCCAAACAAGAACCATGTCATAAGGGTTCCAATGCAATAGATGACGTATCAATCAGACACCCGATCTGTAAGTTATAGACATTTTAATATCGGGGGCCCATTTGGATTCAAATATGATTCAACCCACCCATACTAAAACATTATCAAAAACACATGTAGAGTATATTTAAAGGACTACCTCATCTTATGGTTTTAATCTCTGCTGGCGGTTCATCAAATGAAGGTTTAGTTTAGCAGATATGCACCCTTTAAGTGAAATTGGTCACAATAATTCTGGGTCGAGTCCGCCCGGTCGGGACGACCTAATCCGAACTAGTATAGGTCAACCCAGGTCCAACCCAGCTTGGACTGTCCTAGCTTGGAATGAACCAGACAGTCCTAAATCGGATGGGCCCGGCCCGGACCGGCTGGACCCGGTCCGGTCGGCCTGCTAGGCGTAGCCTGCCAGCTGGGTGCGGACCTATCTCCCCACCAAACAGACCAAACTCTGTTTGGTTTTCAATAGCCGATGCCAGGATGGAACTACCTTTTTAGCTGACTTGTCACATGGACTGGTCGAGGGTAGGAACCGTAGTCCAGGTCTCCCTCCGCCGCGGCCGGAGTCGCAACATCTCCTCCGTGTTGCATCATCACCGTCAATGCAGCCATCGTCAGCCTACTACCCTCTATCTTCCACGATTCCTTTGGGCACCACCACGTCCTAGCGGTTGGTGAGATCCAGCCACCGCCTCCTCTAGTTGACGATGCTACTACATCGATGGAGCTTCTGCGGGCCTCCTTCGAAGCTCTGTAGGTCTGTTTTCTTTTCTAACTATGACAATGGGCCTCCCAAGATGCTACAATCAGTGTGTGGCCCCCAGTTTCCTATTTCCTTCATATTGATCTGTCTTCCATGAATAACTCAAAAACTACCGAGATTGGCCGAGGGTCTAGGCCTTATCAGTTTTTCCCGAGCCCTCTGCGTTAGCGTTACAACAAGGAAAGAGTTGATACGCAATCAATATAAGATGAATTAATACACTCTTTGAAATAAATCAAGACAAAACCCAACCTAAAATGCATTGGAAGATGTTGTGGATGGGGAAGAAGGGTCTCTATTCGTAGAAATTCATCGTCATATATTCCTTACTCATTCTTTGTTGGAGTATGTTTTTGCTTGCATTTCGTTAGAGCTTCCTCACGTCGATCCCCACAACCCATGTCATAGGTATTTTTAAATAGAAGAGAACGAACCACCCATGTTGTGTTTTATTAATTCAATTAATTAACGAAACACAACTAATGTTCCATTATTTTAATGAACTTAATTGTTATGAAATGAAAGGTTCATGTCATTAAATGAATCACATTCAAGCCTGACGTAACACCGCAATCTCTCCATCCACCGTTCAATGAAGAGAAGTGAATAAAATAGCTCATGAAGTTATTTTATTAATTTTTTGTAAAGTCCAAAAATTAACTTTGTCTTCCAACCCTTGCTGTTCAAAGTTAAGAATTGCCTAAATGACTCCTGACACTTGAAATTCAATGATGCCCTCAGATTTTTAATCCGAGCACCAGTTCAAAAAATATAAATCACCGCTTGAATGTTTACTGAATGTACCATAAAAAAGTTCAAAATTTCATTCAGGGCTCTCTGTGCCTCATAATCACATGCCATAAATTTTCATAGACTCGTAATAATCTTAAATAATTTGAAAAAAATTGTATAGAAAATTCAATGTATTTACAATTCACCAATGAATATCATTATATATTATCAAAGGCTACTATTTGTTAGTCCATCACTGTCTTAGGAAGGTGAATAATGTAACATATTCTGTACATATAAGTAATCCCAAAATAATATCCAATGATGGTAAATGGGAGGGATCCAATCAATAAATACATGCAATGGATGGAGAATTTAATTGTAAAGGAAGGGAAAAAATTCTATCTTTATCAAATGATTTCCAAAATATCTATTCTAGAGAATATAAGGAATTCTCTTGTATATGATGTTGAAATAAAAAATAATGTGGATTCTATTAAAAGGAAAATTCATTAGAGTTCATCATTGATGAAGAATGATTTTTTAGACTTGGTACATAACTATATATACAACCAGATATAGACATAATAATGTAGATATTATTTGATGTTCATTTCGTAATGTTGTCTATCCAACAAGGAATAAAAAATATATATAGATATTATTTAGATAAATCTTAATAAAAAATTTTAATTGGGATTTCATAATATACATCAAATTTCATGGTTTATTTACAATTTATGTTTTAAAGATAAAAATAAAAAGACAAAATTTAATCATTACACATACCTTTATTGAAATTTGAGAAAACCACAATGGATTTTTTCATGGGAATTCTAAATAAATATAATTTAATTGATTCTATATTGGATTAAGTAGATCATCTTAAAAAATTCTCACTTCATTAGAATTCAAGGGGACTTGTAACTCAATCATTTATAAATGATATATAAAAGATTAGTGGTTTTCAGACATGTTCCACTACTATCGATTTCATTTTATTAACATCCTTGGTTCACCTCAATGTTTATTAAGAGTAGTCAATATGATTAGAATCCAAATTTTATCATTGGCATGACCTATCATCCATAGAATGATAACAAAATATGAATGAACTATATAGAATCTTCATTATATTATGATATTTTTCTCAATAAACATTATAAGATATTGGGATTAATATAAAACATTAAAATAGTTCTCCTTAAATAATATATTCTGCTCATGTATTTATATATCATTATATATCACCCTATGGGAATATACTTATTACTCAAACATGCTAGAATAAAAATTGATAACATAAGAAACTGGGACCTAAACATATTAATAAAATGAAGAGAGGGAAAAATCCCTCCAACAATATTACATGGTTGATCAAAATGTATATAATAGATATGTTTATAATAATTGATGAAATATGGGGTTTTGGTAGAGATAAAGTGTTCATTTATACAACTCATTGGAAGAGAGTCATGAGCTGTATAAAAATGGAAATATTAGTACACAATATGTTAACACCATTGAGATTCCTAATCACATCAGAGCTATGGCTTATTGGCTATCACTCAAACCAATACTACCTCAAGTAAATAACATGCTCACTGTATCCATATTTTGGAAGTACATACCTAATATATCATGTGTACTAATTGTATAGGTGGCCTAGATGAGGAATGATCTATTTTAAGTAGAGAATGCCACAAAGATATTAGACATTAGATACAGTGTTATACAGAACAAGGCAAATCATCTGGTCAAATTTATCTTGTATAAGCATAAGTATAAGGAGGAATCATGAGATCATGAGAAAAAAAAGATGTATCCTCTTTATTTTAATCATAGAGTACATAATGAAATTCAGGGGTGAATATTTCAAATGGGGGAATAATGTTACAACTAATAATTATTGACAC
The DNA here is from genome assembly GCA_963277665.1 of Viscum album. Classification (NCBI taxonomy): domain Eukaryota; kingdom Viridiplantae; phylum Streptophyta; class Magnoliopsida; order Santalales; family Viscaceae; genus Viscum; species Viscum album. The sequence continues at coordinate 126,040,470 of OY728160.1, forward strand.
ATTCCTATCATGGGGTGTGAAAAAAAAATCCTATGTTAAAATGTATTATAGTGTCTTACCTAGGATCTCTCTAGAGAGGAGTGCTCAACTATAATTTTTGTCACTTTAAATAAGATAAATAAGTGATGTTGTTTTTGAAATTGTTTGATTTGGAAAATACAAGAAAAAACTAAATAAAGTAAATTAATTAAGTGATTTTTTTCAAAAAAATTGACAAATGATGTGATTTAAATTAGTGATATGAATTGGAGATCAGGTTAGGGTCGGTTTTCTAATTGTAATTATATCATAGTTCATTATACCCAATTCTCCTCTGTTAAATCGTTAAGAGTGAGAATCCACAATCGTTTCTTCTCACTACCTTTGTCAATTAAAAATGTGAGAATAAACCTTACTAAAATATTAGGTTGGTCTACTCTCCATCCAATGTGTAATAGAGTTGAATAAAATACCCCCGATTATCTTAGGAAATTCCCATTTAGGTCTGGTTTATCCCAAGTAATCAAGAACATTCACTACTCCTCACACATGTACCGGTGATCACCATGTACTTCACCACTAAGTCTTGGTCTATTCCATCATTTATAAACCATAACCTAGTGTAGGGAGATATTAATAATTGTCCTAATATAAATGAACAATAGAATCTAAAATCAGATACAATCTAATATGATAATAAAAACTATTATAAGAAATTGACACTGATTCATAGAAGGGAAAAGATGACATTAAAACATTAATAAAAGGAACTCAAGAAAGACAACCTGAAAAACCTCTCCTTCCCAAATCACACAGAAGGTTACCCCACCATCGTAAGGGTAATTGTGACTAAGGGTAAAAAATAATTCATTAAAAAACTAAGAAGAACAAAATAGAGAAAACAAAGAAGAGAAAATTTGATCCTCCAGAATATGTCCTCCAGAAATAGGCCTCTGTTATGCCCACCAGACAGCCGAAATTCCCTAAATACCCTACTTATAGAATGTTGTAAATGTAGTTTTCTATCAACTCCAAAAAATTTAGAGTCATTAGATATTTGTAAATATTGATATGTCTGAATCAATGACCATTACATTTCTGGCCTCCAAAAACTGTTTCACCAACTCCACTTCGACGTGCCAAAAAGAGGCCTTGATTAGCTTTATATTTTTTAACCAATATTTTGAGCCATCCTTTGAATGTTCTCTATCAACACCAGCTTAAAAAAACTCATTATAAAGTCGGCTGAAGGAGATATTCCATATTTAATGCAGTGGGGTCCACTCTGCCTGCCAAACTGATTTCTCAATTTGATTAATTTTTATGTACCATTGGGTTTCGAATTGCGTCTTGGTCAAGAAGACATATTTTAAGCCCAAGAACATATGAAGCCTACAAAAAAGGATTCACATCTATTAGAAAATTTGTTTAAATGTTATATCCGAAAACCGAAGCTATATAAAACTGTCAATTTTAAAGAATTACCCCTTTTCACATTTAAGCCAAAAATACACCAAAAACACATAGATGATGAAAATATACTCAAATTGAATAATTGAGAGGGAATAAATCATTTAAAAACATATTAATATTAATGAAAATATTAACTTTATCAATTCCCCCACACTTATCACTTGGACTCCTGGACAATTCAAAATCAAAATAAAATAAAAGAAAATTCAAAACACATATCCTTGAGATCCACCAATTTGAAAACAAGAAACAAAATATATTCCTGCCTTCTCAAACACTATTATTTCATGTTCTTAATTTAAGATCATTAAATATATTTACTCTTCATTTATCATCCCGTGCACACATAACACTTACCAAAATTTCATTATCTCTCATCACAAAAATTTCATTTATTTTAGAAATATCTTTCTCATCCAAACTAATGAAAGGGTCACCATAGGCTTAATAAATTCCTACATCTCCGCCCGATGTGAGTCAAAGACATATGTTTATCATGAGGAGATGTCAAGGTTGTTCTGTGGCTTTAGGTTGGTAGGATTTAGATGTGAATATTATGAGGCTGAATGAAGAGGGCTTGGCTCTTTTTGAAGCAAAATTGCATTACTCTAATTCTCACACAAGTATGGTCTCCTCTTCACTCCACTTAGTAGAAAATAAGATCCTTCTTTGTGGAATATCAAGGAATGTTCACTCAGTTCATCATTTCATCAGAAAAAATTAAAAACTTCTCAAATAAAATATTTCTTAAAAGCCCCAGAAAAGGAACAACTTTCTTTCTTGATTAGAAGCTCCAGAAAGGCAAAACTTCTCTCATTGTGAAAGCTCCAGAAATGGCACAACATTCCGAAAAATAATTTTTTTCATAAAATAACATCTCTTTAGCATTTTATTTTCCACCAATGGTTTTAGAAAATGATCTATCACCACACAAGACAACTTCCCCTATACTTAAGTTCAACTAGATCATGCAATTTCATTTCAAGAGTTGGTTGAATAGGGAAAATTTGCTTGTAATTTGGCTAACCTAACAGGATGTTCATGGCTTTTATGGGCTACAGGGATTAAATTTATAGGGTAGGATAGAATGAAAGGTATTATCTTGAAAAGGGAGCTTACAAACCAATGAAATTCCTCAATCATTTAAAACACATGTACCCCAAACCCTCATGTTTTGAAAGGAATAAATCAAATTATGGTTAAAACAAGCATGGTTTGGCTCTCCCAAGAAGTGAGGTGAATGTAAATAATATGAAAATAATAGGTTCATATGCCTCATAAAAATGTGATTTTAAATATGATGAAAATGATATTTGGTATGGGACACAAAAAATAGATTATGTTTCATAAAATTTATAATTAATTGAACCTGAAACAATGTCATTTTCAGCATTCATTTAAGCTCAGTTTTAGGGAATAAATTATTTCTCCCATGGAAATGGGTTTAAAAAATGTCAAAGATAATCATTTCTGCTCAAAATTTTCAAAAACATACAAAATTTGAAAACATAAACTCCATTTTTTCATTTTGTTTAAAATATGTGAAAATAGGAAGACAAATAATAATAATACTAAACTAAAAGGGTTCCCTCCCACACACATAAATGATGTAATTTCCACAATTCATTCAAATGTATTTAACATGTATTGAGATTTGAAAAAAAAATGAATCACAACAAGGAAGCATGTGTAAAGGAGAGGTATGACCTGGTGGATTTTATTGATAAATATGTTGGAGGAGTGTGATCTCCTCATTGGATTGGATGGAATGGTCCAAAGGAATATCTTCAGCCTATGCCCATTAACAGTGAATGGATCCTTCGCTCCATCCTTCACAATCTGAACAGCACCAAAATGATATACATGAGTAACTCTAAATGGACCTTCCCACCTGGAAAGAAGTTTACCTGGTATCAGCTTGAGTCTTGAATTGAATAACAACACTTTGTCTCTAGGATGAATGTCTTTTGGTTGAATTAGTTTGTCATGAGCCACTCTTGTTCAGTCTTTAAAAATCCTAGAATTTTCAAATTCATCCCTTCTAATTTCTTCCAACTCCTATAACTGCAATCTTCTCTCCTTCCCCGCACTTTCAATATCCAGATTCATCTTCCTCACAACCCAGTATGCCTTGTGTTCCAATTCCACAGGTAGGTGACAACCTTTCCCATAAGTCAACATATATGGACTCATTCCAATTGGGGTTTTGTAGGCTATCCTATAATCCCATAATGTGTCTTTAAACCTTTTTCTCCAATCCTTCCTATTTGGATTAACAGTCTTTTTCAAAATTCCTTTTATTTATCTATTAAACACTTTGGATTTCCCATTAGTCTATGGATGATAGGGATTTGATGTTTTATGATGAACCCCATACTTTTTCAACAAATACTCCATTCTCCTGTTGCAAAAGTGAGTCCCTTGATCACTAATTATTGATCTGGAAACTCCAAACCTACAAAATATGTTATCCCTGACAAAATTGAAAACATCTTTTGCATCGTCAGTCCTAGTTGCTTTTGCTTCTGACTATTTGGAATCATAATCAACAGAAAAAAGAATATTAGCATTTCCTAATGACATTAAGAAAGGTACAATAAAATCTATCCCTAAAACTTAAAAAATTCCCCAAAAATTAAGTGGAATCTGGGGAATTTCTTGTCTCTTTGAAATATTTCCTCTAAACTGACATTTTTCACACCGTTTGCAAAATTCATGAGAATATTTGAAAAGTGTTGGCTAATAATGTCCAGATTCTAAAACCTTCTTTGTATTCCTTTGAGGTCCAAAGTGGGCTCCACAAGCTAATGTGTGACAAAAATTACAGACTAATTCAATTTCATTTTTTTCAAACATCTTCTTTTCATTTGGTCACTGAAACTCTTCCAAAGAAATGGATCATCCCATATGTAATATTTAGATTCAGATTTCAATATGTGAATTTGGAGAGAATTAAAATGAGATGGGACTTGAGATGTTACGAGATAATTTACCATGTCACCATACCAAGGTACTTAAACTTCAATCAAGTATAACTACTCTCCTGGAAGGTGATCATTTATTGGTTCAGTGTATGGAATTTCAACTTCAGCGGTGTTGCATAGTCTACTTAAGTGATCAGACACTTGGTTCTCAGATCCCTTCTTATCTTTGATTTCTATTTTAAACTCTTGTAGTAGTAGCATCCATCTCAGAAGACTTGGTTTTGCTTCATCCTTCTTCATCAAGTACCTAAGTGCTGCATGATCAGAAAACACAATGACTTTGGTTTCGTGCAGATATGATCTAAATCTCTCTAAAGAAAAAACAACTACTAAAAAATCTTTTTCTATTGTTGTGTAGTTGATTTGGGCCGCATCTAGCGTTTTTGAAGCATATACAATGACTTGTGGCCCGCCCTCAATTCTCTAATAAAGGACTGCTCCAACTACCCAGTTTAAAGCATCACAAAGTTCCTCGAATGGTTCTTCCCAATTGGGTGGTTGCATTATTGGTTGTGGAATAAATCTCATTTTCAACTCATCAAAGACATCCATACATGAACCATTGAAATTGAAATCAGCATCATTCAAAAGTAATCTAGAGATAGGGATGGAAATATTACTAAAATATTTGATAGACCTTCTGTACAATCATACATGTCCTAAAAATGATCTTACATGTTTCACACATGTTGGGTAAGGAAAAGAATATATCAGTTAAATTTTTGATTTATCAAAATAAATTCCTTTCTATGAAATTACATGCCCAAGGAAAATTCCTCTCTCAACCATAAAATGACACATTTCAAAATTCAAAACAAGGTTCTTTTCAATTCATGTTATCAAAACTTTTTCCAGAATTTTCAAACAAAGGTCAAATGAATTTCCAAAAACTATGAAATCATCCAAGAAAACCTCCAAGAAATCATCAATGTGATCAGAAAATATATTTACCATACACCTCTAAAAAGTACCTGGTGCATTACACAATCTAAATGGAATCCCTTTGAATGAAAAAGTGCCAAATGGACAAGTAAAGGTAGTATTCTCTTGATCTTTAAGAGCAATGGGTACCTGAAATTTACCTGAAAATCCATCAAAAAAGCAATAATGAGTTCTACCTGCCAAACTCTCTAGCATCTGGTCCATAAAAGGGATAGGGAAATGATCTTTTCAAGTGACCTGATTCAACTTCCTAAAATCTATGCATACTCTCCAGCTATTCTGAATTATCATAGGAATTAATTCATTATTTTCATTATTTACAATGGTTAGGATAGTTTTCTTTGGGACTACATGGATGAGGCTAACCCATTGTGAATATGATATGGGATAGATGATCCTAGCTTCTAATAGATTCTAAATTTATTTTTTCACAACCTCCATCAGGGTGGGGTTAAACCTCCATTGGGGTTGTCTGACAGGTTTAGAATCACTTTCAAGAAAAATTCTGTGTGTGAAAATTGTTGGGTTTATTCCAGGGATATCACCTAATATCCACTCTATCGCTTGGAAATTCTCTTTCAAAATCTCAATCAGTGATTTTTCATAAGATTTAGATATATTATTAGCAATTATTAGTGGTAATTTCTCTCCCTCCATAAGGTAAACATATTATAAATCAGTGGGGAGTGGTTTTAATTCTAGATTAGGAGGATTATCAAGGGTTGAAAATAAATTTAGGTTCTCCACTTCCAATGGTTTGACATCCTTCACACATGAAATCATATCATCTTCATTATCACTTAACAATTTATCAAAAAAAATCATATTTTACCTCTTCTTACAATAGGAAATCAGAATCTCCATGAGTTTGGGCATCCATATGTTCAATGATATTTTTAATGGAAAAATTCTCTAATAATGATAAAAATTCATGAAACATACCTGATTCATCAATTGGTTCTATACCATCATCATGGGAGAGTGAGAAGATTGAATGATCATTTGATGTGTTCCTCATTGATTCAAAAATATTGAAGTGGACAGTGTTTCCTCCAAACTCCATGGTAAGTGTCCCTTCATGGACATTGATGATGGTTTTGGCCATCTTCAAGAAAGGTCTCCCCAAAATTATTAGTGAGTGTGATTGAATCCTATCATATTCCATATTCAACCCATTAAAGTTAGCAGGGAATAAAAGATCTTTGAATTTTACTAAGACATCCTCTAGAACTCCTACTAGGAACACTGTTGATCTGTTTTCAAGATGGAACACTACTCTTGTGGGATTCATGTATCCCATAGGCAAAGAAGTATATACTGAGAGAGGTAATAAATTAATTTATGCACCTAAATTTCACAAATCATTAGAGAAATTTAATGAACTAATGGTTCTTGGAATAAAAAATGTCCCATGATCATGACATTTGGTTGGAAATTATGGTGTGATAAGAGGTGAGATACTTCTTCCCAAATTTATCCTCTCATTCCCTTGAAGTCTCCTTTTATTGTTTCAAATATCCTTCAAAACTATAGCATAATTTGGAATTTTTTGAGTGCTTCAAGCAGTGGTATGTTGATTTCCACTTTCTGAAAGGTGTCCAAAATTTCTTTTTGCAGTGCTTCTTCTTGTAACCTCATTGATTCAGTCATCCTTGATGGAAATGGTGGGGGTATATCTTTCATATCCCTTTGTTTCTATTGAAATTGTGTTTCTTGTTTATTATTTCTTGGCCTATCCTTCTCCATCTCTTCATTATTATCTTCTTCCCGATTAATTTTCATAGAATTGTCATCATTTCCAAATTCATTCTCTCCTAGATCAGTTATTCTAATTTCAGGTTCAATAGTGGATGGTGGTGGGAGTTCTTTTCTAGTTCTTGTAGTTATAATACTAACATTATCTTTTGGGTTTGGGATTTTTTTAGAAGGGAGTTTACCTGTATTTTTGGTCAGAATGTCCATGAGAATTCCAAACTTATTAGACAAATCATTAATGGTGTATTTCAGTCCTTCGAACTCAAATTTTTGTTGATTTTTAATTGGAGGTTGTGCCCTGGTGGATGGTTTCTCATAGGTTCATTGAAGATTAGTTGGTTTTTAGAAAGAGGCTGGTTATAAGATTGCTTCTATTGAAATGTTGGTGGATTCTGGAATTGATTCTGGAATGGTGGTTAGTTTTGAAACTGGTTTTGGTATGGGGGTCCACCTTGATTCTGCTGATTTCTAAACCCATATTGGACTTTGTTAGGATCTCTCCATCCTTGATTTTGTTGGAACTACCATGGATGAAAGGCTGTTGCACATGTTTCCATTCACTATATTTTAGAACATTGGTCAGTGAAATGATCAGGTGATGAGCATAAACCACATACCATAGCTATCGCTTGTTGGTCACTAACTTGCTTCATGGCAACCAGCCTCACCAAACAAGTAGGCTCTCCAATCCTATTTTATAATAAGGTTGATGTATGAGATGTGTGTATCTCATAAATACCTCTTGTTTCTATACCTATTGTTCCAAACTGCTATGAGTTCTGGGAAATCCTCTCAATCAATCCCCTTGCTTCTTCTGGCGACTTACCAATCAGTGCACCTCCAGATGATGCTTCAAGAAGGTTTCTATCATTTTCTAGTAGTCCATGATAGAAGAGGACAAGAAAGTGATGTTCCTCAATGTATTCATGTGTAAAACTGGCATATAGCTTCGTAAATCTCTACCAGTACTCATAAAGGGTTTCTTCAGATGATTTCCATATAGTGTAGATTTCATTCCGAATGGCGGTTCTTCTAGAGGAGGGGAATAATATTTGCATAAAAAATATTTCCAGGTCATTCCATTCATGCACATATCCTAGTTGTAGGCTGTACAACCATTATTTTAAAGCCCCATCCAATGAAAATGGAAATTCCTTCCACATTACCTGCTCCTCAGTAATTCCTCGGGGTCTGAATGTTGAGCACACATATGTGAACTCTTTAATGTGTTTGTTTTGATCCTCCCCTACCAAACCATGAATCTTTGAAAGCAAAGATATCTTGTTAGGTTTAATTTCAAAATCATTTTGTAACACTACAATTGAATGTTGATTGTTTTGATTAAGGAATTTTGGTGCACAGAGGTCTCTAAATGTTTGGTTTTAATTTTCAGCCATGCTGACAGGCTGAGAGTGAACACTAGAAGTTTCACTTGAGTCTGCAAAGAGAACTTACTCAAATTCAGATTCCAAATTAAGGTTTCTAAGTCTATTCAACAAGTTTCTTTCAATTTCGGGATATATGGGAAAAGGTTCAGTTTTTGATGTTCTAGTCATGCAATCTTGAAGAGAAAAGAGAAGGGAAAGAAAAGAAAAGATATGTTGGAACTACCTCCCTGAAAATAGTGCCATGTTTTGACACATGCCTATCATGGTGTGTTGAAAAAACATATATAACCTAAGTTAAAATGTATTATAGTGGGTCACCTAGGATGTCTCTAGAGAGGAGTGTTCAACAATACGTTTTGTCACTTAAAATAAGAGAATGAAGTGATGTTGTTTTTGAAATTGTTTGATTTGGAAAATACAAGAAATAAACTAAATAAAGCAAAGTAATTAAGTGAAATTTTCAAAACCAATTGAAAAATGATGTGATTTAAATCATTTATATGAAATTTTGATCAGGTTAGGGTCCGTTTTCCAAATGTAATTCTATCGTAGTTCATTATACCCAATTCTCTTCTACTAAATCATTAAGAGTGAGAGTCCAAAATCATTTCTTCTCACTCCCTTGGTCAATTAATAATGTGAGAATAAATCTTAATAAAATCTTATGATGTTATACTCTCCTTAAAATGTGTAATAGAGTTGTATAAAATACCCCCAAATATCTTAGGCGATTCTCAATCAGGTATTGTTTATCCCAAGTAATCAAGAACATTCACTACTCCTCACACACGTACCGGTGATCACAGAGTACTTCACCCCTAGGTCCTGGTCCATTCCATCATTTATACACCATAACCTAGTGATGGGAGATATTGACCTTTTTCCAAATATAAATTAACAATAGAATCTAAAATCAGATAAAATCGTACATGATAATAAAAACTGTTATAAGAAATTGAAACTGATTCACAAAAGAGAAAAGATGACTTTAAAACATTAACATATGGAACTTATGAAATACAACATGGAGAACCTCTCCTTCACCAATCAAACAGAAATTTACCCCACCATGGTAAGAGAAATTTTGACTAAGGAGAAAGAAGAACTCATTACAAAACAAAGAAGAACAAAAGAGAGAAAACAAAGAACAAAAAATTTGATGCTCTAGAATCTGTCCTTCAAGAGATTGCCTCTATTCTGCCCACCAGATGGCTGAAACTCTCTAAGGTACCTTCTTATAGAAATTGTTAAAGAAGTTTTATATCTATCCTAAAAATTTGAGGGTCATTGGACAGCTGTAAAGAAATATATGGATAAATAAATTATCATAACCTTTCTGGACACCAAAAGCTATTTCACCCACTCCACTTTGACTCGCCAAAAAGAGGCCTTGATGAGATTCATGTTTTATAAAATTTATTGTGAGCCGTCCTTTGAATGTCCTCTATTGAAACCAGCTACAAGAACTTCATTATAAAGTCAGATGAAAGAGATATTTCATATTTAATGCAGTGGGGTCCATTCTGCCTGCCAAACTGATTTCTCAATTTGAATGACATTTCTGTACCATTGGGTATCAAATTGGGTCTTCGTCCAGAAGACATATTTGAATCCCATGGACATATGAAGCCTAAATAAATTATTGAATTCAATTGGACCAATATTTTAAAAGTTATACATGAAAAATGGAAGCTATATAAAAATGCAATTTTACAGAATTACCCCATTTTCACATTTAAGCCCAAAATACACCAGAAACACAGAAATGATGAAAATATACTCAAATTGAATAATTGAGAGGGATTAAATCATTGAAAAATTATTAATAATAATGAAAATATTAACTATATCAATTATATATATGAAAATTTCATTATAAATAATAATCTTTTTTACATATAGAGTATTTTATTATTGTATAAATATCATACACCATAACAGAAACACTCTAATTATATTTAGGGGATAAGTAGGGTCATAATATGACTATTGTGTGTTATGGTTGTTGAGAATTGTGAAAATAGAAATTTTATAAGTTATATGGTAACTATTATAATTACTATATATTAAGGGTAATAATAAGAGCTAATATATATTGAAGGGAAAACGATTTTCTTTAACTAGAAGGATCATTCCTTATGAATATAACCTATTATAACATTTTCGAAAGTTATCATTCATGTTGTTCACTACAGTTATTAAAACATTTCATACATAATTATTACATCTTATTAGATTATTATTAAATAAATAAAAATATGATCCATGTTATATTTTTATTGGTTTAGTATGTTTGGAAGTGTGGATTCATGAAAAAATTATTCGTATGAGATTTACATCATCTCTCATTTAGTTCTTCACAATATTCCCCCAATTAAACATGTGAAACCAATAATCCTTCTCTATAATATACCACCCCAAGACATTACAATATTTTCCTTTTAGAATAAATATAATTTTTTCTTGATAAGCTTTATTCACAGTTTTAAGCTTACACTATGTCCGACAATGAATTAACTTATATTATATGAAATGCCAGGCTTTACAAACTTTTAATGGCTATCCTTTTATAAATTATTTTCCACAGGTATATGAATCTAATTTTTAAAAATACTCATCATTTTTGAATTCAGGTTGTCAAAAAAATTGTTGATTTTTTTGGGTTTTTCTTAAAATCTTCATTTTTTGATGAATAGTTAAAATTACTCTAATTTTGTTAAAAATAAACATCTAATTTAATTAATTATTAATATTGAATTATATTTTAGATTTTGTTTATAGTTAGAATATATCATTAAAACATTTATTTATACAATTAATTTTATTATAATTATTATTTCATTTAATTGACTATAAAAACCTAACAAACTTTTGAACATTTTTCTACTTTAAACCTCCATTATTTTTTTCTATCTATGAGATTAGTGTTAATATTAATTTTCCCACGTTTGTGAATTCAATTTAGAATTTATGATGTATAATGATATAATTAGTATGATATTTTTTGTCTAATAATATCAACCTAATATTTTGACCAAAATTATTAGTTAATATTAATAAAATTAATTACAGTGATTAAGGTATTCTTAAGGTTAATAAAGGACTAAACCAAAATATTAAGGAACAAAATGATATGTAAACCTCTCCCAAATCCATTGGATTCTAATAACTTGATAATTTCCCCACATGGTTCAATCTATATTTGATAATGTGATATTATTAAATGGAAGTGCCCTATATAAAAGGGTATGTAAAGAAAAAGACAAAAAGGGAATTTTTCTTACCATTAACAATTATAAAACATTGAGATATGTAAAAAACCCTCATATCTTCAGTTATAGATATCATTTTAAAATATATATGGGTTATTTTTTTCATAAAAAATTATCAATTTTTTTATATGGTTTAGGTACAAAAAAATTCTTATGTAACACCAATGTAGTGATTATTTGTTTAATAATTAACAAAAAAAATTATACTATATATATTAAAAGTGTAGTTAATTGATTGAATATGTAACACCCTGACCCCAGTTACCTAGATTCAGTACTTTATTACATAACATTTGCATGATAAATGGAATCATTTCCTAGATGACTGATCAATTTAATATTATTGGAAACAAGATACATACATAAGTTCAATATTAAAACTAGAAAAGAAATACAAAGCTAATTTAAAACATTCTATCCTCCTAGATTATGCTTGAAAGTCACTCATATCTAAATTCTTCATATACTAGGAAATTTAATTATAAAAAATAAGTGCGCTCAAATTCTCAGTAAGGGTAAGAAATACTGTAGAAGATAACATAAACATTAGGCAAAATGAATAATTAAAAACACATGTAATTAAAAATAATAAACACGAACACTTCAAGGAATGAATATGAGCTGTGTAAATTATTCCATAATAAAACACAGTCATGGGGATTCTACTAGTCGAATAAACACATGAACCATCATTATTATTTTCATAATTGGGGAACATATAATGTCAGACACTCTGAAACATCTTGTCAAGGCCTCGACCAGGATGTCTAAAAATGATTTAGGCCTCGGCCAAAACCATATATCAAATTGGGAAAGGCCTCATCCAATTTCACAACTAATTGTCTCATGATACCCACTGATGCACCGATGAGCTATAGCAGACTCCACCCGTCACATACAGAGTCCAATACATATCTTATATTAAAAGATTAAAACATAACATAAACATTCGTATTAAAACTAGCATAAGAAATGTAAATAATTTAACCATAAACCATGAATGGTATAAAAATAACACATCCACAGTAAAACATATCACAAAACCATAAATACAATATTTAATATTTTTATCATAATAAATAAACTTCAAATAAGTGTAAAATTTATCAAAGGATGTTGTCATAGATGAAATCATAACTACTTGAGAGAAATTTCTCTTTTATTTTGAAATCATTTAAGAATCAAATAATCATAAAATAAAACATTTATTATGATAATATTATTATATGATTCTAAGGGAAGTATTTATGATTTTATAACGGTAGAAAAGAGCCACACCCGCTGTATAAGTTAAAAAACATTCTTACCTTAATTTTGTCGAAACGATCATAATATACCCCATTTGGAAAATGACCGAAAGATTCCATTAAAAACATATAATGTAAAATAAGGGTGTAAATGACTTTAAAAATAGTCTAGTAAAACTAAAAATGTTTTGAAATACATTTTAAGAAAACACGGAAGTGGATGATAAAGAGATCACAGTAGATACGTATGTAAAAACAACCTCAGATAATAAAGAAATTGTGAAATTAACCCTTACCTTGTAATTTTCCATGGTCTAGGGTATGTTAACTTGTTTTATAATTGTTAAACAATTTTTTTAAAATTATAAAATAACCATATATGTAAATATGATATCATATATGATCTTATAATATTTCTTTGTCAATAATATTTATGAAGTATCACCATTTCGGGTGTTAACTGATTCGTTTTCCTTTATATACATGGTTACATAAGCCATGATTATTATGAATAGAATGTATTTGATTCATATAATGAATGATATTTGGTTCATAAACATTATTTTCAATCATAAAATCTAAATTATTCTTGAATGATTATGATGGGGATTGAATCTCATCGCGTTCGTGGAGACGGTAATCTGTACGTACGCACGAGCGAAAATATTATTATATTGATAGTGAAATTTTATGTAATTTGAGGTTATATCATATATACAGAATAATTAACATGTTATATTTATTATTTACATTAGATAAAATCATTATTATACCCATCCAAATAATGAAGTGTTTGAATAACAAACTACACCACGACATGGAGATGGTACTCTGTACGTACAAATATATGGTGGCATTGTCATTTATAGGATTGATAGAATAGTGAATATGGTTGTAACATATTTATAATAACATCACAGTATGTATAAGGTACTGTATTTATTATTTTGGTATGGAAACAACATATAAAGTGGTAGTGTAAGAAGAAAATAACTTGAAAGAGGGTGGTGAAATTATTACCTCTACTTCGGGTGTTTCCTTTTGAGTTGATCAAAAGGGCTCCATAGGGAGGATTTACAATCAAAGTGAGGCATCTATGATTAATTTAGGTATGCTGGAAGGATATTTGGGCTAGATTTGGCCGAGCCAAAAGGATTTGGAGTTGTGAAATTAAGAGAAGGGGAAGTGCCCTTTTATAAGAGAGGTGAGGGTCACTTTAGAGAATGTCTGGAATAATATTTTATAATAAAATAATTTTCGGTTTCAAATGGCTAAAAAATAAATTATTTCTAGGATAAGATGTGGATGGGTCACAAATCACTTAACCGACTGGTTTTAGATAAGTTTATGTCATCATATTAACCTTATCTTTTAGATTTAACACATATTTTAATAGTTTGACATTTACCATGTCTCTTTTTATTTTTATGTTATATGGTATATAAACTTACTATAACATGCCAAGAGAACCCAAAGTGGTTCATTATTTATATATATAAACCTTATCTATGTACTTTCGGAGAGCCTTATATTTTTATTAATATTATATTATTAAATTATATAATATTTGTTTTTAAAACACATTTATGTAAATTTTGACACTATTTAGTATTTTGTTTTTGTAAAAGTCATAAAAGCATGATTAATTCACAAAATTTAATTTAATCCACCCTAAGATGTCATATTATCCTAAAAAATTAGTGGAATTAATCAACACTCTCAAATTATATTTATTTATATTTTTATAATATCAATTATTTTAATATTTGATTATTTAGGTAATTACTGCATCATCATTATGATATAAATAAATTTAATTATTTAATGTCTAAAAATTATAAATAAAATATATTTATGTATGAAATATTTCTATATTTATATTGAATATTTATATTTGAATTTATTTTATGTATAACCTTATATTAAAAATGTTTTAGTTATGAAAACATTAGTTTAACACTTTTAACTCTTATTAAAATTAAATAATAATAAATGTCCTAATATAGTCCAAGTGGACCAAAAGAAACATATTTTATTACTAAGGTTGTTTTTGGTCGAATTAAACTTATCTAATAGAATTAGTACATGTGTTAATGTGATAATAATTTCATTTTTACATTTAATTACCCTATTTACTTTTATCCGTGGTAAATAAATGTTAAAAGTTACTATTCACAAAAAAAATTATTTTCATCTTATTGAAAAAGATTTACTTACTAATATCAACCATGTCTCTTGTATTTTTGAAATTCAATTCTCAGAAGTGGTAAATAATGTTTTATACAAATTTTCAAATACTCCTTAGAGGTGGGTAAAATACGGTAAAAAGTCCATTAAAATTTTTATATATCTCAACATATTATAAAATGAATCCAATGAATTAAATTGAACTTATATAGGTATTATGTATCTATTTTGACCTAAAATAAATTTAAATAAAATAAATAATTATTTAAATAAAAAGTCGACTTTAACCAATAACGGAGTGTTTTTCACTACTCATTAAAAATTTAAAGTGTTCAGAAAAATACAAACAATTCACCCTAAGATAATCTCGATATTCCAAATTCAAAAATGAAGTCCATTTTGAAAAATAAAATTTATAAAATTTTAAAAAGTGGGTATTACTATTCACAATGACCAGTTTGATTGGTATTTGTGTGTTAGAATCTCGAAGTTGCGTACAATTCAAGCTATTGAATTATTTCAAGGGAAACATATCATAGAAGCTTGGGGTGTTACATTATTACCTTATTCAAATAATTTCATCCTTGAAATTATTAGAATTCTACTGCCCAAAAAGATTCAGGTGGTTCTTCATCATATGTTCCTCTGGTTCCCATGTTGCCTCTCTCATCGTATTGTTTCTCCATAGAACTTTTACCAGACCCATCATCTGGTTTCTCAACACTTGTTCTCGGGTATCAAGAATCTTGAAATGCTCTTCACAGTAATGCAGATCAGGTTCCAGCTTGATTTCCTCATAGGTGAGAACATGCGTTGGGTCAGGCATGTATTTTCTCAATAGTGATATGTGAAACACATCATGAAATTTAGATAGACTCGGAGGAATTTCCAAATGGTAAGCTACTAACCCAATTCGTTCTAGAATTTCGAAGGGTCCAATGTACTTGAGACTTAATTTACCCTTCTTACAAAATTGTATAACTCCCATCCTTGGAGATAATTTCACGAAAACATCATCTATTAATTAAAATTCCAAATCCTTCTTTTTGTTATCGGTAGAGCTCTTCTGCCTACATTGAGATGCTTTGATGTGGGTTTGGATAACCTTCACCTTTACCATCATTTCCTAAACAATTTCTTGGCAACCAACTTTTTTTCACCAACAGCATCCCAACGAGTTGGGGTGCGACATCTCATTCCACATGACGCTTTATATGGTGTCATCTGAATACTTGAATGGAAGCTATTATTATAGGAAAATTCTATCATAGGTAAATATTGATACCACGTACCTTGAAAGTCAATTGAGAAAGATCTCAACATGGCTTTTAAGGTTTGAATAGACCATTCTGATTGTTCATTAGTTTGAGGGTGGTTGGCAGTGTGCAACCGAAGTTCAGTATGCAGGGCGTTCTGTAGAATTTTCCAGAATCTTGATGTAATATAGGGTTAATTATATGAATCAATCGAAAGGGGAAATCCATGAAGTCTTAAAAATTCATTAATATATAGTGTTGCTAAACATTTAAGTGGTAAATATTCTCTTATAGAATGAAAATGTGCTGACTTGGATAGACGATCAACAATGGCCCATATTGAATCATTCATTCTAGGAGTCATTTGTAACCCCATGAAAAACCCATAATAATATCATCCCATTTCCACTAAGGTACGGGAATTGGTTTCATTACTCTCCTAGGATGTTGTTTTCTAGCTTTCAATTGTTCTAAAAATAGACATCTCGACACAAAATCTGTAATCTCTCTGATACCAACTGTAATCATAGTTTTTCTAAATATAGTTTCATAGGATTATACTAAACTACCTCTGAAAAAAAATATATTTCCCCAACCATAGTTACCGAGATTAAGTGCTTTATTACATAACATTTGCAAGATACAAGGAATCATGTCCAGAAAGACTGAGCAGTTTAGTATTTTTTGAAATAAGATACATACAAAGGTTCAACATTACAACTGGAAAACAAATACAACACTAATTTAAAACATCCAATCCTCTTAGATTATGCATGTAAGTCACTCATTACTAACTTTTTAAAATTCTAGGAAAATGAATCATAAGAAAGGGGTGAGCTAAAATGCTCAGTAAGGGTAAGAAATATAGCATAAGAAACCTAAATATTAGGGATGGTGAATAATTAAAAACACATGCCTTTACAAATGAGAAACATGAAAACTTTCTGGAAGGAATATGATCTGAGTAAATAATGTCATAAAAAATCGTAGTCACGGGTACTCTACTATTTGAATAACCACATGAACCATTATTATTATTTTCATATAAAGGGAATTTATAATGCCGGACATTCTGAAACATCTTGTCAAGGCCTCGTCCAAGATGTTTAAAACTGATTTAGGCCTCGACAAATACCATATATCAAATTGGGAAAGGCCACAGACATTTCCATTTTTAATTGTCTCATGAGACATACCGATGCACCAAGGAGCTATAGTAGCCTACACCCGTCACATACTAAGTCAAATGCATTCCCCATATAAAATGGTTCAATCATAACATAAACATTTGTATTAAAAATAGAATATGAAATTTCAATAATTTAACCATAAACCATGATTGGTATAAAAATAACACATCCATGGTCAAACATATCAAAAAACATTAAAAAAATATTGAATATTTGAATAATAATAAATCAACTTCAATCGAGTGTTAAATTTATCAATGGATGTTGACATAGATGAATTCAAAAGTATTTGAGATGAATATCTCTTTCTATTTTGAAAACATTTAAGATTCACATAATTATAAAAGAGAACATTTATTTTGAAAATATTCTTATAAGCTTGTAAGGGAATCTTTGATGATGTTATAACTGCGGAAAATAGCTGCCTCGCCATATAAGATAAAAAAACATTCTTACCTTAATTTTGTCGAAAAGGTCATAATGTACCTAGTTTGGAAAAAAACAGAAAGATTCCTTTCAATACATACACCATCAAATAAGTATATAAAAGAATTTAACCGACAGTCTTTTAAATATTAAAATTGTTTTGAAATACATTTTTAAGAAAACATAGATGTGAATGATTAAGAGGTCCCAGTATATACTTACGTAAAAACAACCTCAGATAATAAAGAGATTGTGAAATTAACCCTTGCCTTGTAAATTTACTTGGTCGAGGGTGCATTAACCTCTTGAATAATAGTTAAATAATTTTTATTAAATTATACAAGAACCGTATAAGTATATTTTATATCGTATATGATCTTCTCATATTGCTTTGCTAATAATATTTTAGTACTATCATCATTTCAGGTGTTAACTGATTTGTTTTCCTTTATATGCTAGGTTTTGTATGCCATGTTTTTTATGAATAGGATGTATTTTATTCATATACAAAATGATATCATGTTCATTAAAATTATTTTGATTCATAAAATAAAAATTATTCTTGAATGATTACGATGGGTAATTAATTCCATCATGTCCGTTGAGATGATAATCCGTACTTACGCAAGAGTGACAATATCATTATATTGATGGTGAAATAATTTTTAATTGGAAGGTATATTATATATAGAGAATCACTAACATGTTGTATTTATTATTTACATTAGTTATACTCATTTTTATACCCATCCAAATAATGAATTGTTTGAAAGAAAAACTACACCACGATGTGAAGACAATAATCTGTATGTACGCACATATGGTGACTTTATCATTTATCCGATGGATAGATTAATGAATATGGTTAAACCATATTTATAATTATATCATAGTATGTAGAAGGTACTTGATTTATTATATTATATAGAAAAACAAAGAAAGCAGAAGTGGATGAAGAAAAGAACTTGAAAGAGGGTGGTGAAATTATTACCTCTACTTCAGGTGTTTCTTTTTCAGTTGATCAAAAGGGCTCCATAGGTCGGATTTCTGATCAATGTAAGGCCACCAGGTTGAAGTGAGAGAAGTTGGGAGGATATTTGGGTATAGTTTGTTTGATCTATAAGGCTTTTGAGGTTTGAAATTAAGAGGAGGGTAAGTTCCCTTTTATAAGAGATGTGAGGGTCATTTTAGGAAAAGTTTGAAATATTATTTTATAATAAAATCATTTTCACTTTTAATGGATAACAAATGAATTATTTCAAGGATAAGGTGGGGATGGATCAAAAACCTCTCAACCAATAAGTTTTAGATACATTTAGGTCATCATATTAACCTTATCTTTTAGATTTAACTCTTTATTAAATAGTTTGACATTTAACATGTCTCTTTGTATATTTATATTATATGGTAAGTAAACATTCTATAACAAGTTAATCAAACCCCAAGTGGTTCATTATTATTATATATAACATTATCTAAGTACTTTTTCTGAACCTTAGATTTTTTGTAATATTATATCATATAATAATATAATATTTGTTTTAAAAACACTTTTAGGTCAATTTTGACAATATTTAGTATTTTGTTCTTTTAAGTCATAACCGCATATTTAAATTGAAAAAAAATAATTTAATCAACCCTAACATGTAATAGTCACCTAGAAAATTAGTGTAATTTAACAGAATTCTCAAATTATATTTATTTTGATATTTATAATATCAATTATTTTAATCTTTCATTAATAAGGTAATTACTACATCATTTTTGTGTCATAAATAAATTTAATTATTTAATTTTAAAAATTATAAATAAAATATAATTATATATGAAATCATTTATCTTTATAAAGAATATTTATTTTCAAATTTATCTTATGTATAACCCTATATTAAAAATGTTTTAGTTGTGAAAACTTGAGTTTAACACTTTTATCTCTTCTTTAAATTAAATAATAATTAATGTCCTAATCTAATCCAATTGAACAAAAGGGATCATATTGTATTAATAAGGTTGTTTCTTCTCTAATTACACTTATCAAATAGAATTAGGACATGTGTTAGAATAATTATAATATCATTTTTACCTTTAATCACCATATTAACTTTTAAACGTGGAAAATAAAAGTTAAAAGTTACTATTCACCAAAAATTATTTTCATCTTATTGAACAACATTTTAGATACTGATATCTACCACTTCTCTTGAATTTTTAAAATTAAATTCTAAAAATCTTTAAAATTAATTTTTATGAAAATTTTCCAATGCTCCTAAGTGGTGGCTAAAAGACGGCAAAAGATCATTAAAAATTTTTTATATCTAAACTTATTATAAAATGACTCCAATGAATTAAATTGAACATATATAAATATTAGGTATATTTTTTTACAAAAAATAAATTTAAATAAAATAAATAATTATAAAATAAAATGTTGGTTTTAACCAATAACACATCATTTTCCACTATTCATAAAAAATTGAATGTTTTCAGAAAAATACCAAAAATTCACCACAAGCTAATATCGAAATTCTGAATTCAAAAATGAAATCCATTTTAAAAAATAAAATTTATAAAATTTCCAAAAGTGGGTATTAATATTCATAACATCTAGTTTGATTGGGCGTGGTTTGTTAGAATCTCGAAGTTGCATACAATGCAAGCTATTGCATTATTTAAAGGGAAACATACCGTTGAATCTTGGGGTGTATAAAATTATTGTCTATATTTATTTTGAAATATTAATATATCGTGATAAACACATGAAAAAATTTATATATTTATTTACAATAGAATATTTATATTTTAAAATTATCATTAAATAAATAATGTCAAAATTGACATTACTATTATTTTATAATATTTGATTGTTATTAAATTAATTGAAATTAATAAAAATCATATATTCTTCTATCTATTTTTTAACTATTAATAAATATTGAATATGGTCAATTAATAGACAAATTAATATTTTATAATTATCATATTGGCCTATATACTATAAAAAATTGTCAACTTAGTCTGGGTTCAAGAAGCATTTTAGTGCATCACAAGTGCTTGTTGTAAAATTAATTTCCAAAATAGATGAGAATTTAGTTGTATAAAATAGATATAATATTACTAATTCATTATCAATATATTTTATACTAATTAAAACTTTAATTTATTATTAATGTTTAAATTAATTAGATTAGAAATCTACATGCTTTAATAAAAACCAAAATGATAAAATTGGGGAATCATAGAAGATAACAGCCCAAATAAGTAAAATGAACATATTTTTTATGGATGAGGTTATTCTCAACCTATATTCTCCATTAATCTATCAGTTGTCCATTAATGAGGAATATTTGGTATGATTGACCCCATAATGGTGAATACATTTTGGTATTTTCAAAAGTGCCACTCCCCCTCTATTATAAAAGGCAAGAAGTATTCTCCTTAGTCACACCTTTAGAGAAACATTGTCTCATCCAAACTCTATCCAAATAGTCTCCAAAAATCTTTACACAAGTCCTAGAAGCCTCCCCTTGGTAATAAATCATTTCAATGATTCTTTTGGTAAAAACAAAAGGATGTTACTTGATTAAGAAGTAATGCCCTCTCTCATGATTTCTAATTTCATTTCCATTCTCCACACTATATAATATTATTATATTATTAAATAAAAAAACCAATTGTCTCAATATACAAGGATTTTTTAAGATAATATTTATTCTTATAATTACACACACCTCCAGCTAATGGGTAATGAACATACAATTTCTGTGTATGGTGAACTATGGACCCATGAAACGATGATTGATCAATTTTACCCTACCACATATCATGTTGGCCATTATGATAGACACTTTATTTATATATGATATATATTTTCTTTTTTTATCTCATGCGTACGTACGGGCCACCGTGTCCATGAACAGTGAACTTCATGTCTAATATACAAATATTATGCACCATTATATATAAATAAGTAATGAATATATATTTTAAATTAATCATGTATTAAATTATTTAGATGATGAAACCGTGATATATTTTATAATAACAAAAAATAACCAGATAAAACATACACAACAAACTGGGAAATTAACACCCGAAATAGTAAAAATAATGGAAGATTGTTAGCAAACAAGTAATAAAATATTTTATGTAGTAAATATATGATATTAAAAACATTATTATGGTTATATAATTAGTATATAGCATATTTTATTCCACTATAAAGGTGGATAAATAACATACAACAAAATTATGGTTACGGTAAGGGGTTTTGTTTCAATTTACTTTCCATTAAGATATAATTTTTGCTATACACGAATTCACTTTTTCCATGTATATATTTCCATTTAACATGTTTTGTCATGATTATATTTACTCTCATAATGTTCTATGTTTTATTTAATTCATGTGTATTTATTATTTAATGGTTCCAATGTGGTATGAGACACAATGGAATATTCAAATATTATTTTTCTTCAACACTGAATTAATGTCCACATCCCTTGTCATTACATATCATTCTCTATATTATTAATGATAGATACATATTCCATATTAAATATTGATATTTTTAAGGAATAATATATGTTTTCTTATTCAATTTTAGGGATTATATGGACTGGTATGCACTGGTTTGGTACCATTTAATGAAATCCATACGGGTTGGGGACCAGTGAATGAAATCCCCTCGATGCATCAATCATCTCATGAGAAGAAATGTTTTGATGTCCACCATAGATGATTTTTACCCTATAGAAAAATCATCTTGTTAATGTTCTTAATGGAACATGCTCCATATACCAATGAAACATTGCATCCAATAATTAACCATTTCCCTCATTTAGACTCAGTTATAAACTATTCATTAGATTATTCATCGATATATCTAGGGATTTATTTCATTTTAATTTTATTAATTATTGGAATGTGATTAAATTTCTTACTAGGACATATTGATTATGACCTCTCTAATTATATGAATGACATGTTTGTTTAGTTATTGAACTATTTATTTTGATTGGATCATTATTACTACAATTGTATTTACCCTTAATTTGAAATTGAGATAATGTTTTTTATGTTTCATTACCCAGGTTATTAAGAATAGAATATTTATTAAGCATTCAAGGATTTTTTTATTTTCTTTTTTATTTATAGTTTTTTAAGTTCATAATTACCAATGTATTAGGTGTATCATGTATGTAATCTAGATTTCTAAGATATCTAATTTGAATTATGCTTCTGGATTATATTCCTTGAAATAATTACAATGTAATGTAATAAGGCACTAGCTCAATGCTTATGGGGTTGAGGAACTACAATTGTTATGAAATTATTTTCAGAAACAACCTTGGAAAATTGATTCATAAAACATATATTAGAGAGAAAACCCCTAATATTGAAATTAAGGATAAGTGTAAAATAACAACCTACATTTTTTAGAGAAAATATTATATGGTAATTCCTATGAATACATACCTTTTTGGATACTACTTGTGGACATTGATCTGGCATAGATGTACCTAAGAGTAACAACTATGACAAGGTGTTTCGATCCTTATACACAGTAACCTGGTACATGAAAATGGACCTTATTGTGCCCCTCATTTGACACTCTCAGGTGATATGCATTGGATAATTAATATTTTATTTACCTACTATTATAAAGGATTTAGAAGTAATTATTTACCCAATAAAGTAAAAATTTATGGTTGTTGGATTTACAATGCATAAATTAATGTTATGTGAATTACTGTGATTAGAGTTTTAGGAATATAATAATATTAATAGCTATTCTAGTATATGAAAACGTTTAGAAATTGTTCCTAGAATAAGAAATGATAACTCCACTAAGGCATGTGATAGAAATAGTGAGAAAGGTCATATCATTCATGGTATTAAACCAACATATCCAATGGAAATATACTCTCATGTATTTTCATCAAATGAGAAAATATTATCATTTGTTATCATGATACGGAAACTATTCTCTGAGTCTTATGGAATTGAACGAAATAAGAGGATGGATGATAAAAACATTGATAAAAGGATGAAGAGACATAAGGTTTTTCCCACATGCAATAATTGTCGAATGAATCTCCCTGGTAAGTGATTGAAGGGAGTGGAATTTTGTTATATGTGGGGATAAAACTAATAGGATGGAAGTCTCGTGTGGTGTATCATGATGGCAGGCAACGTGATTTCCCAGGTGGTATTTGGTTCAGATTTTCAATTCAAATTTGAATTTAAAATGTTTTGGAGCGATCTTTTGAATTTTATTTGGTTTGAATCTGTTTGTTTTTAAATTAGGTATTTTCCTACTTTGTATGGTCGTTTTTAATATTAGGTTGGATCTATTATATGCGAGTTGTCGTTATGAGGTTTCCAGTAACCCAAAAAGTTGTTTATTAATAAAAAGAAAAAAAATATGAATTTGGCGATAAAATTAACACCATGTTTTTTATTTTACGGGTAAGAGCAAGGTTTTTAATTATCAGTTCTTCTACTATTAGAAGACGTGACACTATGAAAATCACTACCTGAAAATTTTGTTACATTTTCTCTAGCACAATCCATCAGAACATGTTGATTAGATTTTTCTTTTGTATCCATGTTCAAATTTTCAACCTATGTTCTGATAATAGGGAACCTAGATACCTGACCTTTTTTCCTTCCTTTCTCTATTATTAAGATGAATTTTTTATTAAACCTATTTATGATGAGGGTTTTTTCATCTATATTTGCATTCGAATATCAATCCCCTGATTAACGAGATAAACTTTAAATTGCATGGATGATATTTAATTATGGCGGGGATACTATAACACCCCAATACATTGTAATATTTCCGTTTATAATAAATATAATTTTTTCTTTGTCATTCATTATACACAATGTTATACTTACACTACATGTGACACTGAATTAACTTGTGTTACACGTAAGATAGAGTTTTACCACCATTTAATAGAAAACCAATTTTAAAACTAAAATTTTACAATTTTATGAATTTTATTTTTAAAATTAAAATAATTTTTTCATTTTGAATGTTGAAATTACCATAGGGTAAATTTTTTTGATTTTTTTGAGAAAATTATTTTTTTATAAATAGTTAAAATTACTTTAATTTAGTTAAAAGTAGCCTTTATATTTAAATAATTTTAAATATAAATTATATTTTATATTTTTTTTATATTTACATTTGTAAAATTATAAACCTATTTATAAAATAATTATAATTATAATAAAAACTATTTAAATTAAATTTAAAAAAATGAAATTATGAATGTTTGTCTAATTTAAAACACAGTTATTTCACCTAGTCTACGGGATTAGTGTTAATCATTATTTTCCCATATCTGTGATTTAAATTTTGAAAAAATAACTTAAACATATGTAATTAGTATTATATTATTTTTCTAACAAGATAAATTAATTTTTTTGAACAAAATTGTTAGTGAATGTTATTAATATCAATTACGGTGATTTGGGTATGATATAGCTTAATATGGGAGTAAACATTAATATTATTGAAAAAATGACATAGAAATTTTTCCCAAATCCATTGGATGATAATAATTTTACCATTTCCTGAATTGGTTTGAAATATATGGGTTATTAGGATATTATTAAATGGGAGTGCCCTAAATAAAAGGGTATGTAACAAAAGACAAAAATAGAATAGTCCTTACTTTTAAAATTTATAAGACTTTGAGATATGTAAAAAATATCAATTTTCTGTTATATTAAACCTTTTAAATTATATATGTGTTATGTTTATCATAAAAAATTATTGATAATTTATAGATATGGTTTTAGTACATAAAATGATTATGAGATGCCAATATAAAGATTATTTAATTAATAATTAACTAAAATAAATGATACTATAAATGTTAAAATTGATGTTAATTGATTGAATTATTATATTTATTTTTTGAGTAATATATCATGTTAAACAAATGTTCTCATAAAATATTTGAATTCCAATATAAGATTTATATTTTAAAATGAACATTAAATAAATAATGTCTAAATGGGCATTATTGTAATTTTACAATAAATATATATTATTAAATGAATAAAAATTAATAAATATCATATTTTCTGTCATGTGATTTATAAGTGGTAATAAATAATAAATATATTATATTAATGTAAAAATAAATCATTTATAATTAACAAATTGACCCATATATTGTAACATTTTTTGTTAAGACAGTCATGGTTCAAGTAGTGTTTTAGAACATCACATGTCCTTGTTGTATAAATAATTTCCTAAACACATAGAAATTATGTTCTATAAATTAGATATAATATTAATAATTTATTTGATATATGTATTTTCTAATAAATATAAAATTAATTTAGTCTTAGTGGTTAAATTAATCATATTAGAAAAGTAAATACTTTAATTAAAAAATATATAAAATTTTGGAATCTTCAAAGTTAAGGAATCCAATAATTATAATGCATATTTTTTGTGGATGAGGATTGAATAGATCAATATCCACTTTACCCCATTAGTTTAACATTTTCAGGAACATTATGTAAGATTTACTTCCCGATAGTGAATACCTATCGATATTTACAATAGCCCCACTCCCCCTCCATTATAAAATGGAAAACACTCTAATTATCCCTCACACATCTCAATAAAAATTGGATATTCAAAACCCTATCTAAATATTATCCCAACATACCTCCCCTTAACCTAGAACCCACCCCTAGGACAGAAATAATTTCAAGGATGGTTTTGGTATAAACCAATAGAGGATACCTGATTAAGAGGTAATAACTTCTATCATGCTTTCTAATTTTATTTCCATTATCCACTTAATATATTGTTCTTGTTATATTATTACATAGAAACACTGGTATAAGAAATATAATAGGTTGTTTTTATAATAATTTTCAATCCTACACATTCAAAAACCTCCATATAATCGGAGTTGAACATATTTTTTTTGTGTACGATGAACAACTACCTCACAAAATGATTATTATCCAATTTTACCTACCACCTCTCATGATGGCCATTATGATCGAAGGTATATTTATATTTTTCATTTATGTAATTTATAATGTCTTGTGATTCTGTAATTTTTATTCAAAACTTAAATTTTTTCTATCCATGTTATGTAAATTTGATAATTTCTTTTGAGGGAGTTCAGACTTATGCCCTTCAAATTAATATGATTCATTCATGCCATAAATGGAACTTATAAAGGATGTTTTAATGAACCTATATAACATATAAAACATACATATGATACTATGATTATAATATACACATATATCATTTAGTATTAAATATTTTAATATAATAATGAAATGAATGTTGCTTTCTTCTGTATGTAAGACCCACTACCTCCATGAATAGTTCAATTCATGTTTAATCTCCAAATTTTATGACCAATTATAAATACACATAAGATTCCAATCTTTATCGAATGACTTGTTTGCTTATATAGTTTCACTACCACCCATAACATTATTTAAACCATATATATATTCACCCTAGGATCATAATCATTCAATATAGAATAATATATAGAATTGATATTTTTTTAATAAATATTAAACTGCATCATCATAACATAACCTATGGAAAATTAATTAGTTTTGTGAAAATTTCATAATTTCATCAGTGAATAACCCATGGAATTAAATTAGTTTCATAAAAAACAGAACATCATAATTACAATAAATCTAGATAAATAATAATAATAATAATAATAATATCTTTATATCATACATCTATTATTGAATATGTATCATTAATGTATGTTATCATATTTAAAAATTCTTTTAAATGAATTAAAAATATATTTTTTATAGAAAGAATATTTTTCTATTTTCAATCATTTCTAAAAATCTAAAAATATTAAAAAAAAATTAAATAATTTATTATGAAAATATATTAGGAAAAAATAACGGAATTTCAAATATTTGATCGGTCATTCTTGTTAGAAATTACATTCATTCCCTAGACATTAAAATTAATATTCATTTAACATTTTAGGTAAACATTACAAAATTACCATGTTAGAAAATGATAAGTGGAATCATTTTTTAAACATTTTAAATAATTAAAACAAGATTAAAATAAAAATTAAATAATCATAAGATATTAATAAAAACATTCAAGAGTTTTTTATAAAACATGGGGAAGAAAAATGATATATTTTAAACTAAAGGAAAAAATAAATTTTGTTTTCTGTTATTTTTTTCTAATGTTCCCAAATCCATTAGCTAAGATGCAGTGGTTACTATTAGGTCAGATTAGGAAATAGAATATGGTCTGGAGGGGGTAAATGGACCATATTTAAAAGTTTAATCAAATAAATTTATTAATTGAATTAATTATCGAAGTAAATTTTTGAATTTATTTAGTTGTGGATAAAACTATGTAAAAAAGCTTGATTTTTATAATAGTTTAGGATAAAGTGGGCCAACTATACTCTTATACCTATCTACTAGGTGAAAGATATATGTTCACTAAAAATTATTTAATGGGGGAATAATAACTCAGTTATAGAATCCATTTACAGTAGACAGATAACCATGACCCTGAAATTTTTTTGTGGAGTCATAATTCCAACAACCTGAATTTAGAAATATGGAGTTTCATCCTGTACAATTGTGAATTTGGATAAAGGGTGTCACTACCCTTATATATACAATCATTTTAATATGATAGTAACAACATGAAAAAAAGAATAATAAATAATTCTATTTTGTGTAAAATCATAAATACAAAAATAGACTATGTGTGAGAGATGAGAAATATTGTTACAAACTCTGAAACCCATAATGAGATAATGAATAATGAAAAAATAAGTAATTGTTTTTTAGATTTGGATTAACACATCTTTTCAATGCAGTATGAGTTGAATAAAAATTAATTTGGCACTTGAGAGAATGTGCAGGTGATGAAACAGAGAATCAATGGATGTGAAAATGCACAGTATATTTAATATTCACAACAATTACGCATTACAAAAGTATCAAATATGTTATCCATTTTTTCCTTTTTATTGTTGTATAATAAATATCTCATAAAAAATATCAAAAAATATTTCAATAAGTCTTCTAATAAAATATCTATAATAGTAGGATCATTATATGATTTAAATAAACTATATAAATACATTAAAAACTCTTTATATTTTGGAAAAATAGTTGTTAAAAACTATCCGAACAAGCCAAAAGTAAATTTAAATATTGTAATTGAAATAAACATTAATCCTACATCTTTATTGAAAAAAGATGATACAAAATTTATTAATTGTTCTCATTAAATATATCACCAAAAACATTAAAAAATCATTGATTATAATCCCTTCATTTAAGGTAAATTTTTACAGAAGAAAACATTTTGAAAATAATTTTGATATATATATTTAGAAGATCAAGTTTTAGCATAAAATCACAAAGTAGTAGCATCAAAAGTAGGGTACATAATGTAGGGTATAAACAGAAACCTAGGGAATGAACAGTAACATAAAAAATGAATAGTAACATATGTAATGAATAGTAACATAGGGAATAAACATTAATATATAGTATGAATATTAACATAGGTTATGAACAATAACATAGGGTATAAATAGTATCATAGGGTGTGATTTATAAAACTCTGTATGCACCATAATGAAGGGTATGGACAGTAATGTAGGGTTTCTGAACCATGCATTTAACATTCTATGTTGGGAAAAAATTGAAACAACGGAATTATAATCCATAGTTTTCACTATTCATGAATGTAGGGTTCCAGAACGATACATTCAAATATTGTGAATTTTGGTTTATCAAAACATACTTTGTACTATTGCAGAGAAACCTAAAAACATACTTTAAAAAAATTATCAAATTTTTAAAGGCTGTTAGCAACAAATTCATCTATTGGTGAAAAATAATTAATTTTAAAAAAACTTATTATCTTCCCAAAGAATCATGAAATGAAAAAATCATACATCTATATCTCTCAAAATCATTGAAAAAGATATGAAAAACATTTTTTGAACAATAAGATTGTGTAAAATCATTTCATATGTTCTAATAATTAAATTCACATTCAAAAGACCATTTTATTATATAATGTAAAATAATGAAATCAATATAATCATATTTTATTTCTGTAAAATAATGATTTATTTGACTCTGATATCTATATAACTTTTACTAAATTTAATACAATAACTTTCCAAAACTCATCAACAAAGAGTTTCTAAAACATTATCTATTATGTTGTTAAATTTTTAGTGTACTAGAAAATCATTTTTAGACCACCCCGTAAGAAAATAAACATTAAATGAATCTCATGCCTATCAAATCAGATAATAATAATACACAAAAACACTATAGATTATGTTAATGTATAAAAATTTATTTAAAATTAAATAACATGTAATCAAAAAAATCATAAAGGGTTAAAAAATGTAAAATCATATATAATAAAACAAAAGAAAAATATGCACTTGCACAAAAAATCTCCCATTTATTAGTTTGTTTACAAAACCCAAACATTAAAACCATTTAAATAAATCTTAAAAAAAATTCATCCCATTTATTTCTAATTTTTTTAAATAAAAAATTATTAATAAAAAATCCCCATAAAAATTAAATAATAAAAATTTAAAATTCCAACATACTAATATCAAATTTTCTTTGTTTAATCTAGGAAGAATCTAAAGGTTTTGTAAAAATATCTACTAATAGGTTTTCAAATGGAATAAATTATAAAAAAAAATCCCATTTGTTTACAAGATCTCATATAAAATGAAATCCAAGATCATTATTATATGTTCTATAATGATGAGAGGTGTTTATAAAAAATTAATTGCAGAAGTATGATCACAATAAATAAAAATTTTATCAAGATAAAAACCAAAATTAAATAAGGATGTCTTAATCCAAAATACATGAGGAAAAACACTAGGATAGGAGATATACTCATCTTTGGTAGTAGATAAACCAACATATAGTTGTTTCTTATATGAGATGTAAATTAATCCTTTTTCGAGAAAATGAAACATACCTGCTTAGATTTTTTAGTCATTTATACATCCTACAAAATAAAAATAAATAATAAAATGTTAAATCAAAACATTTATATTTTAGATAATATAATATATAATAAATTTTTTTTAACATACCGAATTATTCTTTTCACATATTAAAAATGACTTTCATTAGGATTTTCTTGAAATATTTAACATAAATAAACACTACAAATGATATTGTGTCTATATGTAGTTAAATAATTCAACCTACTATGATTACTTAATAAATTTGAATATAAACACATTTATATGGTTTATCAATAACTAATTTTAAATTAGTAACCATATGAGTATTCATAGATTAATATTAATCAAGACTAAATCGTTTAACTAACTATTTAATATAATTTAAAAAAGGAAATAAATATCATCTTTTATTGGACAAATTTGAAGTCCAAGAAAGAACATTAATTATCTTATTAAAATCATGTCAAAATTAAAAGACATCAAACTAGAGAAATCATTATAGATTAAAAATTTTTAATTGACTCTAACCTAGAAAATATTTGATAAAATTTATTAGGAAATATATCACTTCCAAAAAAAGGGGGTCAAGGAATATAAACGTCTTTAGTAATAAATTCAATTATAAAATGAATTTTTACATCCATTTGATATATTCTAAAACCTTGAAAACCTAAAAAATAAAATGAATTTATAGCTAACACGAACCTAGAAAAACGTGAAAAATAATCTCCAAAGTATACACCTTTTTCTTCAGTGTTTCTATTAGAAAAAATCCTAGCATTAAATTTTAAATTTTTTCCAATTTCATTCGTCTTGTTTCTAAAGATATAATTACTTCCTATGACATGTTTTTCCTGATTCAATTGTACTAAATTGAAAACATTATTTCTAAAATGCATATTTAATTCATTTTTTATATCAATAATAAAATTTTTATCTTTCAAAGAATCATTAACAACAAAAAGAACAAGATTAGAAATAAAAGAAAAATTGGAATTAAAATTTAACAATGAATTTCTTCTTTTCACATTAGAATCAACATTTCCAATTACACTTTCAACATGATGGATTTTCGAAATAATCCTTGATTTTGGAACACGTTGAGGAGGAGTATTCTCTCCCATAATTTTTTCAATATTATCTTAAGGGTTGTATTCAAAAAAATTAAATTATCAAATCACATCATCATTAACAGTTGAATCATAATATATTTTAAGATTATTTTCTTCCAAAATAACATTAAAATATTCATCAATAATCAATGATATTTTAATCTAAACCCCATAAACTTTACTTTTATTAGAATAACCAAGAAAAATACCTGAAACACTCTTAAAATCAAATTTATCTAAATTATCCTTCGAATTTAATTTAAAAATATTACAACCATAAACACTAAAGTAAAAAACATTAATATTTTGTTGAGTAATTCATAAGGATTTTTCATTAATTAAGGTCTTATGAGAATCATGTTTTACATATAACATGCATAGAAAATGGTCTCAGCTCAAAAATATCTATGAAAATTATATTCACTTAACATAGTTCTATCCATTTTAATAAGTGTTTTATTTTGTCATACTATAACATTGTTTTTTCGTATTGTTATAAGAGAAAACACGTTATTAAAATATACATTATTTTCACAATTTTTTTTTCAAATTATAAATTAGTAAATTAAAACCCTTTATCACTATGAATATAAATAATCATATAGCCTTTTTGATATTTAACTAATTTACAAAATATGATAAATATAGATTAATTTTTATTTCTATTAGATAGAATGTAAAACCATGTAAAAATAATATAATCATCAACAATTATAATTCTTTCCATAAAGTCTTGAAATTTGAGTGGGGCCAAAAAAAATACTAATTTATTGAATATAAATATATATATTATTACTTATCAAATTGATATGTCCAATAGAATTTTTTTTGGTTTTTTAGGCAAGCATCAAAAAAATGGAGCTTTTGTCAATTCAAGGAAGGTAGATATAACAAATTCTCAAGTCTTGAAAGATTATATTATAATTTGAAATTAACATGAACTAAAGGTCGATGCCAAATTATGATTTCATTCTATATTGAATTCAATAACTTAACATGTTACATAGTTATTTCTTATAAATCAGTAGTATAAATAGTATTTTTTGTATTATCATAAACTAATAAAGAATAAAATTTATGAAATAAACATTTATAATTTTAAAATTTTACCACCATTCCATCATTATATAACTGTTATCTAATAATTAAATTATGTTTTAAACTATTAACATGTAAAAAATTAGATATGAAAGTAGTATTATCAATACCAACGTTACCAAAACCATTTACTTTCCTTTTAGAATTGTATCCCAAAGTAGTTGTGTCTCCATCAAATGTGTTTTATGTGAAAAAATTTGATAGATCCCCATTTTTATTCCTATGGAATCAAATTCCCATGTACCATATGTTGTCCTTGAGAAAACCAAGGAAATTTTCCAGATCCAGTAATTCCACAAAGAACAAGTTAGAAAATGTTTTTTCATTTATAGATTGTTCACTAGAATTCAATTCATCTATACAACTCTAATTGGATTTCAATGATTGTTTGTAAATATTTTTGTATTTTTCATTATTATTATTATTATTTAAATCGGAATTTATATGAACGTTCTTTCAGTAGCCATAACAGGTTACATCTGATTTATTGGAATTTGTACTTCCTTTTTTATCTTCATTATAATTTTCCTTCAAAGGGTTTCTTGTAAAATGATTATTTAATCCTTTCCATATATTTTTTTAACTCCATTCACTATTTTATTTGTACTATGTTTTTCACTATCGTATAGATCAAATTAAGATGATCCAATAGAAACAACATTCACATATTTAAAATCTATACTATTTCATTTGGGGGCCTCCTCACCAACTATGTTTTTTAATTAGAATTCATATCGAGTACTGATTCAAACATTTCATAAAGTTTATACTATTTAATATTCTTACATTAATCCATGGAAACCTTCTTTCTATGCCATTTCATTTGTAGTTCTCATTGGAATCTCTCAACAAATACATGGTTTTCTAGTGCATCACTTTGTGAATTCAGTCCATTAACAATGATTTCGAATCTGTGGAACATTTGGTTTACTATTTAATTTTCATCAATATTTAATCCTTTTTTACTCGGTATGAATCATTCAATTATTTTTTCAGATTATTTTTTCTAGGAAAAGGTGAGTAACATGGATAATATTTCAAATTTCATGAGTTGTCTATAAAGATGACACGTGACTAAAAAACTTCTATTAATAGCACAATAAAAAATATTAATAACATCATAATTTAATGAATATATAATACAATCATATCCATTAATAGTATCCAGGTCATCCTCAGGTAGTGTGTACTATATGGACATGATAAACCAGTGATCAGTGCTCAACGGTTTGAGGTAAGCCTCTGTTCGGGACCACCAATATCTATAATGATTTCCATTAAAGTGAGGTGGCTTTTGAGGAATCCAAGAATCATTGTGATTCAATCATTCCATATTTTATGATGTATATCCTTAAACAATGAGTTCAAGTAATATTTTGTCACATTTAAATATAAAGGCACGCTCCATAAAAGGGTTGTTTAAACTCGAGAAGGAACAACCAATGATACCGATGTTTGGTATCAATAAAGAGAATGATATAGATAAACTATTATGAATAATATATTCCTCTGATAATAATTTTTATGTTAGATAGGTTAATGGTAGATTTTCTTTAGGGTGTGAATATACTAGATTACAAATTTAAACTAATAAATTGATAAACTGAGTTAATTGTCAAAGGATACTACTGCGGTAAATTAGTAGCAAAAAAATTAAAAAACACATGGATTCTTTATAGCAGTTCTATCTAAAGTGATCACACACAACACTTATACCTCTCTACACAGTGAGATATACGTGTTCACTTAAAATTATTTGTAAGTGGGAATGAAAACCCAATTTCACTATTCTATTCTTGTGAGGGGGAACCACAAAATTGACTTTTGAATGGGGAGTCAAAACATATACAACCTGACATTAGAATCTGTGAGTCACAACTAGAACAGTCCTGAATTTAGATACAGGGAGTCACATGCCAAATATTATGAAATTAGAATGCAGGAGTTACAACATAAATAAAAATAATAATACATATTTTTTTGAGTAAAAGTATAAGCACAAAAATGGAGTTCATGTGAGAAACGAAAAATAGGGTTAAAAACTAAAAAACTAGATAATAGAATATAAACAACTAATACTATAATATTCATTCTTCATACATAGATTAGAACATATATTTAAGGAAATTATAGTATAAGAATAATTATTTTGGCACATGAGATAATGTTCATGTGATGAAACATAGTGTCACATAACATTCCAAATGAACATTTGGTTCAATATTCACAACACATTATCTATGAAAAAAAATGTATCAAATAATTTATCTAATGGGTATTTTATTTTTTCTTACTAGGGAGTGATATATATATATATAATAAATATTCAGTAGTTACATTATATCTTCATCCTTCGATTATTCAAAATAAATTGTGTCAAGAGCCTTCGTAAATATCTCCATGAAAATAACGGCATTGTTTCATATTTATTCGTGTAGAATAAATCCCAGATAATATCATTCCAAAATAATTTTAATATTTCCTATGATAAAATTTCCAGAATATGAGCATCATTTAATTATTTAAAACACCCATTTAAATTCATTCAAACCACTCTAAATTTAATCCAAACAATTCTCAAAAACTTTCAGCACAACCCAAATGTAAATTCAAATATTTTATCTTAAATAAACATGAATCCTCTATAATTATTGAAAAAATGCATTGAAATCATTTTTTATTTTTTCTCATTAAATATAACACCAAAAATATTAAAAACTATCCAATAATAATCTATATATTATTGTGAATTTTTACAAAAGAAAACCATTTGAATGTAATCTTGATATATATGCAGACGATCAATTTTTTCCATAATATCACAAAGCAATTATAGAAATGTAGGGTACATAAATTAGGGTATGAACAATAAAGTAGGGAATGAATTTTAATATAGGGTATGAATAGTAACATAATGTATTAAAAGTAATTTTCAGAAAGAACATTAATAATGAGTATGAATTGTAACATAGGATATGATTAGTAACATTGGTTATGAGCAGTAATATTGGTTACAAATAGTAATGTAGGGTTTTTGAACCATAAGTTTAACATCCGATGTTGAGAATTACAGTAAATTAGGATTATAGACTGTACATTTCATTATTCATGAATCTAGGGTTGTCTAAAAATTCTATGCATTATTGAAAAAGTAGTGTTTTCAAATCATACTTTTCACTATTGAAGAAAAAACTGGACACTAAAGTTTAACAAAAATTGATGGGGTTTTAATGGAGTTTAATAACTGATTCACCTAATGGTAAAAAAATTATTTTTACAAATAATATTATCATTACAAAGATTCATTATATAATATATATTAATTTTAAAGCACCTTAAATAATTGAAAAACAATGGAAAAAATATTATGGAAAACTTCTGATATGTGGTAGAATTTTATAACATAAGATAATTAAATGAAAATATAAATTATATTTTTATAATTTAATGTAAAATAATGAAATAAATATAAACATTTTTTATTTATATAATTTTTTTTATGAGAATCTTATATCTATAGACCATTAGGTAATCTAAATACTCTATCTTTTGAAAATTGAAGACTGTAGAGTATCAAAAACTATAGTAGTAACTTCATTGAATTTTTAGACTATTAGAATATCACTTTCAGTGTACCTTATAAACTATTTAAATTTAGCTAAATCTCTTATCAATATAAATTTTTAATAAAAAACCAAACACTTTAGTTTAGGATAATATCAATATACATAAATCACATGAAAATAATATTTCATGTAATCAAAAAAATTATAAAGTGTTAAAAAAATTATATGTAATAAAACAAAACCATATGTAATCAAAGAAAAAGAAAATATGAATATGAACAAATAGTTACTTTATTATATTTTCATAATATACACATAATTTCAACTCTAATGGATGAATATATTAGAATTATTGACAAAAGAGAATTATACGTTAAATTAACATTTCAATTTAAATCATAAAATACACAAAATACACCCTATTTCCCCTTACAATATCCCTTTACATCAATTACAAAACACATCCTGCAGCTTGGGGAAATTAAAATATAAGAAATTTTTTAGATTATATGTTTAATAATGGTAATAATTCAACAAAATATATCATTATTAAATAATAATAATTAATAGGTATACATAAATAACAATAACACGAGTCATTTAATCAGTTAACTGAGCATAATATGGATGCAAAAAATGCTGATCAAATAAATCTATATAATAAACACATGATATGGAAACATTTCCAGGGTTATTATAACTAGTCAAAAAATAATACGAATATCAATAAATGATCTCATTATAAGGGAATTAATAATTTCCAACATGTGAAACATACTATCAAGACCTTTCACAAGATTGATTTTTAATCTTTGGGTAGAAACACATCTAAATCGGCCAACTAATTTTCCTCATGATACTCATAGATGCATCATGGAGATATTTATAGCTAGGTCCATCATATACTAATCCAAATTTCTTTATAATATGGAAGTGGTATAACATAATAAACATAATTATTCATATTAATAAACTAACATAAAATTCTTTAATACTTACCCCTATCAAATTAACATAATAATAAACTATTTGTATAATATGTTCAATGGTAACTAAACAGTATATACTAAGTCAAAATGATCATAAAAAATAAAAATATAAAATAATGGTGATATGAATACAACATATCCCTTCCGGATCATATGTACAGTAAAGGGTTGATATCAATGATGAATATTAATCCCATAAAATTTTTTAAAAAACATTTTTTAGGAAAATAACATTCTCACATTAAAAATATTTTTACAACATAATTTCCACAAAATATTTTGATAATTATTTTATTTTAAAAAGTCCATTTAAAAAATGTAATATAATCACTCAAAAACTGATTAGTCATTAACAAATAAAAGTTCATTTATGTCATAAACATTATTGGTAAAAGTTAAAAAGGATTTTTTTTTAATAATGAAAAGAAGATACTTTTTAATTTTCTAAAAAAGTAAAAAGGGATAAACATTCCATAGTTAAATAATTTTTAATGGTTTTTTATATTTTTAAAACATTATTATAAAAGTTTTATTTTGAGGATAAGAGATTTTTGATTTAATAAAGAAATAGTGTCTAATTTTCTTAGAAACATTTTATATTTCATTATAAGTACCAATGAAATGATTTTTTCATTTAATTAAAAAAATTTATTATTAACAATATGATAATAAATTATATATATTTAAACAAACAAATATCAATTAATTCCCCTATGGGAGACTTAAACAATAACAATCCTATATAATGTTGAGAGTGTAAAATAAACCATTACCACATTGGTATATTTTGAATCATAAACCCCGTGAATGAAATATATTCAAATATATAATTATATACAATTAATATAAAAGTAAAAATCATAT
Organism: Viscum album; assembly: GCA_963277665.1. Lineage (NCBI taxonomy): Eukaryota > Viridiplantae > Streptophyta > Magnoliopsida > Santalales > Viscaceae > Viscum > Viscum album. Next base: position 126,079,229 of record OY728160.1, read on the forward strand.
AAAAAATAAAAATGGTTAGTATATTTATCACATAGAGGAATAATTTTTTAAAATGGAACGTGTATCAAAGAACTAAATTAGAGATGAGAACCCCTTAATTATGGTTTAACTTCCATTGTATGTGTCAGAACCTCTTTTAAAACAAGTATATTTTTTATTATAAATATTTTATATAATAATATTAATATATATCATTCCATATGTGATTTATATATTGTTTTTTTCACTTATTCATTGACAACACTTTTTTGATATAAATGTTTCAGGTGATAAATGCATCATTTTTCATATATATTTTATTTTAATAATTTTGGTCCCTTTAATTTTATCAATGTTACATGATATCAATAAATTTAACATAGATATTAATATGATATATATTAGTTTTATTGGTATTTATAAAAATCAATAAATTCTTGAGATAGAACATGGATCACATTATTCATGGAGACTATTTTTCAAACATACACATGATTGTTGTCTCAATTTTTCTCAATAGTTGGAAAGAAAAAAATAAAGAGTAATTCAAATTTATATAATAATTATTAATTTATATATAGATTATTTATTAAAAAATTCCATAATTATTATTTTTAATGTCCAAATTAAATGAAAAACATTTCACATCACAACATGGAGGTCATGGGCGACACATATACGCATGTGACCTTATTGTCATCTCACATATTCTAAGGTAATGAGTTTGATGAGAAAAGATATTTATATAATTATTTTTCGATAATAAATATCCAATATATTCATTACTATTTTACTTACTACCATCCATGTGATGTTTAAGAAAAAATTGAATCTCATCGCTTCACGGGGCGGTAGTCCTATAAACACATGAGCAATGTTATCATATACCAAGTAGAATATAAACTAAGAAGTTATATGTTAAATCATAATTAAAAAATATATATAAATTTCATAAATATAAAATTAAAATTTTAAATATATCTTTTTTTATATCTTTTAAACGTAGTGATGGAAGTGAAATTACAATGTATCGTGAGTTGGTTGTATGTTGTAAACATGATCGATTATTTGAATATACATTTGATCGAATTAGAGACTGATGTGGGTAAAAAAATTTACATAATAACATATAACTATATATTATATAAAGTATTAATTATATTATCATAGATGAATAAGGGTTGATGGTTGTGTGAGAATAAATGAAATAAAAACATATGTTTTTTTTAAATTTACCTATTCATTAGAGTGACACTTTAGGATTATACCAAATGATATTATAGAATTGATTACTAATAGAAATAAGGTATATGTGAAGTGGGGATTGAAGTAATAGATGGATTCACCTAGGGACTATCCAAAGTGAAATGTTTTTTATTGGTTAATAGGGGGATAAGTGGTGGAATTTTATACATGTGGGATATGAGCTACATATAATTTTAAACTAATAATTTAATACCCACTTTTTTATCACAGAAAAACCCTCTAAAATGGGTAATTATTAAACCATAATGGTTATAATGTACAAATATGTCCATCCAATTGTTTTTTAATATACAGTAGGTCATTTTAATACTTATCTTCTTATTTTAACCCCCAAAAACACAATTTTACATTAACAAATATAATTATTTTTTACTATTTTTAATATTTGTTAAGTTGAAGAATTGTATTTAACATAATAGATAACATTGAATATTAATATTCGAGTTATTTAATCCATTTTTTTAATTTCAAATAATATAATTAGAATAATTTTATTCAAAATTTAATCATAGACGTGGGGAAAATTTGGTTTTCAAAAGTGAATATTCTTTTAAGTATAAAATATTTCAATATAAAAAATTAATATAAAATTTATTCCACATACCTAAATGAGTTAACAAGTAATTTAATTGATATAATATTATTTTAAACAAATTTAAAAAAATTATTTATCTTTTTATATGATTTACATAAAATCTAGTATCAAATAAAAAATTTGAATTTTTTTACTATTCATAAAAAAATTAATCTTTTATGAAAATTATCAAAAATCACCTAGAGATAATTTGTACATATATATTTCAATAACGAATTTTATTTTATTCAAATATACAATTTTTAAAGTGGTAATTTTTAATTTGAAATTATGTTCACAATGTGTGACTACACCGCCTTTTAAGGATATAGTTTTTTCTGAAGACATATCATTATATTTAAAAATGTTATTATTATATTTATAATCAATAGATTAATATTGAATTAATTTGATACAGGTTTTTAAAATACTGTTTTTATAATATATTCACTACTATTCTTATTTTCCATGATAACATTTTTTATATAATACTCATTTTAAATGATATTTTTTCAATCAAGTATCATGTATATTTCAAAAATAATTTTTTTTGTTTTGAATGCTACATAAAAGATTTAATTTATTTAAAAATAATATTATCATAAATTATTTATGTTTAAATTTATATTCTATTCTTGTTTTTCATGTAATACATGCTATCAAACAGTATATTCCACTTTTTTAAATGTAGTAAACTTTATTTTACCCCCCTTAAATAAATTACATCCTAAAAATTTAATCTGGATATCATTAATCAAGTTTTTGAAATTTGAAAATGTCATTCCTGGAATAAAATTTATTTAAAAGGGTTAATAAATAGTAAATTTGAAATGAGATAAAATGATGTTTGATTTTATTCAGGATTTATAACATAATTTGGTTTCCAGGTATGAGAAAATAATTGGATGTGAATATATGGGCATGGCTGAAAAGGGTAGTACAAAAAAATGATTGATATTTAAAGTGGCTTTTGATTATTAGAATTTATATGAAAAAGTGATATTTTAATAGAAAAAAACAAATTATATGATGAGTTAGAAGACGGTTTATGAATTGGCTATGAAGGAAATATGATAATTTTTTTGTTTGAAGATAATTTTCTTAGATTTGAATAATTAATTTACATTCTAGACCGAAAACATAAAAAATATGTAGTTAATTTATATCCATATATTTTATAGGAAAAAATGATCCTTTTCCCATGCTTTAAGAAATTATTACTTGATCACATACTCTAAAAAATGTATAATAAATAATAATTTTGATGCATGAACCACAAAAAATTAACATTTAATAGATCATTAGATCAATAAAATAATTATAATTAATTACATTTATCTCTAGATATTTTCTAAATAAATGGTGAGAAAAAACTTATCCAATATAATACATTAATCTCTAATAACTCGATAGTAACCCCTAATAATAAATATAATCATTTTCATAAAAGGTTAACCCTAAGACCCATCTAAAACATTCTTGACCAAATTAAATGTCCAAAAATTTTGACGGAAGGTAAAAAATAAACATTATATTACATGTATAAGAAGAATTGGAACTTAGTGTCGCATTATTAATGGTTTAATACAATAATTTCCATAAAAACATAATGAATTAATGCATTCTACAAAAAAAATGTCAAATTGTTATATATATTCCATAAATCCAAACATTAAGTAAACTCCAACAAAATTAAAATAACCCATCACACCACTAACCTATATCAATGTCACTATTATCATTTCATAACCATCATGTTATCATTGTTAACTCAACATAGACCACATATTATTGGGATTCTTACATCAATCATTTGTTTTCCATGAATTTAAATAGTCCATTAAATGACTTTTATAGGTCACTTGTACCATTCAATACATTCTCTCAAATCCATATAGATAAAGGTAATTTAGTACAATACATTTAAATTTAAATATTCATATAACCAGAATATCACTCATAAAGTAATTCTATAAAATAATTCATCAACCCAAATAAAAAAATATATTTAATCATTCCACTTCATCTGATGTAGTGTCATAAACATGACCATGGTCAATTAGCTTATTTTTAATTAAATTCCCATAATTCATGGGTCATTCATTTAAGTAGATATAAATCTTTTTATAGTCAAATAATTAGACAATTGAAACTATTATATGTCAATTGAAATCATGAGCATGGATACCTTTCTCTTTACACTTTTTGTAAACTCATGTCCCATTCATGAATGTACCACAGTGTTTTGTTAATCCATAAAAACATGGGAGGAAATTATTGTTTCTTTTATTATATTTGTCTATATTTTTTCCTAGAGTCCACTTTTTCTAAGAATTTTCTTCGAATCAATAATTCATTGATAATTTATTATCTTTCTTTAATGTGGATGATACTATTTCTCCATATGATGAAAATAATTGGGAGACTAGTTCTATTCAAATAATTGGATTTATCCCCTCAAAGAAACTGTCTATCTCAGTCTTTTGATTGATTACATAGACTGTAGCATGACATTATATAAATTTGATGTTGATATTTTAATCTTCCATTTGTCTTAGAGTAAGGAAGTTTATTTCTATATTTTATTGTTTTCTACTAGGAAAATATGTTTCAAGTAATATTTCTTAAAATACATACATTCCACGTTTTATATTTTTCCATAATCTTTGTTGTTATGAATTAGAGTCCAATATTTATCTTCATATCTTGAGAGATAGTAAACTTTTATGAAACCCTTCTCCCTTTTAATACATCCCATTGTGACAAATATCTTCTCTTAGGAATGTATCTATTTCTTAACTATATTAAAAATTTTATTCCCATTAAAGGATGTATTTTTTTGCATAAAGTGATATAAGATTGTCATACAACATAGTGGATTAGTATGATGCTCCATTAGAGTATGGATGTTTCTCAAATCCTGAGTCAACTACCACAAAGTGATAATAATTTCTTCAGTTCTAATTGTAGCTCAATATCTATGTTCATTTTCTTCCCTATGAGGGAGATAACAATATGAAGTATATACATTGATGTAGTTCAAATTCCTTCCACTATACACAATTACAAAATAATGGAATACACTAGATTAGATCATGACAATAATAAAACATAATGTATAATCCCAATAACAAAGAAATAGTTAAAATTAAAAGAGAAATTTATGCATATCTGATCTCATAATTATAAATGTGGTTTCATTAGCATTTATTCAAAATAAAAAATATATTTTCAAATTCTTTATAATGAATTATAATGTAAATTTAAATTTCTTAAAGCCTACTACGCCAGAGTTTAAAACTAGGTTTATAGTGAGGACCATTTTCATATATCATGTAATGCTTGAGTCAACCCTGATACACAATTTTCATATTTGTTTCCCATTAGTACATCTGTTCCAGAACCACAACCAATTTTATAATCCATATATGGATGTATAGCTATGAAATTAAAGAAATAACTACCTTACCTAAAATATATGATTTAATAATACCCATAGAATTTTCATTAATGTAAGTTATATAGTCACATTACCCAATCTTTGGTTTCTTTAATCTAGATCATAGGGTTCCTTTTAAACATCCTTTTCTACAAACTATAAAGACCCTAACTCCATGAGCATCGAGTGGGTGGTTAATTTATTAAATTGGCACTATATTCAGGGAATCTCATCTCAAATTACCTAATAGATGTTTAGTATTAGTAATATTGATACATAATTGAAATTCACAATACAATTTGGAACATTAAATACAAAATCATGCCATATTTACCATTATAATTTCTCTTATATCAATTACAAAACAACCCAACATATCTGATGGAAAATAAAAAATAAGAATGGGTTGACCACATATGCTTAGTAAGTAAAATAAAATAATGGATGATATCATATATATATTAGTACAGTCAATATTTCACTATGAATAACCAAAACACATGTTGATTAATCAATATACTAGTAATAATATCACTGTAATAAATATCAACTAAATAAATCCATATATATAATCACAATATCTTGAAACTTATCCAAAAATGTTTTCACTATTTTAATAATAAAAATTACATAAATAAATAATATCACAATGAGGTAATTCATAATTTAAAACATTTAAAATATAATTTCAAAACCTTTATGAATATGTTTATAATATATGGGTTGAAACTAATCTAATTTGGGGAACTAATATTTCTCATCAAGACCATCAATGCATCAAGGGGATACCTAAAATTACCCCTATCACATAATAATTATAATTAATTCCCCATTTGGAAGGGGTTAAACATAATAAAATAAGTATTTATATTAAAAAACAATCATATGAAATTTAAATACACACCCCGATCAAATGAATATAACTATTAACCATGCATAGTAATATAGTAAAAGTTAATAGAATTTTACATCCTCAGTAAAAATTATCATAAACCGTCTAAATAAAGAATATGTATGATATGAATAAAACATATCTCAAGTGTATAATTTTTATAAAAAATATTTGACAAAAATGATTTATAGAAATACAATAAAAATTTCATTAAATAGATTTTGGGGAAAATGACATTTTCACTTTGAAAATAATTTTTAAACAATTTGTTCACAAAATTTTTTGATTATAATTTTTTAAAAATAAATATTGAAATAGTTTTGAATAAACTATGAAATATTAAGCATCAATGATGGTGGAAACTTTTATTCATGTTGTATTGGTAAAAACAATGATTCCTTCCACATTGTCAGAAAAATCCGAATGAGCCTTACCATGAAAATGACATGAAGATTCATTTCAATGAAAAATTGTAAAAAAATAGATGAAATTTATTTAATAAATATTTTATAAAAGGTTAAAAAAATTTAAAACATTATTAGAAAACATTTTCTTTGGATGAAAAATGATTTTTGATTGAAGAGAGAAATAATGTTGGATTTTCAAAAAACCATTTTCTCAATAAAATTAATTATAAGAGAGGAGAAAATCATAATATTACATGAATATTATGATGAATAACAATAAAATAAGTATATTTACTGAGTTAATAATAGAAATTTTCAATAAATATTCTAATGGAAATACATTTAAAAACCCTCTAATAATAACAAAATTGTGATATAAACCCATATATGTTTATTATGTTTTGAATTCTAAGCCCCATGAAAGAAATAAAAAAAATGGATCTTTAAAAAAAGTTAATTTTATTAGATAAATGATATAACATATCAAAATAGTTTTTATATATACATCATAAAAGAAGAAGTGGTGAATATGATGTATGTATCACAGATGTAAAAGCGAGAAAAGAGACACCTAACCCATGTTCATCTTCCAATGTATGTATTCAAACCTAACATATAAAAAATATTTATTTTCTATAAATTTATTATAAAACCATATTCATATATATAATTCCATATACAATGTACTTATATTATTTCATCACCTTTTTATTTACAATTCATTATTGAAATTACTTTTTTAGATGATAATTGCTTCATTTTTCATGATGTTTCTATTTGGTAATTTATGTACTTTTAATTTGATCATGGCTTCATCATCCATATTATTCAAAAAATTAACTAAATATCTAATATATTTATTATATAATAATTTATATAAATCTATAAAATATTTAAATAAAATATGGATTACAATGTCCTTAGAGATGATGGGTCATACATACATATGAACGATATTTCCAATTTTATTGGTGAATGAAACAAAAAGAAAATAGATATTAACAAAAAATTAAAAAAAAATTATTGGGATACATGATTAATTTATGTTAATAAATTAAATTCTTATTACCATCTATGTAAAAATTAATTGACAAAAAATTCACATTTCTATATAAAGATAATAGTCCACACATATACACGGGTGACATTAATGTTTTCCAGTGGATTTAAAGGTACTGATTTTGATGTGATATTATATTTTATGATGTATTATAATATAATAATTTTCAAATATATTCATTAAAATTATCCTTATTATCATTCATGTAAATAATAAGAAAAAAACCAAATTGCTTCGCATGGTGGTAGTCAACTAAGCATAGAAGATAAGTTATTTTATCTGATAATGAATAGAAAGTAATAAGATATTTTTGATTTAAAAAATAAACAAGTATAATAATGTCATAATTTTAATTTTAATTTATTAAATCCACTAGTATATCTATACTTGAATGATTGTTATAGAAAATGAATTATATCTATCTGTGAGGCAATTTTTCACCATACACATGATCAAAAATTTAATTTCTTATTTGATTGAAGTGGATATGTACATGTATTATTTAATTAAAATACTAAAATATAGTTATATTATACTTAATATGGTTATTATAGTATCATATTTGAATAAGTTTTAATGGAGGTGAATGATCAAATAAAATAAATTCCCATGATTAAGAATTCTAACTCTTATTTACAGAACCTCTTTAGGTTTATACCTTAATCCTTCTTTACATAGATTAAAAATACAAATAAGGCATCTATGGAGAGGGGAGTGAATTATGTATGGTATTTAGTAAGGTATTGGACAATCCAAAGTGTATTGAATGTGTTATGTTGGATTAATAGGGGTGGACTTTTATAAGTGATGGAGGAGACCCACATTGATGTTTTGAAAAGATAGATTGATACCAATGTTTTCCTCATTAACAAATATCCCAATAAGGATCATCATATAACCATAGATGTTATTAGGTTTATATATGGACATAAAATTGTGTTTTGAATGTTTATTGGTAATTATAACCATAATCATCATAGTTTTATCCCATTCTCTAGGTAAACACATTTTTACCTTTGCTGTGTTAATTAAATTTTCTTTTTTTCAGTATTAATTGTTGAAAAAAATTATATTAACAATATAGATAATAAAAAATACTATAAATAAAAATATTTAATTTTTTTTTTAAAATTCAATTCCCAGATTTGGCAGAATTCAATTTTAAAAAAACTGCAGTCACATTGAAAGATCATTTTTAAAAAAAAGAAAATCGTCAAAAATATGAAGCGATTTAATATAGAAATTAAATATGATATTTATTATGATGAACTAAATTTGATTAATTTAAATAAATTTGGACTAATATTACTTGAAATCAAATTTAAAACATAATTAATATTTGTAAATTATTTAAATGAAAATGTAGTCTTCAATCAAAAATTAGTAGTTTCTTAATTCATATATAAATTATTATTTTTGAAAGTTATAAATAATTCACCCATATAGAATTTTTAAATGTATTTTTACAAACATAATTTAATTCTTTTGCAAAAAATTTATAAATAAGTTGAAATTAATTATAATTTATGCGTGAAAAATATAATTTTTGAATAAAAATTTCTATTTATTTAAATTTTATTTAAATTTATTCATATAAATATATATAAAATTCATTTTGTTAATACTTGATTATAAATTTAAATTTTCATATTTACTTTATTAAAATACATGATTTCTCTCGTAATGAATATGTTATAATTTTCATGATTAAATAATTATATCTTAATAGAGTATCGTGTTTCCGTCAAAGAAGATGTTGCTTGAATTTTAAACATTAAAATAAATTGAATTAATTTGAAATTTAATATATCAATAATTCTTGTGGTATTACATTTTCATTTATGTTTATAGTTGTGTGTCATACATACTATCAGAAATGATGTTTCTATTTAAATTACAGTGTGTGATATTTTTTTATTTCTCCTGAGTACATAAAGGAAGGAAAGTGGAAGGAAAACTTATTATATATAGAAATAAAAAAGCGTTAGAAAATATATGATATTTTTTTTGGGATATCATAAAATTTAATCACATTAAACCATTTCATAATTAATTTTGGAGGACAATGAGATTTCAATATAAAACCCTAACCTCTTAGTTTACTTTTTAATAAAAATCCCCATGAACGTGAAATTTAAAATTGAACATTAAACATCATAAATATAATTTTATTCTCAAAATAAAATTTAAAATGGATCATATATACTACTGATAAATGAATATTGATTCATAAAAGTACACATATATCAAATCATACAATTTTAGATAATAAAACCTCACCACATTGGTAACATCCAAATCAAAACCTCAAGAAAGTTATAACATTATAGGGATTTATATATAAAAATAATCTACATGATATATATAATAAAAATAATTCATGTAAATATTTATTCAAAAAAAATTAAATAATTATATAATAAAGTATATTTCTATGGAAAATAAATGTTGGATGGGAAACCATTACTTCAAGTTCCATATGATTAAAAATCACCTTAAGATACAATATTATAAATATTAATTTATTATAATTCAAAACAATATTCATTTAACTAATTTTAGTATCATATATTATCCACTCATGACATTTCAACACCAATTTATTAATATATACTTAATAAAATCATCATTTAATGGCGTTTACTATGTTTTTTCATTCGAGTTTCAATTCAGAAGTTACATTCAATTTACCTGATCATGGTTAAAATATGTTAATAATTTTATTCATAATATAAATATCATATATAATAATTATATATATTTATACCCATACATAAGGGATCGATATCAAAAAATTAATTACATTGTTAATGGATTCTGTAGGATGTATGTACAAATGAATATTTTTTTCTATTTTTTTGATATATGAAATTAAATAATTGTTAATAATAATTCAAATTTCATGAATCATTATTATGTCACATATATATATATTCCTAAATTACATCCTTTTTACCATACATATAATGAGGGACCAAAAAACAGACCACATCAATTTATGGATGTTGTCGGTCACACGTATGCATGAGCACCATTTTAATTTTCCAAAAAAATGGAAAGATAGTGGATAATGGTTGTTCCAAAATATTAATAAAAAATTATTTAATTTAATATACTTATTTAATTATTTTAGGAAATATACCAAATATTTATTGTAGGTATAAGAAAATATAAATTGAAAGTGGCCAGGTAAGATGATTACACATTTTTTGGTATGCCTCTTTAGATTTATTCTTAAATATCCTTAGAATGATCATTTAATAAGGCATGAACCAATATTTTTTATAGATGATTATGAGATAATTAGGTAGTTTTTTTGAAGATAAAAGGATAAAAAATGTGAATAATAGAGGATATTAGTTTCCCTTTTATAATTGAAAGTAAATGCACTCTTGTAATTAATTATTGTTTAAATTAATATAAAGTAAATTTACTTAGAAAATGGATAAAATCGATATAATTTGAATATAAAATCATTATTAGTAAAAATAATATCATATAATAATATCACGACTAGTTTTTGTCATTTTTTCACATATATCACTTCTTTTTAACCCCTCGTTATTAATTTTGACAATTAAAACTATATACTGTGTTTTATACATTTATTATTAGTAATATAACTATTAAAGGAAAATTGGCTCATAAATTTCACATCGTTTATATTTTAAATGATATAAATTTCTATTGGTTAAATATTTTATTAGTATAAATTTTAAATCATTTAATTATGTATTATCTAATTTAAAATATCCATAATTCCATTTTTTTGAAATATTGATTAAATTTTATTTTCAAAATAACATGATATATAATGAGTTATAATATAAAACATTATAAATAAATAATATTTTATATTAATCTATAAAATTCATTTGAAAAGGTTACACTCTGAAATGAAATTCCTTCTATATTTTTTAATATTATTAACTCAATTTTTCGACTAACTGCATAATTAATGTGTCAATTCTAATGAATTTTGGTTAACTAATTCATAGAAAAAATTAAATAAAAAATTTAAATTTAAAATAATTTTTAATAAATAAATTTATGTTTTTTTCTCCCTCTAAAAATATATTTTACAAAATAAAATAAATAAATTAACATTCTTTATTTTAGCCTTTACATAAATATTATAATGACTAAAATCAAAGTCAAATGTAAAAATGTAATAATTTAGAAATTATGATGATTATTACAGAACTAGTTTCATCCAATGTGATAAAAATACTGATGAATTTTTACACATATCAGATTAGTTTTCTCCTAAAATCCCATTTTCCATTAGTAGGGTAACCAAAATTTACTCTGGTTACATTTTACATTGATAAAAAATAAATGGGTTCTATTTTCTCAATTTTGATCTCCTAATTCCAAATATGATATCCATTTTTTCATTCATTTTTCATAATTGGAAAAAATTAATTTATGATAAAATAAAAAACACATGGAAAGATAGTTTAAAGGAAGAAAAATACAATAGTTGTATATACCGAATGAATCCATAAAATTTGTTAAAGTCAAATTAATTTTATTATTCATAATATAATAGAAGTAATTTAACATAAAAATTATAAAATAAAATGAAACTTTGAGAATCCTTTTAATGAAAAGACAATTTTCAATGAAAATACGTTTTTTCATTATTCAACAAAAATTCAAAAATTTAATAAGATTTTTAAAAAATCAATTCTATTATAATTTTTACATGATTATTTGAAAAATTAATCGAATTTTTTGAATTTTTTGTAATTGTTGTAAAAATTTATATTATTTTCATAAAAATCAATAAAATCATTATTGATAGAAATTTTTTTGAATCTTATAATGACTTTTCTAAAAAGATAATGCTTATTTATCAATATATTTTATTTCTATAAATCCTCCATACATAATTTTCCAAATTTGGTTATTCTTATTCACATCACTAATTTACAGGAAAATTTATAATCCTATAGTATATAATATTTCATTTAGACATGGCTTGCAAGAATCACAATCTATCAAAGAAATTAAATTTATTTGAAGGGAAGTATATCATAAAATCTTAGGGTGTTACATTATACCACATATAAATGAATATCTCAATAAAAATGAATCCCACAGGTACAAATAAATTAGGATATTTCTATTTCATAAAATCATCAAATTTCAATGTAGCTTCATTGTATATCGGAATCAGCCATATAACATTAACTAGAAGTGTAGTCTTATTTAATTGTATATTGTCACTATAATCTAAGACATCTCTCAGTGGTTCTTCAAAAGAATCATCATCCACCCAATGTATATCCTCTATGGTATGCACATGTGAAGGATCATGTATATACATTCTCAGGAGAGATACACTGAACACATTATGAACTTGAGAGATGATTTATGGATGCACCAAGTTATAAGCTATCAGCCATAATAGATTAATAATCTCAAAGGGGTCAATGTAAATAGGGATAAATTTTACATTCATTTATAATATAATAACCACTTCTGATGGAGAAATACATGATAATACACAATAATACAATTAAAAATATTTATTTCACAAATATTTATAACAAAACATTCATGTATACTATAAGATACCTTTTTGATATAAGGAAGGGTTCTTAATTTTCCTAAAATTTATTTATAAATATTATGTCCAAATTGTTTTATTTGTCTAAAATTATCATAAATTTTGGATTTATGTACATCATTTTATTGAGGTATATATTTAGAGACATATGAATTCTCTAGAGAAATAAGTTATTATAAGAAAATTCTATCAGATGAAGTTATTGATTTCAACCAACATAAAAATTCATAAAAACAAATGTTAAAATATAACTGAAAATTTTAATAATCCTATTTTCCAATAATTATATATAAGGATGATATGTATTACTAAATACAAACATTGAATCTAGAGAAAAATGAAGTATTTTTCAAAACAACAAGGTAAAACAAAGATCCTCATCAGATTCAATAGAATCTTTTACTCCATTCTATGTCACACTAACCCTATGTGTAATATGTTAGTATTTTCAATAGTAAAAAAATCCATTTATAGAAATCAAGTGTGAATACATTTTATATTTATTTTCAATAAAAAAAATTCATTATCACCTCTAGATGATTAGGGGATCCCTATAAAAAAATCCATATCTATTTTTTTCATTATGTTATAAGTATTGGTTGTGACATAACTATTTAAAATTTTCTCTCGTAGATAACTTTCTATCAAAATAATAACCAAAATACATACCCATCTATATATATTCAAGTATTTAAATTAACAATTGTCATCTAGATTTTTATACATCATCATACATCATGAAAAATTAGATAATGAGAAACTAAGAGATTCTTCCAATAGTACCTTCTTAAAACTTGTTATGGACGCCCTAAAAACATAGATCTGAAACATTTTCATTATCTCATATTAAGAGTTGAACCGATAACCATGGATTAATATATTTTTTAATTCTAAATCATCCTTACATTACTCTTTAATGTTCACTTGGATAGATGGTTGAAAACTTCTTTGAGAAAGATAATATTTATACCCCTCTATAATGACCTCAAAATCATTCCTTTAGAAATATTAAATTATTATATCTTTCTTATCATTATATTGTCTAATATTGAATTTTCCTTTCAAATATGTGTATTTACTACCTAATTAGTGTCCTAGATTTGTAATGTATTAATTATCCAAAATATCAAATCAACTCTAACCATATTCTTTGGAGTATATGTACATTAATATTTTATGATCATTATATCTATCACAGTATCCTCTATAAAGAAAATGCCTCAATATTATTAATGTATAAATTGGCAGACTCACTCCAAATAATGCTTTTTGTAATTTTTCTAAGGGACTATAAAATTCCTGAGGAAAAAGATATAATCATATCATTATAAATGAGCATTCATCTTAATCCATTCTAAGATGAATGAATAAAAATCAAAATCATGTTTCTGATGTAGGGTAGCCAAATAGCAGGTGAACTAACTAACCTTTTTTCAGTTCCTTGAAATTTTAGACATATTCATCTATACAAAGGGACGTTTTTCCTATATATGTTAACAAGGGTGGTGTAATGGGTATCTATGAGAAATTATTCACAAATAATATGTAGGGGCCTGGATATAAACATTAAATTTTCTTATGTTTTTTAACTATAATTCATATTTGATAACCTTCTTAGTTAATATTTTTAAAGAATTATGAAAAATTCCTAAAACGTATACCCATAAATTATATTTGGAATCAAATACCCTTAATCCATATTTTTCTCAACATAAAACTCATTAAAATAAAACATTATATTCTTTATAAAAAATATTCATATTATCACCTTTGATACATAACCTTTCATCATTCCCCCTTAAACCATGTGAATGAATTTTTAAAACATGGCTGGAAAAAAATTCCTATTAAGTGATGAAAAAAGAACAAAAACTATTATTCCTTTGAAAACCAGAAAACCCATGAAAATAGTATAAAAATTTAACATTATTCTCCCAGAAAATTATTAAATACTATCCTTTTAAAATAATATCATATCATACATTTTTTAATCACAATATTACCAGAAAACCTGTAGCAAGAATAGATAACACATAAAGCTAACATTAGACATAATTATACATAAATTTAATATCCATGTGGTCTTCATCTATTCATATCACTATTGAAAATGAATTAACCTTATGTTCAACTTTCATACCAAAGACACTAGACGTTATAATGTGACAAATCATCCAGGAATTATCACAGAACCACCCATCTTTGGTTTATCGTAAAACCACCCATCTAATATACAAGTAAAATTATATATTCACAAATCATTAAATATTGAAATTATCAACATTTCAACATAAAATTTCATTTAAACTCATAAAAGATAATTTCATGATATAAAAATAATCAACCTATTTTTAAAACCATTATAAACAGTTATAAATATATTTTTAAATCGTTGTGTCTATTTCATGTTGAAACCCTTGAAATAAAATAAAAAATTACCATTTTAAAAAATTAATTTACTTATAAAAAATTTTTTAAAAAACCATTTTGAAAACATGGAATTACTATATAAATATTTAGAGGAATAAATATTTATAAAATTTAATGCAATATTTTAGTTGAAGAGTCCCTTACCTCGAGTATGATTCGTCACGTATATACCTTTCCATATTGAATAATAAAATAATGTTAATATTTTAATTTATTTATAACAATTGTTTGTTTATTTGTCCATTTATAACAATTATTATTATGATATAATAATTATTTAATTATTCAAGTCCATGCTGGACGTGCTGACGGTATTCAATACTTGAGTGAAACATGACATTGTTTTGAAGTCAATAGCCTTTGTGGTATTTAGTCCATAATCTCCCATATAATATCAATGAAATATCAATTTTATAAATAAATTATACATTTAATTCCATTCATTAAATGTGGGTTTTAACAATTAACTTTATTATAATAATGGAGATGGTAAACACTATATAGGCATGATTAACAGTTTCTTTTTTCATCGATCATTATGGAAAAAATAAAAGTATTATTTTATATTTATTGAATTATAATAATATAATTAATTTAAAATAAATAATTTAAATATTAATATATATCATACATGTTATATGCTGCTGAAAATTAAGCCACATTGATTCATAGTGGTGTTAATTCACACGTTCACATGTGTGACATTATCATATTTATATGCATGTAAAGGTAAAAAATAATTGATATATTATCATTTAATAATGATAAATATATCACTAATATAATATATAAACAATAATAAAATAATTATTTCCAGCCATGAGAGATGATGATTGAAACAAATTATATCAGCTCTAGAGGTGGTTATCTATTGTATGCATGAATGATTAATTATTTTCCAATTTGATGGAAGTGAGATGGATTTTGAAGATTTTATTAGCATAATAAAATTTAATTATATTGAGGATACATTATTTATTATTTCAACATGTTTGATTTCATTTTTAAGGTAGTGGAAGATGAAATAAAATGGAAATATTTGATTAAAACAATTACTTTTATCAAGACGATTTCTATTTCTTAGAAACTTTTGATGACTAAGGATGGGTTTTTACCTAAAATAATTTCTATGAAATGTGGGTAGTGATTCTAGGAAGGGATTTATTTAGATACTCTCTCAAAAATATTATTTTAATAGTCAATAAAAGATAATTATGGGTGCTCCTTTACAGGAATTATAAGGGTCACACATGGAATTATTGAAAATATTAAATTAAAATAAATTAATTTTATATTCCAAAAGTATAAAGAAACTATGAAATTAAAACATTGAATGATTATGGAATGAAATAAATTCATAAAATATAAATTAGAAATGTTTTGACTATTTTTTTATAATTTTATTTTTTACATTAACCAATATTTAACCATTTTAATTATTATCCTGATATCATTTAATTTACACTTTGATTATTAATAGAATTACTGTAAAGTGAAAAAAGACTAATAAATGAGTCATCAATGAATTTATTTGACTTCTCTTAATAATGTTTCTTAAATTTATATTTTTATGAATTTTATATCATTTTATAAAATAATATTTAATTTAAAATAGCAATAGTTTTAATTTTGACACTATTCATTATACTATTTATTAAAAAAATAAAAAAACATTATATATTTGAAAGATATCATATATATCATCAGTAATATGTAAACTTAATCCATAAAATTATTGGATGAAAATTATTATATGATATTATATTTATTTTGATATTTTAATTATCATTTAATTGATATTTACATTAATTAATCATTAACAACATCATCAAAGTGTAAGACATTAATTTTATTATTTATTCCCTATAATTTTTTAAAAAAATTCATGATTAATATAAGTATATTTATTAAAAACAAAATTAATATTTGATCATATCGCTTGTATGAAACCATATTATAATTATTTCACTTGTTAAAAACAAAAGTAAGATACAAATGACTGTTCATTAAATTAAATACTAAAAATGTATTAATGTCATAAAAGTTGATCCAAGAGATCATAAAATTAGACTATAGGTGATTTTGGTTGACATTTACTCATACAATGACATTAGAAATTGTTTTATAGTAATTTTTCAAATATTTTTAATATAAGTTTTACCCTTCATTAATCTATTTACCCTTAACTATGGTAATAAAAATTACCAAAAATATTATTCATAATTATCAAAAATTTAAGGGACCTATTAGATATGTTATGAAATAATAAATAGAAATATGAAATTAGTTTTTCAGAATTCAAAACTCATTCTTGGATAAAATTAAATAGAGATTTATATCCTTGACAGATCATGGAAATAAATTTTTGAAGTAAAGCATTTTAAAAATATTGAAAATTTTTTATGTTCAAAATCAATGTGAAATTGATTATAATGATATAAATTTTATTAAAAGAAAAAAATGATGTAGTTATAATTTCAAACACATCAAATGTGCAATTTATTTACATGAAAAATTATGATTTGAAATAAATTTTTAGTTAAAATGCATTATTTTTTGAGTATTCACAAAACAAGAAAATTATAAGAAATATTCCAAAAAATAAAAAGTAAATTATGATATTTCTATTAAAAATAATTATTAAATTTTTTCAAATAGAATTTATAAAATATTCAAAATGGTATTTTGAACAAGTTCTCTATTGAAACGTATAAAAACTACCTTTTTTGAAAAATAAATTATTATTGCCTAAAATTTGATTTGTTCATATATCATTGGTCGAAAGAACCCATGATAGATTTTAAACATTATATTTAATATATAAAATATAAAATTAATTCACATAATTCAAAAACTTCTATTTGTTTATTTTTTTTATAAAACATCATAGAGAACAATTAATGAGTTTTTGAGGAATGATTTCCTTTTATTTAAAAAAGTGTTTTACATTGATTTATAATTAATTGTTTAAAAAATTATTTATATATCTATACCCCAAATTTCTATAATTCAGTTAACCTTGTTTGTTCCATCTATTCTATCAGCATGTTTTAAGGGTACCACTTAAAATAAAAATATTTTTTTTTGTTTTTGCTTGTTGTGGTGAACCATGTACGCTATCGAACAAAGTGATTATATATTAAAATATTGGGATGTTACATTCTCCACCCAATAATAAATCGAATCCACATAATTTTTACTAGGGCATGGTAACCAATATTCAACTATTCATAATAACTTTATTGAAATACCATATCATAAAAACGAATAATAAAACATCCACTTTAAAAAAGAAAGGGAAGTACGAGGGTCAACTGAGATTAAAAATACTAGGGTTTAATGTAGGTAAAAATTGACACAGAAGGGGAAAATAACTATCATGTCCTAATGGAGAGTGATAGAGAAAATGGTCATGAGAATGTTATCAATCACAAAACCATAAATCTATGTTTTATTTAATGATCATTGATTTCATAGTAATAAAATCAAACTAATAATGTTTTTGTTTTGAGATCATTTTCATAGAGTTGAAGGATTCTATTACTACCTTGGATAATAACATAAGAAAACATACTTACATAATGAGTAGTGTTTCAAATTTAAAAATATTACATTAACATAAATAGTTATCTTATACAAATAATTGGTATATCAACACATTATTACCTCAACTTCTAAATTAATGAAGTATTTTATATCTTGACATTTGAAATTTCAGATCCTAATGATATTGTAAAACTATACTAAGAAGAAAGTAATCATACATTGATCATGGGGTCTAGCTAAGGTCATTTTTATTTTCCTCACATAGATAGATGGTTCATTGTAATTCACCAAAAAATCAGAGATTCATCAAAATACCTTGAATCTATTTTTTAAATATATCTTGTATAAATTGGTTTGTATGTGTGTTTATAGAGAAATAGTTTTGGAAAAAATTTTATATAACATATAATTTAAAAAAAAATTGATAAAAATTTATTTTTATAAAACTTCTAGACTGAGTTTGTTTTGAAGCATTTAATCAAGGGTCCTTATAATATAGTAAATGTAAGTGCTAAAAATACTATAAGATAAAACTAAATATAAATATATGATGTAATGGGAACTTCATTGGAAAAATTATCAAAATCATAACATTTTTAAATATCCGGTGATAAGGTAAAATATTAAAAAATTATTTTAAAATGTTTACCTTTTTTAAGAAAATTATAATATTTGGAAATATGATTTTGTTAAATAAATTAATGAACCACACTGTTATCAAGGTATTTAAGAGGTATTTAATATTATATTAAACTATTTTCGAGACAATTTTATGATATAAGAACTTTCAGAATTATAAGGACATGGAATTTCAATAATTAATTTATGAACTTCATCAGGAATACATGAGAAAGTTTTTTTTGAGATTTTACTCTTTCAACTTGTAACTGCCATTCCTTTATCTGAAAAGGTTATTGAAGACAGATTAAACTAAATGCATATAAATTGATCCAAAACATATTTGTACCCAAAATTCCCAATACATATATTGTATAAACCATCCTATCATACCAAATGTAAAGACATAAAAATAAGAATTAAAATTTACTGTGTTTTTTAACTAGAATTCACATTATAGGATCTTTTCAATTTAGAGCTTTAGAGGCCTAATATAAATTCTTAAAATTTAAACCCTTACATTACAAGTGGAGACATATACCCTATATTTATTTTTTCATAATATAAAAATGTTCAAAATAAAACATGATTTCTTTTTATGAATAATCATAAAAATTTTCCCCTTTATCGCATCCTTGTCTCTCTTCCATGTTAAAACATCTCTACGATATTTTAAAATATGGGATGAGCTCAAAAAACTCAGAAAGTGAAACCGAAAAAAGAAATAATGTCAATTATATGGAAACATTAATAGCCATGAAAAAATTATCAAAAATTAATACATTCCACCCATAAAAAGTGGTAAATAATATCCTCCAAAAATATGCTCATTTCATAAATTTTTCATAATCATGAGATTACTAGAAAACCCATAATAAGAACAAATAAAACACAATGAAATCTTTCTAAATAATTTTAAATAAACGGAATAACAATGTGGTTAACTTCTATACATGTCACACTTAAAAATTAAATAGCCAGAATATATACATTAATACCTTATTCATTGGATGTTATAATGTATCCACTCGTCCTTGTGATAACAAAAAACCATCCATCATTAGTTTATCACATAACCACTATCAATTGTCCAAGTACCATTATATAATCATAAAAAATAAAAGCTTTAAATTACCAACATGTAACTCTTAATGTAACATCCCAAGTAAATGAAGAATAAGATATTTTTATATTTATTAATATTTGTGAATTAAATTTTAATTTTACTTTTAAGGGGTTTCTATGTTTGATAGCATACTCGATACGCAACAACCAGTTTATTTGAAATCTTACATTGCAAACTAATAATATAATATTTTTATTTTAAATGGTAGTTAACAACGTGTCGTTGTATTTGAGGGAATGAACGAAACTAACTACAATATGATTATACATGTTTGTTAAATGTATTTACATTATCCAATAAAAGTTAGAGACTTAAAATGTAAATGAAACTAATTTCAAACATAATTTATATTAAAGGTCGATTTATCACCTGTTAGTAGAGAACCCTCTTTAAATATAGTTTTGGTTACTTTAATATATTCTATACTACCAAAATAATCATTCTTTAGAATGGGGACATCAAAATTTAATATGTGTAAATTTTTGAAATTTTTCCAATAATGTTCATTTTTAATGAATAGTAAAAATATTGTATTTTAATTAAAAATTTCCATTAAATAAAATTTATTTATATTCATAGATTAACCTTTTAATTGGTTTTAAAGGGAAAATAAAATATATTTTTCTGATTTAATCCAATTCTTGTCATTGGAATTAATTTCACATTGAAATTGGACATTAACAAGTATCAATCTTTTGATAGTTATTGTTTCTTAAAAACAAACTATTTGTTTTGATAATGTGAATTAATTTTAAAATTAATTAATTCCACATCTATTTTTAGAATTTGTAAAAATAGATATCATTTGTGAATTTGGATTATCAAATATAGCTTAGGCAGAATTTTCTGAATTTTTCTAAAAAACGTCAAGTTTTGATGAATAGTGAAACCACTTAGTGGTAGTTAAACAAACTGAATTTGTCATTTAAATTAAATATTACCTCTTCTCTGAATCGAATTTCAAAAATCTAACATACATGGTTGTTATCAAGAAGTAAAATGTAGTTTATTAAGAATAAAATAATTTTTTGTGAATAGTAACTTTTGAGTTTTATTTACCGCGGTTAAATGTAAATTGGGTAATTCAAGGTTAAAATAATAATATAATAATCCAAAATTACCTTAACACTTGTCTAAAACTTATTTTTTGAGTCATTACCGACCATGGGAATCTTTGAGTCTATTTTGGGACCTCATTGAGCCACATGGTAGTGATAATGACAATTTAGATTAGTTAATTTAATGTAAAGACAAAAATGACATTAGAAAAAATATTTTAGTTATTAATTTTAATTTGGTGTTATATAAGTAATATTTTCGACTATAAATATTCAATAGAAAGATAAATATATTTAATACATCATGGTATTTTTCGTTTAATTTTTAGAATACAAATAAATTATATTATTTATGAAATAATAATGATGTTGTATATACCTCATTAATAAATCATTAAAATAAATAAGATTATATTGATTAAAATAATATCCAAAACAAGTAAAATTATGATTGGATGATTTTATTTAGACCATGAGTCATCTTAGCTTCATCTTTAATTATTTTTGGACTATTAATACCAAATAGAATTATATAATAAAACAATATTTTCACACTTTCCTAAAGAGCCCCTCCTCTCCCTTATAAAAGGAGACCATTTTTGTAAAATTACAGACACCTCCAGATCCATTTGGATTTTCTAAACTCTACCAAATTAATCTCCCTACATCCCTCTACTCATCCTAGAAGCTTTACCTTAGAAAGAAGGCACTTCAAGAAGTCCTTTCGATTCAAACAAAAGGAAGTTACCCAAATTAAAGGTAACAATTTCTCTTAAATCGTTTTATTTTATTTTACATCTCCAACAACAAAAATCTTTTTATTCCTTTCTTTTGCAACAACATCAGCATCCTCAATATACTAGGATGTTTTTATGATATGGATTCGAACTACACATACACACACCTCCATCTAATGGATGAAGAACATAATGTTTCTGTGGATGAAAAACTAACGCCTCATGAAACGATGGTAGTTTGATTATCTCTTACCGCCTCTCATGGTGGAAATTATGATGGAATTGTATTTATATATGATTTATATTATGTTTATGTTTTTATTATGCTTCCATTTTTTCCATTTATACAATGCCATTATGGTTTCCATAGTGGGTAAATATGATAATCTCATTTGAGGAAGTGAAGACTACCGCCCCCTCAAAGTGATGTGAATCGTTAATGCCTTATGTGGGATGTATAAAGGATATAGTAAATGATATTATATATGATATTATACTGTGATTATAATATAACTATGTATCATTATTTTTAGGTTCCATTAAAATAGGAAATATAAATGAAAGTAGCGTTCATGCGTACGTACGGCTTACCGTCTCCATGAATGGTGCATTTCATTTCTTACCTCGATGTACTATTATAAATACATGTATATTATGGATATATATGATTGTTTCCCTCGGAATTTGGGGATGACCTCCTGGATGGGAGATTCAAACGTTCCGATCGGTTTCTATTGGGTTTGTTCGTAGAACCGGAAACATCCAATGATTCCACATCCATTTAGACCTACATTACAAAGGTAGGTGCTCATTAGTTTGTGGACTAATGAGGCTTAGTAATTTGCATTGGTTGAGAGGATGGGATGTCGGACTCATCACACCTTTTTGAGCGGAATTATTGTCTACTCCGGGACTCTCTTTATAGATTTAAGTTATGTTCGTGAATCTTTATTACATTACCAAGTATAAAATGAGCTTTCCTTCAGTTTTAACAATAAATGATTAAATATGTATGAAATTTAGAGAATCTTTTATATGTATTCGAGGTTCTTCATCAATAGAGAATCATCTATATCTATTTAGAGATTCTTGTTCAATGGTATCCTTCAAAACATTTATAAAAAAGTATCTTTCTCATTATGATGACCAGGCTGGTTTTGAAGCCACTTAGTGGGGCACTTGAAGTTTATAATCATTCAGAAGGACATTGATTATTTCAAAGTTGGGATCGAACACGCAGATGGGCTACCTACGTATCCTTTGTTTTGAAAAAGGAATCAGAACCCACGTAGTTCGAGAAATGGAGTATGATGTTTATGATTGATGGCTCAAAGAAGGATGTCATAATTACTTTTACCCCTTAAGCTCACGTGAGTCATGCTCGGTGTGAGAAACAAGAGGTATTGGTAATAAAATAGACAATTGGGCCATGAAATATGTAATCATAAGAAATGTTTGGGGATTATGTATGTATGAATGCCCAGATAAATGAAGGTTAGGATTTAATTTAGGGAGAAAATCCAGGAACAGGGTCCATAAAGGTATATGTGATTCATGGAGATTTTGAATACTCTTACTTGGGACTTATTCCTGAAAAGGAAACCCAAATTAGGAGAGGATTGATAATTGGGTTTTACTCCTGAGAAGGAATCCCATATCAAACGTAATTTAGGACTAGTTAAAGAGAATTTAGGGGAATTGGGACTTACTCCTGAAAAGGTGGCCCAAATTTATGACTGGGGCTTATTCCTAACAAGGAATCCCAGGTTAAGAGAATTAGGGTTTGGGGCTTACTGCTGAGGAGGATGCCCAGGTTTGGGAACTTTAAGAACTTGGGGCTTACTTCTGAGGAAGATGCCCAGATTAAAGGACGTATAACTTTGGATTATTCCTGAAAAGGAGATCGAGGTTAAGGATTCTATCATCTTAAAGGATGAGGTTGAATGAATGAACTCTCAATCTTTAGTGACATAAAGATGTATAAATCACTGTGTTTTGAGAGATAGTCAACAGAATTCCTTTCAGATAAGGAAATCAAATCAAGAAATCATGCCATAAATTGCTTTGAAGTGTATCTTGAAGATTGAATCATGAATAGGAAAGGTGAAATGGCTTAAGAGGGGTAAAATGGGAAAGATGGGCACCCAAAAACGGCAGGGGCGCACAAGTCTTGAAAGGCGCGCAAGTCTTACGTGGGCACGCAAGTATTGGTCGCGCAGGTATACCTGCGCGACATGTGTGATACTTGCGCGATTTTCAACTAGCATTAAAATACTTGAGCAACTATTTATTAAAGCCTTTAGAATCCTCTTGAGGTTCTTCCAGTAAAGGGATGGGCAAGTTCTATCGAAGGAGTAAAGGCGGTGCGCAGGTGTGTCCACTTCCCTTAAAGGCTAGCCACTCAGGCGCGCAAGTGTTGATGCATTTCAACACTTAGGCCTTCCTCCTTCTAATTAGATCTTCTGTTCTAGGTAATAAATTACCTTAGAAGTGTTCCGGAAGATTTGAGAAGAGACTTGGGCGTTGAGAGCTTGATTCTGAGTTTCTGGAAAAAATCCTCCCCAAATGGGGGGCCCACAGGGTCTATTTATAGGTAGAAGAAGACCCCGAGTGGTTACCGGGCGGTTATCACTTAGGTCGTGCAAGTCACTTGCGCGCCAAGTGAGTCGCGCAAGTCCACTTGCGCAACCATGAGGAAACTTCCACGGCATTTTGGAAAAAATCTCCTTGTTCATCCCTTTGTCGATTTTTGATGTTTTCTTTAAAGGTCGACCCATTTAAATCTCAGATCTTCCCCTTTTCCAATCTTGAGATTCTGTGATGAAAGGAGCATCAACAAAAGTCCCCCCTCAGAGTTGGATCCGGAGAGAAAAAGGGGATTTGACTCTGAGGAAATCGAATACATCCAAAGGAATAGTGGCATGCAAGTCTGTCAGGGCGCAGAGGGCGGCGCGCAAGTGTGCGTCGCGTAGACCTTGAGCGCCTTGAGTACGGCGCGCAGATAGGACTCCTGGCCTATAAATACAAGGCCTCTCCTCCATACAAAGCATCTGGATTTTCGGACTTCAAAACTCTTGAGCTCTCGTCATGCAGGTCATCTTAGCCGCGCAGGTTGCTCTGTTTTCCGGTGTTTCCTTGATGGTGCGCTACTATCAAGGTATCTGGATTTGCGCGGTTTATACTTGCGCGTCAAACACTAGCGCAACACACGAACACTTGCGCGCCAATTTTTAGACTTGCATGCCTTAATGACTTAGCAATTTTTTCAAATTTCTTCACAAATTTTATGAAAAAATAACTCCATTTAAGAGTTATTTTATTCTTCTTTTGTGCAGATTCAGTGATTCCCAAGGGAATTGGAACGGCTGATGAACTGGCTAGCAAGCAGATTGATGACATGATGAACATCATTGGCCATTATTACTACGATATCTATGACAACACTCTCCCTGATTTGGCTATGTACTTGAAGAAATATCATCCTCATTTTCCACAGAGCATCTATCTGCCTCTGTGTGGTCATGGTCATCTCCAAGGAGTCAATATTACAAATGCAAAGAATTATACACCTAAGATGCAGCTGCACTGCTACTCCTCTATTTCGGTTATTCTGTGCATTAAGAGCAAAAAAAATGGTGTGAACTTTCAAGTTCTCTTTCCATGCCATTTCCTTGCAGATATGAAAATGGAAAACCCATGGGCTAAAATGTTTCCCGCTGTCGGTCGGTGGAGAGAAGACAAACATGGCATTAGAGCAATATCTGAAAAGAGTACTCTCTCCAAATGGATCTTTACTTCCAATGCTCTATTCTCAAATCCATGTATCCATCTTCTATGTCTCTTAGATAGAAATAGAGTCACTGTTTGATCAGTAGAAAATTTTCTCAATCCGCACACAAGAACATTCTTTTTCAATTGTTCCAAGAAGAGCTGGTATCACTGCATCTCTTATTGTATCCAGTTGAATGAATGAATTCCAGGTGGTTGCTGATGAAGCTTGGGATGCCGTAAATCAAATGAAGAGTTATGTTGAAAGCCTTTTGTAATTCTTGAAAAAGAGAAGAGACTCTAGTCTATGGATGTCCTTCTATCACCTTTGTATCAATGAAAAACACTTTCATCTTCAATCATTTGTACCTGCATTCTTTCACTACCTGCTTCAAATTTACTTAAGCCAATGGGCCTAGTAAGCATAGTTTGATTTTTACTAGGATTATTAAAAATAACCCTACAAAATTTGAATCTTTTAATTTCCCAATATTACCTAAATCATACAAAATGTATATTTAGTGAGCTGGAACATGACTTTTATTCAGATTTCCTTTGTCTTTTGTGGGCAGTTTAAAGTTATGCACGCCAGACATAAAGGGGATAATGTTTAAGGTCAAAATAGCTTTGACCATAATGGATTAAAATTGACTCAATTCCTTGAAAACTCATCTGAAAACATAGTACCATACTCAAGTATGAGGGAGAAAAAAGTAAACTATGGCTTAAGAATATTTTAATCTGAGAAATGATATGAAAAAGAGATAAAAGGCATCAGAAGAAGTAGTTTCCATGAATGAAGTTACTATTATTTAACAAAACTCGTTAGGGGGTTGAATTATGCAGGGCCACCTAAGGTCATTGGATGCATAGTTAAATAAAATAGTATCTTTTGGCTAACAAGTCTGTTATGTAGACTATTTATGCAAGGCCACCTATGGGCACGTGCTGCATAGTCCGGCAAAAAGAACTCTCAGAAATATACATTCCTAGTGCTAAAATCCAATGAATGTTTATGGAGATTTAAATCATCCAAAGTATAGAGTTTGCTATTTGGAATGAGGTACTTGAATATGGAGAAGATATTTCCAGAAAAGATTATCGAAGAACTAGATGAATATCACTCCTACGAAGGTCTGACCCAAACGTAGGGAAGAATAATCAACCATAGACTTGAATACTTTCAGATCATGAAAAAGGTTATGGGACAAATATGTTAAGGATGGCTATTTTTTGCAGATCCCTACATATTTTCATTTAAGACAAATAAGGACAAAAGAGGCATTCTTCCCAAGAATGAAGTTACCATCATTTAACAAACCCGTTAGGGGGTTGAATTATGCAGGGCCACCTAAGGGCATTGGCTGCATAGTCAAACAAATAGCATCCTTCAGCTGACAAGTCTGTTATGTGGACGGTTTATGCAAGGCCACCTATGGGCACGTACTGCATAGTCAGGCAAAAGAATTCTCATAAGTTTGACATTATTTTGACTAAAAGTCATGAAAAGGGTTATGAAGATCTGAAAATATTTAAGGTTAGGATTATAACACATAAAGATTGGTATTGTCCAATGTATATAGAGATTACATAGGTCAATGGTAACCATAATCATGTTGTGGATGGGTCCTTTGGACTTCACTACGTATCTCATAAGAATGAGAATCAAACCATTCGTAGTTATTGAAATGAAGTTTAATGTCATGCAGGATGAAAGTATAAGAGATCTTAGTTTAGGGTCATAGAGTTCAGACCATAATAATGAAAACACGGTGTGTGTTTTCATGAAGACTTTTCATCCAATGGACTGAAAGTGAAATTTAGGGTTAGGCCCAAAAGACTTTGGGCTGGATTCGAGGGATACTCGAACGTTCCTACATATCCCATAAGGATGGGAATCAAGCCCACGTAGTTCTAGAAATTCCCTTTGTACAAATTCGGTTCGTACATGGGAAGGGTGAAAGGAGACTTTATTACAATGATGGTTTAACCCAAGATACAAAGTTTAGGCATTGCCATGTATGCACATTGTCTTTTTTTGAAATGAAACATGATTGAAAAATCAATGTAAATAATAGTTCCCTCTCAAATGAGGAAATCAAAGAGCATTGTAGTTTATTGTCATACCGAACAAAAGTGTTGTATAGTTTAACGTCGTATAACAAGGACAAAATTTAACCAATGTAAAGATATTGATTCTAGGGGCGGTTTCAAGAATCAACATCATATGAGATGGAGGTGAACCGATGTGAAGAGATTGGTTTTGGGGTTGAACCTAGGGAGGTTGCCTACATACCCAGCCTAGAAGGCAAGGATCAAAGTCTGTGTAGTTCAATTAAATAATGAATTAATGATCAAGTTGTTCTTGGGGTCAATGACCTAAAAAATGTTCTTGGGACTTACACATGGTTAGCGGCCCAAAGAGAGTGTTAAGGTTGAGGTTTGCTCTAAACTCACGTGATTCATACTCGTTTTGAGAAACAAGAGGTAACAACAACCATAACGATGCACAGTTTAATGTCATGTAGCAGGGACAATATAAAGGGACTATGCAGTTTAAAGTCTTGCAGTTAGGACTATTGGTGATGCACAGTTTAGTGTCATGTAGCAGGGACAAAGTACAGTTTAATGTCATGTAGGACGTATCATGAACTTTCTGTACAGTTTAGTGTCATGTAGTTAGGATGATGGGGACAATATAGTTTAACGTCATGTTGGACGAAGGGGGGGGGGCTGTGCAGTTTAATGTCATGCAGTGAGGAAAAAAGAGTGCACCATTTTAACGTCATATTGGACGCATTGGGGATTTTTTTTTCACAGTTTAACGTCATGTTGGACGAAAAAGGGACGATACAATTTAGCGTCAGGTTAGACGAAAGTGCAAATATTTTAAGGTCATATGCATAGACCGTGGATGGTGCAGTTTAAAGTCATAAAGGACCTTTGATGCTTATGTAGTTTAATGTCTTTCCGGACGTAAGGGACTTGCAAACAGTTTAGGGTCATATGAATGGACTATTGAAGATGCAGTTTAAGGTCATACTGGACCAAGGAGGAGTTTAAGGTCATACTGGACCATTGCTGTATAGTTTAACAACATATAGCAAGGACGAACTGGTGCCGCACAGTTTAGTGTCATGTTGTAGGGACGTCTTCTTTTCTAAAGTTTAACGTCATGTTGGATGAAAGATAATTTCCTACAGTTTAACGTCATGTTGGAAGAAAGAGGGACAATACAGTTTAATGTCATGCTGGACAAAAAAGTATGAACCAATTGTAAGAATCTTGGTTTTGGGGACCATATTTTGTGTTTATACAAAATATTTCTTCAGAAATCTGGCATTGGTTGGAGTCATATTGAGTTCTCCATCCATCGAGATTAATGAATAAGCTCCATTAGAGTAGACCGTATGTATTGAATAAGGTCCTTCCCATTTTGGCTCAAGATTGGGAGTGTTCTTTCCTGGTATCGTTGGTGTTCTGAGAAACAATACCAATTCTCCCTGAATGAATGAACGAAGATGAACTTTTTTGTTAAAAGCTCGTGCTATTCGATTCTGATAGATTTCCAAGTGGTGAAAAGTGCACAATCTTTTCTCATCTAATTGTTCACATTCATTCAATCGCTTTTGGGATTGATCATCTGTAGATAACTGATCACAAATGGCTACTCTGAG
Organism: Viscum album; assembly: GCA_963277665.1. NCBI lineage: Eukaryota > Viridiplantae > Streptophyta > Magnoliopsida > Santalales > Viscaceae > Viscum > Viscum album. The sequence continues at coordinate 126,109,381 of OY728160.1, forward strand.
TGAGGGAAATTGAACTTCAATTGGAAAGACTGCTTTCGTTCCATATACCAACGAATATGGAGATGACTGCATTGCATTGCGGATGGTAGTTCAATAAGACCATAAAGCATGAAAGAGTTTATCAGGCCATGATCTCTTATCTTTATCCACCATCTTTTACAGTATATTTGAAAGAGTCTTGTTAAAGTCTTCTATTTGGCCATTGTCCGCCACATGATACCGAGATGAATGGTTGGATTTAATGTTGTATTCTGGATACAATTTCTTCACCTCAGAAGAACAGAAGTTGGTGCCGTTTCCCATCAATATGGTATGAGGGACACCAAATCTAGTAATGATGTTAGACTTGATGAAGCTAAAAATTCATTTAGAACTGACTTCTTTGAGAGGTACGACCTCTGCCCATTTGGAAAAGCAATCAGTAGCAGTAAGAATGTACTTAAACTGCTTGGTCATAGCTGAATGGTAATGTCCCACCACATCCATTCCCCATGTGGCAAATGGCCACGAGTATTTAGCAGTATGAAGCAACTCTGGAGGTTGATGAATGAAGTTGGAATATACTTGGCATGAATGACACTTCTTTGTGAAATTAACACAATCCTGTATCATTGAAGGCCAAAAGTATCCAAGCCTTCGAATTTGATCAGACAGTCTATGTCTAGACTGGACGGTACCGCAGACTCCTGCATGAACTTTTATGACAACAATTGTCTCTTCACTATCAATGCATCTGAAGAGAACTCCATCAAAACCACGTTTGTATAGAATTTTCTCTAAGTGGTTTAGGCTATCATAAAGAGTAAAATTGACCACACATCCCCCGATTTGTTCTTTCTTGGCTATATCAGTTGGAAGTGTTCCATTTTGAGGATATTCCCTAATAGGTGACATCCATCCTGTAGTATGACCATATAGTTCAGGAATGGGACTTATTTCATTAATTTCCTCTGTTCTAACTTGAACATAAGTTGAAATTTCACAACGGTGGGCAATACTGATGGTTGTCTCATCCCAGTTTGGATCTGCTAGAGCTGTGGCTATATTGGCTAGTGCATCATCTTGAGCATTTTGTGATCTTGGGACATAAGAAAATTTCGGTTCTGAAGGGAATTCCGCCATTAATTCTCTGACATAATCATACGAAGGGATTAATTCTTCTTTTCTGATGGCATAATCCCCATTGATTTGGTTGATTACTAGGTCTGAATCACCTTTTACCTTTAAGTGATTCACTTGTGCTTGAAGCGCTAACTCCAATCCTGTGATAAGAGCTTGGTATTTGGCTTCATTATTGGTACCACCTTCCCACAATAAAAAGGAATAAGGTAACACTGCCTTATCTGGAGAAATGATCAAAATTCCTAAACCAACTTTGTTGAATTTAGGATTTTACATTTTCTTCCCTGTTGGACTTTTGGAAGCACCATCAAAATACATTTACCATGTTTGAGGATTCTCTTGAATAGAGAAAACTTCCTCATTATGGAGTTCAATATCTGAAGATGTGTCTTCCACTGAAGGATGTTCAGCCAGGAAATCAGCCAGAGCTTGGCCCTTTATCGCCTTTTGAGACACATACTGAATGTCGAACTGCTGCAAAATAACTGCCCAGCTTTCTAGACATCCTGTAAGCATTGGACGACTAAGGATGAATTTGAGCGGATTATTACTAGATACCAATTGGTCCTCGTTATGTTTCAGGTAGTGTCTTAGTTTTTGAACTGCAAAGATTAATGCCAAGAAACACTTCTCAATACTTGAATACCGATTTTCTGCTTCAAGCATAGTTCTACTAAGATAGTAGAGGCTATTTTCATTCCCAGCATCATTCTTTTGAGCATGAAAGGCACCCAATGATTGCTCTAGAGCTGTCACATAGAGGATAAGTGGTCTTCCTTCAACAAGTGGCATGAGTACCGGTGGAATCAAGAGGTATTTCTTGAGAACATCAAACGCTTCTTGACATTCTTCAGTCGACTGGTAAGTGACTCCTTTTTTCATTAATTTGGTAAAGGGTAAACTTTTTCCTGCCAAATTGGTGATGAAACACCGAATATAGGCCAAGTTTCCTTGAAGTCCTCTTAATTCTATCAAATTATGAGGAGGTGACATACCAAGGATTGACTTGGGCTTCTCAGGATCGACTTCAATACCACGATGGCATACAACAAAGCAGAGAAATTTTCCTGATGTTACCCCAAAAGCACATTTTAAGGGGTTCATCTTCAAATTATGTTGTCGAAGCTTGTGGAATGTGACTTCTAAATCAGCCAAGTGATTAGAACATTGTTTGGATTTAACCACCAATTCATCCACATAGCACTCAACACAGTTCCCTAAAAAAGGTTTGAAGATACGATGCATGGCGCATTGATATGTTTCACCTGCATTCTTTAAACCAAATGGCATCACCCGGTAACAAAACACACCTTGAGGGGCCCTAAAGGATGTATATTCCTCATATTCTGGGGCCATTCAGATCTGATTATATCCAGAATATCCATCCATGAAAGAAAGTACTTCATATCCAACTGTCGCATCAATAAAGAGTTCTGTAATTGGAACTGGGAAATCATCTTAAGGACAATACCGATTAAGATCTCTGAAATCGATGCAAACCCTAATTTGTTCATTATTTTTCTTTACAGGGAAAATATTAGCCAACCACTTGGGATACTGAACTTCTCTGACGAAGATATCTTTGATCAGCTTATCCACTTCAGCTTCAATTTTGGAAGCATAAGTTGGGTGTGTTCTTCTCGCGGCTTGCTTAAATCCATGATGTTCTTTTGGTAAACCCAAATGATGAGTAGCAACATCAGGATCAAGAGCAGAAATTTATGTATAGTTCCAAGCAAAAATATCTTTATTTTTCTTTAGAAAAGAAATATACATCTCTTTCTCTTCAAGGGTCATGGCCACACTATTTAAAGTGGGGCGTGGATTTTTCTCTGTACCCAGATTTATTTCTCTGAGTTCATCCATAGTGGTAGAGATACCCTCTTCAAATGCTGGAGGAGCATCTCTAAGATCTTCTTCTTCCTCTTCATCACGCGCTATTTCTTCCATCTCTACTTGCATAGTAGATGACAAAACGAAATTTTGATGATCATAAGAGATGTCAAAATTTGCACATTTTGAAGAATAAGCTTCCATTTCCGACCCTATTGATAATAAAGGGTCTTCTTTGGGAAATAAAGAGGAGATGATGGATTGAGAATTGACATCATTATTCACCTCCGATGATGCTATAACTTCTTCTGGCCTGATTGGCGAAGTATAGACATGTTGGATTTCAACAGATGAAATGAAAACGTCACCACTTATGCTTTCATCACTGTTTGGTAGGTTACCATTTTCTCCCATGTTGTCTAGCTCGATTGTCGTAATTGACATTATGGATCTTTCCATAAGAATATTTTGATTTGGGCCTATTTTGTCAATTTGACTGATAGGTAACACATAATCTATACTCAAATGTGTAAATGGATTTATTGGAATCTTCTCAAAACCATATGGAGCATTAACTTTGGTAATTTCCTTTATTGTAGATTTCACTCTTCCCTTCATGTGATAAAATTACGCCTCAATGTATTGAGACTCACATGTTTTGAATGGGGCCTTATCACCATACAATGTTCCAACATGACCATTGAAATAGTATTTGAGACATTGATGGTATGATGAAGGGATAACTGCATGATGATGTAGCCAGGGTCTTCCAAGCAAGACATTGAAAGCTGAGTCTTGATCAACAATCATGAAATTCGAATTGGATACAAGATCTCCAAACTGAGTTCTGAGTGTAACTTCACCCAGTGGTTCTTGTTCATTTTTATCATATCCTTGTAACATCATGGTAGAAGGAGATAAATCAGATTCCTTGAGGCCTAATTGACGAAGTGTACGAATGGGAATGAGGTTGACTCCTGAACCATTGTCAATGAAAGCTATTCGGATATCTACACCATTGACTTTGCCAGATAAGTATAGAGGTTTTATGTGCCCATGCACAACATCATCTTCATCTCTATTAGCAAATGATATCATTGCATGGCATTCTGCAAGATTATTCTCTATGTGATAGACTTCAGCTGCAGCAATTTCAGCTTCAAACTCATGAGGACTTGACAAAGCTTCGATGAGTGTTTCTCGAAGATCTTTTGACAGATTCAAAGCATCCAAAATTGATAACTTGTCTGGTACTTGGGCCAAGTGTTTCAATATATCATACTTTTGATCTAGAGGTCTGCGTTTCCCAACAGGAATATGCGGTTTAGCAGGTACCATGGAAGCAGATGCTTTGGAATCTGATGCATCTTGTATTGGTATAGAAGTTGGCAACATCCTTGGTTTTGGATGATTAAACCGATTAGATCCATTTACATGCTGAGATAAAGAAGATGGATCCTTCAATCAGTCTTCCAAAATAACTAGGCCAATACTGAGTTGGCCATTGGCAAAAGAACTTTCTTGTTCTTTTTGAGCTCACTGAAGGGATCTACCACGAGTTTCTGCTGCATACACAGTGCTAGCCGGGGTATAATTGGAGTAGTGGCTTCGGAAAGATCCACGTCTTCCCCTGTATCCTGAACCTCTAGAACTTCCTCAGATTCCCATATTTGATACAGGGAATTCAGGCTCATCAACACTGGAATACAGATCTGTTAATTGAATCATATTAACAGAACCAAAGATTAACTCTTTATCTGATAAAGACTCTGCCTAACTAGCCTGTTTAGGCTGTGCCGTTTGATGGGGCGGTGCCCGTGGCTTTGAAGTAGATGGCATAAAGTCTGCCAGAGTCAAAGACAATTTAGTATTTGACACATACTCGTCTTCTTCTGAATCTTTTTTCTTCTTTGAATCAATACGTTTCTTTGAGGACTTTCCCTATGATGAAGAGGGTTTTACCGAAATATTCATGGAAGAAGACACAATTGGTTTCATTAATTATGTTCGCAAAATGGCATGTGTCTGATTGATTGTCATTCTGACCATCCAATCATCATACTTCTGTGCATTTCTGCGTTTGACTTCTTGCCATTCACCTTCTTCCTCTGGAACTGCAGCAGTGACACATGCTACCTGAGTCGAAGAACCTTTCAACTTGACTTATCCCAATCCAACCATCATTTGCAGGAGGACTTTGAAGACAAAACACTCCTCTATGGGATGCCCTAACATTTGATGAAAGGGACAATAATTGGGACGGTCTTCATCCTCTTCCTTGTTTGGCCTCTGGGGCACTGGTAATTGAACCAAATTATTTTCATGAGCTGAAATGAAGTAACTATGAACCTGCTCATTTCGGAAAGAGTATGTTTTACTCTTCAAATCCTCAAATTGTTTTTGTCGTTGATCTTTTTGATCAATTGGATGAAACGGCCTTTGTTGTTGGCGTTCAGGAGGTGGAGCTCTTCGAGAAGATGAAGGTTTTGGAGTAGAAATAGGTACACGTGTTTGTTTAAGCATAACTGTAGCAGTTTCCTCTTTACCAATTCTCCTCCATGGAACTGATGGAATTACACGAGATTTAGCCTTAGCCTGTATAAGGGATTCATCAATTTGCTAATAGATTTAAGTAAGATCTCGAAACTCTTCTGTGTATTTCACAGGGATCAATGGCGTGCGTAATTGGTCACGCAAATTTTCCACACAGATTGGAAACAACTCCTCCTGAGGAAGTGCTAAACTTAGGGAATATGTTAATCCCTTCCTGCGAGCAATGAAATCAGAGACTCTTTCATTCTCCCTTTCCTTGCAGTTTGTAAGATCGAAAACTGTCATTTTTGGCAATGTTGAGATAAACTGAAGAAGGAATTTTTGGCGAATATCCTCGAATCCCATGATTGACTCGGATTGCAAGCTTGTATACCAGACAAAAGCTGGTCCTTGCAAGGTTCGCATGAAGCATCTGAGTTTCACTGCTTCTTGCTGTTCTGGAGTTCCCATCATAGGATCACAACAAGATACATAATTTGTCTATTGTTGTTCAGGGTCGCCTGATCCATTGAAAGTAGGGAAAACAGGGTTTCCAAAACTCGATGGAGGAGAAATTGAATCTACCCATTCAGGGTATACTTTCTTTTCTGGTTGAACATGCGCCCGTTTCCCTTCCATAGTTTCTACCCGAGCTATTAATGACTCAATAGTAGTTATCAACTTTTGAGAAACATTCGGTTGAATTTGGTCTTGGGTAGGTGCAATGAATGGAGCTTGGACAAACGTGGTGGTTGGTGCTGCAACTGATGGTAGTGCTGCCAACCGCTGTTGCACTTGACCCGTATGATTAGACCTCTGAGGGTGTACTGATAAAGGAGTATATTCCTGATCCATCTCAGTAACTACATCAAATTCCTTCGGCTGTCAGACTCCAGCATTCTTTAGAAGAAGACTACTCGGAAGTAGTTCTGCATTCATCATTCTTAATTCTTTCATTTCGTCCTCCTGTTGTGCAAAATTGTGCTCTAATGAGAGCGATTGACCTTATCCATAGGAAGGATATGCAACCTGATTCTTTCCCTTCCCTTTTTTGGAGACCTTTTGGAGAGAGGGAAGTGGATTACCTAGGTTCTGAGTAATCCTTTGACTTCGTGTACGCACACCTTCTTCATTTGTATCGGTGCGTACATTTTCTTGAGCAGGACGCTCTTCATCTGAGTCCCCTGAGTGAATCTCCTCTGCTGTATTAGCAACAACGACATTGATGACATTGATTGATGCATAATGCATCACATCCCTTCTATCAACATTTCTGTGATATTCTCTTCTTTCATGTCTTTGATGAGACATTGCCTTTTGTTGATTCAATCTTTTAGGAACTTCTTGACGAGCTATAACTTGGAGGGAATCTCCTGATAATTTGGCTCTTCGTTCCTCTTGTGGCTTCTTCCCCAATCGAGAAAAGACCGACATTCTCTGAAGAGGGGATTGATGATTTGAAAGAGTCCCAGTCTTGTAAACTGTGGATGTTCCTGCTGTTTCTGCTCAACTACTCGAATCAAATTTGATGAATCTGAGGGTTGGGTTAAAAAAGTCCCCAGTCTGACAAGCTGGGGTGTCTCTTGACATGCTATGTATGATATCTTCTTAAAATCTCTCTTGATCTTGCGAACCTTAGTTCGGAAATTAGCTGGATGCATTAACCTGTATCCACTTTTATCACCTGGTTCAACAGACCGTTAGATGATTTCTGAAATTTATGTCATTTGATGATGTGTTTGCTCCATATGAGAGGCTTGGGCCATATTATCGCCTGCTTGATGTAGGAGCAATTCAACAACTTGTTCCCTATATTTTTGACTTTGAGAGGAACTAGTTGAAGCCTGTTCTTGAGCAGGCTTTTGATTACAAACAAATCCCATTTACTGTGGCCGGCCATGGGCAATAACATTGCATGAGACCATTTTCGGTGGGCTTTGCTGATTGGAAAGCACTATGAAATGTAGTGCTCCGTGAACACCCCATACTCTGATATGAACACCAGATGGAGCATTGACAATTAACTGACGAAATTTTCTTAGTGCGCCAAGGCATGAACATTGAAGGGTTCTCTGCTGCTTTTCACCCTTCAGATACCGAGAGACTGATAGAGATGCCAAATCAATCTGACGTTGTATCCCTTCTATTATATTAAGATGATTTTCATATTTATCATAAGATAATACCTTCATCTTCAATTGACAAAGAGTTTTCCATATGTTGAGATGAATATCATGGATTCCATCATCCGTCAACATCTTTGGAATTTCATACTGGGAGTCAGCAAAAGGCCAAAACATGACTGTTACCTCACCTTTCACCAATTTTTTTCTCAGATTCAGCATTTCATCTTCATCATTAAATGAAGATTCTTCTACCTGTTTTGACCAGAGTTAGTTTTTCCTTGTTGCTTCATCTGATTCACCAAAGATTGGTAGAGAGATCATTGATCAAACTGGAAGATGCATGACTTAGGGGTGGTTTGGATAATGACCTACACCCTGGTCTATCTTCTGATTGAGAAATTATTTCACTTGTTAGTGATAAAGCATCAGACATGACTGGTTTCGCATTTGCAAGTGCCTCAAGATAAGAGGGCTTTCTCGATACTACATTGTCCACTGGAGTATTTTCCAGGCAATGTGAATCAGTACTGCGGAGAGGACTTTCACAGTGAAATTCATCATCATGGGGAGGACCACCATAATGGGTTATAGCAAAAGATGATATCTCTTGCTCCTTGGTCTTCTGACCGCACAGAGGGTTCCTGTGGCTCTCATCTGAAGATGAAACTTCAAGATTGACCGAATTGTCACGAAGCAAGCCTTCATGAGAAAGTGTCTGTTGAAGACTTTTGGAATTAATGTTCCCATTATTGGGAACTGAGGAAGTATAATCTTGAATTCCAATAGATAAATGTCTGAGGGCTTCAAGAACTCCAGCATCGAGCAAGGCCTTGTTATAGATTGGCCTTTGATCTCCTGACTATGCTGGGAAGATCTTTTTCTTAGATGCCTTCATACTCGCTTTGGAAACCACTTGTTGATGAAAGTGGTTGCTCTGAGCAGGTGTATATGCCTGATCAGGAAAGATGGTCAGGTTAGGCTGACGATCATCACTCAAATCAGGTGTATGTGCCTGACTTGGTTGTCCGTATGATATGGGGGAATATGCCCCATAACCCTCTTGGACTGGAACAGATGTGTGTGTCTATTCCGGAGTGAATCGTTGATGTGTCACTCCACTGCTAGGGATATATTTATGTTGCTTTCCCTGAGATGATGCTGAAGCTGTTATGATATCCTGGCAAGCATCGAGAATATGAGCTGAAATTTTCTTCTACTCTTTCACCATTGATAAAATATACTTGGTGACTTCAGCTGCCGGAACGGGGATATACGTCCATTCCGGGATTGGAGTAGGAGTATGTGCCTACTCTTGTCCTCCTTTTTCTTATCAGTGAATCCTGACAGTACTCGAGTGTGGGGGCAGAGAGTTGAGTCTGCCTCCTGTTTGTTGCCGGGGCTTTCGGACTGACTTCTCTGTGTGCTACCAAGCGAGACTGTTGGTAGGCTTGATGAGTTTTAGCAGGTGTATGTGCCTGCTGATTACACTTCGCCAAACACGGTTGACGATATCCATCATATGTAGTCAGATGAGCCTACTGACTAACTGATGATGTAAAAGCAGCTGTATGTTCCTACCTATAGTACTCTGCCGGAATTGCCTGGCAGGATTGACATGATGCTGCCAGACGAGTCCGCTGGACTGCGGAATTAAAACGGGAAGGTGTGTGTTCCTGTTTGTTTTTCGCCACCAAGTTAGGTTGGTGGAATTCTCCGGATATGGCAGGGATGAGAACCTACCCATTGTTAACCGGTTCCGCCTCTTGCGGTTCGTCTTGCCTGCTCGGGTTCGAAGAACCTGAGCCGAACGCCTGGAGTCGGTACCCTCATCATGTTGAGGGTGCACTACTGCACAAGTCTGGCAGCGATTGTTGATGGAAGACCTCGGCAAGGACTCATGTATTTTTGAATTAAGGTCCTGAGGGACCTGCTCATTCACTTCCTCAGAGTAAGGGAGCGAATGGAAATTGAGTTCTGGGGTTAATGACCCGAAACGGTTGGATACGGTAGTCAGCACTGCCTGCCTATTGATCACTAGTCGTCGTTGTCCGGACGACCTATGTGAGTTGTTCACTTGGAGGGCCTATCGGGCAGCCTCCAGAGTTGGGATGGTACCGTGTTGACGGTACTCCTTAACTAGCGCATTTGATACCCAGCGTTGAAGACGCTGAGTAGGTGATGTCATCCTCAGAGTGGATGACTATCCTGTAGGAATAACATCATTGGTATTTGCAGCAGCAGTATTCACAAGTGTGAATTTGAGAGCAGCCATTATGGAAATACTGAAGATCTTTGGAAAAGAGTTCCTGTTTGATATAACAGACGTAATCAAGATAAATTCAGCCACTTCATCCTTTGGTTGAGCGCATATGTCAATGATTTTTTTTGTTATCCCTCTTACTGAATTTTAAATAGGGGCTTTAACAAATAAGTAAAATATCACTTTAACTTGGTTATGGATTCACGTCAGGTTCACCATTTTTTGTTTCCCTCGAAATTCGGGGATGACCTCCTGGATGGGAGATTCAAATGTTCCGATCGGTTTTTATCGGGTTTGTTCGTAGAACCGGAAACATCCAATGATTCCACATCCATTTGGACCTACTTTCCAAAGGTAGGCGCTCATTAGTTTGTGGACTAATGAGGCTTAGGAATTTTCATTGGTCGAGAGGATGGGAGGTCGGACTCATCACACCTTTTTGAGGGGAATTATTGTCTACTCCGGGACTCTCTTTATAGATTTAAGTTATGTTCGTGAATCCTTATTACATTACCAAGTATAAAATGAGATTTACTTTAGTTTTAACAATCAATGATTAAATATGTAAGAAATATAGAGAATCTTTTATATGTATTCGAGGTTCTTCATCAATAGAGAATCATATGTATCTATTTAGAATTTATTGGTCAATGGTATCCTTCAAAACATTTATATAAAAGTCTCTTGGTCATTATGATGACTAGGCTGGTTTTAAAGCCACTCAGTGGGGCACTTGAAGTTTATCATCATTTAGAAGGACATGGATTATTTCAAAGTTGGGATCGAACCCACAATTGGGCTACCTACGTATCCTTTGTTTTGAAAAAAATGAATCAGAACCCACGTAGTTTGAGAAATAGAGTATGATGTTTATGATTGATGGCTCAAAGAAGGATGTCATAATTACTTTTACCCTCTAAGCTCACGTGAGTCATGCTCGGTGTGAGAAACAAGAGGTATTGGTAATAAATAGACAATTGGGCCATGAAATATGTAATCATAAGAAATGATTTGGGGATTATGTATGTATGACTACCTAGATAAATGAAGGTTAGTATTTACATTAGGGAGAAAATCCAGGAACATGGTCCATAAAGGTATATATTCTTCATGGAGATTTGAATACTCTAACATGGGACTTATTCCTGAAAAGGAAACCCAAATTAGGAGAGGATTGATAATTGGGTTTTACTCCTAATAATGAATCCCATATCAAACATAATTTAGGACTGGTTAAATAGAATTTAAGGGACTTGGGGCTTACTCTTGAAAAGCAAGGCCAGATTTATGGATGGGGCTTATTCCTAACAAGGAAGCCCATATTAGGGGACTTGGGACTTACTCCTGAAAAGGAGGCCCAAAATTATGACTGGGACTTATTCCTGACAAGGAATCCCAGGTTAAGAGAATTATGGTTTGGGGCTTACTCTTGAGGAGGATGCCCAAATGAGGGGACTGGGGATTACTCTTCAAAAGGATTCCCAAGTTTGGAGGATTTATGACTGGGGCTTATTCCTAACAAGGAAGCCCAGAATAAAGTATTATGATTGGGACTTACTCTTGAAAAGGATGCCCAAGTTAAGGGATTAAGGTTTGGGGCTTACTCCTGAGGAGGATGCCTAGGTTTGGGAACTTTAAGAATTTGGGGCTTACTCCTGAGGAAGATGCCCAGATTAAAGGACTTATAACTGGGGATTATTCCTGAAAAGGAGAACTTGGGTAAGGATTCTCTCATCTTAAATGATGAGGTTGAATGAATGAACTCTCAATTTTTAGTGACATAAAGATGTATAAATCTCTGTGTTTTGAGAGATATTCCATAGAATTCCGTTCAGATAAGGAAATCAAATCAAGATATCATGCCATAAATGGCATTGAAGAGTATCTTGAAGACTGAATCTTGAATAGGAAAGGTGAAATGGCTTAAAAGGGGCAAAATGGGCAAGATGGGAAGCCAAAAAAAGGTACGGGCACACAAGTCTTGAAAGGCACGCAAGTCTTACGTGGGCGCGCACGTATTGGTCGCGCAGGTATACCTGCGCGACATGTGGGGTACATGTGCGATTTTCAACCAGCATTGAAATACATGAGAGACTCTTTATTAAAGCCTTTAAAATCCTCTTTAGGTTCTTCAAGTAAAGGGACGCGCAAGTTCTATCAAAGGAGTAAAGGTGGCGCGCAGGTGTGGCCACTTCCCTTAAAGGCTGGCCACTCAGGCGCGCAAGTGTTGATGCATTTCAACAATAGGCCTTCCTCTTTCTCTTTAGATCTTCTGTTATAGGTATGAAATTACCTTCGAATTGTTCCAGAAGCTTTGAGAAGACACTTGGGAGTTGAGAGCTTGAATCCCAGTTTCTGGAAAAAATCCTCCTTGAATGGGGGGCCCACAGGGTCTATTTATAGGCAGAAGAAGACCCCGAGCGGTTACCGGGTGGTTATCACTTAGGTCACGCAAGTCACTTGCACGCCAAGTGAGTCGCGCAAGTCCACTTGCACAAAAATGAGGAAACTTGCGCGGCATTTTGGAAAAAATCTCCTTGTTCATCCCTTTGTCGATTTTTGATGTTTTCTTCAAAGGTCGAACCATTTAAATCTCAGATCTTCCCCTTTTCCAATCTTGAGATTATGTGATGAAAGGAGAGTCAAAAATTATATATATATGACATATATGATATATAAATCATGAATATCATTCTGGATATAATGAACCTTTTACCACATGAACAACATGTAATTATAAGAAATCCATTTTTGACTGAAGTACCAAATATCGACAAAATGAAAGTTATTAAATTAAATGGTTAAATAATGTTTATAACATGGTAATAATTGATATAAAATTAATAATAAACATGAATAATTTTCTTAAGCAAGTATAAATTAACTTTAGTTTATTATTCAGGAGAATAATGAATGATCGAGTCAAGTCAAACGTGAGGTAAGGGACTTCGTCTCAATCTTCTTTCATTGAAGCATATTTTCATTTATACACAACTTTCTTTTATACTTTTTATAAACCCCTTTGAATTTTACTTTTATTCAAAATGAATCTTTTTCTATGAATCTTTTTACTAAATGACAAAAAATAATGTTTCTTTTAATGTAAGCAGTGACAAAGACCTTTTCCGCCATTGTGAGTATTATTTGATGTTTGGCTTCCTCAATAAGCCATAATGTTTTAAAAAAAATAAATTACATATACTCTTTTATGTATTATTGGTATTGAAAAATGTTCTGATAATGGATTAGTAATGTATGTATATTTTTGTGATATATTGTGATTGAAATGTGGAAATGTTTTCTTTCCTTTATATTTGTTTTCATTATAATGATTTTATAATGGTACTTGGACATTTTACGGGTGGTTTCATGATAAACTAAATTACAGGTGGTGTCGTGAATACCAGGATATGTGGTTACATTATAACCTCCAACGCATTGGGTCTGGAAGTCGGCCGTATCAATATTCCATTTAGTGATATATTTGGAAGTCGACCACATGGTTATTCCATTTAAGTATGTTTATGTCCCAAGTTACCTTTATATATTATGTGTTCTTTATATGGGTTTTATGGTAATCTTTTGGTTACAAAATGGTAAGTAATTATCTTTTATTTTGAGAAGAGTATTTACTACTTCATAACGGTGAAAAGTATTACTTAAGTTAATGTAATCATGGTTTACTTGTTGTTTTGAAAATCTAACCGTTTTCCTTCTTTGTGTATCCCTTACTGAGCTTTTTATGCTCATCCAAAGTTTTTGAAATGTTTTTCACAGGATATAATGTGGAATAAGTTTAAGTATGGAATCATAGAAAAGTCATGTTGTCTTAAACATGGAACTAGACGTGACTCTTTTTTTCAAGAGTTCATGTTTTGTAAAAAATATGGAAACTGTGTAGAAGTGTCTACCTTTTATATCTTTTGAGATGTAATACTTATGCCCTAACTCTCTAAAACACTAAACCTGAAAATATCCTCAAAGTGAATTATTAATTTAATTTAATATTAAGTAAGGTTTAAGGCTGGGTCATTATAGTTGGTATCATTGGTTTGTTTAGACATCTTTAGGAGTTTGGGTATTGTTTAATAAATGTCAATAAATTAATTTATGGTAATATTGAAATGATATAGCCTTTACAAATTACCATGTTGCCTCACCTAAGATATTTCTATGTTAAGAATAGTTATTTTGTATAGGAAACAAAACAACTTTTTTAGGAAGGCATACATAGGGAAATGACCTTCCAAATCAGCATCCTGAGAAGGAAGAATCAGAGTTGAACAATTTTTTCAGTGATAAATCAGTTGACTCAGGTGATAAATTACATTTGTGTTTATTGATGATATTTTGTAGCATTCCAAAAGTAAATAGGAACATGATATTCGTTTAAGGGTTGTCTTGAAAACCTTAAAATAGAAGAAACTTTATGGGAAATTCATCAAGTGCGAGTTTTGGTTACAACAAATTTCTTTCCTTGGTCACATTGTTTCAAAAAATGGAATAAGTATTGATCTTGATAAAACAATAGTTGTTGAAGAATGGCCATGACCACAAAATATAAATGAGATTCGTAGTTTTCCTAGTTTTTCTGGTTATTACCAGAGGGTTGTTGAAAATGTTTCATGGTTATCTAGTCAAATGACTAAGTTAACTCGAAAAGGTGTTAATTTTATTTCGACAAAAGAATGTGATTATTGTTTTCAGGAATTGAAAATAAGATTGGTGAATGCTCTAGTTTTGGAACTGCCATCCAGAGATGGTGAGTTTGTTATCTATAGTGATGCTTTGTTGAATGGAATGGGTTGTGTCCTAATGCAGAATGATTAGGTAATTGGTTATGCTTCACGTCAGTTGAAACCCCATGAGCTAAATTACCCTGCACATGATTTGGAATTATCTACTGTCGATTTTTCTTTAAAAATTTGGAGGCATCATTTGTATGGAGAGAAGTGTGAAATATATACTGGCCAAAAAAGATTGAAGTATATATTCACTCAGAAAGAATTTAACATGATATAGAGGAGATGGTTGGAAATAATCATGGACTATGATTGCATGACCCTTTATCATTTGGGGAAAGTAAATAATGTTTCTGATGCTTTGAGTTGAAAAAGAAATACATCATTAAACATGTTACATTTAGAACAAGATCTTTTGGTTTTTGATTTGATGAACCTTGGCATAGAAGTTGTTGGTGCAAAAAATTCTTCTGTTTTGTATCATGTGTCGGTGAGATCATCTCTATCAGACAGAATAAAGCAAGCACAAGAAGAAGATAGTGAGTTGCAAAAAAATATAGATTTTGTTTCTCATGGTATGTTGATTGATATTAATCTTGATAATGATTGTGTACTAAGGTTTGGGAAGATATTATGTGTACCTTGTGATTCACAGTTGAAGAATGAGTTGTTATGTGAAGCTCACAGTTCTCTGTTTTCAGTTCATCCTGGTAGTACTAAGATGTATAGAGATCTTTGAGAGTATTACTGGTGGGATAGAATAAAAAGAGATATTGTTGAGTTTACTGTGACATGTTTAACTTGTCAGCAGGTTAAAGAAGAGCTACAGTTACCGAAAGAAATGCTTCAGCCTTTACCGGTGCCAGAGTGGAAATGAGAAAATATATCCATAGACTTCGTTGTGGGATTACCAAAGACATCTTAATGTAATAATTCAATCTGGGTTATAGTTGATCGATTGACTAAATATTCTCATTTCCTTTCTATTCATGATACTTGACCTTTAGATCAACTTGATGGGTTGTATGTTAAAGAGATAGTCAGGTGGCATGAGGTTCCCCTCTCCATTGTATCTGATCGTGACCTCAGGTTTACTTATAACTTTCTAAAAGGCCTTCAGAATTCATTAGGTACTGAATTAAAGTTTAGTATATCTTTTCACCCTCAATCAGATGGGTAGCCAAAAAAAAATTCAGACATTTGAATATATGTTATGTTCTTGTTCGATGGATTACCAGGGAAGCTAGGACCAAAACCTTTCTTTTGTTAAATTTTCATATAATAACAGTGTTCATTCTACTATACAGATGTCTCCATTTGAGGCATTATATGGAAAGCTTTGTCGAACTACAGCTTTTTAGGATGAAGTAGGTGAAAGGAAATTGATGGGACCAGAATTGGTAGAAGAGATGGTAGAGAATGTTTGGTTGATTCAGAAGCACATGAGAACATCTCAAAGCAGACATAAATGTTATGCAGATAACCAGAGGAAGGATATTTCTTTTGAGATTGGTGATCATGTCTTTCTCAAAGTTTCTCCATGGAAAAGTGTGATGCGTTTTGGTAAGAAGGGAATGTTGAGTCCGATGTTCATTGGACCTTATGAAATTTTGAATAAAGATGGATTATTTGAGTATAGAGTGGCATTACCTATAATTTTATCCCAGGTACACAATATTTTTCATGTTTCGATGTTGATAAAGTATATGCCAGATCCATATCATGTTTTGAGCTAGAGATAGTTCAGTTGGAAGAGAATATCTCTTATGGGGAACAACATGTCCAGATTCTTGACCATAGAGAGCTAGTGTTGCAGAATAAGGTAATTCACCAGGTAAAGGTTGTTTGGAAAATCTATATGGTTGAAGAGGCAATATGGAAATCTGAAAATTCTACGAGGGATAAATACCCCCACTTATTCTGATAAGTGAGTAAAAATTACGAGGAAACAATTTCCAAAAGGGGGGAAGGATGTAACAATAC
Organism: Viscum album; assembly: GCA_963277665.1. Taxonomy (NCBI): domain Eukaryota; kingdom Viridiplantae; phylum Streptophyta; class Magnoliopsida; order Santalales; family Viscaceae; genus Viscum; species Viscum album. The sequence goes on from OY728160.1 coordinate 126,125,979, forward strand.
AAGTAAATGAAGAATACTATATTTTTCTTTTTATTAATATTTTTGAATTAAATATTAATTTTACTTTAAAGTGGTTTCTATGTTCGATAGCATACCCGACATGCAACAACATGTTTCTTTAATATCTTACATTGCACACTAATAATATAATATTATTATTCTAAATTGTCGGTATCTCCTAGCCTTTGTTTTGGTGGAATGAATGAAACTAACTAAAATATGATTATACATGTTTGTTAAATGTATTTACATTTATCCAATAATAGTTATAGGCTTAAAATATGAATGAAACTAATTTTAAGCATAATTTATATTAAAAGGCCAATTTATCTAATATTAGTGGAGAACTCTATTTAAATATAGTTTAGGTTACCTTAATACATTCTATATGACCAAATATAATCCTTATTTAGAATGGGGTCATAAAAATTTTCTTTGTGTAAATTTTTCAAATTTTTCCAATAAAGATAATTTTATAATAAATAGTGAAAATATTGTATTTTAATTCAAAAGTTCCTTTTAATATAATTTATTTATATGGTTATATTATCTTTTTAATTGGGTTTAAAGTGACATTAAAATATATTTTTACCATTTAATCCAATTTTGGTCATTGGAATTAATTTCACTTTGAAATTGGACATAAACAAGTATCAATCTTTTAATAGTTATTGTTTCGTAAAAACACACTATTTGTTTTGATAATGGGAATTAAATTTAAAATTTATTAATTCCACTTATATGTTTTGAATTTGGAAAAAATAGACATAATTTTTGAATTCAGAATATCAAATATATCTTAGGCTGAATTTTTGGTATTTTTCTGAGAAACATCAATTTTTGAGGAATAGTGAAACCTCTTAGTTATAGTTAAAAAACTGACTTTTTCATTTAAATGAAATTTTACCACATCTGTGAATTTAATTTAAAAACTCTGACACACATGGTTGTTATCAAGAAGTAAAATGTGGTTCATTAATATGAAAATAATTTTTGGTGAATGGTAACTTTTGACTTTTATTTACCCCGGTTAATGGTAAATAGGGTAATTCATGGTTAAAATAATATTATAATAATTCAAAATTACCATAACACCTGTCCAAACCTTATTGTTTGAGTCATTAACGACCATGGGTATCTTTTTGTTGATTTTGGGATCCCATTGAGCCACTTGAGTGTGATAATGTTAATTTAGATTAATTAATTTAATGTAAAGACAAAATTGACATTAACAAAAATCTTTTAGTAATTAATTTTTATATGGTGTTATATAAGTCGTATTTTTACTATATATAATAATTGGAAATATAAAAAGATTTACTATATCATGGTATGTTATTATAATTTTTAGAAAACAAATAAATTAAATTATTTATGACATAAAAATGATGCAGTATTTACATCATTAATAAATCATTTAAATAAATAAGATTATAATGATTAAAATAATATCCAAAAAATTTCAAATTCTGATTGGATGATTTTATTTCGACCATGAGTCATCTTATCTTCAGATTTAATGATTTTTTGATCATTAGAAATCGAATATCATTATATAATAAAATAATATTTTCACACTTTCCTAAAGATCCATTCCTTTCTCTTATACAAGGAGACCATTTCTATCCAATTCCTAACACCTCTCAAGCCATTTGGATCATAAAAAATCTGCCAAATTAAGTTCCCTACATACCTCCCCTCCTCCTATAAGCCTTACCTTAGTCATAAGGCACTTCAAGAAGTCCTTTTGGTTCAAACCAAAAAAAGTTATCCAATTTAAATGTAACAATTTCTCTTAAATTTTTTTCTATTATTTTACATCCCCAACCCCTAAACTCTTTTTATTACTTTATTTTGTAACAACACCAGTATCCTCAATATACTAGGACATTGTTATGAGAATTATTCTAACTACACATACACACACCTCCATCTAATGGTTGAAGAACATAATGTTTCTGTGGATGAAATACTGACCCCTCACGAAATGATTATTGTTCGATTATCTCCTACCACCTTTCATGGTGGCCATTATGATGGAACTGTATTTATATATGATATATATAATTTTTATTTTTTCTTCATGATTCTGTTTTTTCAATTTATACCATGCCTTTATCGTTTCTATAGTGGGTAAATATGATAATCTTATTTGAGGAAGTGCGGACTACCACCCACTCAAAGTGATGTGACTCGTTAATGCCTTATATGGGATAAATAAAAGATATAGTTAATGATATTATATAATATATTATACTATTATTATAATATAACTATGTTTCATTATTTTTAAATTCCATTAAAATAAGAAATAGAAATGGAAGTAGTGTTCATGCGTACGTACGGCTTACCGTCTCCATGAATGGTGCATTTCATTTCATACCTCCATGTAATATTATAAATAAATGTATATGCTGGATATATATAATATATATGATATATATGATATATAAATCATGAATATCGTTCTATATATAATGAACATTTTACCACATGAACAACATGTAATTATAAGATGTCCATTTTTTACTCAAGTACCAAATATCGAAAAAAACAAAAGTTATAAACGTAAATGGTTAAATAATGTTTATAACATGGTAATAAGTGATATAAAAGGAATAATAAAAATGAAAAAGGTTCTTTATCATGTATAAATCAACTTTATTTTATTATTCATGAGATTAAAGAACAATCGTGTCAAGTCGGACCCGAGGTAAGGGAATTCATCTCAATCACCTTTCATTGAGGCATATTTTCATTTATACACAAATTTATTTTATATGATGGATTAACCCCTTTGAATTTTACTTTTATTCAAAAGGAATCTTTTTATATGAAGCATTTTACTAAAAGAAAAAAATTCCTTTTAATGTAAGCAGTGACAATGACCTTTTCCGCCGCCACGAGTATTATTTGATCTTTGGCTTCCTCAAAAAGTCGTAATGTATTTAAAAGAAAATAAATTCCATATACTCTTTTATGTATTTTTGTATTGAAAATAGTTTTGATAATCGATTTTTTATGTCAATATATTTATGTGATATATTGTGATTGAAATGTGGAAATGTATTCATTCATTTATATTTTTTTTCATTCTTATGATTTTATAATGGTACTTGAACATTTTTTGGGTGGTTACATGATAAACCAAATGATGGGTGGTTCTGTGAATACTAGGACTAGTGGTTACTTTTTAACCTCAAATTCATTAGGTATGGAAGTTGGTATAATGGATATTCCATTTAGTGATATGTGTGGAAGTCGAGCGTATTGTTATCCATTTAAGTATTTTTTTTGTCCCAAGATACCTTTATATGTTATGTATTCTTTGTATGGGTTTTATGGTAATATTTTGGTTACAACAGGGTAAGTAATGATCTGTTATTCAATGAATAGTATTTACTACTTCATAAGGGTGAAAAGTATTACTTAAGTTAAAGTATTCATGGTTTACTTGTTGATTTGAAAAACTAATAGTTTTCCTTCTGCATGTATCCCTTACGGAGCTTTTTATACTCATACAATGTCTTTGAAAAGTTTTTCACAAGACATAATGTTGAATGGGGTCAAGGATGGGATCAAGGAAAAGTCATGTTGTCTTAAACATGGAATTAGACGTGACAATTTTTTTCAAGAGTTCATGTTTTGTAAAAAAATATGGAAACTATGTAGAATTGTCTACCTTGTAGATCTTTTGAGATTTAATAGTTATGTCCTAACACTCTAAAACTCTAAACCTGAAAATATATTCAATGTGAATTTTTCATTTAATTAAATATTAAGTAAGGTTTAAGGATGAGTCCTTATATTTGGTATCAGAGGTCTTTTTAGACAACTTTATGTGTTAGGGTATTGTTGAATAAGTGTTCATAAATTAATTTATGGTAATATGGAAATGATATATAATTTACAGATTACCATGTTGGTTCTCCTAATATAATTCTTTTTTAATAACATTTTTTTGTATAGGAAAAAACCAACTTTTTTGGGAATGCATACAGAGGGAAATGACCTTCCAAATCAGCATCCGGAGAAGGAAGAATCAATGTTGAATAGTTTGTTACTGTGATGGATCAGTTGACTCAGGTGATAAATTATAGCTGTTTTTATTAATGATATTTTAGATTATTCCAAATTTAAAGAGGAACAAAAACGTCATTTATGGGATGTCTTGAAAACCTTAAAAGAGAAGAAACTTTATGTGAAATTCAGCAAGTGTGAGTTTTGGTTAAAACAAATTTCATTCCTCGGTCACATTGTTTCAAAAAAATGGCATAACTATTGATCCTGATAAACAAAACCGACAAATATAAACAAGTTTTGTTGTTTTCGTTGTTTGGTAGGTTATTATGAGAGGTTTGTTGAAACTTTTTCTCGGTTATCTAGTCCAATGACGAAGTTAACTCGAAAAGGTGTTTAGTTTATTTGGACAAAATAATGTGATGATTGTTTTCAAGAATTGAAAAGAAGATTGGTGAATGATCTAGTTTTGGAACTGCCATCCAGAAATGTTGAGTTTGTTATCTATCTTGATGCTTCGTTGAAAGGAATGGGTTGTGTCCTAATGCAGGATGATCATGTAATTTCTTATGCTTCACGTCAATTGAAACCCCATGATTAAATTACCCTACATATGATTTGGAATTAGCTGCTGTTATTTTTTGCTTTAAAAATTTGGAGGCATCATTTATATGGAGAGAAGTGTGAAATATATACTAATCACACACGTTTGAAGTATATATTCACTCAGAAAGAATTAAACATAAGACAGAGGAGATGTTTGGAAATAATCAAGGATTATTATTTCACGACCCTTTATCATCTGGAGAAAGTAAATAAATTGGCTGATGCTTTGAGTTGAAAAATTAATACTTCATTAACCATTTTACATTTGGAACGAGATCCTTTGGTTTTATATTTGATGAACTTTGGCATAGATGTTGTTGGTGTAGGAAATTATTTTGTTTTGTATCCGGTGTTAGTGAGATCATCTCTATCAGACAGAATAAAGAAATCACAGAAAGAAGATAGTGAGTTACAGAAAAAGGTAGATTTTTTTCAGCAGGATAAGTTGAATGATGTTAATCTTTATAATGATTGTGTACTGAGGTTTGGGAAGAGATTATGTGTACCTTGTGATTCACAGTTGAAGAATGAGTTGTTATTTGATGCTTATAGTTCTCTATTTTTAGTTCTTCCTAGCAGTACTATGATGTACACAGGTCATCGGAAGTATTACTGGTGGGATGGAATGAAAAGAGATATTGCTGATTTTACTATGAAGTGTTTGACTTGTCAGTATGTTAAAGAAGTGCGACAATTTCTGAAAGGAATGCTTCGACCATTATCAGTGCCAGAGTGGAAATGGTAAAATATATTCATGGACTTCATTGTGGGATTACCAAAGACATCTCGAGGTAATAATGCAATCTGGCTTATAGTTGATCAATTGACTAAATTTTCCCATTTCTTTCCTATTCGAGATACTTGGTCTTTAGATCAACTTTCTCGCTTGTATGTTAAAGATATAGTTAGGTGGAATAGAGTTCCCCTCTCCATTGTATCTTATCGTGATCCCAGGATTACTTCTAACTTTTGGAAAGGCCTTTAGAATTCATTAGGTACTGAATTAAATTTTACTATTGCTTTTCACCCTCAAACAGATGGGCAGTCAGAACAAACAATTCAGACATTGGAAGATATGCTACTTTCTTGTTTGAATGATTACCAGGGAAGCTAGGACCAACACCTTTCTTTGGTTGAATTTTCATATAATAACAGTTTTCATTCTAGTATACAGATGGCTCCATTTGAGGCATTATATGGAAAGAATTGTCGAACTCCAGGTTTTTGGTATGAAGTAGGTGAAAGGAAGCTGATGGGACCAGAATTGGTTGAGGAGATGGCATAGAAATTTTGGTTGATTTAGAATCACATGAGAACAGCTCAAAGTAGACTGAAAAGTTTAGCAGATAACTAGAGGACAGATCTTTATTTTGAGGTAGGTGATCATGTCTTTCTCAAATTTCCTCCATGGAAAAGTGTGATGCATTTTGGTAAGAAGGGAATGTTGAGTCTGAGGTTCATTAGACCTTAAAAAACTCTAAATAAAGTGGGATCAGTTGTGTATAGAGTGGTTTACCTCCAAGTTTATCCCAGGTACACAATGTTATTCATGTTTTCATGTTGAGAAAGTATATGCCAGGTCCATCTTATGTTTTGAGACAAGAGGTAGTTCAGTTGGAAGAGAATATCTCTTACGAAGAACAACCAATCTAGATTCTTGACCATAGAGAGCATATAAGGCCCCATCCTTAAACCTCAATTAATCTTGAGTTATTACAAGATTACACATTGAGGATCTTTTCAGGTTTAGAGTTTTAGAGAATTAGATAATGAAACTTGCATTACATTCCACATTTAAACAAAGTGGTTACATAAAAGACAGTATTCATTTTTCGTATCAATGGAAACATATTTAAAATAAAACATGGATTCTTTCTTGACACTTCCTTGACACTATCATCACATCACGTACCTTTCCCTTGACTTTTGAAAAACATTTCAAAAACTTTAGATGAGCATAAAAATCTCAGTAAGGGTTATAAAAAGTATGGAAAGGAAACATGAGATCATATATACATAAGAATGAAATCATACTTTACACATAAAACATAGGCACTTTAACATAACTCATCAAATCATGAATAAATCATAGAAATCATAAGACATAAAAGGTAACTTGAGGCATTCATAACATTCATACATAGGGAGTAACCCTCTTGGTTACGTTTGGAATACCCACCACAGTATATTACCTAAATCTCTTCAGAGAAACCTTAACGTTTCACTCCTTCACTTTACCCAATGCATTGGAGATCTATATCGGTCTCACCCACCATTATTTTATCACGGAACCACCCGTATTCATAAAAATTCCCAAGAACCATAACATAATCTTATCACATAAAACATGCATAAAAGAAACATAACATTTCCACCTTTCAATCACAAGATATCAATACAACACATTGATATAAAACCAATATGAAAAACATTTTCAATATCAAAATAAAAGAAAATTAAAACATGGTATTTATTTTTGTTTTTAAAAAGAAGGTATGGCTTGTATAGGAAGTTGAAACTCAAATAATGGTCACAGCGGCGGAGAAGTCATTGTCGCCGCATAGGTATGACAAGAAAAACATTCCCTTTTGTCGTTTAGTAAAACACTTCATATAAAAAATATTCCTTTTGAATAAGCGTCAAAGTAAAAGGGGTTTATACACTGTATAATAGAATGTTGTGTATAAAACAAAATATTCCTTCATGAAAGGATATTGAGATGAAGTCCCATACAAAGATGGTATCCTTGGATTAAGGATAAATCAGTTACATAACTATGTGTGACAAATGAATACATGAAATATAAGTGGGTATTAAGTGTATAATAATCAGAGGACATTCACACATATTCATAGAATGACATATTCAAGGTGTACAAGTTTATACCAAAGAATCAAAATTCGGTTAAGAAGTTCCCTTGCAAAAATTCGACAGCCTAACGGCGTCACTTCAAAATTCAGAAAAAGAGTTGATGAGAGATAAAAAGGGTATATCATCACATGGAAATAAAATTTAAATCAACAAGGATATAGAAGAACATATTCCAACAAAATATTATGTGAATTAAAAGACATAACAAAAGAAGTATTTTAAAAAGTGGAGGGTGAAAGGTTCCCTTACCGAATTGAGTATCTTTCGAAACATACACCCCGTGAAAGAAGGAAAATAGAAAATTGATGTAAATACTCATAAATGAAAGTATATTACACAATGAGTTAAATAATGGGTAGTACATACACCACTCAAAGTAAATTGTGGAAAATGTAGCATAAATCTCACGGGAATAAAAGTGAGATGAAAAATCCCTTACAGAAACTCGGCAGCCTAACGGCGCCACTTAAAATTTTAAAAAATGGATTGATGAGATATAATATGGTATCTCACCATAATAACACTAAATTTAAAGCAAGAGTAATATAAAATAAATTCCCCCAACATATCAAAGAGGAGCTTAAAAGAAGTGACAAAAAGTAGAGTATTTAAAAAAAAAAGAGAGGTTGGATCTCATACGAAAATTCGGCAGCCTAATGGCGCCACTAAAAACATCCAAAATGGATTGATGAGAGAGAATAGCGTCTATAATAATATTAACATAAAAATTACAGTAATATTAATATAAAAGAACATCCCAATAACAAGAAATATGAGCTTTAAAAGGAATGACATGAAAGAGTGTACTTAAAAAGAAAGAGAGCAGTAGGATCCCTTACCTCGGGTCCGACATGACTCGATCGTTATTTAATCTCATGAATAATAAACTTGATTTAATTTCTACTTCCTTAAGAACCTTTTTCATGTTAATTATTCCGTTTATATCACTTATTACCATGTTATGAACACAATGTTATTATTTAAGTTAATAAGAGTCGTTTAACGATCATTAGTACTTGAGTCAAAAATAAACTCTTTGTAATTACAATTTGTTCTTGTGGTAAAATATCCATTATATCCATAATTTTATTAATGATGTAGATATCATATATATCATATATATCCACTATATTCATTCATTTATAATATTACATAATCATTTAGAGGTAAGAAATGAAATGCACCGTTCATGGAGATGGTAAGCCGTACGTACGCATGAACGCTAATTTCATTTCTATCTCATTCTTTAATTGAAAGAAAATAATAATGATATAAAGGTATATTATAATTCCAGTATAAAATCATATATAATAACTTTAAATCCATCCGTTATACATCCCACATAAGGAATTGACGAATCAAATCACTTTGAGGGGGCGGTAGTCCGCACTTCCTTAAATGAAGATATCGCATTTACCCATAATGGAAACCATAAAGGTATTCCATAAATGAAAAATACAGAAGCTTAATTAAAACATAAATATATTATATATCATATATAAACATAGTGTCATCTTAATGTCCAGCTTTGAAGGTGTTATATGAGTTTGAACAATCATCGTTTCGTGAGGCAGAAATTCGCCATCCACAGAAACAGTATGTTCTTTAACCATTAGAAGAAGGTGTGTGTAATTGTAGCTCAAATCCATCCTATAAAAACATCCTAGTATATTGAAGATACTGGATTTGTTACAAAAGAATTGAATAAAAAGAGTTTAGGGGGTTGGAGAAGAAAATAAAACAAAAGGACTCAAGTGAAGACATTACCTTAAAATCGGGTAACTCCCTTTGGTTTGAGCTCAAAGGCTTCCTTGGGAAGACTTCTACCCAATGTGAGGCTTCTAAGAGTAATAAAGGGAAGTGGAGAGGAAAAATGGGTAGGAGTTGGCCGTGTCAAAGGCTTTGGAGGTGTGGGAAAAGAGGTAGATGTGGGGGCCTTTTATAAGGGGAGAGGAGGGGCACTCTTGGAATGTGATAAAAGGTTTCTTTTCAAATGATTTCCAGATTTTAAAGGTCCCACATTTATTTTTTGCGAGGCTAAGGTGATAAGGGTTCTAAATATACACATCCAATAGGTTTTGGACATGTTTAGGTAATATATGTTACATTATCATTTCATTTTATTTAAATCGTTAAATAATGAGGTCATCGCTGCATCATCATGATGTCATAAATAATTTAATTTATTTAATGTCTAAAAATTATAAAAAACATACTATGATGTATGAAATATTTTTAGCTTTATAATTAATATTTATATTAAAAAATCTGACTTGTATAACCCCATGAAAAAATTGTTTTATTAAAACATCTCATGTTTGTGTCATTTTTACTTTAACATTAAATAAAAAGTTATTTATGTCATTTCCCAACCAAAGCGGGTCCATGGGGTCCCCAAGTTGACCCATGGGTTGTCTTGGTCGTCCGTGACACATCCAATGATGGTAGGACAAGTGTTAGGCTCATCTCAAATTATTAAAACATTATTTTTACCTTAAACTACACTAATTACCTCTAATCGCGATTAAAAACTTAATAAGTTTCTATTCACAAAAAAAATTATTTTAATCACATTAAACAACATTTTACTTCTTAATGACAACCATGTATGTCCGATTTTTGAAATTAAAAACCCAAAGATGGCAAAATTTTATTTGAACATAAAATCAGTTTTTATAAGTACCACTTAGTGGTTTCACTATTCATCAAAAATTGAAGTTTTTCAGAAATATCCCAAAACTTCACCCAAAGCTATATTTGATATTCCGAATTCAAAAATGATGTGTATTATACAAAATTCAAAACAAATTAGTTACATTAATTAATTTAATAATTAATTCCCACTGTCAAGTCAAATGCGTGTTTTTATGAAACAATATATATCAAAAGATTGTCACTAGTTTAAGTCCGATTTCAAAGTGAAATTAATTCCAACGACCACTATTGGATTAAATGGTTAAAATATATTCTAATTTCACTTTAAAACCAATTCAAAAGATTATCTAATCATATAAATAAATTAGAGTAAATAGTGGTTTTGAATTAAAAGACAACATTTTCACTATTCATTAAAAACGAACTTTATCGAAAAATACCAAAAATTTAAAAAATGTAAATTTTGATGTCCCAATACTAAAGAAGAATTTTATTTTCTCAAATAACACATAAAATTGTCAAAAAGTGGATTTAAAAGAGGTTCTCCATCAAAAGGTGGTTAATCGGCCATTTAAGGAATATTAGAATGTGTACGCTTAAAATTGGATTCATTCGCATTTTTAATCCTCTAACATTTATTGTAAAAAGTAAAAATATTTGACAAACATATATAATCATTTTGTAGTTAGTTCTATTTATTACCGCCATCAAAACAACAACGCGTTAACTACCATTTAAAATAATGTTACTTTATTTTTAGAGTGCAAAGTAAGATTCCTAAGAAACTCGTTGTCGCTTGTTGGGTACGCCATCGAGGATAGCGTCCCCTTTAAAGTTATATTAATATTTTATTTACAAATATGGATAAATGTGAAAATTTCATACTCTTTATTTACCTTGGGTGTTACATCCTTCCCCCCTTTTGGGAATTTCATCCTCACAATTTTAAAATTGGCCTTGGAATCTTCATTGAAAATCCTATATCAGAACAAGAGTCAGTGAAACAATCACTTTAAAATAAAGAAAGATAAGTACAAAGGTCACCGGAGTTAACCCATACTAGGATTCCAAGTATGAAAATATGGACATGGAGGAAAAAACAAAGGGCCATGTTCTGATGGAGAGTTATTGTAAACATGTTTAGGAGAAAGTTAACAATAAGAAAATCACAAACTTGTGATGGGTTAAACGGTATTCGATTCCCTTGTAGGAAAAGTTAACAGACAACATTTTTGTTTTAAGTTACTTTTCTTTGAGGATTTTATTTTTGAGCTTAACTAAATCATAATGAAACGTACTTACTTGTCATGTAGACTTTCAACGTTTACTAGATTCCTTAATCAAACTCATATTTTCTCCAGAAGACGAGTTTTTAGGAAGTCTTGTTCACATAAAGAGTACTATAATCGACTTCTTGAGAATCACCTAATCCACAAAAGAGAACTATATAATTCCCATGTCTTTAGACTCTATCCAAACCAAAAAGGTTAGTACAAGATCAGATAATCCAGAAAAGGATAACCCTTTATAAAAAGAGAATCAGTTCTTAATCTCCAATATTTGTCAAACAAAAACCCAAAGTTCAACAAGGACCATTCGATGAACAATTTTCCCATAAAATTCGTTAAATTAAACCAATCTAAGATTGAAACACAAATATTTGAAGGATTTAGTCATATAGTCCTCCAAGTTAAATTGTAAAATTTATCTCCAAACAACATCAGTTTCTCTTAAAGTATCGTATTGAAAAGTAATTAACCTAATCACATATCCTCTATGATAGGTTAATATATTTCAATAAATAACCCAAAATCAACTTACTCTTAATTCATAAAATCATCTAACTAAAAATAATTGGTCAAACTAACCAGGGACTTCACGTAGTCCAGTTGTAGGCGATAAATACCAATTGCACTTTGGTTGTGGGTTCGATTCCTGCAGCTTTATCCGATGTGACGGGTTGTCACATGGTCTGTGTGTTGTCCTTTTTCAAAAACTATATAATTCTCAAATCATTCCCAAAAAGAGATAAAATCATTAAAAATAACCATAACATTATTTAACCTCAATTTTATCTCATGCCTTTCACTTCCATCATAACATATAGAAACCCATAATTACCTCAAAAGTAAGGATCATATAAACCCAAATAGTTCTTTATAACTATGTCCACAAAAGAACTGATTACTATTCTTTGAATAAAATTTTCATATATCAATCATCAAGGTTACACATACTATAAAAAGTCTTCTAATGTAACCCCATCATCAAAAGAGACTTAAGACTCTTAAGAATTTCACCATAACTCTTGAAGCCCTTATATGTTGACTTCTTACTCATTCAACATTCTTCATGATCTATTAACCATTCCTTTCCAACTTATTTTGAAATAGTTCTTTCCTATAAACAAAATCATGAGTCATATCCAAAGATTCCAAAATAGGAAAACAAAAGTTAGGAAATAATTCTTACCTTTGATTGGTCATTTTCAGTTTCTTCATCCTCAATTGGAAAGGCATTAGGTATTGGTAAAAGATTATTTGTACGATCTTATTGATCCCATTCACGAAACTTCTTCATAGGACATGTGTTTGAATAATGACCATGCACACGACATTTAAAACATTCTATTGATCCCCCAGAAAGAACTTCTTTCCCTTTCCTCTAGTCAACTGGATGCTTCCTTTCTTCATGGCAGGTTCTTGCTTTATGACCTTCATTTCCACATCTATAGCATATTTCTATCCCTTTGAAACATTTTCCTTGGTGTTTGTTTCCACATCTTTGACTCATAGGTTTTTTAAAACACTTACCTTTATTATTGTTACCTGTAGTTCCGTAGGGATTTTTTTCTCACATATATGATACCTTAGAGAAATCACCAAGGTGTATGTTGTCAATCATGACTCCAGATAGTTGGTTGAGGATAAACACAAGAGTTATCATTGCAGCTCCCATATCATTCAGTTGCTCGCTCAAAAAAACTATCACAGTTTCCTTCACATCCACTGTTACTTTGGTGCCTGCTAGATCCATCCATTTACTAAAACGAAAAAGTTCAGTGTGAGTATATCAACAAAACCATAATGTACTAATGAGGATGATAAACACTAATATATAATTACTCATTCACTTTATAAAAAACTAGGACTCTTTCTGAATTCCTAACCATTATGGTAATGTCACTTATTCTTAGAGAATACCCTAACCTCTAAAGTTATCTAAATCGACCTCTGATACCAACTATAAGGCCCCAACCTTAAAACTTACTTAATAATGAGTTATTACAATAATACACATCGAGGATCTTTTTAGGTTTAGAGTTTTAGAGAATTAGATCATGAAGCTTGCATTACATTCCCCATTTAAACAAAGTGGTTACATAAAAGACAATATTCATTTTTCCCATCAACGGAAACATATTTAAAATAAAACATGGATTCTTTCTTGACACTTTCTTGACACTATCATCACATCACGTACCATTCCCTTGACCTGTGAAATTTTTTAAAAAAACTTGGGATGAGCATAAAAAGCTCAGTAAGGGTTATAAAAACTATGGAAAGGAAACATGAGTTCATATATACATAAGAATGAATTCATAATTTACCCATAAAACATAGGCACTTTAACATACATCATCAAATCATGAATAAATCATAGAAATAATTAGACATAAAAGGTAAGTTGAGGCATTCATAACATTATTACATAGGGAGTAACCCTCTTAGTTACATTTGGAATACCCACCACAGTATATTCCCGAAATCTCTTCGGAGAAACCTTAACGTTTCACTCCTTCGTGTTACCCAATGCATTAGAGAGCTATATCGTGCTCACTCACCCTTAGTTTATCATGGAACCACCCGTATTCATAACAATTCCCAGTAACCATAACATAATCTTATCACATAAAACATGCATAAAGGAAACATAACATTTCCACCTTTCAATCACAAGATATCCATACAACACATTGATATAAAAACATTATGAAAACCATTTTCAATACCAAAATAAAAAGAAAAGAAAAACATGGTATTTATTTTTATTTTTCAATAGAAGTTATGGCTTGTATAGGAAGCTGAAACTCAAATAATGGTCACGGCGGCGGAGAAGTTGTTTTTGCCGCATACGTACGACAAGAAAAACATTCCCTTTTGTCATTTAGAAAAACACTTCGTATAAAAAAGATTCCTTTTGAATAAGTGTCAAAGTCAAAGGGTTTTATACACTGTATAAAAGAAAGTTGTGTATAAAAAAAAATATGCCTTAATGAAAGGATATTGAGACGAAGTCCCATACAAAGATGGTATCCTTGGATTAAGGATAAACCAGTTACATAATTATGTGTGACAAATGAATAAATAAAATATAAGTGGGTATTAAGTGTATAACAATCAGAGGACATTCACACATAATCATAGAGTGACATATTCCTGGTGTACAAGTTTATCCCAAAGAATCAAAATTGGGTTAAGAAGTTCCCTTGAAAAAATTTGACAGCCTAACGGCGTCACTTCAAAATTCAGAAAAAGAGTTGATGAGAGATAAAAAGGGTATCTCATCACATGGAAATAAAATTTAAATCAATAAGGATATAGGAGAACATATCCCAACAAAATAGTATGTGAATTAAAAGACATAACAATAGACGTCTTTTAAAAAGTGGAGGGTGAAAGGTTCCCTTACCGACTTGGGTATCTTTTGAAACATACGCCCCGTGAAAGAAGGAAAATACAACATTGATGTAAAAACTCATAAATGAAAGTATATTAAACAACGAGTTAAATAATGGGTAGTACATACACCACTCAAAGGAAATTGTGGAAAATGTAGCATAAATCTCACGGGAATAAAAGTGAGATGAAAAATCCCTTACAAAAATTCGACAGCCTAACAGCGCCACTTAAAATTTCAAAAAATGGATTGATGAGATCAAATAGGGTATCTCACCATATTAACATAAAATTTAAAGCAATTGTAATATAAAATAACTTCCCCCAACTTATCAAAGAGGAGCTTAAAATAAGTGACATAAAGGAGAGTACTTAAAAAAAGAGAGAGGTTGGATCTCATACGAAAATTCGGCAGCCTAACAGCACCACTCAAAACTTCCAAAATGGATTGATGAGAGAGAATAGGGTCTCTCATCATATGAACATAAAAATTACTGTAAGATTAATATAGAAGAATATCCCAATAATAAGAAATACGAGCTTTAAAAGGAATTACATAAAAGAGTGTACTTAAAAAGAAAGAGAGGAGTAGGATCCCTTACCTCGGGTTTGACTTGACTCGATCGTTATTTAATCTCCTGAATAATAAACTTGAGTTAATTTATACTTCCTTAAGAACCCTTTTCAAGTTCATTATTCCTTTTATATCACGTATTACCTAGTTATGAACACAATGTTATTATTTAAGTTAATAATGGTCGTTTAACGATCATTGGCACTTGAGTCAAAAATAAACTCTTTATAATTACAAGTTGTTCATGTAGAAAAATATCAATTATATCCATAATTGTATTCATGATGTAGATATCATATATATAATATATATTCAGTATGTTCATGCATTTATAATATTACATAATCATTTAGAGGTATGAAATGAAATGCACCGTTCATGGAGACGGTAAGCCGTACGTACGCATGAATGCTAATTTCATTTCTATCTCATAATTTATTTGAAAGAAAATAATAATGATATAAAGGTATATTATAATTCCAGTATAACATCATATATAATAATTTTAAATCCATCCGTTATACGTCCCACGTATGGCATTGACGAATCAAATCACGTTGAGGGGGCGGTAGTCTCCACTTCCTTGAATGAAGATATCACATTTACCCATAATGGAAACCATAAATGTATGCCATAAATGAAAAGTACAGAAGCTTAAATAAAACATAAATATATTATATATCATATATAAATATAGTTACATCTTAATGTCCACCATTGAAGGTGTTATATGAGTTTGAACAATCATAGTTTCGTGAGGCAGAAATTCTCCATCCACAGAAACAGTATGTTCTTTAACCATTAGATGAAGGTGTGTGTAAGTGTAGCTCGAATAATTCTTATAAAAACATCCTAGTATATTGAAGATACTTTATTGGTTACAAAATAAATGAATAAAAAGAGTTTAGGGTGTTGGAGAAGCAAAATAAAACAAAAGGACTCAAGTGAAGACATTACCTTAAAATCGGGTAACTCCCTTTGGTTTGAGCTCAAAGGCTTCCTTGGGAAGACTTCTGCCCAAAGTGAGGATTCTAAGAGTAATAGTGGGATGTTTAGAGGCAAAATAGTTTGGTTTTGGCTGAGCTAAAGGCTTTGGAGGTGTGGGGAAAGAGGTAGAGGTGGGGGCCTTTTATAAGGGGAGAGGAGGGGCACTCTTGGAATGTGATAGAATGTTACTTTATTTTAAACGGACTTTCGGATTTTAAAGGTCCCACATTGATGTTTTTCGAGGATAAGGTGATATGGGTTCTAAATATACCCATCCAATAGGTTTTTGACATGTTTAGGTTATAGATTTTACATTATCTTTTCATTTTATTTAAATCGTTAAATAATGAGGTTATCGCTGCATCATCATGATGACATAAATAATTTAATTTATTTAATGTATAAAAATTATAAAAAAATACTATGATGTACGAAATATTTTTATCATTATAATTAATATTTATAGTAAAAAATCTGATAAGTATAGCCCCATGGAAAAATTGTTTTATTAAAACATCACATGTTTGTGTCATTTTTACTTTAACCTTAAATAAAAAGTTATTTATGTAATTTCCCGACCAAAGTGGCTCCATGGGGTCTCCAAGTTGACCCATGGGTTTTCTTGGTCGGCCATGACACATCCAATGAGGGTAGGACATGTTTTATGCTCATCTCATATTATTAAAACATTATTTTTACCTTAAACTACACTAATTACCTCTAATCGTGATTAAAAACTTAATAAGTTACTATTCACCAAAAAATTATTTTAATCCCATTGAACCACATTTTACTTCTTAATGACAACCATTTATGTCCGATTTTTGAAATTAAGAACACAAAGATGGAAAAATTTCATTTAAATGGAATATCAGTTTTTATAAGTACAACTTAGTTGTTTCACTATTAATCAAAAATTGAAGTTTTTCAGAAAAATCCCAAAACATCACCCAAAGCTGTATTTGATATTCCGAATTCAAAAATGATATCTATTTTACAAAATTAAAAAAATATTAGATAAATTAATTAATTTAATAATTAATTCACTCTTTCAAGTCAAATAGCGTGTTTTTATGAAACAATATATATCAAAAGATTGACCCTAGTTTAAGTCTGATTTCAAAGTGAAATTAATTCCAACGACTACTATTAGATTAAATGGTAAAAATATATTCTAATTTCACTTTAAAACCAATTCAAAAGATAATCTAATCATATCAATAAATTATATTGAAAATTTGTTTTGAATTAAAATAAAACATTTTTCACTATTCATTAAAAACGAACTTTATTGAAAAATACCAAAAATTTACACAAAGTAAATTTTGAGGTATCGTTTCTAAAGAAGAATTTTATTATGTCAAATAACACATAAAATTTTCAACATTTTGATTTAAAAGTGGTTCTCCATCAAAAGGTGGTAAATCGACCATTTAAGGAATATTAGAATGTTTACGCTTAAAATTGGATTCATTCGCATTTTTAATCCTCTAATATTTATTATAAAAAGTAAAAATAGTTTACAAACATATATAATAATTTCCTAGTTAGTTCTATTCATTACCACCATCACAACAGCTAGGTGTTAACTACCATTTAACATAATATTATTTTATTATTAGAGTGAAACTTAAGATTCCTAAGAAACTCGTTGTTGCGTGTTGGGTACGCCATCGAGCATAGAGTCCCCTTTAAAGTTATATTAATATTTTATTCACAAATATGGATAAATGTGAAAATTTCATACTCTTTATTTACCTGGGGTGTTATAGAGCATGTTTTGTGGAATAAGGTAATTCACAAGGTAATGGTTTTGTGGAAAAACCATATGGTTGAAGAGGCAACATGGGAATCTAAAAATGCTACGAGGGATAAATTGCCCCACTTATTTTGATAAGTTAGTAAAAATTGTGAGGACGCAATTTTCAAAAGGGGGGAAGGACCTAATATTCCAAGTAAATGATGAATAAGATATTTTTTTATTTATTAATATTTGTGAATTAAATATTAATTTTACTTTAAAGGGGTTTTTATGTTCGATAGCGTACCTGATACACAAAAACATGTTTCTATTTAATCTTACATTGAACACTAATAATAAAATATTATTATTTTAAATGGTAGTTAAATCCTATATGTTGTTTTGGTGGGAATGAACGAAAATAACTACAATATGATTATACATGTTTTTTAAATGTATTTACATTTATGCAATAAAACTTAGAGGCTTAAAATGTGAATGAAACTAATTTTAAGCATAATTTATATTAAAAGGCTGATTTATCGCCTTTTAGTGGAGACCCCTTTTTAAATATAGTTTCAGTTACTTTAATACATTCTATATGTCTTAATAAAATCCTTCTTTTTAATTGGGACTTAAAAATTTACTTTCTGTAAATTTTTGGAATTTTTCCGATAAAGTTCATTTTTAAATGAATAGTGAAAAATATTGTATTTTAATTCAAAAGTGCCTTTTAATATAATTTATTTATATGGTTAGATTATATTTTTAATTGGTTTTAAATTAAATTTAAAATATGTTTCTACATTTACTCCAATGTTGGTCATTGGAATTAATTTCACTTTGAAATAGGACATAAATAAGTATCAATCTTTTGATAGTTATTGTTTCTTAAAAACATGATATTTGTTTTAATAACGGGAATAAATTTTTAAATTAATTAAGGCCACTTATATGTTTTGAATTTTTAAAAATAGACATCATTTTTGAATTTGTAATATCAAATACATCTTAGGCTGAATTTTGGTATTTTTCTGTCAAACATCAGTTTTTTGATGAATAGTGAAACTACTTAGTGGTAGTTAAAAAAACTGACTTTTTCATTTAAATAAAATTTTACCACTTCTGTAAATTGAATTTCAAAAATTCTACATACATGGTTGTTATCAAGAAGTAAAATTTGGTTCATTAAGATGAAAATAATTTTTAGTGAATAGTAACTTTTGACTTTTATTTACCCCGTTTAATGGTAAATAGGGTAATTTAAGCTTAAAAAAAATATTATAATAATTCAAAATTACCTTAACACTTGTCCAAATATTATTGGTTGAGTCATTAACTACCATGGTTATCTTTTTATCTATTTTGGGTACCCATTGAGCCACTTGGGTGTGATAATGACAATTTTGATTAATTAATTTAATGTAATGACAAAATTGACATTAACAAATATATTTTTCTAATTAATTTTTATATGGTGTTATATAAGTAATATTTTAGACTATAAATATTCATTGTAAATATAAATAGATTTCCTACATCATGGTATTTGTTTTATAATTTTTATACAACAAATAAATTAATTTATTTATGAAATAATAATGATGCAGTATTTACCTCCTTAATAAATCATTTAAATAAATAAGATTATAATTATTCAAATAATATCCAAAAAATGTCAAAATCTGATTGGATTGTTTTATTTCTACCATGAGTCATCTTATATTCATCATTAATGATTTTTGATCCATTATAAACCGAATATCAATATATAATAAAATAATATTTTCAAACATTCCTAAAGAGCCCCTCCTCTCCCTTATAAAAGGAGACCATTTCTATCCAATTACTCACACCTCTCAAGCCATTTTTCTTGTCAAAACTTTACCCAATTAATCTCCCTACATCCCTCTCCTAGTCTTAGTAGCCTTACCTTAGGCCGAAGGGACTTCAAGAAGTCCTTTTGGTTCAAACCAAAGGAAGTTATACATATTAAAGGAAATATTTTCTCTTTAATTATTTTCTTTTATTTTACATCTCCAACCCCTAAACTCATTTTATTCCTTTCATATGTAACAAAACCAGTATACAAAGTATAATAGGATGTTTTTATGTGAATGATTCGAACTAAACTTACACACACCTCCATCTAATGGATGAAAAACATAATCTTCCGATGGATGTATAACTAACGCATCACGAAACTATGATTGTTCGATTATCTCTTACCGCCTCTCATGGTGGCCATTATGATGGACCTATATTTATATATGATATATATTTTGTTTATATTTTGTTTATGCTTCTGTATTTTCCATTTATATCATACCTTTATGGTTTCCATAGTGGGTAAATACGATAATCGCATTTCAGGAAGTGCGGACTACCGCCCCCCAAATTTGATTTTACTCGTTAATGCCTTATGTGGGATGTATAATGGATATATATAATGATATTATATATGATATTATATTGTTATTATAATATAACTATGTATCATTATATTTAAATTCCATTAAAATAATAAATAGAAATAAAATTAGCGTTATTGCGTACGTACGGCTTACCGTTTCCATGAACGGTGCATTTCATTTCTTACCTCCATGTAATATTATAAATACATGTATATTCTAGATATATATGATATATATGATATATAAATTATGAGTATCATTCTGGATATAATGAACCTTTGACCACATTAACAACAGGTAATTATAAAAAGTCTGTTTTTGACTCAAGTACCAAATATCGACAAAACAAAAGTTATTAACTTAAATGGTTACGTAATGGTTATAACATGGTAATAAGTGATATAAATTGAATAATAAAGATGAAAAAGGTTATTAAGAAAATAGAAATTAACTTTAGTTTATTATTCCGGAGATTAAAGAACGATCGAGTCAAGTCGGACATGAGGTAATGGACTTCGTCTCAATCTCCTCTCATTGAGGCATATTTTCATTTATACACAACTTTCTTTTATACGATGTATAAACCCCTATGAGTTTTACTTATATTCAAAAGGAATCTTTTTCTATTAAGATTTTTACTAAATGACCAAAAATAAGGTTCCATTTAATCTCTGCGGTGACAACGACCTCTTCCGCCGCTGTGAGTTTTATTTGATCTTTGGCTTCCTCAACTAGCTGTAATGTTTTTAAAAGAAAATAAATTACATATACTATTTTATGTATTTTGGTATTGAAAATAGTTTTGATAATGGAATTATTATGTCAATATATTTAAGAGATATATTGTGATTGAAATATGGAAATGTTTTCTTTCCTTTATATTTGTTTTCATTATTATGATTTTATAATTTTACTTGGACATTTTGCGGATGGTTAACTGATAAGGAAAATTAGGGGTGGTTTCGTGAATACCAGGATTGGTGGTTACATTATAACCTCCAATGCCTTGGGTATGGAAGTCGGTCGTATGGCTATTCCATTTAGTGATATGTGTGGATGTCGACCGTATGGTTATTCTATTTAAGTATATGTTTATGTCCCAAGTTACCTTTATATGTTATGTGTTCTTTATATGGGTTTTAGGGTAATATTTTGGTTACAAGAGGGTAAGTAATGATTTTTTATTCAGTGAAGAGAATTTAATACTTCATAAAGGTGAAAAGTATTACTAACGTTAAAGTATTCATGGTTTACTTGTTGTTTTGAAAAACTAACAGTTTTCCTTCATTGTGTATCCCTTACTGAGCTTTTTATGCTCATACCAAGTTTCTGAAATGTTTTTCAGAAGACATAATGTGGAATAGGGTCAAGGATGGGATCAAAGAAAATTCATGTTGTCTTATACATGGAACTAGACATGACTCTTTTTTTCAAGAGTTCATGTTTTGTAAACAAAATGGAAACTGTATAGAAGTGTCTACCTTCTAGATCTTTTGAGTTATAATAGTTATGTCATAACTCTCTAAAAGCCTATACCTAGAAAGATCCTCAATTTTAATTATTCATTTAATTTAATATTATGTAATGTTTTAGGATAGGTCCTTACACTTAATATTTAATGTAATATCATAATAAAATATTTCATCTTATATAATTATTCAATCCTTTTTTAAAAACCATTTTAATCACTTATAATGGGATTTTAAAATCAAAGTGTCCCATATGAATTTGATATATTCGAATGAAAGTAAAAAATTTCAAATTTGAAACACTAATTTCAATAAAAATACATTCATAATAACCCTTCCAAAAACATGGAAATAAATGATAATGATTTAGACAAATAAATCATTAAACATTTTAAAATGATTTTTAATTAAATAATCTGTTATT
The DNA here is from genome assembly GCA_963277665.1 of Viscum album. Lineage (NCBI taxonomy): Eukaryota > Viridiplantae > Streptophyta > Magnoliopsida > Santalales > Viscaceae > Viscum > Viscum album. The sequence goes on from OY728160.1 coordinate 126,148,419, forward strand.
GTGAGAATGATTAGTCACGTATGTTCTTTTTATTTTTGTATAATAAACTTATGAAAATAAATTATAATATTTTGAACCTATTAAATTTTATTATTCTTTTAAAATCAATTTTTACAATTTTATTATAATTACTTAATTATCGAACTTTGTGTAAGCTATTTTGATGATATTTAGTACATGTGTAGAAAATGATTTTTGTATGATGTCTATAATCTATGATCTAATTAGTACATCATATATATAATAATATTAATGAAATAATAATATCTTTTATAGGGAAATTATACATTAAAATTCATTTATCAAATATTGTTATGAAAAAATAATATTTTTCAAACATGGAGACAGTAAGTTTCATGTTCACATTAGTAACATTTTCATTTTTTGAAGATCATTATGAAAGAAGGTAAGTATTATTTTATACTTCAAAAAAAATATCTTCATATCTTTAATCTCATATTGATAATTTAAATATATATATGTATATATCAATCATGTGATATGGTGATGAAAAATTAATCACATCGCTTCATAGATGTTACTGTTCACACATACGTATGAATGACGTTATCATTTTTATCTGCCTAGAACTATAAGAAAATAAAATATATATTATTCCTTCAAAATGATAAATATTTATAATTATAATATATAAAAAATAATTCCATCATTATAACCTATCTTGGGAGAATGTTATGGAATACAAATTTTATATGCTAACGAGGTGGTAGTCTATTGTACGCATGAATGTCAATTATTTTCCAATCTGATGGACGTTGATGTGTAAGTTGGTGGTGATAATATAATAATAACATATCTTTATATACATTATATTATATTTGTTATTTCATCTTGTTTGAAAAATATTTTAATGATTTGGAAGAAGAAATAATATACAAATTCTTTATTAAAATTATACCTCTTCTTCATATGATAAACCTTGAGACCTATATGGGTGTTATTCTGCCATCAATAATAGCTCTAGAATATGGGGAGTGATTTTTAAATGGGATTTGGTTAGATACTTTATGATCAAAATATCAATTGATGTGTTAATAAAATTGACGAATGGTTTCCATTTTATAGGATAATGGATGGGCCCTTTTGGAATTCAACAAAATATTAAAATATTATATAGTAATCATCTATTCCAAATTGATGGGAAACAATTTATTTCATATATTATATTTTAATGGGTCCAAATTACTTTATGAATGAATATTATATAAGTTTTGACTATTTATTAATCTGTATCTTTATTCTTTTACCATTTTTTAACTTTATTAATTAGTAGCTTGATATCATCTAATTTGAAGTTTGAGGGTTTCTATAATTACAATAAATTAGAAAATGTGAAACAAATGAGTCATTAATGACATTTCGAGATGTATCCCAAAATTTTGGAAATTTTTTTAATTTTTTAAATTTTATTTAATTTAAATAAATATTATTCATTATAAAATATAAATAATTTCAATTATTACATAATTCATTACATGACCTTAAAAAAATATAATTACAACAAGCTATTATCAAAAAACATTACCGCATAAATAACATGTCATAATCATTCATTTTATTCATTTTGAAATTAATTCTCTAAAATTATATTCAATTTAATTTTTTTAATATCATTTTATATGATATATCTTTTAATTAAACAATCACAATATCATCACTGTTTAATCCTTTAATTAAATGATTTCTTTCATAAAAATTTAAAATAAATTATCGTGAAGAATATAAAAAAAATCTTTCACAAAAATACTCTTAGTCAATCATATCTCATATATAACCCTATATTTTAAATATTTCAATTATTAAAAACAAAGAATGGAAAAATTGACTTTTCATTGAAATAAATATTAAAAATGAAATTAATTTATCAAATTGGATCTGATATTTCATAATACTAGAGAAATGATTATTTTTTTTATAAATTCACTCATCCAATAAAATATGAAATGTTTTGGGGTGATGTTTCTTATTATTTGTATTATTATTTTTAGCATATATTACCTGATTTACCTTTAAACATGCTAATCAAAATTAACAATGTTACAATTCATAATGACAAAAAAAATAGACCAATTTACTAAATTTTATCCTTATGATTCAAAATATGGGATCCCTTTTTAAGAATTCAATACACATAATTGGATATAATTAATATAATTTTTTTTCTACTAACATATTGATAAAAGGTGTTTTAAATTAAAAACATTCAAAAGATTTAAATGTTTTTATATCAAAATTATATGTGAATGTTATTAAATTTACACAAATTATATTAAATAATAATAACATAATATCATTATAAATTTAAACCAATAAATTATATAATTTAACCCAATTAATTACTTTAATGAAAAAGTAATTTTAAATTAAAAGGCATTATTTTATTTATTATTCATCAAAACATGAAACTTATTAGAAAAATACAAAAAGTTCAACCAATGTAAATTTTTATTTTCAAATTTATCGAATGATGTTTATTTTTTCAAATTTAATTTATAAAAGTGACATAGAATAGATTTTAAATAACTTCCTTATCAAAATAATTTGAAATTATAATTTTATAAAATACATCTTTTTTATGTAAAATTAGATTTAATCATATATCATGTATGTATAACACATAAAATGAATTTTTAATATTAAGTATAATATAACATATATATAATTATATAATATTATCCAAGAATGTTGATTTTTTAATCATTTTTGTAAAACACAATTTTAAATATTTAAATAGTTGTATGGAAAAGAATTTCATTTTATTTGAAAAAGTGTTTATGCATTCATTTATAAAAAATTACTCCAATAATTATACATAAAATTGTATCCCATATTTTAAAAATTTAGTTATCCCTATTCATGCCCGCTACTCAAATGTAAACGTTATAATGGTAATATTTAAACAATAATATTTAGCATTTTTAACCTCGATGTGGCTTATCATGTATGATATCAAACATAGTGTTTCTATATTAAAATATTAGGATGTTATAGTAATGATAATAGCCAACAAAACCATAATGAATATAGATCTCATCAATTTTGGTTGGTTTAAGATAATATTTAATAAATTATACCATCGATGAAACCACCAATACACCCTCTTTTGAGGTTATATGATCTAAAAAATGACACATTATATTTACCAAATTACACTTGAAATTTTGTTTTCATAAAAATTATCCTTTATTAGTGCAATAAGTATAGTTCTCAAGTGATCATCATTAACTTTATTACTATTGTAATATTCAAGATTACCATCAATAAAAACTATAAAACTCTTCAATAAAACCCATAAATTTATAATTTATTAAATCTGTGAAGATAGTGGGTGAAATGTTTAGGCCAAACATCATCATTATAAATTCATTATGTCCAATCCTTGTATGAAATACTGCATTAGGTTTATTATTTTTCTTTAACCTAAAATGATTATTTTTTATTTAAAAATCCATCACGAGAAAATATTGATCCCATGTTAATTAATCGAACAAGTCATCAAAAAGTGTAAAATGAAACTTAGTACTGATTTCGATCAGTTTTAGTTCCCAATAATCAATGTATATATAAATCAATCCATATTTTTTTATTAAAAACATTATTATTCCCCTATATTGGAATAATTTGACATGGGAATTTGTTATCGATATTCTAGAAATAGTTTATTCTTTAATTCTTGCATCAATGTCAGGGTAATTATATATTTTGTCATTTAAATAGGTATATAAAAAAAAATTAATCTATTGAGAACAAAACACCATTATTATAAGAAGTACTAGTAAAATATTCCCCAAAAATTTAATAATCTATCGTAAAATAGGAACATATTCATTTTTAACATTATCTTTATCTATTTTAGTTAAATTAACCATTTCAATAAGAATGATGACCCATATAAGGGATTTAATTTCTATTGGAAGTTATATTTTTAGTTTCACTAATAGATGATCATTTGTTTTTTATGAATATAAAAAAAATCCTTCATTTATTTTGAAGTTTATATTGTTTTTATACAATGAGAGCTTATCCATGTCTAATATTACATCAAATTACCTTAGATGTATTATATTGATATGTTTATAAATCACATACCCATAAACATATATTGAATAAAAATAAAATCCATGATATGATATCATCAAAACATTAGGATATTTTACTTTAAATTCAACACCTAATCATTGTGGTTGTATTGTGACATCATGAGAAAATTTATCAGATATTAAAGAGTTAGTGCATCGAGAATGAAATAATCCATTAGTTATTCCAGTGTATATGAAAAGTGTATCTTTTACCATGTAATTATCATAACCCACTTTATCATTTATGGTCATTTCAAATATTCATTATGCTTTCTGATTAAGTGGTTCTTAATGATGATCATTTTCATTGACCTCATATTTGATCACTGGTTAACATAATACCTATACATTTTCCAATTGAAACAATGGAGTGTGGGTGGAGCATTTTTTTAGTTATTTATCTCCATTATTAGATTACTTATTCTTCCCACCACTTCTTCATTAAATTTCAATATGAACATGTATTTCATAGTAAATTAATTTACCAGTTCCCATAAGACATGTACCTTTATTTTTCCCATAACATTTCATGAATAAAGAAAACCTCATCTTCTTCTTTCCATTGTTCGTATAATAATAATTTTCTTCTAAAGATTATATTTCTTTTCATAGCAAAACCACGAGAGTAATAGGTAACTCTACTATATCTCTCTACAGTGATAAAATGTCAAACCATTTCATCATCTGTAGTGAATTAATTTATGGATAACACCCTTTTTAGAGTAGTATTTAATAAACATATGATTCAATAAATTATACATTTCTATTGGATGAAAATATTATAATATATCCTTTCATGTCTTTAAATATTATCTTGTAAATACTAAGGTATTATTCATTAATCTAATTTAGAATGAGAAATTACTTTTCCATTTTTAAATAAAAAATTTGAAGAATGTACTTATTGTAAAATAATCTCTAAAATTCATCCCATTCTATGGATTCAAATTCATATATTTTTCTCATTTTATTGATAAAAGTCCATAATGGATCTATTTCATCATCCAAATGATAAATAGATACAATATATTTTGAATTTATGAAAACTGGATAACAGATAAAATCATCTAATTTATACAGATACATTGATTAGTAACTAGTGGACTTGGAGACATACTATAATAATGCGTATATAAAATCATTAAGAACTCAACTGAACATTTCATCCACTTTTTCTCATTTGGAATCATAATATGATTAATATCATGAAAATATTTCACAATAATAACAACTATATTTTTCATTCCAGATCCCATAAATTGTAGTTTACCATAAGGAAAATAATTGCATCTTCTATTATAAATTGGATTAGAAAATTTCTTTTAGGTTCCATCTATTTATTAATACTAAAAATTATAGTGTGAGTAAAGATAATCATTGTGGTAAACCATATAAAAATTTAGGATGTTATCATATTATTAGGATTTTCCATAGTATAATTGACAATGATTTATAATAATAATCTCTAGATATTAACTTAATTGTACTCAGATACATATTATTGTAAACCAAACTATTCATATTTATATATTATATCTTAATAAGTGAATATTGAATGTATAACATTAATATCCATGCAACATAAATGTTGTTATATTGTATTTATAAACATGGAAATATAAAAAACATATTTATAAGAGAACTAAAATTTATCCCACATATTTCATAACAACTTGAACCTTTCTTGGATATATAAAAATAAAAATATTTCTCCATAACCTTTTATAGGAAACCAATAAAAGGGTGACATATGGTTCACAGTAAAGATACAAAAGTGAGATATCAATCGTAAATTATGTATAACTTGAGAATATTGGTATGATAATGTGATCATAACATTTTAAAACATACCCCAGCATATCATATATCATAATCCTAAGTCATAGAATAAAACATGGTAGGTCTTATGAAATATATCTTATAGTAATCAAATATTTTTAAATAAGAGAGTAAGACATTAACATAAGATGTAAGTTTGTTGAATACTTATTAGAATAGAAAAACATTTACTTAGTCTAGTCTCACTAACAGGAGCATTAAAGTGGATTGGGTTTATTTTCTATTCCATTATATATTTAGTCATGGTTCACTCCAAATACTATCATAATAGACAGTTTCTCTTGCTGAATTGGGTTTACTCACCAATCTGATCCATATTATTTTGTGAGATATCCATATTTTCCCAAAGCATAGGAGAGATATATAATTTGATGCCATCTATCAAAAAAATAATATCATACATATATATTACACATAATAATAAAATATTTACCATAGAATATCCCATGGAATAGAATCATGTTTCAAAGACACTTCATCATTTAATCATACAACAACTAGAAGAAAATAAATTGGTTTTATTAAAATTTCATCACTCCATCATAACATAACTTATGGAAATACATTATTCTAATAAGCATATCATCATAATAATCAAAGACCACATCAAGATAGAATGAGTATATAATCCTATAATAATATCCCTATAAAAGAAAAGGTAAAATCATGGAATTTTTCCATGTTTCATAATTAATTCAGAAGATATCTTGAGATAATTTTTTTGGAAAATACCTTTTTAATTTTGAAATACAATTACTAAAATGTAATACATTATAAAATATTTTTTAATATTTTTTTAAAAATATTTTAAATTTTAAAGGAATCGTAAGATTATTGACTTGTAATGATGGATTGAAATTATGTTCATGTCATTCATGTTGAAATAAATATTCTTTTAAAATTATTGATAAACATTCAAAAGTACCACTTTCAGAAAAAGATATGAAAATTCCTTTTAATGTTTTTTTAATTCTAAAATGAGTAAAAAATTATAGTAAACAATCATATATTAATAGTAAAAACATTAATGAATTTTTTTAGAAAACATAGATAATGAATATAAATGAATTTTCATTGAAAATAAATAAGATCTGCTTTTACTTAAAATAATAATTTCATTACGTTGAGTATATAATAAAAGAAAAAATAATGGAAAAATTTTAATGAATAGAAATAACCATAGGAGAATAAAATTTTGTATGTTTTTTAGAGTAAGATCATGAAATTTCTTTATTGATAATTTAATCATTACTAATCCTGATAAACAATGAGATTGAAACCTAAAACCCATACAAATTATATATGTTTTGAATCAAAGTCACTCTGAATGAATAATATCAAATTAAAGATTAATGATACATATTCTAAGATTATTCATTATATTAAATTTAAAAAGTGTTTATATATACCTCATAAAAACCATTTGATCATAACATAACATATGTTTTAAAGAATGCAACTTGAGTTGATAAACCCTTACCATGTAGGAAACTTATGAATCAAAAAATAATAAAAGAGATAAACATAAATGGATTTTTAAATTTCCATAATTTACATGATATCAATTATTAAATTCATTCAAGGGAAGAATACACCACACGGGAAAGAACCCTCTATTGAATATGGAATATGTCTCACATAAATAAACGTGAGACAGAAAACACATACCTCATGTCTGACATGCTTTGAACAAACATTAACCTCATGGTTTATAAATAAAATTTTTTTATAACCATGTCATATAATTATGTACACATATTATTTTTCCTATATGTTCAAACTATGAAATTTTACCACCCATTTATCAATAACCCCATGTTAAAATCATCATTTATGGGTGTAAATTGTTTCATTTATTAGAGAATTTTTGTTTGGTAGTTATGGTCCATGCAATTTATCGAGGTTTATTCATCTGTATATTGTTAATATTTATAAAATTCCATATATATTAAATTTATATTATAATATTTATCCATAATGGATATTAAATAAAAATTAATAACAGTGTTTACGGAGACAGTATATCATACGTAAGCAAGAGAATTATTTCAATTTTTCGATAGATGGAATAATTGAATTATAAATGAGAATTTACCTTTAAATAATTAATAATAAATTATATATTTCATATATATTCATTAATTATATCGTTATTTCCATTAAATTAATGATAATTGAAAAAAAATTATATCACTTTATGGAGGTGATAGTCCATATATATTCATGAGCTACATTATCATTCTATAAAGAACAGGAAGAGGGAGGATAATGACTATTAAATAATAATAATAAAAACAAATTATATTTATGATACATAAGTAATTATTTTATAATGAATATCATATATTTAGAGGGGTTATAATTAAAAATAAAATGAAAGAGGTCGAGTAAGATGATTAACTCATCTTTAGCATGCCTCTATTAGATTTTTTATCAAGGACCATTACTGTGGTATTTTAAAAATAAAATATTATCTTTTTATTTTGTTATGGAATTTATTAATAAATATTTTCAGGGATTGGTTGGGTTATAAGGGGAAAAATTGTGAATAATGAAGGATTCTAGATTCCTATAAATAATTGATGGGTGGATAACTCATTGAATTTTTTAAAGTAAAAAATTAATCTAAATTAATATTCAGAGAAACATTGTTCAAAATTTAAATAATAATAACATTGAATGAGTAAGAGTATAAATAATATCATCTATTAAAATATTGTCAATTTTTGGTGATATCTTCATCTTTATCACTTTATTTTATCCCTCACATCTCTTTTAATAATTATAACCTTATCAATGTTTAATACATTTTAAGAATCAAGAATGTTACCAAAAAAGAGAAAATTGACTCATAAATGAATGAAATATGATATTTTAAACCATATAACATTCACTTGGTCGAATATATAATTTTTATTAATTTTTAATAATTTGAAAAATTATTATTTTTTATAATATATCAATAATGAATTTTTTTTAAATATTCGTTAATTTGACATTGAGAACATTATAAAATAAAATAAAATCAAATATAAACATTTTTCACACCACAATATATTATTATTTAACTATAAAGTTAATGAGACCATTTAATTACCCAAAAAAGTAATTTCAGAGTTGTGGAAATTGTTTAATTTAATTTTTACTACATGAACATGAATAGGGTTGGTGTTTTGTAAGAAAATAAGTATATTATTTATTCACTAGAATCTATAAATAAATTACTACAATAAAAAATTAAATTTTATTTATAATAATCTTATTTAAATAATTCTAAGATGTTTTTTTAGTTTCAAAAAATATTATAGATATTAAAAGTAATAAAATATTTTTTTCAAATAAGATTTTACTTAAATATTATAGAAGGAAAAAATAATGTAAAATGGAAAATGGTCATATTATCTTATTTTTGAAGATTATGGAAAAAATTCATACATAATGTTAAATAATAGAAAATTTTCAATGAATTTGAAGCCTTATTATAATAGTTGTAACATTAACTAATGTAATATCCTGAATCCAGATGCCACTAAAAGGTGCTCTTCACACGGTTGGCCACATGACCTCAACAACATCTCCCTAAATGCTAGAAGCTTCTAACTAGTAGTGAGGACCTAGGGGTGATATTGGGGAGACTATATCATTATTACCAAAGTGAAACATAGATAAAAACCATAAGAAATTAAATAAAAAAATAATAATACCATGAAAATGAAGTAAATGGTGGAGGATTGAAAGTATAAATAAAAAGGTGTCAAATCCTAAAAAAGATGACGAAACATGTTATATGTTCTGGGAAAAGATCCAAAAAAGGTTTCAGTCTAGTAATTCATGATATAAGTACTAGAAGTATAATAATAGAAAAATTGAACTAAGAAGTATTCTTAACCCTTGGCTTGGTCCCATGCATTCATACTCCTCAGCAGCATATTAAGTGCATGTAGAAGGGAACTTTCCATTATGTAAACCCAAAACCAAATAATCTATTTGGTCCCAAAAACATGACCCAAATAGGGTGTGAGACTAAATCCTAGTAGGTAACCACCCATGTTCTGTGCCAATATGACAACAAATATATAAAATAGACAAAGTGCAATAATGAATAAGTAAGCTATAAAGTACACAAATGTAAACTATCCTACAAGAAATGGATTCCAATTAAATTCATTCCATGTTCATTAATAATTCAATTACATTGAATTATATTAGAATCGATATCTTGAATATACCTAACATCCCTTATATAAATTTAAGCACAACAGTTGTTTCAGAAGACCATATAAAAAAAACTTAAACCTGAAACTAATCTTGTGATTTGTCTTAGAAAACACATCATTAGACATTCCATTTCAATATTATATATATAAAATTTCAACATACACTATATATGTGGTTCTCTCACAGCTTATACATAATAACATCTTTGAGTGCGTCCATGGAATTCTAATATGAATTCACAGTTCTCCCAAGGTATAAGTAAATGTAAAACCATGAAATATATTAATTTCTAATAGAGCACATCTGTGGAATCCCACTATGGATTCATGGTTATATCGATAGTTAAGTGTATCCTCCAAGAGACCATCCACTACATTTGTGGTTCACACATGGATTTAACATAATTCCCTTATTGAATCTATCAAAGTAATTCTAATCTGAAACCATGGTTTACACAAGGTATAAGGTAAAATTGACATATGAGCCCATCCATGACATATAACATGTGACCATGGTTCTCCCAATTATATTTATCATTTAATAATTTAATAGTTAATTAAACATTTCATTATGCATGCAAAGGTAAAAATACAATAGTATCAAATATAAATCACCAGAAAATGGAGTCTCAAGTAATGACCAACCTCATAAGGTTTTTCCTTCCAATTACTCACTTGGTCACAATTTTTTCATAATAATAATCACATGTAAATTAAACTATTACATTTTCTTAACATTAATTAACTCGCATGGTCAGTTAACATTTTGTGAAAATCATACCGAACATGCTTAAACAAGCATTGACATATAGTGGTCGGGGTGAAAATAAACCATACCACACCCTAACCAATTTAATTAAAATATAACAACCATAAAATTTATTAATAATATAAAATTTCTTTTAACAATCCAATACAGGGAAGAAAAGTTATGCCTCATAGACATCATAGGACAAATGGCCATAAATGACCATCCAAGGAAACTCACCCATGGGGTGGATGTTAATCAATGTAGACAACATAAACAGGCTTTAAAACAGTTATTCAATTAACTAAACATCAATATTCAACAACAAGGTTCAATTATTAACATGGAAACACCCCATAAAATGTGTGTGCAGTACTCAATCATTTATAAACAATATGACAATTAGCGAATGGAATGAGACCACCTTCCTTGTACTCGTACGACTCTCCTCATTTAGCGCCTACCTTTTACTCGACCTAGAATGGAGTATAACTAAAAAATGATAATAAAATACAAAACAGTGATAATTATTTTGAGATAAGAATAGATGAATAATTTCTCAAAAGGGATCAATAAGTCATCAAAGGGGTTCCAATGCAACCAATATCCTTTAAAAGAGTGGTTGGATGAAGAATCATGAGACAAACCTACCTCATGTCTTCAAGGTGTTGTTTTTTGTGAAGAAGTGGGTGTGGATTTTTTACTTCTATAATAGAATAGGATATTTCTTATTTTGTAAAAAAAAATTCTTGGGGTGCACTATAAAATACAGGCCATGTATATGCCTTATCTCCTGACATGACTTACATGGCCTGAATGGGTCTTGGAAAGACAATTACATTGCATGTATTGTGATTACATAACATATAATCCTATTCATGTAGTGTAACAATATTTTAGCCAGACCTCAACATATTTTTTATCCTCTTTTTTAAGTATAAACTGACAAGAAAGGTTTTGTACATCAAAAGATGAACCAAGTTCTTGCAACTAATAAATTTTACCACTACCATAGTAGTAATAAATTATTATGGTTTCCATTAATATAGAAAAAAGTGACCTAATTACTAAATTTGGAACTCCTAATTAAAAATAGGTAATCCATTATCCTTGATTAAATATATAAAATATTAATTTATTAGTTAAATATAATCCACAAAACGCAATGAAAACCCATTTTTTAGAAAAAAAATCATTTTTACCTATAAAAATATGTTTATACCATATACTAAAACAATTACTAAATGAAATTAAATTATAATATTTTTAATATAATATAATTTTTTTTTTCTTTATAATCATTTCTTATTGGAACTTTTGTAAATTCTATAAATTATAATATATTTTTGAATAAAAAATCAATATTTTCACCATTCTTCAAAAAAATCAATAATTTCAAAATATTATAAAAAATTAAATCTAAAATATTTTTTAGAAATTTATTTATGAAATTTAATTTATCTTTTAAAATAATTTTTCTCAATTTGGTCAAAATTTATTTTATTATTTTTTATAAAATTTATAAAACCCATTTTTCTAAAAAAAATAATTTTTGAATAATATAATTACTTCACTAGAAATAGAGTACATATTTATTACTTTATTTTCATAATATAAAACCTCAAAAAATAATTTTCCAAAATTCATTATTCATATTAACTCCTACAATTTAAATTTTTTGTTATACCAATGTAATATATTATTTTTTATGTAGAAATCGTTTTGCAGGTATCACAAGCCATCAAATAAGTTAATTTTTTTAATGAGAAATCTGTCATATAATTTCAGGGTGATAGATTTTGTATTGACCTAACTTAAAAAACATCAAATATTTTGGATTGTCTATAATCATATTTGAGAAAAGTTAAATTTAGTAGAAATCCCTCCAAGATATATATTCATTGAACAACCACATGTTTGTATTTCTATTGAACACCTTATGCTTTGTGATTATAATGGTAAGATAAAGGGATATATATATATATGATAGGTATTATTGATGTGTAAATACATTGATAAATAATATTGTGTCTACTCAAAATCCATTTATTTACATGAAGATGGATTTGTTTCTATATATTATATCAAGAGTTCAATATTAGATAACGGTGAAATTAGGTATTTTTGTTAAGAATATTTAAAATAATAAATTCCACATTTAATAAATAAAAAATATGGACGTATATGAAATAAATGTTTTAAATATTATAAAATGAATGGTTGACACAAATAATTTATAATTAAATAATCTATAAATTATATGTGGTTTATTTTTGTTAAAATAAATTTTAATTCTAAATTTATAAGTGTCAAGAAATTTTTCTAATAATTTAGTTTCATAAAGAAATATATATAAATATATATATTGTAAAAAATTTCATAATATTATCAATAATTAATTTTTTAAGGTGTTATAAAAATGGTCATTTCATAAAAATTAATATTTTTAAAAAATAATTACATTATTAAAAATAAAATTTCATTTATTTAGAGAATTATTTTTATAAAAGGATATCATTTTATAATAATAGTGGTAAAATTATACTAGGGTGAGTCCTTTTTTATTTTTATGTAAAATTTAAATTTCTTTTGAATAGTAAAATACATTACAAATACCATATAGGTGCCATATTTTATAATTATGTGAATTAATACTTTTTTGTGTTTTATAGCAGTTTGATAAATATTTAATTAAAAATTACTATTTATTAATATGGTATGTACTATTTAATCACATGTTGAGTCACTGTTTGATTATATAATAGTTTATTCTAATATTTTACTCTAAAACACTACTCTATTCACCAAAAAAATATAACCCTTCAACCACTATTAATCCACAAATTTTAAAAACCATAAATTTCCCTAATTATTCCCAAATATATGTACTTCAATCTTGAAACTTCCTAAAATACCATTTCTCATCAAAATATCATTTAAAACAAACATATGGGGTAATCAAAGAGAGGTTATCCAAACGGGGAGGTAATGATCTTAACTAAGCTCTATTAGTAATTTCTTTATATACATTCAAAAAATATGTTCCATAATACTTTTAATATTGAAATTAGTGTCCGAAATAAATTTTAATCTAATTAGTTTAATTAAACACCTAATTTCTATCCTCCCCTAACTTTATTCAAAAAATGAAAATCTTGTTTGTATTATGGTTTGTTCACTACCTCAGTGAAAAAAAAAGATAATATTTCATTACTACATTTATGGATGGATATAAAAGTGATTTAATAGTTATCTTTTATGATAAAAAGTATATTACTCTATTTTTAACATTTTTAATGCATAAATAAATATGTGTATTAATTGGAATCACATATGTTCAAAATGGCATGAAAGTAGCCAAAATTAACAAACCATTAAACAATAACATTTCCAAATATCAAAAAATACATCTGAAAGAGAAATTATTAATATTTTCCAAAATTTAAACTCAAATAATTACATTAGCATAATTTCATCATAAATATAGTGTTATGAATCAATTTCAAAATTACATATATAATTCTCTACAAATAGATGCGACCTTAAAACCATGAAATAATAAACATATTGACAGTGAATTTATACACGAAATATAAATAAAATAATTTTAAATTTACATCAAATAATTTTAATACATAAAATGTATATTTATATTTTTATAAATCATGTATTTTTTTAAGAAAATATATTTATTTAGGAAGATAAATGAACATACAAATAGATTCTGGACCTAATGTATAAGAACATCCTAACCACCATCTTCTATATCAAGTTCTTTTTTCTCAATCTTACTAACCTTATCTATCTATTAATATAATTAAATTCATATATATTATATATATATTTACCCTATATAAAAACATCTTATTATCCCATTATTCATTTTTTCAATATTTTTTCTTATGATCCCATCATAGTATTCTCTCCAAAACAAGATCGATTATACATAATTATAATTTTCTTTATTCCATTATCTTTGATAATATGTTATGTATTGTTTCTTAAATTATTTGTTGAAATATTATATATTTTATGGGAAATATTTTTTTTGTTTAATTTTGGGGTGTAAAACATTATGTACTTAACCTATTTAAATATTCCATATCATTTTTCATAAAAACTCTCTTATAAGGGTCATTCAAGAACAAAATTATCCAATCATTTATTATCAATTTTATTATATTTAACATAAATATCTTAATCTATGATTAATAAATAATATATGAATGTTTCAATATTCTTTAATTCCTTATTTAGATGATAATTTTTGGGATATGTCATTTTTACCATTATGAAAGGATTATGTAACCAGTTTACTTTTCATGGATTTATATTATATTTAAGCATTGTGTATTATGTAATTATGTGGAGACAAATACATATAAATGTTGAGAATATTATTTGGTTTTTTGGAAATATAGTACCCCAATTCATTGGGTATTTTATTCATCTCATGACGTACTATGTATGGTTTAATGGTAGTTATCCTCTCAAACTATATTATATTTTCTTGGGAGTGAGCTGTGAAATATTTTACGGCATCATATTTTATGTTCCAAACACATTACTATGATTCAATGATCTTATTACATAATTGTATTATGTTATTATTATAGGTGATTTTATATGATCATTATGTTTAATTAAATCATGATATACCTCTTGTCGAATACATTACTTCATAATCATGCTTTTAATTTAACTATTCCCTTAATTAGATATCAATATCATCTAATTAGTTGATATATAGAACTATCATATATTGTTTATTAATATGAGAACATATGAACTTATATGAACTTTATTCAGATCAAGGTATAAAATTATATAGTTAAATTTTTTTGATGTAATATGAATCAAATATCAAAAATAAACTAGACCATGAGATTTATTGGTTGCATTTTGTAGGTTTTTATATTAAATTTTTAAAAATAAAAAATATATAAATTGGTTTGGATCCTATGGTATTCTTATTTACACCATTTTTTTCATAAAACTCTTTATGGGTAATCATTAATTGTGGACATGATATGAAAAATTATAATTCATATATTCCCCAAACAAAAAATGATCATACATAAATGGTGTCCCTCTAATATAATGTATCTATATAACATGATATTTCTTCAAAAAAACATCATGTCATATCAATTTCTAAATATATTATGAAACTATTATAACTTATTAATTAAATTAGTACTCTATAAATGTTATTACATAGGGTTATACAAAAGTATGATCCAATATATCCTAAAACATGTATAATATTAAAACATGATCCAATAATGAAATAGATTTTTGGGTTATTTGAAACAAAATATAATTTTGGTTTCATGTGACGAGGATATATTTTTTCTTTATTATTCTTATCCAACTGAACAATCTAGAATATGGTATTAATATATTGATTGTATTTCAAACAAGAATATGAGGAATTTGCTGAAGAGAATGGAAGAGGAGGTGGCGATAAAAATTAAAAGGTCATGGAAAATGATAAGGTGATGAAATGTGAGATTAGAGGGAATAAGGTCATCAAAGAGAAAATATTGGGGTATTATGATGTGGTTTTAGAGTTGTTCTCAAGCTATTTTTCAGAATGTGCGATAAAATGAAACACTATTATTGGAGTGGAGTTCCTAATTCTCATAGATAGAGTGAAATTCTTTTATTTGAAAACATCCATTTTCATGTACATATTCAACCTAGACAAGGTCTCAGGGTTCATGAAAATAGTTTATTAATAAGATAGTATTTAATTTTATAGGTTTTCCATTAATCCTTTTATTTTGTGTTTCCTTCAATTTTTTGAATGATTTTCATTTTTAATTTTAGAAAAATGAAGATTATTCTTTAATTTGTATCTTCTTAGGTTATATAAATCACTTTATTTAGTTTCAATGTAGAGGTGGATGATGATTATTTGTTGTATTAGAATAAAATATGATGTACTACGGGAGTAAAACTATGGTATTTTATATTATATTATATTAATATTAATTTACATAATAGATTTAATTATTATTTTATCACATTTATGATTTTGAGTGAACAATATTTCATTATTTCTAATCTTGATAACTTTAAATTTCAGAAATAAGTTATGTTTTTTACTTTTTCATTATATTTAAATGAATTTTTACATCCTTCTTTAAGGTATTATATTTTTAATTTTTTGGAAAATTTTCTTTGGGTGTGTAAAACCTCACCTAATAAGTGATGTCAAAATAGTAAAATAATGTTAACAAGATATACTATTTAGTTAAAACCCA
This sequence comes from Viscum album, assembly GCA_963277665.1. Classification (NCBI taxonomy): domain Eukaryota; kingdom Viridiplantae; phylum Streptophyta; class Magnoliopsida; order Santalales; family Viscaceae; genus Viscum; species Viscum album. Next base: position 126,165,592 of record OY728160.1, read on the forward strand.
TGTTTTAATTTATTATCTCTTATTTGTGTTTCATTTTTGAGTAAACAATGATGGGCCTCATTTCAAATGAAAAAAATAAGATCAATTTCGTAAAATTTAATGTTTTATTTTATTTACATGATTTGATATTTTTACGTAATATTTTTATGATTCTATAAATTAACTAAATAATTTTATTATTGTTTTTACATCCTCATTTATTATGAATCCTTTTTTTTATTTTTTTTATTCATTGGTTCCAGTCAGATTATCTGTTATTCCACCAAATGTTAGCAACATAATCCACACATAAATTAATTAAATAAGTAATTATCAATTAATATAAAATTAATTACATTTTATTTAATGTAAATTGCTTCCTTTCACCCCACTCCCTTCATTTCATATTTTTTGAATCTAATTATAAAAATATTTCATATACAGTTTTTATATAAAAATTCATGTTTTATTCCTTGGAAAAAATTATAAAGTTTACGTGATAACTCTATCAATATTCTAACACATAAAATCTTTATTTACCTCCACTATAAATAATTTAACATTATTTTATTAAAATATAAAAAAATCACTTTGATAAAAAAATTATTTCCAAAATTATCATAGTTGATATCGATAAAAAAAAATTCAGATGTAAAATTCCATGTATAATATTAATAAATTTTATGGGAAAATACATTTTTATTTTTAAAAAAAATAGGTAATGGATATACTTACTTCATAAATATTTCATGATTCCCTTATTGATGAAAATAAAATTAAGGTGTTAACTTTACCACTAATGAACAATCCCCAGTGGACTTCTCTTATGAAATTCATCAGAAAGAAAACTGGTATGTATTTATTATTTTAAAAAAAGTCCATGGACATGTTTTAAAATGATTCATTAACTAATTATATATATAATAAATTAAATAAATATTTATAGGATTTATAAAATAGTAAAATTGGTTGTTTAAGGGCCTTAATTGTCAAAAAATGGGACTCTTTAGCTAGTGATTTTAGGAATCGTTATTGGAATTTTTTATAAATATATATAATATGGATATACCATTGAATTTAAAATCTATAAGAAAAAAGTATTAATATATTCCATAATTATAGTATATCAATATATTTATATATTAATGAAACTTCAACTAAAAATTCTAAATTAAATATAACTATCGTAAAAAATTTCAGGTATCGAACTAAATCCATTATTTAAAATATTAAATCCAATTAAATTAAAATTATATTTTTTAAATATAATAATTATAAATATAATTTAAAGTAAATTAATTTTTTAGTTATACAATGTTAATTTATTTATAAAACACAGTACCTTTCCCCACTGATCCTCAAAAATAAGTATCATGTTTTTTAAGAACATTGGTAATATGAAACATATTTTCCAATCATTCTGAAATAACCAAACAAGAATTTTATCCATATACTAATATATGTTATATAAGAATTGTGTATCTTTATCCAATAGTTTAATGAATATTTGTTTTTATTTCTAAATTTGGACCGTAATACATAATTTTAGATATTTTTTGAAGTAAAACAATTTTTTTTGATTTTACTATACTTAATAAAGAATTTATATTCCATTCATTTACATATACAAAATATAATCTTGGATCATTGTTCAAATCTTTGAAAATAATCTGAGACCTTTTCTAATTTATGATCATTTAATTATAATGTTTAATTATTTTAATTTGATAAAAATGTGGTATAAGTCATTTCAACAAAAATTCATACCAAATTGTTCTGTCTTGTATTTATACAAATTTATAGTTGATTTGTGATAATTTTAATTTGATTTGATAATAATGATATGTTTATTAGGGTTTCTAATAAATTACTTGTTTATAATAATTTTTTAATACAATTTTTTAATACATCCAATCTCACTATAATCTAGATTGATATTCTATCTATTACTATACATTAGAAACTAATCAAATGTAACATTACTACAATTTTAAGAAATATTCAAATTTCTTTTCTTAGTTTGTAACTAATCAGTTATTTATAATCAATTTTTAATCTCAAACAACATATTTGATTATTTAGAACAAATTTTACATTATATTTATCATCCATTCATTTCAACATTGAAAAAATTGATCCTTTATCATTGTTAAAAATGTCATGATAAATCGATCACTTCATGAGGGGTTTGTCAATATGACACAAATTTTGATGGATTTTTTATCAATAAAAATTACTTTTTTCATTTTTTTAAAACAATATATTACATTTAAATTCTAATCATTTTTATATTTAATAATATAAATTAGATATCATAATCAAATAATTTTAAAAGGATTTGATTTCATTTTATATATTATGACTATTTCAACCATTTATAATAACTTTTTTCATCTATAAAGATTTTTTTAATTTAGATTAAAAAAATATATCTATTTATTTTATATTTTATTCCCATATTTCAAACATTAATCGAATAGTTTTTATATAATTTCACAACAATATGACATCCTTTTATTTTTTGTGATTATATGCTTTATTTTTAAATAACATTTAAATCTAATTTATGGATTATTAAAATGAATCCACAAGATGAATTAATGTTATATTTATTCCCTAATATAAAAAATTAATCATTGATTATTTTCCAATAATTAACAAACATTATGAGGTGCTTTTCCTAATCTTGATTTTTTACACACATATTTTAGGTTTCCTAATCTTATTAAAACACATGTATAATCATTCTGATAAAATATAATACCCTATTCATATGATCTTTACTCCTACGTAATGACAATTAATCAATAATATATATATATATTAATATTTAATGAAAATATTTTGTCTTTTTCTATGATCTTACAATATCACTTTGTTTTAATCACTTACAAATCTAGAAATATTTTTGTTCATTATGGCCACATAAAATTTAATAATAACATTAAGTATATTTTTTATGTCACATATTAATCTAATATCACTTTCCTTTGATTTTACAAGGATTTGTGGTTATTTTATTTTCTAGTTTTTATGACTAATTCTTAATCACATATTAATCTAAAACTAGTTTTTTTATCATTTTGAAAACCAATAATGTTACATAGATTTTTCATTCACTTTTATATGTCAAAAATTCATAAATTATCATTTTTTTTATGATTTTAGAAAAAAATGGTCTTTTGATCAATTTTGACTCTTGGAATAACATTTAAAATATACTATTAAATATATAAATGTGATAATTTGATTAAATCAATAACACCACATATTATATTGACATTCCCTTCATTCGTACTTGTTAACAATTTATTATAATATGATATATATTTTTTTGATTTTCCCATTTGATTCATATTTTTAAAAACTGTTAAATATATAAAGAAATATGATCTATAATTTCAATTATATTTCACATCAAATTACCTTTAATTATGTTATTACGTTACATAATTTAGTCACTAATAATTATTCTTTGTTTTTTTAACAATTTTAAATCTTTTAATATCTTTTGACTACCTATAAAGTTTGAAACCTTTTTTAAATTTCAAGATACTTTTTTATTCATTCTTGCTAAAATAAAAGTTTGACTGAAATGTCGATCATTCTTACACATCATAGCTTAATCAAGGGCCATTTTGTATATTTATTAACATAATTCATGATAATTTTCTAATTTTTTCCATTTTATACTTGTTAATAAAAATTATAAAATTCATTTTAACTAAATTATTTGAATTTCTAAATTAAAATACTTTTTTTTAAAATAATTTTTAATAATTTTTAAAATTTTAATATTTAAATAAGAAAATTTTAATAGAACATTCCTCATGAATTTTTTTGGTCCACCTACAGATCACCTACAAATTCATGATTCTATACACTAGTTTCATTTTAAATATAAAATAAATATATATTATATATTATAAGAAAGATATAATAGTAAAAATATATGAGTTAATATATTAATGTTATAACATAAAAAGTGTTAAGAAACATGTATTGATAATATTGAACCCAATAAATATTTTATATGTCAAATATTTTCTATTATTTGTTTAGTAATTCTATTATATTAAATGATTTATATAATTTAATTTTAATATTATTAAGATTTTTATCGCATAATTTGTTCAGTAACTCATTAAATTACCAATATCTAAAAGATATCCTTTGAGGGGATTTTTATCTTCATACCATTCTAGTGTATTTGGGTAATGATCAATTTTATATATCCACATTAATTGGATGGGAATCCTAACAACGACGTCACCTATCAAATGTAAAATTGAGTAGACTATAATATCAATATAACAATGGTTGAGTTTCTCCCAATGAGATATTATTAAAAAAATATTATCTTGTAGACATTACAAATCATACATATTATGATATATAGAATAGAGTTTTTTTCTAAAAAATAAATTAATCAAGGACATAACAACATGGGTAGGTAACTATTCAAAAATTGATATTATAATTTCATTTTTAAAATTAAATTTTATTATTCAGGAACTTCTATCCCCCTTAATGTATTTCAAGAAAAATTCAGGTGCACTAAAATATTAAAATATTACCTATTATAATCCATGAATATAATAAAAATTCAAGAAGATGGATTCTATAATTTTTTACTCATCATGTACTATATGGTAGACATGTTTTCCTTATTATTATCGCATGGTTAAAAATGTAATGATTTTATCATGTTTATTCCATGTACATTATTTCACATGTTTACACTATATTTTAATTTATCCCCATTGTTATTTTCTTAATAATATTATATTATACATATTTTTCTAAATATACATCACATCCATAATTTCCAAAAAATGGTAACATTTATAATAATTAAATCATAATAAAATAACTCTATTCTTATAATTATAACTACATTATCTATATATAGTAGGAATTGAATATAATACTTGATGTAAAAAATATATAAAATCATGCACATTGTAAATGATTTCTTAGTGAATCTATACGAAAATTAAAAAAATTATCTTGATCTATGGTTTGGGGTCATGTTCAATGTTTGCATCTAATGACATAGTTTTATTTTGAGAATTTCTTTAGATTAAAATATTATTTATTACTTAGGTATACCAACATTATATGGTTTTTATATCATATATATACTAAATATATTGAATAATATATAGGTGTATTACTATTTAGTACTTAAAATTGATATTGTTAAATATGAAGGGATGTTATTAATTATCTAAAAAGGAATTATCCAACAATATAATCATATCATTTCCTAATAAGTCTATATCATAAATCCATTCAACTAAAATTATTTAATATTATTAATGAATGGTTTTATAACAACCTTAATTTTTTTAGTATGTATATTTCATTCTTAACTAAGAGTATAATGTAATAAAAAATGTTTATTTATGAATAAATAATAGAGAATTGTTTCTAGAACATACACTGCTGGAAAAATAATATGGGTTATACCAACCACAGAGAAGAGTGGGTTAAATATATCTATAACCTAACCTAGTTGGAAATTTCACCATATTGGAAATTTTTAGAGATACTTTTGAAGAAAATAGTTAGTGATAATAAATATTTATGTTGACTAAACCTATCAATATTTATATTTTATTATGAATTGTGTGAAAATAATTTAGATATTTTAGATAACATATTGAATCTATTAAACCTCAATTATAGTGAGAGGTAATATGTTTTCAACATGGAGAACTATTTCCATTTTTTCATGACCTTACCAGAGAGAATATAATGAGGTTTATTTGTCTCATTGTTATTGAACATTGATATGTTACATATTGTATAAACACTGAAGTACTAATTTTTGGGAGAAGATAAAAGAATTAGGATAATTTTTTTAGGTCTAAATGAATATTTTGATAACATGTAATATTTAGGAGGGAATCAATGGGTTGCATTGGGGTAATGGTATAGAAAATATGGATGTTAAAATTTTTACAATAGGATATTAACTTTATTTCACTTTGTATTGGTGAAATATAATCCAATATATAATTATCCTTACCATTTGATACCAACTAATAAAACCACAATAAATCTTATATAATTACATGTTTTTCAAAATATTTGTCAATTACATCTTTAATTTGTTTTATGATTCTATTTTTAATGATTTTTTAAAACCATATACTTAAAAAATCATCTCTTTATTATCTGGTGGATGTTTTCCCATAAAATTGATATTTTTCTATCCCTTGATAATCATCAAATATATTTTATAAAATTTTCAACACATGAATCCCATCCACTCATAATATATATAAAATTATTATTCATAACTTTGGAAAATGAAAATATAATAAGGGTGATATAAAACTCTCAGTATGTGAAAAAATGCACGAATAATCGAATAACATCAGTTCATAGGATGAGAATTAGGGTATGTTTTCATAATAAAACATGAATAATCATAACATAAGATAATTAATTATAATTAAAACTCTAATCATAAATAATGAATCATGGAAGAAATATTTAGAGAAAACAAAATGGTTTACTAAATAATCATATTCCATTTAAAAGCATCTTTTGAAAACGAACCATTAAAAATCAATGAATGTTTAGAGAAACCATGTTTTTAATTTGATATATTATTATTTTTCTATGTAATCAACAAAATAGGATAATTCAAATATTATATTATTGGTAACTTCAATCCATTTAACACCAACTAACAATATGATTTAATTATATTTAGTAAATTCTTCCATCTCTTAGGACTAACATCTATCCATATAACTATGTCACATAACCAAATACATAGGAAAGTAATATTAAGATCAACCATCATAACAATATATATAAATATCACCAATCCTTATAAAAATTTCCATTAACCATAAAATTATAAAATTATATAAATCATTCACATTAATAAAAAATTCTTAGGTACATACATCATTTCTTTTATAACATTGTTAAGTGTTGGGAATAAAATGGGTCTCATGAATATCTATATAAAATATCATTATAAACCTTATTGAAAAAATATTCATATGGAATTATTAAATAATATCGTCAATGAATCATTGTAATCATTTATAAAATATCAAAATGTATGAAATAATATTTATAAGTTTCTTTTGAAATATAAATTTGCAAAATATAAAGAATGTCCTTTTCTTTTGGTAACCTTTTAAAAAAGTAAAAAATCAGTTGGAGAATGATTAAATTTGAGAAAAAAATAGAAAAAACATCAGTGAATAATTTATCATTATAATATATATTTATATAAAGAAGATAAATATCATTGAGTAAATGAGTTTTGTTAAATTCTTTAAAACATATGAATCAAAGAGATTAAATAAATACGCTTTTATAAAATTAAAATAAAAACTCAATTATAAGAATACCAAAAATGTATTTTTAAAGTCCACTTTAATTTGATGAAAATTATCATAATTTAAATTATTTGTATGTTTATACACCTCACAATGGATGGAAACTAGTGAATATAAAACATACTTAATGAGGGGGAAAATGAGTTGATAAAACCATTTTTACTTTTGTAACATTCAAAATATAATGAAATTGAATTATTAAAATTTAATGTCTCTATAAATAAATTTAAATATAAGAAATAATATGTCAAAATATATTCATGGGGTATTCAGTAAAAAATATGATATAAATCATGGCAGGAGACATGAAACATGTTTCAGTAAATTGAAATTGAGACATGGAAAATACATTCCAAATTTAACAACGTGTGAATCAATAAATCATGAAGATAAAAATTAAAGTGTTACATAAAATATCAATATATAAAATTAAATAATGAATAAAATTTTAAATACGAGTCATATACCCCAAATAAATAAAAAACAGTGTATAATATGAAACATGTCTCAAAAAAAAGAATTGCTGAAAGAATAAACACTAACAAAGATAACAATAGTGAAGTGAGAATCAATCGATGAAGTTTATTTTCTAATAAATTTAAAATACACATAAAACTATGTATATGAAACAAAAAAAAATCATAGATAATTGAATGCATAATATTGAAATAATAAATTCAATGAAGTATTTGTATATATCAATAAAAGGAAATTGAGTTAAGAAACCCCTTACCCTGAGTCCGGACATGCCTCGTACATAAACTACCACATTGAATAATAAAATTATATTAATTAAATAATTTATTAAAGAAAATAATTTATTTTTATTCCATTATTACTATTCCATATTATCGTGTTTCTTTTATTTATTAAATTTTAATATTTCACATCTCTCCTTTTGGGGTTATTCAATTTATAATCTCTAAACACAGTTATTATATTCAAAACGATAAATGGACATAGTTCAATAGTTTTATAAACTATTGAGGATCCACTTAATTATATATATATAATTAAGAAATTAATTATATTCATTAGTTCATCAAATTCATACCATTTTGAATACCTTCTTTAGTATTCTTATTTGTTATAGTCCTAAAAACCAAAGATTTTTTGCACTTACAGTCATTATTAATAAGGATAACTTCAATTACATAATCATGATCATAAAACTAAATATATATTGGTGTTATATTAAATTATAATTTCAATTTTTATGAATACTCATGAGATTTATAAATACATGGAAGCATCATCATTCACATAGGTTGCGCAGTTCCACTATTAAGAATAACATTTTTCAATGGTGTTTAAAAAAGGCCCACAATGTAAATCTGATCGTATTCTTTAAAAAATAATATATTAAAAATAAATTAGGAAAAAATAATTATTAATTTCAATAATTAAAACTGTAATTGGATAATTTAAAAATAAAATATAATCCTTGAAAACCTCATATTGTGACACTATAAGGACTTTTGTATAAGAGTCCATTGAGAGGTAACAAGGGAACAAACATAATTAGTTAATACAAGTGAATTCAATAATATAATAATGTAATATTTGATGAAATATATATTAATTTATTCTATTACTTCATGATAAATAATCCAAATTATGAATTTTGAATGAAGCATAAAAACCCATACTTCAATCATTGAGATGCAAAATTTCAATTAAACATAATGAATTTTGAGAAAATATATTTGATCACTCTTGGGGATTAGGTTAATTTTATGGGATGCATGAATATAGATATTTTTGGACGTTTAATATAGCCACTAACTTATATTTTTTATAAATAAATTTATATTAGTCGCCTTTTATAAGAAAAAATCATTGTTGATTTAGAAAATAATTTTTTTAGTGGTAGAAATGTTTTTTTAAATGTTTCATTAGAAAAATAAAAGAGAAAAACATGTATGTTTATAAAATTTCATATATAATTATTAAAATATATGATCACTCTAAATTAGTATTATTTAAAAAAAATTAAAAATTAAATATTTTTTATAATCACTTTTCTATATATTCACATATTTTGACATCAATGGAATCAATATAAAAATGGAATTATAATTTTACACAATCACCATCACTAATATTTTATAATTATTTATTAACATCTTGAAACATAAAAATTCAACTATTTTTTTTTACTTGTATTCTTTTTAAAACAGTTTACCTGATTCCTATACTTTTACAAATGCGAGGAATCAACATTATGTAAGTGATCAAGAAAAATATACCATCATTAAAAAATATAAAAAATTATCATCATAAGAATAATTTATACAAATAAAAGTGAGCATTTAAATACATTTATAACTTCATTTTATTCTTATTGAAATATATTATACATGTTAAAATAAAGATAATGTTATATTTGATTTATTATTTACTTAAAATAATATAAAGGGTGTAATCAAAGAAAAATGGAAAAACATATACATTATTTGGATGAAAGGATGATTAATGTAATAATAAACTTATACAATGAAATAATAGGATTTATTTGAGTTATATTCATAATTTTTCTCATTGTATCTATCCTGTGTAGCCCATTTTTACCTTTTCCAGAATGATGAAATTTTATTATGGATACTATTCTATATAACTAATTATTTAATGGAACATATAACTTACATGAATATGATGATCCTAAATATGTCATATATATTCTAAGATTTAGTTTCAAGAATTTAAAAAATGCAATTTTAATATAGGTTTGAAAAATGAAAGGAAAATAGGTTTTTAGAAAGAAATAAATTTTAATTATAAATATGATTTTATACCCAAATACTGTATAATTTTTATTTAAATGGAATTAATTGGATTAGGTTAAATAAAATAATCATATTTTCAATTCAAACAAAATAAAAAATGAAAATTACCTTGCAAAACCATGATTATAAAAGAATAACCAAACAAATTATTTGAATAACAACATTAAAAATATTTCCACAATGTCAAACATAGATTTATAATTTATAAAATATATTATTCAATGAAATTACCTATTACATATATTTTTTCTTAAAAAATATATAATAATCATTAGTTTCATATTTATATAATGATATTGTTATAAATGTATAATTAGTTGAAAAAATGTAACTTTTATTATTCAAATATAAATATACCCATTCCACATTAATCCAAAAAATTCACCTGAATATTATTATTACATTATTAATAAATAATTTAATTACATTTAAAAATATAAGTTTTTTAAATATATATGTTTTTCTTTTGAGTTTTGATAAAAATGTAAGGGGAAAACCAATTTTATTGAAATATGGACCCTTTAATAAGTATGTGTTGTTAAACTTATTTCATATAATTTAATTATTGAATAAATTTATTGTATTATTTCATACAATAATATTTTACTTATTTTCAAAAAAAATATGTTATAAGTTATTAATTTCATAAAATACAACATACTTTTAAAATTTTAATAACAAATAATAATTTTTAAAATTAAATATCATTCCTTTAAATATAATAATTTTTAGTTAATTATTATCTTTTTATTAAGTATTTATTTTATACCTCTTATAATTTTCCTAATAATTTATATATAATATATCATAACTCATTTTAGTTCGGTTATGTGTTTGATACATGTTATTGAACATAAGGTTAATTAATGATAAAATCAAATTAAAAACTACAGGTGTTACATCCCCCCTTAAATAAATATCATCTTCAAAATGTAATCTTGATTTTAATAAAAAAATTATATGGAGTTCTGAAAATTTTGAAAAGAATTCTCAAAACCAAATTTAATATGTGATCTATTTCATTGAACATCATAATTTTCAAACAAAACCAATATAATGTAAAATTGAAAACAACATAATGTTATTCCATGGAAATTAAATATTAGAATATATAAGAAATTATAATGAAATTAAAACCCTTCTTAATATTTAAATATATATTTTTTGAAAACCCACATCATAAATACTCATAAAAACATTCTTTTGAAAATAATAAAAGTGAAATGTGATTGCTAAACGCAATAATAGATAATCATGTTCCAGAAAATTTATAATGTTAGAAGGATGTACAAATATGGTACTTATGACACAAACATGTCACTATAGAATTTAATTTGCATAATTTTATGATATACCAATTTACATTGAGTCCGAGTATTTTTGGCATTATAATTTTGTGTTTTGATCATTTTGGGAATTGCATAGTGTATATAAATGGTTAGATGAAACTATATGGAACCCATAAATAGAGTACTTTCATATATATATATATATATATTGTAGTGTCCACCTTGTATTATTGTCATATATATCTTTCCTGTTAGGTCCACAAGGCTGAATACCCTGAGAGGGGGGTGAATCAGGGTATGACTAATTTAAAATTAAAGCCCGTTCTGATCTTGTTTCGCTGTTAAGAAAAACACTCTTCTCTCTCTTTCCTGTTGCACAATATATACAGAAAGTAAAGCAAGCACATGAAACAGTAATTTTACTTGGTTCACCATTAAGGGATATGTCCAAGGAGCATACCCCAACAGGTTACCGGTCGTACCAATTCCATTAAACTTCACTATCTGTGGATTAAAAGGTTCGAGGCTATATCAATTCTAAGCCCAGGATCACTACCTTTACATGTTTAGGTTTAGCTCACTGCTTTCCTAAGGGTCACTCCCTATTTCTCTCTCTGGCTCACTGCCGGTGGAGAGGATCACCTTCTTTCCCTTCCTTTGATAACTACTCTGGGAAGGAATCCACTCATAGTTTATAGACTTGTAGGACTCTTCATTTTCATGAAATAATGCATCCTCTATTGTATGTGGATACTCTGTTGAAGTCCAACTTTCACCAATAGATGAATCTCACTTTGCATCGAAGGTATCGGGCAATCCCCCAGCTTCAACGCAGCCCTGAATCATTGCCGGAAATCAACCTTACTTGGCTCCCTTCTCTAAGGCGGCGCGCAAGTCAACAGTGGCGTGAATGTATTTTTTAACACTTGCGCGACTCAAGATTAAGCTTCTACAAACTTGCGCAATGCACTTCCATTGCTACCCAAACCACCTTAGGCACGCAACAAACACTTGGCGCACAACTTCATTCCCTGGAGTGCAAGTCCCACTTAGGCGACACACCCCTAATAGTGCGACCACCACACCTACACAACAGGAGCACTGATTCTCCAAAGTTTTGAACTACAGTAAGAAATGAGGAGGTTTGGTACAGTATTTATAGGCAAATTGACCACCCTGCGGGATGGTGCACAAGTCCACACACGGCACGCAGGTGTTGGCATACAGGTCTCTTCTTTCCTCCAAGTCACTTGCACGAACCACTTCCAAACATGTGCGAACCTCTTTACTTTTCCATATTTTGATCTTCTGATCTTGAAAAACCATAGGCGTGCATGTTCTCAAGATTCCAAGGCATTGGCCCGCAAGTCACATTCACATCGTGCAACTCACCTGCATGACCTCACCAAAACTTGCGCGACCCTTATCCCTTTTCCATATTTTGATGATTTGAACTTGAAAAACATATGACGTGCAAGTTTCTAAGCCTTCAAGTACACGGCGCGCAAGTCCCTTTTCCAAAAACAACTTTTCTTCATCTGTTCTTTTTATGCCACCTTTAGATCATCCATTCCATTTTCGAAGTTATTGAATCAAACATTGATCATTACCCATAGCTCATGAACTTGACATTCCACCATGAAATACCCTCCTTCAAAAAATTTGTATGTCACTGTTTTCTTTTTCAACAATCACATCACTGATGTCCACTTTGTCAACAAACACTCTCACCTCAAAAATTATTCAATGATGCCTTGAGGTATGTTTTCGCAACATTTCCAGAGACCATGAATCTTATTTTTTGTGTTGTGGTAATTCTATTTGATTTTCACATTGTTTAGAAAATAGTGTAACCTCCCCTAAATCACTTAATGCATGATTTTTATATAAATTACCTTACAATTTTTAGTGGTGTTATACTTTTTTATTCTACTATATGACTCATAATACTGTTACTATCTATGGATGATCTCCATACATATTCTCTATTAAATTATTGGCTTTTTCAAAGTGATTTCCAGGTGATTCCAAGAAAAATACCTCCTCTTTTATCATATATTATTCTCCCTTTATTATTTACTATGTTTTATAATTCATTAAAAAACCCTAATTTACTTTTTAAGTTACATAATTTATTCAATATTTTTCTAAACTATGGTTTGTTATTTTTTTCTTCTTCATTGGGTCTTAGTTATTATTCTGTCAGTCACATTTGAAGGAACCATGTTTTGGCATGGAAATCTTTTCAACGTAGTTATTTCTAAGAAATTGTTTTATTTTTTAATTCAAATTGTTCTTTAGAATCTATAATATTTTTTTACTAAATTTATGTATATATTTTATATACATTTTTTGTCTCGAAATCATTTCAATGATGATTGATATTGGAAAAAGGGAATTTATTTTAAATTAATGGGTTTTATGGTTAAAATGGGATAATTTGATATGCCATGAATTTATGAGACAATATGATTATTTTTTAAGTGGTTTTCATTTAATGTGTTAGATTTTGTTATGGTTTTGTTTTTCAAAGAATGAAAATATGGTTTTCAATTGGGAATTGTTTTATAATTTGGTGTTGATGTCGAAGAAATTCTAAAAATTTGTAATATGATGCATTTAAAATGATTAATTGATTTATTTTTTATGTCCCTTTTGAAAATTCCTCAATGTCTTTTTAAAATGTGTTTTATAGAAATGGAAGGCCTTTGGATTTATTTTGGATTTACAAAAAGATAAACTATATTTATTTCAAAGGGAGGACTTAATATTTATTGGTTGTGTGTTGTTTAAACAAATTTCTAAAGGATTATTAAAATGTAGTATGGTGACATGGAATTTTATTTTATTTTTATACACAATTTATAGAAAAGTTTATGTTTAAATATGAAAAAGATATTTGTTTTAAGGCTTCCAATAACCTCTAAATTTCCCTTTGGTCCCTTTTGTGGGTCACTATCAATAAGTTATATATGTTTTACTATTTTTTAGAATATTATTTTTTATTCCATGGATAAATGATGTAAAAATGGTTTGTTCTATATGTGGGCAAGGGATGTGGGGGAGAGTTATCACTTATGCATTGTGAGTTGATCATATATTGTGTGTTTACTAACCTCACATTTGTATTGTTCATGGGAAGTAAAGTAATATGAGGGAGGATATTTATTATGTTACACCAATTATTTCGCATGCTACATGTGTCCCTCTAGTTATTCTAAGAACAGTGGCTAGTTTAGGGATAAATTTTAAATGTGTCTTATGTGGAAAGTTGGATGGCTTGTGGTTTGGATTCAATATATGATTATTTTTCCACCACAAGTAATTAATAATTGTTATATGTTTCCCACATTGGGTTTTCAGGTAAGATATCATGATATATTCATTTCATGATTTATGGTGTATATATGGGATTCCTGTTTATTGCTTAGTTGAGTTACACCCATGGTTAGGTTATGGTGGCACCATTATCTTTAATATCATTATTTCATATCTCGAGACTTTTGGTTTTCACTTTTTATTTTTTCAAACTCTATGGGTATAGATCTGTACCATATAATATTTTTTAAAAAAAATTTAAAAACCAATTTTTATTTTTAAAGATTGTTGTGTCATATTTTTAATGATTTATTCAAAATAGATGTTTGGATTTTAAAAATGATTAGGATGGATAAGTGTTTCCAAATCACATGTATTCATTTTACGAAAAAATCAGAATGTTTTTTTAATGTGATTAGGTTCTTAATTTTTGGTTATTTGTGAGTTTATATTATACTTTCGTACATTCAATTTATATTTTCAAAGTAAGATTTATGAATTTATTATGAAATTATTTTCATAGTTTTAGAGGGTAGTTATCTACAAGGATGTTTAACTCATACTTACATATTTCATAATCTATGATTTATTTCATATGGGATCCAAATTTATTCCTTCTGTATCATTTTTTTGTGGAAGATGTTTTGAATTTATAAAGATGTGTTTGAACAATGTTGTCATCTTTGAAATGTTTTGTATATTTATTTATTTATTTATATATGTTTGATGTTAAATGAGAATCCAATGTAAGGATTGTCTACACCAATCTTGGTAAATGATCCATTTTTCTTTAACCTGAGTAGGGTATAAATAATTCTAAAAGGGTTTTCATGTGATTTTATACACTAGTTCACAGTTTTTGGGGATCATGAATAACCTTCGAGCGTTATGGAAGGCTACGTTAGCTACCAATTTGATGGCATCTTGGTTTAGTCCACTACAAATTGGCATCACCTTATAAGATATTTTGTGAGAATCTATGTTCTTGAGTATCCCTCTTGATATTTAGGGATACCATGTTTGAAAAACCATTAAGGTTTTTAGGTCTTGAGAGGTAATATTGGGAGAGTCTCTATAGTACCTTCCCATCTTAAACCTCATTATGAAAGGGTATATTGGGTTTTAATTGTGATCTCATGTTTTTTTTTTATGTTTCTAATATATTTTTACATGTATTCATGTGATTTTTAACCCCTTTTGAATGCAAGTGATTTTGAGGGTCATTCTATTATATTATGGTGAGAATAAATGAGAAAATAAGTAATTTGGTAGTCATACAAACCTTGTCAAACCATGTGGTGTATATTCATAGTGGGTCTATCAATATAATAATGATTACATAATTTTTGGGACAAGGATTCCTAAATTCTATGAAACAAAAATCATAACCATTTTTCTTCCTTGGTTTTTTTTACTTATTTCAGATTTGAATAAATCTTGATGTTAACTTAAATTATTTTAAAAGGATTATGTTTTTATATTCTATTTAGATTTGGTTCTATTATACCTTCTTTGATGAATTGTGTTGGGTTTTCACTTTTCTTTGGATTAAATATTTTTTTGAAAAATGGCAGAATTCATTAAAATAAATTACTATAAAATTATTTTTTAACGAGTCATTAGAAAAGTGGGAAATATAAATTGGTTTTTTACCAGTATTACAAATACAGATTAAATTTGACAAGATATTTTGTATGTATTTTTGGTTTAAAAGTAGGGTTTCAATGAAAATTTAAAACCTCATAATATGGCAGTTTTGTGAATTTCATTATTTTAATTGTATGTGTTACACCATGTTTAGATGGATTTTATAAGTGGTTTATATTTTTTATTCATGTGTACTCCTTAGTGGAGCGTGTAATGTCCTGTCATTAATCAGTTATGCATTTTTTAAATTGTTTGGTCTTATTCTTTAAAGAGATAGAGGGCATGCTCCTGGGCACCCCACTGCAGGTCCCATGAAGCTATTTAAATTATTTAAATGACTGCATGATATTTATAAAAAATATTATATCGCGCTTTAGCATTGTGTTTGGGATTAAAATTATTATTAAAGTATTAAAAAAATATAATATTATTTTAAATGAAAATTTAAAAGAAATAAAGATGGTATTAAAATTAATTTAAAAATAAAATAAAACGGGGGTTACTGAAAAAGAAAAACAAATTAAAGTTGGAGATTTCCATTTGTATTATTTTTATATTCTTTCTTTTTTTTATCATTTTTATTTTATTATATTTTTAATTTTATTTTCCCTTATTCATTTATTTTATTTTTTCCTATTTTAATAATTTTTATTTCTTTTCATTCATTTTTTCTCTCTACTCTCTTTTCCTCCTTCCCCACATCAAATCGTGCCCCCACTCCCTTCTCCAAGGTGGTACACACCACCTTCCATCAACTTCATGAGATCATTGCACCTCCATTTATAATATTTTTTTTCACCATCTAGTGCACTTTAAACCTTACGGTAAGTTAAATCTCACACAGTTGAAAATGTAGAGATTCATTGAGTATCCTTTTCACAATCTATTGCAGAAGTATTTTTACCATATTTCGGGGTTTTTTTGAATTCAAACATTTTATTTTAGTAGGTCATATCAAATCCTACTGTGGATGATAGGATCATACGTGACCATAAGGTAGGTATTTTACTCGCTTTCCCTCTATTTCATTGCAATTAATAAAAAATGCACAGTTGTGCAGTTTATCTATTCCCATCGATATTGTTTAATTTCACCCAATCATTTGAAATTAATTTTTTTGGTTAATAATTTCATCCTTATTTATCATAAATTAAAATGTTTCAATTGATTCAGTATGGTCGAACACCCCCTTAGGTGTTCCGACGTACAGTCTATAAATTTTGTTTCCCATGTAATTTAATTTATTTAACTGCATGTGTTGCGCAACCCATTTTAGTTGTGTTTAAATTGAATAATTATTTTATAATAATTATGAAACATGAATTGTTCTATTTTTTGAAATTGTTTGTTCTTATTTATTTATTATTTTAAAATTTCACTTCTCTACTTGTGATAATATAATATATTTCCACGTTAATTATTATACGACAATATTATGGTAATAACCTCTATTGTAGGGGTGTATCTACATAGATTTAAAGCTTCAATAAAATATTAATATTATGTCATATTTTTTGATGTGAAATTTTATTTAAATTTATAGAGGGGAGAGTTTTTTGGTTTCGTATTAAGGACCCACATCAGAAATCTCTGTTCCAAACTCATTACCTCTACGCGTCGGGGGGCAGTGTCTTAGTCATTGCGAGAAGAAGACCTCCCCGTACATTCTAAATACTTTTGAGTGATACCATTTCACAAGGGGACTATCGAGGAAGAATCAATTTCAAATGTGGCTACCCCCAGCCTCAGATGATACTCGAACACTATTTTTCAAATTTAGGATAGACTCATGGTAAATCCATGCCCCGAGCGATACATGGTCTATCGAGAGAATGCTTGGTACATGCTAGGTGGTACTGGATAATTTAAAGGATGTACCATAGCGATACCTTTGAGACGAGATCAGACTCCAACCCTCAACATGAATATGTCAATAATGATGCACTTAATGATTATATAAATGCCACTTCAGTTCCCTGAGACATGTTATCCTTTCTGGTATGTTGAAGCACACATGGTTGACACATAATTTAGACCCCAAGTTAAGCACAAGCTTGGGTGTATGCCCCTTCTTTGTTTTACCTTGATTTTCAAAGAATATATATTCATATGTGCATCGTTCTTATTATAGGTATCGCATTCAGACTCCGGACTTCAGCTGAATCTGGTGATTTGGGACATGTGTTATCGGGAACCTGGGACGAGTTATTTTATTTTATTGTGCTTAATTAATTGTTTGTAGTTATTATATAATGAAACACTACATTTATGAACTGAAAGAAATGGAATACATTATACCCCCTTGGTTATGGACTACATAGATTTTATCTCACACCACTACTTGGGCATTGTTGGTACCTGAGTATATTCTATTCTTAAAGATATCGACAAAAAATAAGCTTACTACATCTGATGCTAGATTGTTTCTTGCTTCATAGGATGAATACTGGGGGAAGAGGACAAATAATTTATCAGTATGAAGTTTTCACACATTGTTTCATTGCATTTTAGTCGATAGTATGGTTGGGTTTCTTTTTTTGTTTTTTTCTAGTTTAGATAGACATCATAGTGTGAAATTATTTTCTGAGCTTCCGCACTTGATTCTTATTCAGTTGGATTATTTATATTGCTTCTTCTGGATTATATTAATTTATATTCTTCTATTATTCATTATTAATTGGTTTCTACTTCCACTTTGATAAAATATATTACTTATGAGGCATTAACTTCCCATACAGACACAAAAAAGGCCCTCTATTTTAGTCAAAAGCCTTTGGAATTCAAGGAGATGTGCTTGAGGTTGTGTGGACAACCTGGCTTGGGGCACCCTTCAGGTGGATCCCAGGATGGTGATGCAACAAAGTGGTTTCAGATGTGTGATTTTTTCTTTTTTTCTTACTGTTTGGGCGAGACATGAGACTATGATATATAGATTTGAAATGTACCCAGTGCTTGGACGTAGCTAACCATTGTATAGGAGAAACCCAAATTCTGGTGGTGGGATGACAGTTATTGATTATGCCAGTTATTGTTCATCTGATTTCACTATTGGGAGACTCACTTGTTTTTCATTGTTATTAGTATTTGTATTGTTTATATAATGGTTTTTTACCGGTCTAGTCTGATTATATGATGGAAATGCATCACATTCATCATATTAGGCACAAAAAAATTAAAATGATATGCATATTTCAATGCCATATCTACATTCAGCATGCATTTCCAAATTTTTATGTGAGTTTTGTTGTGCCTAGTGGACTTTATTTTAAAATGACGGGTTTTAAAATATAATATGGTCATTTTATTTTAGATGTTAACCTAACTTAACCTAGGGTAGGGCAGTAGACCCTCTTAAATAATCCACCAATGTTGTCTCTTCCACATGAAAACTTGGTTCATGAAGCGAGTTATATGTTATGTAGTGATAAGAGGAAGGATATATACCTAACCTCTTTTATTGACATACCTATTTTCCTCATGTTCCTTAATTTTTTTCTAAATGTGTCTGTTTAGATATTGTAAACCAATAGCATCGTGACGTATTCATGCCATGCCTCAAGAGAGTGGAAATGAGTACATTCGAGAGATGGTGGGTCCTGAAGAACAAGTGGTGCCTCTTGTAGGGACTATTGTGGTACTACCTCTTTCTAATCATCCGAGGGAAGAAGATGATCAATTCAGGGATAGTCCCCTAGGATTATGTATTTAGTTCAAAATATCTATAGAATGACCCTATCTACGGCATACCTCATGCGAGACTTCTGTGGAAGAACCCCCCCATCTTCTTAAGGAGTGACAACCCTCATGCTACAGAGTCATAGATATAACCCATAAGGTCTATCTTCAACAACCTATAGATGCTTCCAAATAGAAGGGTCAAACATGCATTATACATGCTTCATGACTCCATGAAGAACTATTGGGATGTTGTTTCATAGGCTTAAAAGAACAGTGACATGTCTTAGACCGACATCCAAGTATCTTTCTATGATCAATTTTTTCATAGACTATGAAAGATGATCTTGAACAATAATTCCAACATCATCAAGAGGGCTCTGTAACTATGTTAGAGTATTCTACATGTTTTATAGAGCCTCATCATTTTTCGTATCCTAGATTGGGGACCCACATACTACTGTGAGATGCTTTGAGGACAAACATGAGTATAATATCCACTTGAGGATGAACATATTCTATTGAAAACTATCACAGAGATCATATATCAAGATCTAATTTTGGATTGAAATTTCAGGGAAGCTAGACTAGTGAGCCCTGGTGGCTCAGTTCCAAGATAGGGTGACAACTCTTCAAGCAATCAGAAATATATTTTCGGATATGAAAATGGGTGAAATCCAAGAAAAACAGTGCATCTTGATAGCTTTATCACATGTCATCAGTGAGACAATGATTTTCACAAGAAGCCATTGTGAACGAGGGAACCAAAGGAGTGACAAGCTTGCAGAATTATGGGTCACCTACAATGATTCGACCAATCTATATCTTTATCATCTAGTTGGGGGGGATTTGCACCTCCACCTCCATTAGGTATGGGATCTATGACTCCATAGCTGGATGGATGTTCATTTTACATTAGATGATTTGACAAATGTTTTAGTGTAGATCGTGGTCGAGGAAATCAAGTTCCAGATTAACAGTGACAATAGAGTGGACCTGATCAGGCCATCCAGGCAGTGCCTCAGAGCCATGGTTTAGGGATCATATACTTAGTGAACTCAACACCAGAGGAGCATAGTGTAGGACCATCTTGGGTTATAGGTACTATCCTAGTAGCCTCTTCTTTAGTTTCCACCATTTTTTATACTCGGGTATCACACTCATTTTGATCTTATAATGTTGTTGAATGTCTCGGTTTTCTAATTGAGTGCCCTAGAGGAATCAAGACTCTTGACACTCCCTTAGGATTTAGGATAGAGGAAATATTCCAATGCCAAGATTTCCCCCTTGAGATAAGTGGGCACTGTTTCTTTTGGAACTTCTATATCCATGTTATGGCTAGCATCGAAGTCATTGTCGGTATGAACTAGATTTCTCTTTATCATGCTCAAGGAGATTGATATTTCCCTAAAGTGTCCTTTACATCCCCTGTGGGTGACACATATATACATAAAGGAGAATGGGATATGCAATAAGAGAAATATTGGCCTAAATATGCAGGGTTGGACAGAGTGATAGTTCAGTTAACAAGTCTCTTCATGAGTGATCAGGTAACACTGATAGTTGAATTCACTCCAATTTTGAATGTTTATAGTGATTTTTTTCTTTATGATTTCACTGTCTTACCTCCTACAAGGGATGCAGAGTTCACTATCGATCTCATGCCAGGTGTGGGTCAAGTGTCTATTCCTCCTTATAGGATGGCACCAACAGAGCTACAAAAATTCAAAAAGTAGCTTGAATACCTCGAGGATTAGGGTTTCATCAGACCATACACATCTTGGTGTGTTCGCCTTATAGACACGACCATGAAACACATATCAAGATCATGCTGAGTATACTAAGAGGGCACCAATTATATTCTAAACTCAGAAAATGCCACTTTCGGATTGATAGATTCAACTTCTTGGTTCATATTATATCTAAAATAAGTGTATCAGTTGACCCATAATAGGTGACAGCTATAGTTTCATGGGAGAATCCAAAAAATGTCTTCCACATCCATGGTTTCTTGAGGATTGTTGGCTATTATAATTGTTTCAACCAAGATTTTTCCTGATTATCAGCACTTCTTATGTCTCTGACTAAGAAAGTTTTATAGGTCATCTTGTCAGAAGATTGTGATAAAAAATTGAGGTGTTGAAAGGAATACTAAACACAACTCCAATACCAATTCTACATGATCCATGAAATGAATATACTATTTATTGTGATGCTTTAGGAATTGTACACGGTCTAATTTTGATGTAGGGTTATCCAATCATAAATTATGGATCCCTTTTGCTAAGACCTCATGAGATAAACTACCCTACACATGTCCTTGAGTTGGCAGTTGTGGTTTATGCTCTACACTATTGGAGACCATAATTTTTGAGTGAAAGATTCATTGTTTACACGGATCATAAATGCTTGAAATATATATCAGATCAATAAGATATAAAGACCTGTAAAATTCAAGGAAATTTTTTTCTTAATTTTCTTTCTGATTTTACAAGAAATCAGTTTCTGACGGCACTTGATTCTGAGGCCTGGTGTGCCCGGAATCAATTTCAAAATTTTAGCTGGGGTACGTTCAGTAAACGAACGAGCGAGTTTTCCTAACTTTTCAACAGGTGCTCGAAATCGAAATCCGAGGACACCGATAAAACCGCAGCGCCGATAATTGATTAATAACGCCTTTTCAAGAGTTGTGTTGGCTCGTGTGTGGTTAATAATTAAATGGTTTAACTAAAGAATAAAATAAAATATTATGGTACACATTTTATTTCTATTCTAAGTAGTGATAACCTAGGCATGGTGGTTGGAGTGGGACCCAATAATATCCTAACTCCGCTAGGTAGGATATTAGTGAGGTGGGGCCCACACGAGCCCCACCCCCTTGATTTCCTTTTAACCTCCCACATGTATTTTTAATTTTGTAACTCACCCGCAACCCCCCTTTTAAATGTCAAGTCAACTCTCTAAATTAATGAATTGAATTAAGTTATTCAATGTAATCAATTCAGGAATTCATTTTTAATTTTGAATTGAATGTTGTCTTGTGTGTGTTAATTAAATAAGTCAAAGTCCTATTTCTTTCAGGATTATTTCCATCGTGCAAGAAAGTTGGAGAGGAATTGCTCAAGCCTTGGAATCCTCATCTTCCTCCTTCCAAAATGTGAAGAACGCACTGTCACTGACGGAGAACGCCGACCTCCAACAAAGGACGATGAACAACTCTGATTCCTCGGTATTCGACGACGCGACGTTGTATACCGCGATGCTGATGGTCCTCTTCTCCACAACGTCGTGTACCACGATGCCATGCACCACGACGTCGATGGTCCTCCTTCTGTGACGCCATTTTCCATGACATCCCTTTCCCGCGACAAACCTCTTTTGGTGACTTCATCAAGGAAGGGGTTTGATTTTGGTTCATGAATATTCTTGACCATCCAAACGTCAATTTCATAGTCGCTTGATATCAGATTAACGGGAGGGGGTCGGACTGCACGAACACATCTTACCATCCTCCCCCTTTGATTATGTGTTTCTCACGGTATGAACCAAAGTAGCGCGGTGCAACGGTACCATGTGGAAAGAAAGAAGAATGGGTGAATAAGCGTGGCACTATCGCACAGCACCGGAGAACCACGAAGGGGCCGTGACTGGAGCGGTGTCGCAGCGAAGGGGAGAGGCCCCGTCGCACCATGCCGATCGGACAAGGTCGCAGCTGAAAGCCACAATGGTGCAAGGTGGGGAGAACGGAACCGCCGGCCGCCGGCACCTTGGAGGGTCGGGACCGTGGGGTCCCGCGGTGGAAGCACTGGCTTTCCAAACTAGGCCGGCCCTTTCGGAAGGAAGACTGGGGGTCGGAACCCCCGACTGACAAAGGAGCAGCCCCATGTGGGGCCACTGTTTCAATCAAGGGGGGCAGTCGCCTCCCCTTTCTACTCGGCTCATCCAGCACCGAGCTGGCCGCTCTGGGCCATGCCGGCTGGGCCGGGCCATGCCCACTGGACTGGGCCACACCTTAATGGGCCGGACTCGGACCCGTTTCGGTTCGACCCAATTCGGGCCGACCCGAGGGTCTTGGGCCGGGTCGGTCCAGGCCCAAAACCCCCAATCTTCGGATAGTTCCATTCAAATGCCTGTATCTTGGGCTACAGTTCTCCAATCGATGCACCGTTAGTTGTGATGTGATCCTTAGATCGAGATGGTCATTTCTATATATTACACTCAAGGTTTTGGTGAACTTTGGGTATAGACAGGTTGGTTCGAACACGAAACCAACCAGGCCCTCAGAGCCGAAACGCTTGTAACATAAGATCTAGATGTCCGATTGACGTGCTGTCGACTTTTTTGGATTCCTCATAGTGAGACTGACCTTTTGGCTTACTCTGATCAATGTTTAGATGTAGTTGGAGTGTGGTTATCTTGGTTTTTGACTTAAAAACCAACTGGGCCCCAATAACAAAAAAAGCCAATAACTCTCAGACCGGGCGTCCGATTGACGCGCCGTCTATCACGTTGAGTTCCTCTTTTCGAGATGGAACTTTGGGATACATCAACTAAAAAATACTTTTCAGTTGATGTATCGACCCCTTTGGATCGTGGAGCGGACCCTCCCGGAATCGAGCATGCTGTGTGCGAGAACCCTAGAGCAGGCTGCGACTGCGATGACGAAGATGACTGCACTAAAATCCTCTGTGGGTTCGGCAGCGACGACGACTGCACTGAAATCCTCCGTTGGTTTAGCAGTGATGAAGACTGCACTAAAATACTCAGTGGTTTTGGCAACAATGAAGACCGTACTGAAATCCTCCTTGTGTTCAATGACAATGAAGACTGCACTGAAATCCTTCGTGGGTTCGACAGTGATGAAGACCGTACTGAAATCCTTCGAGGGTTTGACAGCGATGAAGAATTAACTGGAATCCTCCATGGGTTCGGTAGCAATGAAGACCGTACTGAAATCCTCTGTGGGTTCGATGGAGATGAGTACTGTTCTTGTATCTATGTGGGTCTGGTAGTGTTTGACTCTGTTCTTGTATCCTACATGGGTCTAGAAGAGTAGCTGGTCTATATCCTATGTGGGTCCAACAGCTTAGCTTGTTTAGTATCCTACGCGGGTCCTAGCTTAGATGAATCGCTGGCTACATCTGATCATCTCTATTATCTTACGAAGAAGTATACCTGTGTTAGATTAGTATTTACATTCAATCATTATCTTCGATATGATTGACTTTCTTTCCTATGTGGATTGTGTTGTGCTTTCCTATGTGGATTGGGTGGTACTATCATGTGTGGACGTGATCGAACTTGGGCTCGGATGTTGGAGTCAAACTGGAATTGATGACTTAGTTATATATATAGGCATATACCTAAGTTGTGTTGGATTTTACTTCGTGATTGTATCATTCCGTTGTGGATTATCCTTGGTGGATTTTGGGAGACCTTCAGGGGTCTCGGGGTCCCTACTGTGTAGCGTATACTCACCCCTTCATGGGATATGCCTGCACTACGTTGTGTTGGATGCAAATTATGGACAGCGTTGATCATGTTGGAGGCTTGTGGAGCAGGTTGGTACCTGGGGTGGACCACTGGGCGGGACGTACATGGAGCGGACTGCTGGACAAATGAGCTGAAGAGACTATCTGTACCCACCCTTCAGGTGGGACCTCCAATAGACGGCTTGACGTTGCTACTTTACTTTCAGTTGATGTACTTTCTTTCCAGTTGTACTTTACTTTTAGTTTGGGTTTGTATTCTTGCCCATTTAATTTCTACACTTACTTTTGTACCCAGTTTAACATAGTGTTTACTTCTGCTGGCTTACTCTGTGGTGTTTGTTTACTTTATAAAGGAAATTTCTTCCACATTGTCAGGATTTACGCCTTGGGTTCTAGTCTCCAGCCCTGGCCTATGGGAGGCGGGCTTCAGGTAGTCATGGCACGGGTCCCGAGGACGGGTCGTGACAAATTGGTATCAGAGGAGTTCGGTTCTACCACAGAACGTAGGACTCTGATCTTTCTTCTATGTGAAGAAATAGTGCTAAGGGTATTGAGTGTGGTTATTAGGCCAGGGAGTCTAGTATTGGTTCGGCGGCTGACGTATCCGTACTCCAAGACCATGACTTCTGATTTCTGACTCAATGCATGAAAACATTGATTGCATGTGTGTTTCAAAAGTTTTCTTTGTGATTAATTTGTTTCATCTCACTACGTATACTGTATTGACCGTGGTGCACCTGTTTCTTTTCAGGATGGCCCCACCCTGGCAGCCAACTAGGGTTCCGAGCATTGTGTGAGACGACAGCCCACTGAGCGATGAGGCCTCGGTGTAGTGCCCTTTTTTAGCAGAGGCACCGGCGGTACCTCTACCAGCCGAGCCACCGATGCTACAAGCCCCAGGCGCTGAGAGTGCACGTCGCCTTAGTGAACTGTATGAGTTTCAACATCATAGACCACCTAGGTTCCTCGGGGAGACGAACCCTCAGGTAGCTGAGGATTGGTTGGAGGTTTTGGTTCGAGTTTTCAGGTTAGTGGAGACACCAACTGACCTAATGGTGATCCTTGTAGTGAGCCTCCTGCACGTGACAATAGGCAGATGGTGGATTTTGATGCTCTAGGTGCATGATGAGGCATCACTCCTCTGGACAGACTTTGAGAGCCTCTTCTGCTCAAAGTTCTTCCCAGCCACCCTCCATGCGGTGCGCATCCCGGAGCTACTATAGCTGCGGAAGGGCATCATGACGGTTGCCCAGTACTCTGCAAGATTTACCGATCTCTCGCACTATTTGATGGACATGGTATGAGACCTATTCTTCCAGGCCTGGACCTTTGAGCAGGGACTGAGGCATGAGATCAAGGCATCTATGATCTCCCTCAGCATTCTGACACAGGCAGGAGTACTGGAGCGATCTCTTCTCATAGAGTGATTTCTTGTTGAGCCTACACCAGCAGCAATACCTATCGTAGGGAGGCATGTAGCAGAGTCGTCTGCAGCTGGCAGTCTACGGACGTCATAGGGCTCCAGGTGGACCAGACCATTAGCCGGATGACCTCAGGACACTGGCTCAGAGGTGCGGGGCACCCAGCATAGAGCCACCCTTCCGAGGAACAGATAGTGCTACACATGCGGGGAGCAGGCCCACATGGCTCGTGACTGTCTGACCCGCCATGCAGTGGAGTAGAAGACGGTTGAGGGGCCACCCAGGCAGAGGTAGAGGGTCGACTGCGGCGGTCCGCCGAGAGCAGGCGGACGAGGTAGGGGATCTAGCTGAGCAGTAGGTGATGGGAGACGCTTTGAGGCTTTACCACCACCACCACCAGGAGGTCCACCCCGACCACAGGGAGCTGGCAGGCAAAGACAGGCTCATCATCAGGCAGCGGAGCCCTACGACCATGGCATGCCTGGGATGATTCGAGGTACTATCTGTGTCTACTCCACCCTTACTGCAGTTATTATAGACATAGGAGTGAGTCATTATTTTATTATCTTTGCCCATGTTCGGAGCTCGAATATTCCGACGGAACTGTTGGCTCGATCCTTATGGCAAGAGAATCCTACTGTAGCAGACTCGATGATTACACACTGGTGTCGGCAGTGTGAGCTTACTCTAGGAGGTGAGAGCTTTGGCTGGGTTCTTTTTGTAGTGGTGTCGAGTCCATAAGATGTCATTGTCATGACCCATCCTCGGGGCCCGTGCCGTGACTACCCCAAGCCCACCTTCCATAGGCCAGGGGCTAGCAACTAGCACCGAGGCGTAATTCCTGGTAAAAAGGGAAGGCATTTCCTTTGTAAAGTAAACAAGCACCTCAGAGTAAACAAGCGGAAAAGTAAACACTAAGTAAAAAAGCTAATATGACAGTAAGTGTGGAAAAGTAAATGGGCCAGTATACAAAACCAAACTGAAAGTAAAGTACAACTCGAAAGGGAAAACAACAACTGAAATGTAAAAGCTGCTACACCAAGTTGTCCACTGGAAATCCCACCTGAAGGGTGGGTACAGATAGCTACACTGCTCCTCGGGTACTTCCATCCGCTCCGAGTACGTCCCGCCCAGTGGTCTACCTCCAGGTACCATCCTGCTCTACAAGCCTCAACCACGATCAACGCTGTCCGTCGTCTGCAACCAACACAACGTAGTGCGGGCATAGCCCGTGCAGTGGTGAGTATAAGCTACTCATTAGGGACCCCGAGACCCCCGAAGGAAACCCAAAATCCAAAAAGGATAAACCACAAAGGAAAGATAAAATCACGAAGTAACAACCGACAATGCTTAGGTATATGTCCATACATATACCTATGTCATTAATTCCAATACGCTCCAACCTCAATGCCCATGTACCACTCAGTCCACACAAGAAAGTAAATGTATTCCACACAGGAAAGAAAAACGTAATCCACACAGGATAGCACAATAGAAACCACACAGGAAAGCAAACAGGTTTTAGCTCACACAGGTATACTTTTTTGGAAGACGATAGAGATGATCACAGATCCATCTAAGACATCGGACCCACAAATGATCAATAGGTACTAACCCCCGAAAAAACCCACACAGGATCGGTAGGAAACTAACTCCTACAAAGACCCACACAGGATCAGACCCACACAGGATCTGTAGGCACTGGCTCACACAGAACCGCTGAGCGCTGACCCACAGAGGATCGGACCCAAACATGATCGGTAGCACTGAGCCACATTGGATCGCTGAGTTCTGTAGTTGTCGTCGTCGAATCCACTGAGGATCTCTACACAGTCATCGTCACAGTCACAGTAGCAGTCGCAGCCATCTCTAGGGTTCCCGCACAAAGCAAGCTCGTTTGGGAGGGTCCGCTCCACGAGCCGAGAGGCTGATACATCAACTGTCACATAGACTAGAGTTGATGTATCCAAAAGTTCCGTATCATCAACAGGAACTCAACATCGCAGACGGCGCGTCGATCGGACGCCCGGTCTGAGAGTTATTGGCTTTTTCGTCCCAGGGGCCCGGTTGGTTTTTAAGGCAAAACCAACCCGACCGTACTCCACCTACGTACAAACCTCGGGCGGAGTATTCGAAAAGATCCATCTCACTAAGAGGAACTCAACAAAGTCAATGTCATGTCAATCAGACTTCTGTAGCTCATGATATGAGCGTTTCAGCTCCGAGGGCCCAGTTGGTTTCGTGTACGAACCAACCCGCCCGAACTCAAAGTATTCCGAAAACTTGAGTGCGATATACCGAAACGACTGTCTCTATCCAAGGATCGCATCGCCACTGACGTCGCATCGTTTGGAAGTTTGTATCCCGAGTTATGGTCATTTGAACCCAAACAGTCCGATAACGGGGGTTTCGGCCCGGCCCGAGACCCCCCGGTCGGCCCGAACCGGGCAACCCGCCCCGGGTCCGGGTCGGCCCGGTTCGGCCTGGGCGTGGCCCGGCCTGGCGGACAGGCTGGGCACAGCGCGCTGCTGGCTCAGCACGTGGCTGAACCGTTTCGGCAAAGGGGGGGGGGGCGCCTGCCCCCCTATGTAACCCCCCCCCCCCGCATTTATGGGGGGCCGTTGAAGCTGGCCGAGGGAATTTAATTCCCCCAGATTTCTCCTTTCTGGCCGGCCCGACCTGGCCGGACGGACCCTTTTAATGGGACCGGTGGTGGCCGGTCCCCTTCCGGCTCCAACACTGGCGGCCCGACTGGCCGCCAGTCACCATGCTCCGACGCGGCCCAGAACCGGCCGCTGCCCTTGTCGTTCGGTGCTGTGTGACAACACCGTACCCCTCCGCTGCAGCTCTGCTCTGGCCGCGACACCTTCGACTTCTTTCGACGTGGCGCGACGGCATCGCGTTCTTGTTCGACTTCTCGGCGTGGCGCGACGGCATCACGTAATACTTGCCGAGCGATTCTCGCGTGGTGCGACAACACCACACCATCCTGTTCCATTCACAAAGAAGCAATCATGAACATAGGAGGAGGTTAGGCTGTGTTTGTGCGGTCTGGCCCCCTCTCGTTAAACGATAACATTTAGTCAATTAACCACGAAGTTCGACATGCTAGAATCAAGAACAGGAAATAATTTAATAAAATAACAATAAACCCCTAACTCGGTTCAGGAATGGTGTTCGTCAACAACCCACGGAAGACGAGCGTCGCGGAGGTCGGGCGTCGCAGGAAAAGAACGTCAACGTCGCGAAGGGAGGATTCAAAGTCATTGACAGCGATTTCGTCGCGGAAAACCATTGCGGAAGAGACGACGCGGAAGAAGAACGGCGCGTCGTGGATACGGCGTCGCGTAAGAACCGTGTTCTTCGGCAGAGAAGTTCTTCGTTGAAGAATGGTGTTCTTCGCGTTATTCGTCGAGGAAGAAGTTGTTCCTTAGATTTTTCTCCAAAAAGCTCTCAAACAACCCAACACCAACCCCAAATAAAATAAGTTCTAAACTTATTTTATTAACACAACAAAGAATTTGAAATTCAATTGTTTGAATTTAAAAAACTTACATGTAACTCACCAAATTTATTACAACAAGTTGTCAAATTTTAATGAAGGTGAGTTAATGGGGAGTTAGGAATGTGAGGGGTTAAGAGGGGTTTGGGAGTTAGGAAAAATTGAAAAGGTTGGGGGTTCATGTGGGCCCCACCCTTTTAATTATCCACACATCGGAAGTTGGGTGGATGTGGGCCCCACCACCAACTTCCCATGGAAGAAACTAACCACCTTGAAAAGATATAAAATTGATTTAACAATTTTATTTAATTTTTAATTAAACCTCATTAATTAACTTCTTCTCCCGCACAAACACAACTACGGTAAAGGTTCCCTTAAGTGATTACCGGTGTTGTGTGTTCACTAGTGCCATCGGATTTCAATTCCGAGCACCGGTTCAAAAGATAGTAAAACCTGCTCATTCGTTCACTGAACGTACCCGAGCCAAACTTCGGAAATTGATTCTGGGCACACCGGGCCTCAGAATCAGGTGCCGTTAGAAACCACGTTCTTATAAAATTCCAAAAATAATTAAGAAAAAAATATCCCTTGAATTTTACGGGTCTTTACATTACTCCCACCTCAGGGATTTACGTCCCCGTAAAGATACATCAAAACAAGGGAATCAAAAGAGGGTACTGAGCATGCATCTGAGCCTCCCGCTCCAAAGTGCTCTCCTGGAGGTTCCCGTGATTCCATCTGATGTGCAATAGAGGAATCGACCATCCACGTAGGACTCGCCCCTGTCGATCCTCGATCCCCACCGGGACCTCCGTAAAAGTCTCCCCATCATCAAAGTCAAGCTCCCCATGGTCAATGATGTGCGTCGGGTCGTGCACGTATCTCCTCAGCTGAGATACATGGAAGATGTTGTGCACCCGGTGCAATTGAGGTGGTATAGCCGGGTGATAATCCACCTTGCCAATCCTACTGAGGTCCTGGAAGGGTCCGATGAAGCGCGGAGATAACTTGCCACCTCGACCAAATCTCTGTAATCCACGTCGAGGTGAGACACGCAAGAAGACATTATCGCCATCCTCGAACTGTAGTGGCCTCTACCTCCTATCAGCTTATGACTTCTGCCTGTTCTGAGATGTCCTCATCCGCTCCTGGATGACCTAGACCTTCTCTATCGTGTCCTGGACCATCTCCGGTCCCAAAAGTGATGACTCGCTAGGGTCTGTCCAGCACAAAGTAGATCTACAAGGTCGGTCGTACAACGCCTCGTACGGTGCCATCCCTAAGGTGGAGTGGTATCTGTTATTGTACGCAAACTCTACCAAGGGTAGGTGGTCCTCCCAGCTATGACCAAAGTCGAGGAAACATGCACGGACCATGTCCTCGAGAGTCTGAATGGTCCTCTCCGTCTGACCATCTGTCTGATGGTGAAAGGCTGTGCTCAGATGTAGCTGCATCCCGAAAGCCTCCTGCAACCCCTTCCAAAGCTGGGAAGTAAAGTGAACATCTCGATCGGAGACGATAGACGATTGAACACCGTGAAGCCGAACAATCTTCTGAACGTAAAGACTTCCCATGCTCTCCACTAAGCCCTGCTCTCTGATGGGTAAGAAGTGAGCCGACTTGGTGAGTCGGTCGACAATCAACCAGATGGAATCGTGACCTCTGGAAGTGCATGGAAGTCCAGTCACAAAGTCTGTAGATACGTCGTCCCACTTCCACTCCAGAACCTCCAAGGGCTGTACCAAGCCTGCTGGTACCTGGTGCTTAGCCTTAACCTGCTGACAGGTGAGGCATCGAGAAACGAACTCTTCCATAGCCTTCTTCATGCCCGGCCACCAGTGCTGTCGTCTAAGATCCTGGTACATCTTTGCCACTCCAGGATGTACCGCCAAAGGAGAAGTGTGAAACTCTCTCAACACCTCCTCCCGTAAAGCAACTGGTACCATGGGACGTCCTCTGAAAAGAATGTCATGCTCTGCTCCAAAGGATAAACCATCAGGTTCCTGTCCTGAGTATATCTACGCACGCCACGTCTCACAGTCTGCATCCCCTCGCTGTGCCTCTCTGACCTGCTGTAGTAGTGGACGAGTGACTGTGAGAGACTAAAGGAAGGTTGCCCTATCTCTATCCACGAAGGATATCTACACAGAGTCTAGCTGCTCCGTCACCTCCTCATGTAGCTGAATGCCCGTCCTCCTACTGAGGGCATTGGCTACTATGTTCCCCTTCCCAGGAGTATAGAATATATCAAAGTCATAGTCCCAGAGGAACTCGAGCCATCGTTGCTGTCTTAGATTCAGATCCTTCTGAGAGAAGATGTATCTGAGACTCTGATGGTCAGGAAAGACTGTAAAGCACTCTCCAATTAGGTAGTGTCACCACATTTTCAGGGTGAAGACCACTGCTGCTAACTCCAGGTCATGGGTAGTGTAGTTCTGCTCATGTGGCCTCAACTGACGTGATCCATAGGCGATCACCGCCTGCTCCTGCATCAGGACATATCCGAGTCTGGTCCTTGATGCATCACAGTAGACTACGTACCCTACTCCCTCCTCAGGCAACCTCAAGATAGGTGCGCTGGTCAATCTCTTTCTCAGCTCCTGGATGTTTTTTTTTGTCATCTGTCTGACCACACGAAGGGTTTCCCCTTCCTTCGTAATGTTCTGCAAAGCTGCAAAGGTTTCTCCTTTTCTGAAAAGGTAAATCCAGTCTCATCCCCTGGATGAACCACGTTCCTTTCCTAATACAGTCAATCCCATCATGATTAGTTAATTCATGGCATGGATGACGTCATAAGGCCTCAACACTGCTACCAAGAGATCCAACCGTTACTCTCGCCTCCAAGGGTAAGCTCACACTTCCGGCATCAGTGTGTGGTCATTAGGTCTCCTCTAGTAAGAATCTCGCAATTGAGGGTCAAGTCAACCATTTTTTTTACCGACACCTCTTAGTATTAACAAACAAAATACAGGAAAGCAAACGCCAATATTGCAAGAATATTTTAATACAACAACTCAAAGTACAAGGACACAAGGCAACACAAACAAAGAAGCTAGAGGAATTATGGTCAAGGGCCTCTATGCTTGGAGCTGTGCATATCTCTGCCAGCCAGCTCCCTATGGTTGGGGTGGACCTTCTGGTGGTGGTGGTGGTAGAGCCTCAAAGCGTTTCCCACCACATGCGGATCGGCCAGCTCCTCTGCCTCATCCACCTGCTCCTTGCAGACTGCCACGGTCGAACCTATGCCTCTGCCTAGGTGGTTCCTCAACCGTCTGCTACTCCTCTGCATGGCGGTTCGGGCAGTCGCGAGCCATGTGGCCCTGTCCGCCGAATGCATAGCACTGTCTTCCACTCGTAAGACTGGTTCTGCTGCGTGTGCCCCACACCTCTAAGCTAGTATCCTTTGGTCGTCTGCCCGTTGGCCTGGCCCGCTTGGACCTCTGCAGCATCTGTCTACTGCCGGCTGCAGAAGACTCCACCATTTGTCGCCCTGTGGTAGGTCTCGCCGCTGGTGTAGACTAAGCAAGAAAACTCTCGATGAGAAGAGCTCGCTCTAGTACTCCTGCCTTAGTCGGAATGCTGAGGGAGATCAGCGATGCCCTGATCTCATGCCTCAATCCCTGCTCAAAGGTCCGGGACCGGAAGAATGGGTCTCGTACCATGTCGGTCGAGTAGCGCAAGAGATCGGTAAATCTCGCCGAGTACTGGGAGAGCGTCATGCTGCCCTGCTGTAGTTGAAGAAGCTCCTGAATGCGCATCGTACGGAGGGTGGTTGGGACGAACTTTGAGCGGAAGAGGCTATCAAAGTCTATCCAGAGTAGAGATGCCTCATCGTGCACCTGGAGCATCAAACTCCACCATTGGCCCGCTGCTGCGTGTAGTAGGCTCCCGGTGAGGATCACCATGAGGTCTGTTGGTGTCCTCACTAGACTGAAAACTCGTACGACTGCCTCCAGCCAGTCCTCGGCTGCCTGGGGGTCCGTCTCCCCATGGAACCTAGGTGTTCGCTGGTGCTCGAACTCATGCAGTGCACTGAGGCGACGTGCATCGTCAGAGGCTGGGGCTGGAAGCATCGGTGGCTCGAAGGGTAGAGCTACCGCCAGTGCCACTGCTGACAAAGGGCCCCTCACTGAGGCCTCGTCGCTCGGTGGGCTATCGTCACGCTCGACTCTCGGAACCATAGCTGGCTGCCATCGTGGGGCCATCCTGAAAGGAAACAGGTGCGCCATGGTCAGAACAGTATACCTGGTGAGCTGATACAAAGTAATCACAAATAAAACATGAATCACACACGCAATCATTGTTTTCGTGCATTAAGTCAGAAATCAGAAGTCACGGTCCTGGTGTATGGATACGTCGGCCGCCGCACCAACACTGGACTCCCTAGACAGATAACCACACTCAATACACTAAACACTATTGCTTCACATAGAAATGATCAGAGTTCGCGGTAGAACCGTACTCCTTTGTTACCAATTTGTCACGACCCGTCCTCGGGGCCCATGCCGTGACTACCCTAAGTCCGCCTTCCATAGGCCAGGGGCTAGTGACTAGCACCAAGGCGTAAATCCCTGTAAAAAGGGAAGGAATTGCCTTTGTAAAGTAAACAACCACCTTAGAGTAAACAAGCGGAAAAGTAAACACTAAGTAAAAAAATGATACAACAGTTAGAGCGGAAAAGTAAATGGGCCAGTATACAATCCCAAACTGAAAGTAAAGTACAACTCACGAGGGAAAACAACAACTGAAAAGTAAAAGCTGCTACGCCGAGTTTTCCACTGGAAATCCAACCTGAAGGGTGGGTACAAATAGCTCCACTACTCCTCGGGTCCCGCCGTCCGCTCCGAGTACGTCCCACCCAGTGGTCCACCTCCAGGTACCGTCCTGCTCTGCAAGCCTCGACCACGATCAACGTTGTCCATCGTCTGTAACCAACACAATGTAGTGCAGACATAGCTCGTGCAGGGGTGAGTATAAGCTACTCAGTAGGGACCCCGAGACCCCTGAAGGTCTCCCAAAATCCACAAAGGATAAACCACAAAAGAAAGATACAATCACAAAGTAACAGCTGACACTGATTAGGTATATGCCCATACATATACCTAAGTCATTAATTCCAATAGTCTCTAACCTCCAAGCCCAAGTACCACTCAGTCCACACAGGAAAGTAAACATATTCCACACAGGAAAGAAAAACGTAATCCACACAGGATAGCACAACACAATCCACAAAGGAAAGCAAACAGGTTTCAGCTCACACAGGTATACTTCTTCGGAAGAAGATAGAGATGATCATTGATCCATCTAAGTCGTCGGACCCACAAAGGATAGATAGGCACTAACCCCCGCAAAGACCCACACAGGATCGGACCCACACAGGTTCGGTAGCACTGATCCTCATAGGATTGCTAAGTGTTGTAATCGTCGTCGTCAAATCCACTGAGGATCTCTTCACAGTCATCGTCGCAGCCACACTAGCAGTCGCAGCCAGCTCTAGGGTTCTCGCACACATCAAGCTCGTTTGGGAGGGTTCGCTTCACGAGCCGAGAGGCTGATACAACAACTGTCAAATAGACCAGAGTTGATGTATCCAAAAGTTTTGTATCGCCAATAGAAACTCAACGTCGCAGACGGCGCGTCGATCAGACGCCCGGTCTGAGAGTTATTGGCTTTTTCGTCCTAGGGGCCCGAATGGGTTTTAAGGAAAAACCAACCCGACCATACTCCACCTACGTCCAAACCCCGGGCGGAGTATGCCAAAAGATCCATCTCACTAAGAGGAACTCAAAAAAGTCTACGGCGCATCAATCGGACGTCCGTAGCTCAATATATGAGCGTTTCCGCTCCGAGGGCCCGGTTGGTTTCGTGTACGAACCAACCCGGTCGAACTCAAAGTATTCCAAAACCTTGAGTGTGATATACTGAAACGACCATGTCGATCCAAGGACCACATCTCTGCTGACGGTGCGTCTTTTAGAGGTCAGTATCCCGAGTTATGGGCATTTGAACCCAAACAGTCCGATAACGGGGGTTTCAGGCCGGGACCGACCCAGCCTGAGACCCCCCGGTTGGCCCGAAGCGGGTCAACCCACCCTGGGTCAGGGTCAGCCCAGCCCGGCACGGCCTGCCCCAGGTCCGGGCGGCCCGGCCCCGCGTGGCGCGGCCCGGCATGGCGGACCGGCTGGGCACAGCGTGCCCAGCACGCTGCCGGCTCGTCTCGTGGCCAAGCCGTTTTGGAAAAGGAGGGGGCCTGCCCCCTGTGTAACCGCGATCCCCCTCATTTATGGGGGGTCGTTGAAGCTGGCAGGGTGAATTTAATTCCCCCAGCTTTCTCCATTCCGGTCGGCCCGACCAGGCCGGCCGACTCCTTCTCAATGGGACATCCGGTGGCTGGTCCCCTTCCGGCTCTGACAACGGCGGCCCAGCTGGCCGCCAGTCACCATGGTCCTCCGTGGCCCGGAACCGGCCGCGGCCCTTGTTGTCCGACGTGGTGTGACGAAACCGCGCCCCTCCGCCGTGGCTCCGCTCCGGCCGCGGCGCCTTCGACTTCCTTCGACACGGCGCGACGGTGTCGCATTCTTGTTCGACTTCTCGGCATGGCGCGATGGCATCACATAATACTTGCCGAGTGATTCTCGCGTGGGGCGACGATACCACGCCATCCCGTTCCATTCACAAAGAAAAAATCATGAACATAAGAGGGGGTTAGGCCATGTTTGTGCGGTCCCACCCCTCTTGTTAAACGATAACATTTAGTTGATTAACCGCAATGTTCAACATGCTAGAATCATGAACGAGAAATAATTTAATAAAATAACAATAATCCCCTACCTCGGTTCAGGAACGGTGTTCGTCAACGACCCGTGGAAGAAGAGCGTCGCGGAGGTCGGGCGTCGCGGGAAAAGAACGTCGACGTCGCGAAGTGAGGATTCGAAGTCGTTGACAGTGATTTCGTCGCGGAAAACCGTCATGGAAGAGAAAACACGGATGAAGAACGTCACGTCGCGGATACGGCATCGCGGAAGAACCGTGTTCTTCGGCGGAGAAGTTCTTCGTTGAAGAACGGTGTTCTTCGCGTTCTTCGTCGAGGAAGAAGGTGTTCCTTATATTTTTCTCCAAAAAGCTCTCAAAAAACCCAACACCAACCCCTAATAAAATAAGATCTAAACTTATTTTATTAACACAACAAAGCATTTGAAATTCAATTGTTTGAATTTCATTAACATACATGTCATTCACAAATTTAATTACAACAAGTTGTCAAATATTAATGAAGGTGAGTTAATGGGGAGTTAGGAATGTGAGGGGTTAAGAGGGGTTAGGGAGTTAGGAAAAATTAAAAAGGTGGGGGGTTCGTGTGAGCCCCACCCTTTTAGTTATCCACACATGGGATGTTGGGTGGATGTGGGCCCCACCATCAACTTCCCATGGGAGAAACTAACCACCTTGAAAAGAAATAAAATTGATTTAACAAATTTATTTACTTTTTAATTAAACCCCATTAATTCAATTAATCTCCCGCACAAACGCAACTACGGTAAAGGTTCCCTTAAGCGATTACTAGCGTTGCGAGTTCATCGGTGCCATCAGATTTCAATTCCGAGCACTGGTTCAAAAGATTGGAAAACTCGCTCGTTCGTTCACTGAACATACCCAAGCCAAACTTTGGATATTGATTCTGGGCACACCGGGCCTCGAAATCTGGTGCTGTCAGAAACTGCGTTATTGTAAAATTCCAAAAAAAATTAAGAAAAAACTTTCCCTTGAAATTTATGGGTCTTTACAGTCATCATGGGCAGGGATTGGTTATCCACAGTCCATGCTTAGATCAACTGTATTAGGCGCAAGGTGCAATGTGTTCACACCGATGGGAGCAGGTTCACCATCACTGGAGTGAAGGGAGCCATAACAGTGAAGGATGATCTCATGCAGAGGATAGGACATTTGATCACTCATCAGTTGGCTAGCCTCATCCTAGGAGCATTTGACATGCGGAGTCCTAGTTTTCCTGTAGTGGTGGATTAGTATACAGATGTTTTCTCTGACGACGTTCCAGGACTACCTCCTCACAGAGAGGTGGAATTTTATATTGACCTGTACCCTAGGACAGCCCTGATATCTACTC
Source organism: Viscum album (assembly GCA_963277665.1). NCBI lineage: Eukaryota > Viridiplantae > Streptophyta > Magnoliopsida > Santalales > Viscaceae > Viscum > Viscum album. The sequence goes on from OY728160.1 coordinate 126,204,196, forward strand.
CAGCATATCAGATGGCCCCCACTGAGCTTCGAGAGCTACGGGTACAGTTGGAGGACTTGCAGGGCAAGGAACTCGTCCGACCCAGTGTTTCACCCTGGGCTTCCCTGATTTTGTTCACCAAGAAGGCAGACGAGAGCTTGAGACTGTTTGTCAACTATCATCGCCTGAACCAGGTGACCCTGAGGAAGAAGTATCCACTACTGAGGATTGAAGACCTCTTCGATCAACACAAGGGAGCACAGTGGTTCTCAAAGATAGACCTCAGATCAGGATATCATCAGCTCAGAGTTTGGGATGAGTACGTGCAGAAGACAGCCTTCAGATGTCGTTATGACCACTATGTGTTCTTGGTTATGACATTTGGAATAACCAATCTTCCATCAGTGTTCATGGGTCTCATGAACAGGATTTTTTAGCCATACCTCGATTGATTTTTCATGGTCTTCATTGACAAAATTTTGATATACTCGACCACTGAGGTGGAGCTCTCCTACCACTTTCGGGTTGTTCTGGACACACTCCAAGAGCACCAGCTTTATGGTAAGCTCTTGAAGTTCCATTTCTGGTTACGTGAGGTCCACTTCATGAGACATGTCATCTCTGAGGTAGGAGTTGTAGTGGATACTGCGAAGATCGAGGCAGTGCTATCTTGAGAGCCACCCAGGAGCATGATGGAGTTACGTAGTTTCTTGGTGATAGCTGGGTACTACCGGAAGTTTGTGCCAGACTTCTCCAGAGTTGCGGTACCACTCTATGCTTTGATGAAGAAGGGGAAACCCTTTGTGTGGTCAGAAAGATGTCAGTAGAGCTTCCAGGAGCTGAGACTGAGATTGACTAGTGCACCTATCTTGAGGCTTCTGGAGGAGGGAGTAGGGTACGTAGTCTGATGTGATGCATTAGGGACCGGAATCGGATGTGTCCTGATGCAGGAGAAGGTAGTGATCGCCTATGGATCACGTCAGATGAGGCAGCATTAGCAGAACAACGCTACCCATGACCTGGAGTTAGCAGCAGTGGTCTTCACTCGGAATATGTGGCGACACTATCTGATGGGCTAGCTCTTTACAGTCTACTCTGACCACCAGAGTCTTAGGTACATCTTCTTGCAGAAGGACCTGAATCTGAGACAACAGAAATGGCTCAAGTTCCTTTAAGACTATGACTTTGTGATACTTTATACTCCTTGAAAGGGGAATGTAGTATCCGATTCTCTCAGCATGAGGAAGAGCATTCAGCTACTTGGGGAGGCGACAGAGAAACTAGCCGCATTGTAGATATCCTTCATGGATAGGGATGGAGCAGCCTTTCTTCACTAACTCATATTCATTCGTCCACTACTGCAGCGGGTCAGAGAGTTACAGTATGGGGACGCTGACTGTGAGACACGACATGTACAAATATCCTCAAGACAGGAACATGATGGATTCTCTATAGGAGGAGAGCACGAAATTCTTTTCAGAAGATGTACCATGGTACCAGCTACTTTACAGGAAGAGGTGCTGAGGGTGTTTCACACTTCCCCTTTAGTGGTACATCCAGGATTAGGGAAGATGTACCAGGATCTCAGACGACAGCACATGTGGTCGGGTATGAAGAAGCTTGTAGCTGAGTTCGTTTCCCGATGCCTCACCTTCCATTAGCTAAAGGCGGAGCACCAGGTACCAGCAGGATTGGTACAACCCTTTAAGGTCCCGGAGTGGAATTGGGATGGGATATCTATTGATTTCGTGACTGGACTTCCACATACTTCCAGAGGTCATGACTCCATTTGGGTGATTGTCGACTGACTCAACAAGTCGGCCCACTTCTTACCCATCAGAGTGCAGGGCTCAGTAGAGAGCATGGGACATCTCTAAGTTCAGGAGATTTTATGTCTTAATGGTGTGCCATCATCTATCATCTCTGATCGAGATACTCGCTTTACTTCCCAGCATTGGAAGGGGTTGCAGGAGGCATTAGGGACACAACTACGTCTAAGCACCGCCTTTCACCCTTAGACGGATGGTCAGACGGAGAAGACCATTCATACTCTCAAGGACATGCTCTGTGCATTTGTCCTCAACTTTGGTCACTGCTGATAGGACCTCCTAACCTTGGTGGAGTTTGCGTACAAGAACAGCTACCACTCCACCATCGAGATGGCACCATACAAGGCATTGTACGACCAACCATGCAGATCATCTCTATGCTGGACAGACCCTGGGGAGTCAGTTCTTGTTGGATCAGAGATGGTCCAGGCCACGACAGAGAAGGTCCAAGTCATCTAGGAGTGGATGAGGATAGCTCAGAGCTGGTAGAAGCCTTATGCTGATGGGAGGCAGAGACCACTAGAGTTCGAGGACGGTGACCACATCTTATTGCGGGTCCCACCTCGACGTGGATCACAGAGATTTGGCTGGGGTGGCAAGTTATCTTCGTGCTTCATCGGACCATTCTAGGTCCTCAGTAGGGTAGGTGAGGTGTCTTACCACCTGGTCCTACCACCTCTGTTGCACCGGGTGCACAACGTCGTCCACGTATCTCAGCTTAGGAGATACGTGCACGACCCGATGCATATCATCCACCATGGGGAGATAGAACTTGATGATGGGGCAACCATTGTAGAGGTCCCAGTGGATATCAAGGATCGACAGGAGCGGGTCCTATGTAGGTGGTCGATTCCTCTAGTGTGCATCAGATGGCAGCATGAGAACCTCTAGGAGAGCACGTTGGTAGCGGGAGGCTCAGATGCGTGCTCAGTACCCTCATTTGTTCCCCTAGTTTGTGATTTTTCTTTACGGGGACGTAATGCCCTGAGGTGTGAGTAATGTAAGGACCCATAAAATTAAAGGGAATATTTTTCATAATTTTCTTTGGGATTTTACCAGAACGCAGTTTCTAACGGCACCTGATTCTGAGGCCCGGTGTGCCCGAAATCATTTTCCGAAGTTTATCTCTGGTACGTTTAGTGAACGAACAATTGGGTTTTCCTAACTTTTGAACCGATGCTCAGAATCGAAATCTGAGGACACCGATGAAACCATAGCACCGGTAATTGCTTAAGAACACCTTTTCCAACGTTGCGTTGGCTCAGATGAGTTTATTAATTAAATGGGTTAACTAAAGAATAAAATAAAATATTTTGCTACAAATTGCATTTCTATTATATGTAGTGATAACCTAGGCATGGTGGTTGTATTGGGACCCACTAATATCCTAACTCCACTTTTTATGATATTAGTGAGGTGGGGCCCACACAATCCACACCCCCTTTATTTTCTTTTAACCTCCCACGTGCATTTTTAATTTTGTAACTCACCTGCAACCCCCCTTTCAAATTCCAAGTCAACTCTCTTAATTAATGATTTGAATTATGTTATTAAATGTAATCAATTATTGAATTCATTTTGAATTTTGAATTGAATGTTTGCTTGTGTGTGTTAATTAAATAAGACAATGTCTTATTTATTTAAGGATTATTTTCGTCGTGCGAGAAGGTTGGAGAGAAATTGCTCAAGCCTTGGAATCTTCATCTTCCTCCTTGAAGAATGCGAAGAACTCACCGTCACTGAAGAAGAATGCCGGCCTCAGATGATGGATGACGAATAACACTGATTCCTTGGAGATCAACGATGTGACGCCGTGTACCATGACGCCGACGGTCCTCTTCTCCGCGACGCCGTGTACCGTGACGCCGATGATCCTCCTTCCGTGACTCTATCTTCCGTGACGTCCTTTTCCCGCGACAAACCTCGTTCGACGACTTCATCGAGGTATGGGTTTGATTTTGGTTCATGAATATTCTTGATCGTCCAAACGTCAATTTCATAGCCACTTGATATCGGATTAACGGGAGGGGGTCGGACCGCACGAACATTGCCAACCCTCCTCCCCCTTTGATGATGTGTTTGTCGCGGCACGAACAAAGGTAGCGCGGTGCAACGACACCACATGGAAACAAATAAGAACGGGCGAAGAAGCACGACATCGTCGCACCGTGCCGTTGAGGCTGAACCAAGTCGCGGCCCCATCGCGCCGCGGCGGAGAACCATGAAGTGGATGCAGCCAGAGCGAGGCCACGACAGAGGGGAACGGCACCGTCGCGCCACACCGGTCGGACAAGGCCATGGATCAATGTCGTGGCGGTGCAAGGCAGGGCGGCCGGAACCGCAGGCCACCGGCACCTCAGAGGTGCGGGACTGTACGGTCCCGCGGTGGCAGCACCGGTCGGCCGGACCAGGCCTGCCGTTTCGGAAGGAAGACTGGGGGTCATATCCCCCGGCATGCAAAGGAGCGGCCCAACGTGGGGTCACAGTTTCAATCAAGAAGGGCAGCCCTCATCCCTTTCCGCTCGGCTCGGTCAGCGCCGAGCTCGCCACGCCGGGCCACGGCCGTTCCAGGCCAACTCGCCGCCCAGGCCCGGCCGGGCAGCATTGGGCCGCACCGGCTATTTGGGCTGGGTTGCACCCACCAGACCGGGCTGTGCCCTAATGGGCCATACCCAAACCCAGTTCGGTTTGACCCGATTTGGGCCGACCCAGGGTGTCTTGGGTCGGGTCGGTCTGGGCCCAAAACCCCCTATCTTCGGATAGTTTCATTAAAACACCCATATCTTGGGCTACGAACCTCTGATCGATGCACCGTCCTTTGTGATGCGATCCTTGGATTGAGTCGGTAGTTTAGGTATATTACACTCAAGGTTTCGGAAAACTTTGGGTATGGTCAGGTTGGTTCGAACACGAATCCAACCGGGACCTCGGAGCGGAAATGCTTATAACTTAAGCTACGGACGTCTGATTGACATGTCGTCGACTTTATTGGATTTCTCTTTGTGAGACGGACCTTATGGATTACTCCTCTCGATGTTTGGACATAGTTTGAGTGCGGTCGGGTTGTTTTTGACTAAAAAACCAACCGGACCCTGAAATGAAACAGCCAATAACTCTCAGACCGGGCATCCGATTGACGAGCCCTCTGTCACATTGAGTTCCTCTTGTCGATATGGAACATTGGGATACATCAAATCTAGAATATGAGTCATTTGATTTATAGACCCCCTTGGCTCGTGTACCGGACCCTCCCGGAATCGAGCATTCTGTGTGCGGGAACCCTAGAGCTGGCTGCGACTGCGATGATGAAGATGACTACACTGAAATCCTCTGTGGGTTTGGCAGTGATGACGATGGCAGGGAAATCCTTCGTGGGTTCGTCAGCGATGAGGACTGCACTGAAATCCTTCGTGGGTTTGGCAGCGATGAAGACCGTACTGAAATCCTCCGTGGGTTCGACGACGATGAAGACTGCACTGAAATCCTATGTGGGTTTAGCAGCGATGAAGACCGTACTGAAATCTTTCGGGGGTTTGATGGCGATGAAGATTGCACTTAAATCCTCCGTGGGATTGGCAACAATGAAGACTGTACTGAAATCCTTCATGGGTTCGACGGCGATGACTACTCTCCTTTTATACTACGTGGGTCCGACAGTGTTTGACTCTGTTCTTGTATCCTACGTGGGTCTGGCAGAGTAGCTGGTCTGTATCCAATGTGGGTCCAAAAACATAGCTGGTTTAGTATCCTACGTGGGTCCCAGCTTAGATGAACATGTTGCAACATCTCATCATCTCTATTATCTTACATAGAAGTATACCTGTTTGACCTGAGTATTAACTTTCAATCATTATCTTCGATATGATTGACTTGCTTTCCTATGTGGATTATGTTGTGCATTCCTATGTGGATTGGGTTGTACTATCCTCTGTGGACGTGATTTATCTTGGTCTAGGATGCTGGAGCCGAACTGGAATTGATAACTTAGGTATATGTATTTGAATATACCTAATTAGTGTTAGATGTTACTTCGTGATTGTATCTCTCCTTTGTGGATTATCCTTGGTGGATTTTGGGTGAACTTTGGGGGTCTTGGGGTCCCTACTGTGTAGCGTATACTCACCCCTACACGGGCTATGACCATACTACGTTGTGTTAGATGCAGACGACGGACATCGGTGATTATGGTTGAGGCTTGTGGAGCAGGTTGGTACCTGGAGGTAGACCCCTGGGCGGGACGTACACGGAGCAGACGACTGGACCGAGGAGCTGAGGAGGCTATCTATACCCACCCATCAATTGGGACTTTCAGTGGACGGCTCGACATTGCTGCTTTACATTCAGTTGTTGTACTTTCTTTCCAGTTGTACTTTACATTCAGTGTGGGTTTGTATTCTGGACCATTTACTTTCCGCACTTACTTTTGTACCCAATTTTACATAGTGTTTACTTCTTCTGGCTTACTTTGTGGTGTCTGTTTACATTATTAAAGCGATTCCTTCCCCTTTGTCGGGATTTTCACCTTTGGTGCTAGTCGCCAGCCCCTGGCCTATGGGAGGTGGGCTTGGGGTAGTCACGGCACGGGTCCCGAGGATGGGTCGTGACATAAGACTTGAACATAAAGTAGCAGAGATGGGTAAAATACTTACAGTCATTCAACATTGATATTTATTATACCCTCGGTAAGGGTAATTCTGTGGAAGATTATTTCATCCACAAGACATAGAACCAAGCTGTTCAGGTAGCCAGTATTGAGTGGCAGATAGTGGCATCGTTTTATGAGATGCATCTAAAGGTTGATGAACAGTGTGGGAAACTAGTTCTATAATATCTGACAGTGATGTCCTCTTTCTTGATAAAGTATGCATGAGAAAGTAGAGTGATCCTAAGGTGCTCGTTTTGAGGAAAGTGTTATAGTAGATATACCACCTCCTTTTTGGGGTTTTTATGGTGGTGAAACTCTCTTTTACAGTGTCCATGTATGGGTACCATCGAGTATACAAGAAGAGATGATGAAGTAATATCACACCTCCATCTTGGCAGTTCAACCTGGGCTGACCATGATGTATAGAGACATGTGTCTATAGTACTGGTGGTCTAGTATGAATAATAAGATAGCGAGTTTTATCACTCGGTGCTCCACATGTCAATTGGAGAGGGTAAAGCAGTAGTGACCTGCTAGACTCCAACAACCTCTATTCATTCCTAAATGGAAATGGAATGACATCAACATAGATTTCATTACAAACTTCCCAAGATCATCTTGATTCATTAATGTAGTATGGGCGATTGTTGATAAGTTTTCCAAGGTTGTGCACATCTTACCTCTCCAATAGACCTTTAAAATCAATGGTTTTGGAAGGCTATATATCCAAGAGACAGTGAGACTTCATGGCATACCTCATTTTATTTTCTCAGATAGAGAGGACTATTTTACTTAACATTTTTAGAAAGGGTTTCAAAAGGAACTGTGATCAAAGGTAATTCTGGGTACTTCATATCACCATCAGACAGATGGGTAGTCTGATAGAACTATACAAGTGTTATAGGATATGTAACTATCTTGTATCCTTGATTTTAGAGGTTCTTGGGAGAAAAATATAACTATTCTTGAGTTTACCTATAATACCATCTTCTAAAAGACTATTAAAATTACTTTTTATGAGGCCCTCTATGGTAAACCATGTTATTCACCTTTATTCAGGCTCAAAGCAGGTCATGTATCTAAGTTGGTTCCTTGTCTCATTCAGGAGACTTTTGAGCAATTTCAGTTGATTCTGAATCACATGACAACAGCTCAGTTCAGACAAAAGACATATACTAATTATCATCGTAGACCTCTGGAGTTCGAGGTGGGTCATCATGTCTTTCTTTGATTTTCTCTGAGGTTGGGTCACAGGTGGATCAAGAGACTAGGAAAGTTATCAATAAGATACGTCTGGCCATTTGAATTAGTGGGGAGAGTTTGGATGGTAGCCAATCAGTTATGGTTGCCTCATAGGTACTATACCATGCATTATGTTTTCCATGTATCTCATATTTGACAATATCATGTAAACCCATCTCATTATTTTGACCCTGAATACATTGAGCTAGAGAAAAATGCATCCACTGAGGAGCATCTGATACATATCATTGACCATATCACAAAGGTATTCTGAGGTAGGTCAGTCCTTCTTGTCTGGGTGTTATGTCAACACAGAAGGGTTCAGGATAAGACCTGGAAGAGAGAGATAGATGTATATGCACAGTAGGCAGAACTTTTATCTGATGACGTCCCACTACCCTCAGAAGGGAAACATGAGGATGAGATGTCTTACTGGGTGAGGTTGTAATGTACTAGCATGAATTAGGTATAGACTATTTTAAATTTTGTTGTCTAATTCTTTAGTTCAACTTAGGGCGTGTTCCTAAACACCCTATTGTGGGTCCTAGGTAGCTTTTTAAATTATTTAAATGAATTCATGGGCTTTATGAAAGATTTTATATCACACATTATCATAGTGTTTGGGATTAAAATAATTAATTATGGATTAAAAACAAATAAGTAGAGATTTAATGAAAATTTTAATGAAATAGAGAAGGGATATAAAATTTTAAAATAAAATAAAAAAGGGGATATAGGAGATTGAAAAAATTAATTAAATTGGGAGATTACCAATTTTATTGTTTTTAGCTTCCTTATTTTTTCATCTGTTTTATTTTATTTTATTTTTCATTATATTTTCTATTTTCATTTCATTTTTATCATTTTTTAAATTTTTTTCATTTCTTTTTCTTCTTTTTTTCTCTCTTATATTCTTCTCCGCCCTCTCTTCATGTCACTCCCCCATCTCCAAGGTGGTGCGCACCACCATTTCTACACATTGGAAGAATGATGAATCTTCACTCATTATCTGTTTTCTTTTCTTCCAGGTGTACTATAAACCTTATAGTAATGGAAATCACACACAGTTGGAATCTTAGAGCTTCATTGAGTATCCATTTTGCAATCTTCTATGAGATGATTTTTAATCTATTTGGGATTTGTCAAAAATCCTCTTTTTTATTATATTTTAGGGAAAATAAAAGCCTACCTCAGATCATAGGATAATATTCAACCATAAGGTAGAGAGTCTCTTCTCTTTACCTCCATTTCATTATAATTTATAAAAAATGCACGGTTGTGCTGTTTTTCAGTGCCTACTGACATTGTTCAATTTTACACAATCTTTAAAAATTAATTGTTTCTCATAATAAATGAATCATTATTTATCATAAATTGAATTATATAAATTATTTCAAAATGGTTTCCCTCCCCTTGGGGAGTGCCGATGTTGTTGGTATAAATTCCATTATCCCATTAAATTAATTTATATAATTGTGTGTGTTGTGAAACCCACATTAGTTGGATTTACATTAAATAATCATATTAGAATAATTATGAATCATGAATTTTTGTATTTTTGGTAGTTTTTAGAGTTGATTTATTTATTATTTAAAAATTAAACTTATATTATTGTGATGATACAATATCATTCCTCTTTAAGTCTTAAGCTGCAATATTATGTTAATAACTTGTGTTGCATGGGTGTATCTGCTTAGATTTAAATCTTCAATTACATATGCATAATATGTCATATCAGCATCTATGAAATTTTAATTTCATTCAGGTAGGGTAGGGAATGTGGGTTCTGTGATAAGGACCTAGACATAGACTGTTCGTTCCTAATGTATTACCTCTACATGAAGGGGGTGGTGTCTTATAATTTTCCACTACGAGACTTCCACGGGATTTCCAAATAATTATGAGTGTTATTGTTTCTCAAGGGGCCCATTAAGGATGGATCCATTTTCAAAGTGGCGACACCAAGCCTCTAACAATACTCAACCCCTTTTTTGTGAGATTGGGATAGACTCAAGGTAAATCTGTGCCCCAACTGATACTTGATCTATCAAGCGAGATCCTTGGAAAAGCTTAGTTGTATTTGGTATTGTGAAGGATGCACTATAGTGATACATTCCAGACTGTCTCACACTCTAACCCTCAACCCGAACATGTCAATAATGATTCACATAATGTTTATATAAATTCCGCTTAAGTCCCATGAGAGATGTGATTCCTTCTGGTACGTGGAAGAAAACATGGTTGACACATAATTTAGACCCCATGTTAAAGCACAAGCTTGGGGATATGCCTCTTCTTTTTTTAACCTTGCGTTTTTGGTTTTATATATATACATAGGGGCATCATGATTTTTACAAGTACTTCATTCGGACTCCCTTTTTACACCAATGAATGTGATTAGGGATGGGTTATGTTGGGAACCTAGGTTGAGTTATTTTATTTCATTACACTTAATTATTTTTGGCATTTATTATATAATTAAACACTTGTTTTAATTACTACACAAAATGAAATGGTTTAGACAACATGGGTGCCGACCTATGACGATTTTATCTCACACCCCAACTCGGACATCGTTGTCACCCGAGTAGATTATATTTATTAAAATATTAATAAAGGGGAGCATGATTCTTACATTGATTGATTATTTTATTCTTCTTATGATTGTGACTGGGGGAAGAGGATCAAGCCTTGCTCATGATGTAGTTGTTCCACTTTTTGTCTATCCTTTTTAGTTGATAGTATGATTGGGTTTCTATTTTCTATGCTTCCATCTTAGACACACATCATAGAATGACATTATTTTGTGAGCATCCTCACAAGATTCTTGTTGAGTTTGAATATTTTTATTGCTTCTGCAACACAATATTCATTTATATGCCTCCACTATTTATTTTTCATTTTTTTTACTTCCTCTGTGATAATAACTATTATCTATGAGTGTATAGTCCCCCCCACTGACAAGAAAAAGACCCTCGCTATTAGATGGCATCCTCTGGAGTTTGTGGATATGCGCTTGAGGTTATTTTGCCAACCCAGCACGTGGCACCCTTCAAGTGGCTCCGGGGATGGAAACTCTATAGAGTGTGTTTTAAAAATCCCTTGGGAAATGTTTATAATTTTAAAATTAAAGTTTCTTTTCATGGTCTGAAGTTGAAAAGATTTATTATAGAGATTGTTTTTCTTTTGAATTTCATCTCGAGATTATGACTATATTTTTTCTTTCATCCTAGAGGCATGAATTAATATATTTGATGTATTTTAAATGGGGTACCTATAAGATGAATCTAATATAAAATTATAAGGATTTCCTTTGAGTATGATCTTTCTATTTAATCGTTCCATATCTAAAAAGGGGATACATTAGTTCCATAATATTACTAGAATATTGTAATAGTGATTTACTTAGAACCCTCTCTTCTCTTAAAATGTGTCAACGACTTGTTAAATCGGAATCTACCTTCTTTTTACAATGAAAAAATTTTGACAGAACTGGTAACGTGGTTCGAATGGATTGATGAATCCAAAATAATTTAGGTCACCTAAATCATCCGGGGTGAGTGTGGAGATGATATTTTTTCATAGATAATTTTGAGTATAGTGTGAGTCTATAATACCTTATTATATCTATGAAGGTATGTCAATGTATTTTTATTGGAGATAATTTTTCTAGAGGTTTTATTCTTAGTATTTGATCATGGGGGGAGGTTTCAAGATTGTGATAATTAATCGGGGTGGACAATCTAGGTAAAAGTAAATTTATCAATTTTCATAATTTATCTTCGTCTCTATAGGGATAGTTTTTAACAATTTTGAGAAGATAATTTCATAAAAGGTGGGTTCAATTGTATTTTGGTTAAAGTTGACTTTTGAATGGCTAAGAATCAATTTTTTATATTGTACATGAATCCATTATTGTGTATATTTAATAGTCTAGGGAATCATTGTCAGTAGTTATATTCTTCAATCAAATGGAAATGATTGTAGCTCAAGAGGAATGGAATAAAAAAATGATAATATATAGTCGTGGAAGAAGTAAGATTCCAATTGGCCTTCATCAAACATAGGTGATTCCAAAAGGAAGAATAGGTATTTTTTTGTGATTCCATTATGTGGATATCGAGAACTCTACTTCATCTTGTTTTAATGATCTACGGGTTTTTCTTTATTGTGTCCATTAAGGTTATTGTTAAAAGTTTTTTATGTTTCATTTTCATAAGAGGTTATTAGTTTAATCATTGATCGGATATGTATTTGTGGGACATTTTATTTGATATTTTAATTTTGGTTAAGCTATCTGGGCATTAGTTATTATAAAAATTTTGGAATATAATGGATGAATATTTTTTGGAATATTTTTATGGATGGGTTCGGTTTTCATTTACTAAGATTCGTTTATCTTTTATGGATGATAGTTAGGGAATTTTTTTGTGTTTGTTGTTGTTTGTGCGAACCTCTCTTTGGATTTTTTGTTTTTTCAAAGGTTTTGGGTAATGACCATTTATGATGATTGTTGATTAGACACATGTAATGACTTGGGTTCATGATTTTTTATCTTTTTTAGGTGATTTAATATAGTTTACTTTTCAATGGATAGTGTCTAGATTGGGAAATTATTGATTTACTATGTGAGGTTTATCTGGAATATGACCCATGTTTATATCTTTGTTTCTTGGATTGAGGTTAGAGATCATGGTGTTTCTTTGAGGATGTTTATGGTTTATCATTCCTTCATTTGTTTTGGAAGTGTTTATATATTGAGAGTGGTTTTCAATTGATATTTGTATTTTGTTTTGAAGATTCATGTCCCATTAGTTTTCTTTTGTTTTACCAAGTAACATGAATTATCAATTGATGAGAGACAGTGTTAGGTCTCCATTTCTTTATAGACTCATTTTTAGAAATTCATGATTAATTTTTATTAGATATTCTAGTAATTATTTGTGGATTATGAATTCAACTATTTTGAGGATATTATTCACTATACTTCAAGGATGGATCATTTTTATCACTAATAATTATATGGTATTCTTTGGATGTTTTTAATTGGTTTCCTACCATTTCTTTTTTTACTCATACATTCTAGGGGAATAATGTGGCATGGTGCCAAGAATTGTGACACCCAAAAGTCATTACATAATTTAATTTTTAGTTATTTTATCATATATAGAGTTGAAATTAGTTCCAAAAGAATTTGATGTTACTTTAGTGTTTTGGATATTCTATAGGGGGGGGTCATAGTTTAACAACAATGTTTTAGGTAACTATACGACAACAATACAAGATGAATATTCATAGAGACAATTAGGTTATTCACAGTCTCCACATCATTTTTAAACTATATTAAGATTACTAAAATTATGTTTCATGTTGTTTGGGTACATTCATATGGTTGGTTCATGGTTTGGAAAATCATGCTTCCAAACCATATGACCTAGCTAAAATATAGTAAAGACTATTTTTTAAAAATATACCATTCAATTTAACGATGGATTGTTCCCCTTTCTTCTCCCATAAAAAACTATAAACTATTGGTATCCATGGATGTGATCCAACCATTATCCCACATTGATTCTTATCTTTTTTTAGTAATTTCCAGGGATTATAAGGTAAATCCATCCTATTTTCTCTTCAATTATTATTCCTCTACACTTTACCATTTTTCCTCTTTCTCTTATAAGTGTACTTTTATATGTAATCTGTAGAATGGTTTTGTCATGGTAATAGATGTGGTTTTTTGGTAACATTAGTCTTATATAGTAGGTATTTTTTCTTATTTAATTTTTCACCATTGAAGGTTCTACGTTTCAAATTATTTTCATTTCTTCAATATTGGTGCTTCTAGGAAATTGGTTCATTTGGGAATCAAAGTGATCTTGATATTTTTAAATATATATTTAATGAAAATATATATATAGTTCACATCTATATTATGTTAGTAAATGGACTACATGCAGTTTCATTTTGAAATAAAGGTGATTTCATTTAAATTTCATGTTATCACGTGGGAAATGGAATTTTTTACGTGCATATAAATTGTGTAATCTTTTTGAATCATTTTGAAATTTTTTATGGATATTGTTATAATGAGATATGGGTTTACATTTCATGAAGTGAAAAAAATTCTTTAAGAAGCGAAATTATTTTTATAATGTGATTTTTACCTTAAAATGATTTCAATATAGATTATTTGATGAATTTAAAATGTATAATTCAATTGGTATTTTTTATTCCTTATGAGTAAATTTATAATTAGAATCTTAAATTGTTTTTTATTGAAATTGAAGGCCTTTGGACTTGTTTAGGATATTAAATTTGAGGACTTGATTTTATTTTAATTGATATCTTTGAAATGTAGTGGCCATGTGTTTTTTTAATGTATATCTATTGAATTATTGTAGTTTTGTTTCTTAATTGGAAAGGGATCATCTTTATATGACATGTTTTAAAGAATAGTCTTAGATGGAACATTATAAAGAGTATTTTATAACTCTCACATGTCCTTATTGATTTCCCATGGGTGTATGTTTTAAAATCAAGTGAGGTTTTATCACTATTTTAATCTTATTTTATACTTTTTAGGGAAGGTGATCAATTATTACATGGTTGAATGATTTAATATGGTATTTTCTATATGATGGTGATAGTGGTGAATGTGAGTTATTTCTTACACCCTATGTGTTTATCTTTTATTGTGTGTTCAATCACATAAGATTGGTATTAATCACGGTAAACTTGGTACAGTGTGGCTAGTCAATTCCTATGTTTCAGTAGTTGGTTTTCACAAAGATTGTATCACTCTAGTCATGATATGTAAAAGGTCTATGAGGGGTTATATTTATAAATAGGGGGGTTTTAGGGTATTTTGATTTCTTATAATTTTTAAAAATAGTTTTCTGGTATTTAGTCCTTTGGTAATTAATAATTCTGTAGACATCTCAGATTAGATTTTCATGGTAGAGTATTTGACACTTATGGTTTCTTCCCTATTTGTGTTCGAATATTATGTTTCTATGGGTTGTTTCCTTGTTTTTTATTATAAATGTGTTGCTGAAAATCTATTTTAAACTAAAAAATGTGATCTGGGTTTCAAATTTTGTTTTAAAACTAGGTTTTCCAATTTTAAAATGTCATTGTCTAGTTAAATGTTTTCAAATTCTATGTTATAATTATAATGATAAAAGTGAATGTTTTGTATGGAGTTTATTTTCCTGATTTTGGTTCTCCACAAGTCCATATATGAAATGTAATAATTTCTAGTTATATTTTTAAACTACAATTTATGAACTAATTTATAGAATTAAATTCATAGTTTTGAAGAGTGGTGATATATTTTGACTTTCAACTCTTGAAAATATATTCTATGTTCTATGATTTCATTCAGAATGAAATGGATTTTATTTCTGTGGATGATGCTGGGTGAGTCAAGAGTTGGTGAGATACTAAATGTTGTATGGAGTTTGATTTAGGTTTCGATCTGGTCTGTTTTATATTTATCATTTGTATTTGATAAGAAGAACATATTTATATTGTCATTATTTATTATTTTTTCGTGATATTCTTGGTATACTTTTTTGGATGATATTTCTTATTTATGAAAACCAGTTGGATCAGTGCTTCTGGTTAGGAACTCTTATGATTTTTTAAATATAATAATATTTTTCATGAGTGTCCATAGTAAGGATGGTTTATGCTGAAATTGGAAAATGTCATCCTATAATTATTGTGATTAAGGGAGAAATAGTTCTTAAAAGGTTTTCCTTGTAATTCCCATGCAGTAGTTTCTATCCAATGAGGATACTTAATTATCTTTAAGACATATGTAGAACCAATTAGGTTCTATGTTTAGGGAATCCTATGTTTTTTATGATGGGAATTGATGAGAAATCACCACTAATGAGGATTCTAATAATTCTCAATAGTGTTATAATTTTAAGAAGAATATGTGTATCAATTATAATTTTATGTATTAAATTGTTATTTCTCCCATGGAGAGGAGAGAATAAAAAATCATCAAAACTTATTTTAAAATTCTTTCATTTTCCTTTCAAGATTATTTTTCTATAGTTTCTATATTCTTTTAATATAATGTCAGATAAAATTTCAATATATTCATATGTGGTTTCCCTGAATCAATAAAATCAATTAAATTATATTTTATTAATTTTAAACAATATCAACCTCTATTATATCCTATATTCTAAATTATTAATATCTAGTAAAAAAATTCTTATGCCTAATTCATGAAAGTAAACATCTAATGGATCATTATATCCTAAATGGATAAAAATATATTCATCTTATCTTAAAAAAGATAAAAATGGTTAGAAAAGATAATATAATACCTAAAAATAATAAACCTTCATATAAATAAATATTACATAAATATCTATTATTATAATAAAAAAACATTTAACATAAATAATTCAATGAAAAACTAACCATATAACCCAATTAAATATAATTACATTAAAATTTAAGACATCATTATTCAAGGATGTCAGAGAACATTCATCTAATATATGAAAACATTTAGTATAATTGTTCCCAAATTATCCTAATTCCAAAACACCTGTCATTTCTAATGGTTAGGTATACCTCAATCAACAAATAAAACAAAAAAAATATCTCCGAAATTATCCTTAATAATCATAAAATCCCATCACCTATAACCATAAAAGGATTTAAATTCCATTAATATTATAAATGAACTTAGATTAATTTAACCACGATGATATATACAACTCAAAATTTATCCCCAACAAATAATATCCTAGAATCAAATTTTATCTAAACCCATTTCTATAATACCAATATTAATGCACCAAACACGAACACCCAATTCTGGTGAAAAATGCCTTTACATACTCTCTTTATTATCAACTAATGAGACTAAAAAATAAACTTCCATAAACAAATTCCCATAATACTCGAATCACCAAAATCTTTAATTCCATTTAGGTTTATAATTCCCATGAGTTTGGAAAGCACATTAGTTAAAAATCCACATCTCTCTCATCAAATAGGAATCTTTCCCATTATAGCCCGATTTACTTATTCCATGATACTACTTCAATATATCTGAAAAAATTATACACATATGAGATCATTTTAGCCATTAAAAATTTAATATAACTCTTCATAGCCTATAAAATGAAAATAAATTAGGTTTGACTCTAAGTGTTTAGTAATTATAAACAAATTGATTTTTAACCAAATGGAATCAGTGAATAAGTTGAGTAGAATGGCTTGAGTATATAATAAATGTGAGTCAGAATAACATAATATAATTAAAACCCATAATACATTGAACATAGATCATGAGTCATAAAATAAATCAATATTATATTGTAATAAGCATTTGAGTCAATAGTCACGAGACATGTGAAATCAACCTTATTAAAACATATAATTAAAAATAATTGAAATCCTAGAGAAACTATGCTGGTTTGTTGGGGAATCATTCATTTCATAATGGAATCAACATAACTAGATTATTATAAAATTTCTATAGTATAACTATCCATCCATTTGACACGAAAACATATAATAGTTACACACATTCATGAAAATTTATCATCTCTTAGGAGTTTCTTCCATCCCATTAACATTGTCACATTACACTATTCAATACAGAGAAATATTGGGCTCATCATTAATAATGAGAAATACTAGTCTCATTTATCAATTTTTACCCCAAGAATGATAATATAAAGAAACTGCATATAGTTTTCATTTCACCATAAACATCATAACAACATCAATAATTTCCATAAAAACTAGAATAAGCCATCAAAATAAAATTTGATTCATAAAAATTTCTTTATAAAATCTGCAGAATAAATCTAGAAAATGTATTTTGATAGTATAACTCAATAATGTCTATATGTAGGAATTTAAATCATTTGGAATATGTTGTACTAGATGAAAAATTATTTTATAATATCCTATTGGAATTTTCTTTTGAAAACAAGAAGGAATTCCCTTTTCTTTTAATATCCATTATAAAAACAAAAAAAATGTGTAAATGATTTTATTTTGAAAGAAATTGAAAACAAAATCAATAATGAATGTTTATAAAAGAAAATTCTAAAAAATGTAGAACGATCTTGGATGAAACAACTTTGGGTAAATCTGTTTAAAAGTTTTGAATCAATAAGTTTAAATAGAACCACTATTCCCTTTAAAAAGTACAAAATCTATCAAAATAAACCTATATATTATTTTTATATCCTTATTTTTTATCATGAAATTTATTAGCTGTATATACCCCCAAAAAATGGAAACCATTTCATGAATGTATGGTATCTATTATTGATGGGAATATTGAGAAGAAACCCCACATTTAAATTTAGAAAAATTTAAATAAAAAATGAATGAAATCCAAAACATGAAATAGATAAAAAATAAAAGTGATTATAGAAAATAATTTTGAAAAATTAATTCATCGGTTATTAAGTAATTTATATTAAAGAAATCATTATGCAAAAAATGAAATATGTCTCAAGAAATTGAAATTACGAAAAAGAAAAGACTTGAAATTTTTATAAAATTTAAATAAATATTTATTCAAAGATAAACTATCAAAAAAAATTATAAATATCATAATCAATTATTAATTTATGATATAATTATTTATGACATCATATACAGAATATAAATAGAAATTTGTGCACAATATGATATATGTCTAAAAAATATGCTTGCAGATCGAATCCCAAACAATGATCATAAGATTGAACTAAAATTTTAAAAATGAATTAAATTTTCAATAGTTTAATAAAAACATAAAAACAGTCATATGTAATTATATACATACTATTAGAATAACATAGACAATAAATAATATCTATAACATAGTGAAAATAAATTGAATTAATAAACCCCTTACCTCGGGTCCCAACATGCCAAATATATCAACTGCATTCCACGGAGATAAAAATATATTAAATATTTTATTTTTAAATAAAATATTTCATTTATATTCCCATATTATTGTAAATTATTAAAAAATTTAATCATTTACTAAAACATTTAGTTCACATAGGTCAATTTTTGGTCCTTTACTTCATAATCAGTAAATATTATTTTAATATTCGTAAATGTAAATGGATATAGTCAAATGGTTTCATAAAATCAATAAATGTCAATGGATTTCTTCTTTATTGTTATATAATAAATTAATTTCATTTTTTTCCACAAATTTTTTCCATCTAAAAATTATTTTTAAAAAAGATTCTTTTGGATATGTTAAAATTACCATGTTTGTTAACATTTAATTCCACTACTATAAAGGATAATTTATCCACATATCATCATGATAATAAGATTAATTGAATTTTAATGATATTTTTAATAATAAAATAATATTTTTAAAATACCCATGGGAGTTTCAAATTCATCAAAACATAATCATTGATATAGGTTAAATAAAACCACTGTGATAAATTATTTGTTTCAAAAATATTTAAAATAAGTGAAACGTTTTAATTATGTTGTTTTCCAAAAAAACATATAATACCTAAAATAATTATTTTGGATAAATTTTGAGTTATTACTTTATTATTGGAAAACTAATAGAATACTTTGAAATGAAATGATATTCTTTGAAAAATATATAATTTTCTATAATAGCATCTTATGGGTAAGTGTTTATTGTGTGGTATCAAGTGATCCCAAAAAATCCATTATGGAAATAGTTTATTGTACCATAAAAAATTAATAAGGGATTAAATATATTTTATTGTAAAGTATTAGTTGAGGATATTTTTTCATAATTATGAAAGGTGGTAGAGGATTGTAAAACCTTAACTAGATCTTTTAGATTTCACCTTTCAAAAGATCAGAATTCCTTTGTGGAAAATAAATTTTATCACTATATATGATTAAAGATGTGTATTGAGATTTGATAATTGGAATTTAAATAGATATTTATGAATAAATCAAACTAACATGTGTCTTAGGAAAGGTTATATTGTGACCATTTTTATAGGAAAAATTCAAATATATTTTCAAAAATATTGAGTCTTTAAGGGTTATAAATATAATTCTAAATATTCCATGTTTAACATATATAAATGATGAATTATAAACTCAACAAAATCCCATTATTGTAAATAAATTTGGTATTTTTTGTGATTTTAAAATGATTAAATATTTTTTAATCATTAAATGTCTTAATATGACATTTTCATTATTATTCGCATATTTTGAATTTAAATGCATCAATATAATAGTTGAATTAGAATATAAATAAATTCACAATAAAAAATTGTTTATAAATTATCAATTATATTTTTATAACACCGTTATTCATCAAAAACATATTACGTTTAATGTGTTTAATATAATTTACATGATTTTCCACCACTTGCACTAGAATTATGTCTGTTTTCATAAGCATTATAGGTAGTTATACCATCTCTACAATTAATAATAAATTCATATAATATACAAATTATTCATGATTAGAATAAAAATTATAAGCATTTATAACATATTTATATACCTGTGAATAATTATTACATATATTAAAAGGGTGAGGGTG
Source organism: Viscum album (assembly GCA_963277665.1). Taxonomy (NCBI): domain Eukaryota; kingdom Viridiplantae; phylum Streptophyta; class Magnoliopsida; order Santalales; family Viscaceae; genus Viscum; species Viscum album. The sequence goes on from OY728160.1 coordinate 126,224,438, forward strand.
ACATTTCATAATTATTCTTTACATAAAACAATATAAAATACATTATCAAAGGAAAAAAGGGAGAAAAATTAAATAATTTATAAAATAGTATTCTTATGGTTACACTAAAATATTCTAATGAAATAGAGTCAGTTTTTTGGGTATTTGTGGACATTATACCTTAGTATTAACCCCATTTTAGCCATTTTTCCCATTACCATAGTGGTACACATTTACCATGGTTACTATTCATTATGGCTAGAAAATGAATGGTAACATATAAAATAAATTTAACAAGATGATAATAAATATAGAACCCCTATTCTTAGATTCCATTTCTATAATTCAGAGAAAATAATTTTCATTCATGTTATCAATGTTCAATGAAAAAATGTTTTAACTAATCAGTATATAATATGCATTAAACTTATTTTTCAGAAAAATAAAGTATATTTATTATTATTAATGAATTAATTTCGTTCAATTTAATTTTTTTTAGATATTATAATTTCAAACAAATTCAAAACCAAATGTTAACTTGGGTAAACAAGATTAAAATTGAATATCCAACAATTAATTTAATTAGAAATAAACAATTCTTAGATTTCTAAAATTTCAAAAATGGATTTTTAATTTCCACATTTTATTTTTAAATTCAATATATTGTTTCTTGGAAATATATTTTGTCTATAAACATCATTCATAACCATTTATTTATATATAATATCATGATAATTCTTTAAAAGTAACTATGACATATAGGTTTGAATAAGATTTTTTTAAATTCCCATATCTTATATGCTGATGTTATTTTAATAATTGGAAAAGCTAATAAATTCTCCATCTCTTACATAAAAGCAATATTTTGGAATAATGATGATTTTTCCTTCCGAGTTGTTAGTTGGAAGTAATCATTATTCGAGGAAGCAGTGTCATTCATTAAGAAAAAAAGGTCGTCTACAGATCTTTTTGTTTAGAGAGGTTCCCACCCTTTTACATATCTTGGGGTTCCACTGTTTTATTAAAAGATTATGAAACTCTATCTAGATGGTATTAATTCCAAAATCATCCACAAAATGGAAAATTGGAAGGGGAAGACCACGTCACAAGATTTGAAATTTTGTTTGGTTGATTTAGTTATAACATTGAAGATTGTATATGCATTCTCTTTATATAGATGACCCAAATAACTTATTAAGGTATTACAAATTATGATTCAATTTTTTTGGACTGGATCAATTAATGAAAATAAATTAGTAACATTATCCTCGAATGATTATGTTACACCTGATGATATATGAGGAATGAGATTTAATGATATGAGACTCCTTAATGAATATTTTGTAAAAAATTACATGGAATATTATTTCTACTAATAAATCTCGTTAATAGTTTCTTGTAAACACATTTAATTATCATTTATATAATGGATATATTATGTATATCCCCTTTTTTTGTGACATTAAGTTAACCTAGCCCATTATAAATTCATCCCATATTCAAGATGTATGGTTTGTAGATAGTCTTATTTTAACTGTGGATTTATGAAATGGGTTATAAGACCTATTAATGAGGTGATTGGGGTTTCTCTACATAAAAAATCTAAATCATTTTTGATGTTCATAATATTAAAAAATTCAATGAGATTTTGTCTTCCAAACTCAAAATGGTATTATCCAGATATCAATAGACTGACTGTGATAATAATTTATGGACATTAAATTCTAATGGTCTATTCATGTTAAGAGAATGTTATAGGTCCTTATGTAATGGGGTTTTCATAATGGCTAGGTGAATTGTGGATTTCAAAAAGACCATTTATCCCACTGTATTTGTTTATGTTAGTATAGTGAATTTGGTAGCTTGACATGCATCTCCATGGATCCATTTAGCATGCAGGTAATCAGATTCTTTCTTTTTATCACATCTATCTATAGGCCGGGGAGTCCATTAGTCATCTCATTATTCATTTCAGTTTCTCTTATAGAATATGGTTTTATGTGCATAAAAACATTGGATGAAATTTTGATTATATGTTTTTGTAATTGAGGATTGTATATATTAGTAATTTAGGATACAGTGATCAGATTCCATCTTTATTATTATCAGCTCAGCTTGATTCATATTCTATGTGTGGAAGGAAATAAATGGGGTTGGTTTAAGTGATCATGATCTCTTTTTTTCATTATAGAGATTAGTAAATTAGATAAAATATTATTATTTCATCCAAAATTCAAATGGGATCAATGAATAATAATTTTTCTAAAAAGTTGTTTTGAGATATCCTAGGGTCAATGTCAGGGATAAAAACCATTGGTGGCTAATTCCATTTGATGTATTCCTCCGATAACTTGTTATCTTAATGTTAATACTGGTGGGGTGCCCTCAGGTGTATCGGGACCATTGGGTTGTGGTGGCGTCTCTCACACTTATTGGGGATTCATTGAGGGATGTTTTTATCACATTATTTGTAAAGAGAAGACAATTTATGTTTAATTATAAGATATTATCATGGTGTTCAGGTAAACTATCCCATTTGGATGGTGTTTCATATTGGTGGGATCAGATTCTAGTTTGGCTATGGAATTTCTCAAGGCATACACCACGAATATTGGAGAATCTTGTCATATTGGATTGATTGTATTTCCCATATTGCATATATTATCCATGATGTTAGATATTTTTAAAGTTAATAAAATGAGGTTATTGATGCTCTCTCAAAGAGTGAATTCTTGGACACCAGAAAAAGATATTTCTTTGTTACTCCAATTTTTTTACGGTTTTGGTTGAAGTGAATTATCCTTGTGATTTTGATACAAAAATTGTTAATGTCCCTTGTAATTATTCTTAGATACCTTTATTTTTTGAATAAATATTTAGGATAAGGATTTACTACCTCCAAAACCTTCTGATTAAAATGAAAAATATAAATAAAATCCTTTTTCATTGAAAATTAAACTGTTAAACATAAAGTGTTCTAAACCTTATTTCATATCATGTAACAAATGAATGAATGTTAATATATTATATATTAAAATGTTAAATTTTAAAAATAATGATATTTTAATATATATTAATTTAATAAAATTCATAATCATGTATAATAAATCTATGAAAACAAATCTTATTTGACATTGATTTTTTCTTCACAAAATGTAATAATTTATAATTTATTAAACTGTTTATATTTACTATAGGTTTTAGTCATCAGATACTATTCCTAATTATGATTATGAAATATGATAAAACTCATTTTATATTTCTAATATGAGGGATATATGATATCATGATGTATATTTATTAATGAAAAATAAAAATCAAAATCACATCTTGTTACTAGTCAATGGATTTCTGAATATAGAGGTGAAGATTAAGTTTCAATAGTTTTGGAGGGAAATTTGGTGCACCCAATTGGAGAATTATATATTTGTAACTTAATATTCAAATAATATCTTATAAATACATATAAAAGTGACTTGAAATTAGGATCCATGTTTTCCAAATAAATCGGTTGTTACTATGGTGAAGATGTTTGGGAGAATCAATCATATAATTACTTCAAGAGTAGTAATTTGTAATCACTTATAACTCAATATTTTCTCTTATAGTTATTATCATATAGAAAAAGTGTTTCAAAATTGAAATAGATAATATCCCAAAACCATGTAATTTGTTTTTACATTTTTTCCTTTAATACATAATGTCATTTTTTAATGTTATTATTTTTAGAAAATAAAGGTATCTTTATTGAATACACCATTATTGAGTTCAATAAGAAATTTCAACCTTTATTTTTCACTTAAATATTAGAGTGTGGGATGTACTTAATTTCTAAAACATGTGGTATAATAGAATGTTATATTCTATAATATTCCATATTTAACCTCTTATATTTTTTAGATTTTATTTTTCTCATTAAATTACAATAAATAATAAACAAAAAACTATTTATATAGTATCATTAAAAGACTATAAAATAGTGAAATTAACATAAAAATAAAATACATCATATTTGATTAATTTTACATAATGTTATCTTAAATACCATTTTTTTATTACTTCATAAAATACCACGAGGAAATACATGATGGAAAATGATTATTTGTAAATCCTAGTAAGGGAATAAGCATGGTAATAAAATATAATGATTAAGTCAATAGAAGTGACTTGACATCATAAAATATGAGGCTCATATATAATCACATGGAATAATGATACATTAAATTTACTCAAATTTTTATGGAATAATGAAAATGTTGAAACAACATAAATCAAAACTTTATAAGAACATGTTAAAATATGATGTCAAGTAAACATATAATTATGTGTTAGGGTAACTGCTAATTCCCTATATATTGTATCGATTGAGATGCTAAAATTACAAAATTAATTGGGGTAAACTATAATTCTTATACCACTAACATTAATTTTATATATATTCATATGTATCCCACATATGAAAATAATTCATAAGATAAATCATAGTAAAAACATATTAAAAGTAAATTTGTTACATAAATTTGTACTATAACATAAAGAAGTAGAAAAACAAATGTATTCCCATGAAATAATGGATTAAGAATTTATTAGACATTAATAAATTAATAGTGAATAATAAATCATAAAAATTAAGTCCACACGAAGTGATGACAGAAAATGATAGGGAAGTAAATTTTTAAATGAACATTTAATTCATGGTTTTATAAAAAAGGATAAAGTGTCATTAAGAATGGAAGATGAAAAATAGTTTTCTTAAAACTATAGTTGGACAAAATATAGTTCCCTAAAATAGTGAATATTTTATATAACTAAATAATTCTAAAATCTTTATACATAGTGCTGTATGAAAATGAATGAGAATTTGATTAATTCCATCTAAAACTAGATTTCATAAAAGATGGAATTGAGAAGGGAACATGAAGAAAAAGTATTACCTAAAAATGATATATATGTAATGAACATAAACATATAATATTGAAAAATTATATGAGAATAATATAGAGTTAAAGGGAGAAAAAATGAGAATTCTTAACCCATAGATAATGATGGGGTTCATAAAATTCCATATATCAACTAGTTGACTCTTTTGGTAAGATCACCAAACATTATTTAAAATGAAATTAACATCTTTACTTATTTTATATAGAACCCTTTGAATATATAATTCAATTATGTTTACTTTTTATAACATTTTATAATAATTTAATTGTAATATTATGATAATGTTCACATCGAAAGGTTGATTATTACATTCTTTGAATGTAGTATTGCGTTATTGGTATTTATAAATTACATTTTAAAATTTGGATATAACATAAAATGTGTAATGTAATGAGATTAATTTGTCTATAAGTGTTTATATAGTCCCAAATAACTATATTTGTCCTAATATTATATAGATCAATTTATTATAAATGTTAATTTTACAATATTAGTTCATTTTTGTGTTTTTTCCGACCATAATGAACTTATTTAGTTTTATTTCACCTAATGACTAATTATCCACTCCAAAATATCCTAAAATATTAAAAATATTATTTATATCAATTTTATTCATAATTTGTTTTTTAAAAATTAGTTGTGAATGAAATGGGGAAAATTGAAATATGTTGTTCAAGGAGGTGGTGAATCAACCATAATAGAAATTTCATTTTCAATCATGACTATATTGATAGGAGAGAGGTGATGTAAATCAAATTATTATAATGAAACTTTTTCATATTAATAATACATATATTATAATACACTTATGTATAGAGTATAATTTTAATAGGAAATATAAAAAAAATAAATAAATAATGTTATGTTGGGAACATAACTTTTTCATTTGGATGTTCACTCATGGGAGACACCTTAAGGACACATGGATAAGTCTTTTGAGGATAAAACATATTATAAGAAGTGGGAGGATATTTTAATAGATAATTGGTTATAATTTCAATGAGCTAATGAGTTTTTATATTTATGATTAAAGGGAAGAGGTCGATGGTTTTTATAATTGGAGCAGTGGTGTGTTTTGGAATAAAATAATTATTAGTTTATTATTTTTTATCAGGAATATAATGGGGGATTATTATTGAGGAAATGTACGGTAATTGGTTCTTGTGAGACTGAGATAATGGGTTTCTACATCATCCCATATATAATCATTCATGTATTTAAATCATATTATAAAATACACAATTTTTTATATTTAACTATTCACTAAAAATTATTTTTTAAAAAAATACTAAAAAATAATCCTATATTAATTAATAAATATTAATTTAAAAAATTATATTAAATTTGGAAGACCTATTTTATAAATATATGAAATTGAATTTATAAATAAATTCTTTTTTGGTCGAAAAACTCTATCATTTATTACAAAACTAGTTTTCTCAATATTTGAATAATTATGTGAGATTTAATAAAATTTTATATTCATTAATAAAAATAGATAGTGTTTTATAATATCATTTTTCAGAATTATCAATTTACAATAAATATTTATTTTAGTGAAATTTGAAAAAAATAGTTTACTATGAATTATAATTATTATTTTCCAGTGTCAAAAAATTATTTCAATATTTTAACAGCATTTTTTAATTACGTTATGATATAAATTACACATATTTTTACTTCATTAGTTCAATAAGTATTGTTTTCATTTTCCATTGTTCTTATTTATATTCAAATTTTTTACTATTCATAACGGTAAAATTGCTATTCCTGATAGAAATGTTACCATTCCAAAGGTCATATTATTTTCTATAAATACATCATAATTCTTCAATTCATCATTCAGTTACATTACTAGTATGTTTCCGTATTGTATGTTTTAAAAATATAGATTCCTTTAACAATGTTTTGTATCATTTTTATAGTGTTCTTTTTGGGTATGCTGATATTAGGAGATTGAGATGACATAAATTTTCTTATTCTACTTATATTATTTATTCATGTTTTTATCCCATTATAATTATGCCCATTTTTTGGGATTAATTATTGATTAAATAGAACAATCTATAATAATAAAATTATTTGTTATCAATTTTATTTGTGTCTCATGTGTTTTATCAAATACAATATAACTGGATGTGACACACATTTTTACATAGAATGTAAATTTTATATATAGTACTTATATAGTTAAATTCGTCCCCCTTTATATTTTTTCCATATAATTTTAAATAAATACACTAAGGTGAAAAATCCAAGAACATCAATTTCACCACTTCCTAAGGTTCCCATGTAGCCACATAGAATTTATTGTTCATTGAATGTACTTTGACAAAGTATGTTATCTTATTATTTCGAACATTTTCTCTACATTCCTTGATCATCACTGGATTTTCCTGATACAAGATATAATTCTCCAATTATACAACCATTGGAAATATTATATGTGATTTACAGGGCATGTACTACCAAATGAGGGAGATATAGAACATATAATACACAAGAGATAGGTTTTGTGGGAGTTTTAGTCAATATGACACAACTCTGACAGGATCCAAAATCTCATAAGTTCCAACCTATCTAATGCATATATTTTAGTTTTCCCCAAACCACATGATTATATTATATATATATATATGTATGTATGTATGAAAACATTTTATAAATGCTAAAACTATTGGTCTCATCGATGGCCATCTACATAACTCTCCTAAAATCTTTGAGCTACTATGATGAGTTACTAATTTTTTTAATAGTTATACCATTTCATAAAAGATTTCAGGTCCCCAAAACATTTGTTCACTATCTCCATAATTACATATGGATATTCAACATATCATCCCATAAAGGGATTCAAATGGATCCATTTGAATGATTATGTACAATATATTATTTATGATATCTCAACTATAGGAAGTTGTTGATCCCAAGATTTTTTTATTGTTCACCGAGGATGTTATGTTTACATGCATATGTTTCAAGATTGGTTTTTTGAAAAAAAATCACTCATGAGGTTTTATGATATTATAAATATCAACCATGTTCTCTGATCATGATATAGAAGTATCTTCAATTTTGATGTGGGCCTCAAATCTCAATCCTAAACAAATGATAGTTGTTTTAAATACAACATTCTGACTTTATTGAGGTATATTTTTTCATGTTTATTGTGTGTGAATTCTCTTTAATATTTTTATAGGATTTTAATTTTCATTAGATAATCTACCACACACCATCTATGATTTAGTCCTTCGGATATCTTCAGAACCCCCATGATAAAATCCATAGCAATTTTCTTCTATTTCATTGAAGGTATGGATAATGATTTCATCAGTCACATGTTTTTTTGTCTTTACAACTTCACATTGTATAATACTAGGAACTTCTATGTATGTTATTTAATCCCCATTTTCATATTTTTGAATTTTTAGTTCTCTATGAGGTCTTTATACATATTTTTTCCCATGGTGTGTGGAGAATATAGTGATTTATGAATCATTTAATAGATATTTATTTATATCAAGATCAAATTGTATACATAGTAATGTTACAAATCAACAAACACATTTAACCTACTTTATGTCTATGTAATAATCCATTATTACAACATCCATCATTTTTTAAATAGCACGTAAAAACATTTAGATTCATAAATCCTTTCCAAAATGGATGGTTGACAGATTATTTGTGAATGGAAGGATGATGTTCCATCATTAATGAATGCCACGATCATCTTTTGTATGCGTATGCATGTAAGATCCTAGTTTATCAACATAAGGGATAATGTTGCAGGATATTCATTATAGATATAAACCTATACTCTATTTTTCATTAATAAATACTGGTGGATTGATCATTTTAAGTCATTTATCATCTCTAACTAAATTTATTGGTAGTTATTGATCCCCTTAAATGTCAATATATACTTTTTTATTTTAATATATATATATATATATATCATTTTTACCTATAATGATAATTTTGATAAATATTCAATGGGTATATTACATCAACAAAATCATGATCATGCATTGGATAATTCTAATCATGGATCATAAATAATCAAGAGACAAATATTATCAATTTATATTTTTTCATGATCTGGCATTAGAATCCCATACTAGAAGTATCACTATAGATCAAAAAAATTTCTCCAATATAGGGTAATGTGAGTATTGTTAGCATGACCAACATCTTCTTTGGTTTCTTTGTTATTTTTCCACATTCTTATATCAAGAGGATATTTACTCTATTTTACATTTAAATATTTATATGTTTTGAAAATAATTATGTTTGTTCTTTAATCACATTTTCCATTGATGTATCTATATATATCTTTGTACTTATCATAAAATTCCAAAGGAATGTTACATTCTCTATAAAAAATACATATTTAATGAGTTTAAATAGGATAATTATTTATTAAAAATATCTATACTTTTTTTAATGTAAGACATCGTAATATCCTAATTCCACATCATAAGAAAAATACATACCAACCGAATATCAAAATTTGAAAAATAATGGGTCTCAGGAATAATATTGAACTAGTCATAGATCTATGTAAATGTATAATATTTCATTATCATGACATTTTTGGTGTTGAAGATAATAAATGATTTAGGAAATTGATGCATTATTCTTCTAACAAAGAAGAGCGTTACACCTCATGGTGAAGCACTAAGGCCTATTAACCACTTATTAAAATTATCTTGATGTTACATTTATAGTTCTTACATTATTACAAGGTATATTCTATTGAGGGTTTTGTATATTAGGGGAGATCTAGGAATAATTTATACTGAGAACTCAACCACTAAGTCTTGGGGAATAATAGAAAACTCTTTTAGTAATACATTATCATACACCTACATAATTTTATATCTTCAAGGATAATCCACTCTATTTCATCAATATTAAAATCATGGTATTCTTTCTCAAAAGAAATTATTATCCGTTCATGAGGATTGGTTTTAATAGGGATTCATCCTCCTACTTACATAGTTTTAAAATTGAATATTTATTCAATATGTGGAAGGTTATTTCATTTCCATGGATGTTGATGTGAGCTCCATATAAATAAATCCTATTCATAACCATCATTACATAAAAATGTTGAAAATGGGGTATTAAATGGTTTTCCAGGAAATTCATAAAAAAAAAATAATTACTCAGGAGTAGTTATATACTTGAGATGAAATAAATGAACCTCTTTCTCTTTTAATAGATAAGCCAACCTATATGATTTAGGTGGGTTTTGAATAGTTCCTCTAAACATTCATGATATTAATGAAAATTTGGAATTATAATCAATTAATATATTTTTTATTCTTGAATGAATAATCTACATTCCTTCTACCAATTCTTTGTTAGATCAACCTCAATCGTACTGACAACATAAGTTCAGGTATTATCTCTACTTTCTACTATTTGTTCTTCTTGGTTATCTACAACAACCAAAGGATTAATGAATTGAATAGAATAGTTTCCATGTTCCTTATAGTTAGAACTTTTAACCATGGGGAAATGGTTAAACTGAAATAGATTTTATTGTATCACATTTTTAGTCTTTCTTATATCCCTTACGATTATTATTATTATTTTCCCTCCCATTCCACATGTGAAGAATCTTGTTATTCCATTAATTTTTTTATATATTTCTTCCAACACCTACAACATGTGGGTAGGTTTTTTCTCTTTCCATTGATAAATTTATCCACCAATACAATAGAATTAAAATCAAATTTCTTCTACTTATATCATGTCCCAAAAAAACATAAAAAATCATTAATATCTATATTTTATTTGAGGGTACAATGGACAATTTTATCATAGCTCTCAAGTTCATTAATCACCATGTTTTTTGGAATCAACATTAGTCTATTAAAGAAGAAATCAATATTACTATTGAGTTCAATGAGAAATATGGAGGCATACCTAGAAATCATTTTTATATTCACCTCCTATATCATGATAAATGCATCCTCCTTTTCCTTAATTCCATGGAAACCCCTCTATATCTTATTACAAAGTGTGAGAGGAAAATATTTACAGCCAAATAATTTTTTTGAATCCTTCCAACTCTATTGATTTTATATATTCAATGGTATTCATATTCTTGGTCAATGTTAACGATGGATAGGATTCTACCAATAACAGATAAAAGGGATTTATGATCCTCTCTTGATAAATGATTTGGATGACTGAGAATGTATTATCAACAGAATTAATAATTTATTCCACGATTAGGGGATCATATGATCCACTAAAAGTGGTAGGCATATTTTGTAAAATGGACTCATCCAAAACATGTTTCTTCTTATTATAATGATGGTTTTGTATATGATTTATTTTTTATTCATAAATTGATATTCCTTTAAATGTAATGTTATAAATTTCTAAAAATCCACTCCAATAACATTAGGTATTTATTTTTGGAAATAACCAAATTTTATTATTGTATATGTTATTGTAACTATTGCTTATATTTCAAATCATTATGTAAAATGATGAGAAATAAGGTATGAGAATAATCAAATAAATAAAAATATAAAATGGAATGAATAAACATATATAGAATAATTCATAAATGATGTATATACCCTAACAAAAAAATTCTATGTCAAAATCCATGTTATCCATCATAATCATATTATTATATTCTATTACTTAACCAATTAAATATGAGAATCCATGATAAAGGTCTACTACGATATTTTGAATCATCCAATGCACATCCAATATGGTGTCAAAAGAGGTCTTATGTAAGGCTCCTCTATTATTCATTTAGTAAAGATAACTTTTTTACCCAATCGATCATTTTCATAGTTAATACTTCTAGGTTTTTTTTAATGTCTATACCCACTTCTATGTATCTATATAGGTATTTCATTCTTATCACACCACACACTCATTAATATAAGAAACATATATCATTTTAAAACACTTATAATTATAAGTAGGGTTTTTATAATATAGTAAATGAAATAAGAAATAATTTTCTTGTTTAATAATATGAATTAGATAGTCATGTTCACTATACAAATATTAAATATTTTTTAAAAAATTAAAAAGAAATAGTTTTAATAAAAATTTATTTGATTAAATGTTTGAATTAAAAGTTTAATTTAAAAAATTTTTAATTTCAATTTTAAAAAATAAATATAATTTTCTAAATAAGACTATCAAAATAAAATTAAGGTGATGTTTGAGTATTTTTTTGAAAATAATGTTTTTTTAGAAATAGTAAAAAATAGTGATTTCTATAAAAATGATTGTTTTAAATAAAATTGGAAATTAAAATGACCCGTTATGTTTTGAATATGATTTAAGGTAAAAATATTAATAATTAGGTGTAATTATTCTATTTAAAATCTTGTTAATAAAGTTCATATTGTATATTATTAAATTTGTATTATTTAGGGTAAATCTTTGATTTTTATAAAAAATGTTTTAAAGTACCTAATGATTCTCTATTTTAATTAATAAAAAAACAATATTAATGAATTATTTAAATTAAATTTATATATTAAATATATATATACATGTATTTTAATTTATATATATATAATAAATATTACAAGTCATATATTTAATATAAAATCAACTTTTTCTAGAAAAATATACTTCTTGAAAAATAATTTTTTCCTTCCCCTTTATAGGTTTAATTTTAAATTATATTATAAATATTATGTAAATTGAATTTATTTAAATCGAATAAATATATGGAATAAAAATAATTTATATTTTTTAATAATTATATCTTAAATTTTTACCATAATTAATAATGAAATAGTAAGAACTAATTACTATGGTTAATGTAGAAACATATTTGTTAGGGGATAAACAAAAAATATATGGGTTAAAGGGACCAAGAACCATGTATAAAATATAATATATGTCCATATTTAAACATTATAATTCATACTCCATGATAATAGTCTTTCATTGGCTTTTGGAATGGAAAAAACATGGATACGACATTTCCATAAAAAAACTAAAAATATGCCACTTAACTCATTAATAAAAGGTCACATTGTAAAGAACTGACCCTAGTTTCCTAGAGATTATGCCTTATTACATTACATTGGAATGATTATAAGAATGTTTTATGCTAATGAAATGAATAATTTTATAGATTTGGAATCCAGAGATAAAAATAAGTTCCATATTACAACTTGAAATGAAATAAATATAAAAGTTTTATTTGGAACATCCACAACTGTAACTTTATCCCCAAAATTCATTCATAATACCCCTCTTTGAATTCTGGGGAAATAATAAAACATTAGAAAATGGGTGACCTTGAAAGCTAATTAAGGGTAAAAAATACAGAAAAAATCATCATAAACATAAACGTTAGGCATGGTAAATAACTAAAAATAGATGCGTTTTAAAAAATAAAGTTGAACATAATTTAGCCAGAATAAGAGCTGAATATATAATTGCATAATAAAACATAATAATGGGTATTCTACTACTAGAATAACTACATTGATTATCAAATTTCCGAGTTTCATAATGAGGGAATGCATAATGTAGTACATCATAACCATACCATCAAGGCCTAATACCAAGACAATAAATATCCATTTTGTCGACACCTAATGCCAAGACCATAGTTTGTCTCATGAGTCTTACTAATGCACCAAGGGGATATAGAGGGCCCCACACAACACATAATAATTCTAAATAATTCCTTATATGAATGGGGATAAACATAAACAACATATACATCTATATTGAAACTAACATGTGAAATGTAAATAACTTTCCCTGAATATTAAGCATAATCACTACCATTACGATTAAATTGGGGAATGGTTTTATGAAATCACATCCATATTCAAACTATTCATAAAACATTAAATTAAATATGGTATATTATATCTTAAAATATTAATCCTAATAATACTTAATAATGAACATGTTTTGTGAAATAGATGAAGACACTCTTCTAAAATCATTGACTAATTCTTGAGATAAATACTCTTTTATTTGAAAAAAGAAATGTTATTTTCCAAAGCCCCAATATAATACCAATATTGAATTAATATAGTATTTTAATATTAAAATTAGTGATTTTTCAAAACGTAGGGTTTCAAGAAAAAAATTATTGAATGGCCTTGACAATACGTAAGAATTTGATAATTTCCCATGAATCGGGCTTGTATTTCAGGAATAATTTTTTCAAAGATGCTTTTAAATAATTTAACTCCTCATAAATGAAGGTAGATTTCTAGTTGGTTCACATATATAGAAAATTCACATAGAATATTTTAGGGGTATATATGAATTTATAATAATTTGACAGAGGTATGTATAGAATAAGAGTAACCCAAATGAAAATAAGGGTTTCTGTAGAAAACCCATACCACTTTATAATTAATCAATTTGTATGCCCCGTAATTAATAATCCTAAAATGATAATTTTAATATCATGAAAAATAAATAAATTAATGATATGATACTTAAATGGCCAGTATACATACACCATAAACAAGTAATGGCGGTGATTAAGGAATATCTCACAAAAAATGGAAATGAGATAAGGAACCCCAAACCTTAAGTCCGAAAGTGTTCGTCACGTGATCTTAGTGGCATGAATAATAAAAATTTGGATCATCAAGTAATGATTCCAAAACCTATTAGAAATTTAATTGATTTATTATAACCTTATTAGGTTCATTCATTTCCTTTGGATGGGTTAATAGATTAAATTTCATTATTTTTAGTGTTTCCTTCTATGGTTTTCATGATCAGTTTACATATATTCATGTATGGATAAACAAATAGAAAGAGATTGGTTCTCCAGAATAGAATTTTTATGGTATTAGTGAACAAAAAAATATTACATGGTTCTAAAATTTATTTGGTTACTATGTGTGAAGATGAATCATTATATGAAACATTAATGACAAGTGTTTTGGTTAATTGGCAGTTTTTTGATCGCAGAGAACTCATTTGGACTTATAAATTATTATAATTTGTAAATGGATTCCAGAATCTAACATAAGTTATTATACATATATTATTGAATATTTAAGCCTTAAAAATGGATTCATGAACTTAATTGAAAATGATAACAGATATTTAAAACATGTCGTCCTTGAATGTGAGAAATTAACACATCTCAGATGGTGTTTTCATTCATAATATAAAATAATTGGAAAAGAGATAAGATGAAGAATTATCCCTTTATCATAAATTTTTTTAGTAAATTTAATATACTAAAATCATAACAACATTTTGATTAAAGTATGTGAGGAATAAAAAGGTAACAATGGAACTTGAAAAGAAAGTAAAAGAATTGAAAAGTGGAATGTACCTCTTGAAATAATCTTCCTTGAGAGCCTCTTTAAGGGAGCTGTTTTGGCCATTTTATGAGATAATGGTCTTATGTAAGTGTGGGAGGATATTTGGTGGATATTTGGGAAGAATATAAACAAGAAACAAGTCTTTATTAGAGTGAAGAGAAGAGAGAGTGAGGGGGGGTTAATGTTGAGGAGAGGAGGGTTTTCCCATTTTTTTAATCATTATTTTATTATTTTTATGAATACAACCAATAGTGTTAATTATTGTGATCCAAAACTATAATAATTGAATGGTATTTCTAACCAATGGTCAATTACATAATCCATGACTCAAGTATTATGCATAAATTGACTTCTTTATCATATTTTGAGAATTATCAAATTTCACAACTCCCCAAAAATTCATGTATTTTAGAAAAATCGCAAAAAAATTATGATAAATTTTTTTTTACACGTAGAATAAAAATATAAAATCCATTTTACCAAAATAATTTTATAAATAATGGAAATTTACATTTTAAATAAAATCATTATTTACTTGAAAAATATATATTCAAATTTAAAACTGATTTTGTAATACATTCAAAAATAAAATAAGGACTTATTAAATTGCCTTAAAATTATTGGAAAAAAATATTTATTTAGTAATAAATTTTAAGAAAATTAATTTTCTTTTAAATAAATTTATTAATTTAAAATTTTAATTAAATTTTTATTACTCCCAAAAATACCAACATTTAATTATTATTACTGAAATACTCAATTACATTTGTAAGGTGTTTAAATATTATTTATGCCTTCTTGGGCTTTGTTAATATTCATAAGAGTCATATTAATATTAATAAGGGTCTATTACTTTTCATAAGTGTAAAGTAACTATTCACCAAAAATGTAAGTTGATCTTATTGGATTCTAAATATCCTACTGAATGCAACTATATATGTCAGTTTTTTGAAATTAAAAACATAGAGGTGGTGGAATTATTTTTACCATAAGGGTTATAAGATAGTGGTGTTTTTTGGAGGCTCAGTGTTTCATTATTTTATTTATAAATTTTTGGGGTGTTACATTCTTTGATTCTTACCAATTTTCATCCTCAAAATTATAAGAATGTTACCTCACAAAAAGATTTGGGTTATTCTTGATCATAGGCTCCTCAGGATCAAATGTTGCCTCCTCTCTTTTATCATTTTTCCAAATTATATTTACCAGTCGAGACATCCGATTCCTCAACAATTTTTCATTAGTGTCCAGAATATGTATAGGATTTTCACAGTACGATAGGTTCAGTTTCAATTCTATGCCTTTAGAAGTGAGGACATATGTTATAATTGTCATATACTTGCTCAACAACGAGACATGGAATACATTGGGGACTTTATATAGGCTAGGCGGCATAGCCAAATGATATGAAACAACTCCAATTATCTCCTATATTTTAAAAGGGTGTATGTACCAAGGGCAGTGTTCCCATTTCTTTGCAAATCTTATGACACCCTTCCTTGGAGGTACTTTTATGAAAACATGATATCCCACAAGATATTCAAAAAACATCCTTCTATTATCATTATATCTATTTTTTCTACATAGAGATTCTTTGATATGGCCTTGAGTAGCCTTTACCTTTGCTGTTGTTTCCTCCATAAGCTCTATGCCCACTGGCTTCCTTTCACCAACTGCATCCCAAAAAGGTGGTGTATGACATCTCTTATTGTATAATGCTATATATTGTGTCATTTTAATAATGTAATAGAAACCATTCTTGTAGAAAAACTCCACTAATGGTAAATACTGACCCACATACCTTGAAAGTCATGTGGACATTATATCAACATGTTTTCTGCACTTTGGATTATCCTATCTGATTTCCTGCCTGTTTGAGGATGATATGCAGTACTCGAACGAAGCTCATTATCCAAATCATTCAGAATAATTTTCTAGAATATCAAGGTAAACTGAGGATCATGATCAGAAAATATTGAAAGAGGTTCCCCATGAAGTCATACAACTTCATTGATATATATTTGTGCAAACCACTCAAGTGAAAAATCCCCCCTTAAAGTAGGGAGAAGTGCATATTTTTTAAGTCGATAAATTATTACCCACATTGCATCATTCATACTTGGGGTTCTGGGTAATCTACTAAAACAATCCATGGTGTGGTCACCACTTTTTAATGTAGTAATAGGTAAAGGATTCATCACTTATCTAGGAGTATGTCTTTATGCCTTCACTTTTTTTACAAACTAAGCATCTTGATATATAATCATAAATTTCATACTTCGTGTTGTCCCACTAGAAATGTTTCTTCAAATAACTATAAATTTTAGTGCTTTCATGGTGTATTGAGAAATTCGAGCTATGGGCATCATTCAATAACTACCTTTTCTTCTCGGTTATAGAGGGAACACATAGCCTCATCCCAAATTTCAGAATCCATCATCACATACGATTTTATCCAACATCACATCTTTCACAACATTAAATTTCTTTTGAAGGATCTCATCCCCATGTTAAGATATTTTAATCATTTTAATAATTATTTTTGGGTAGAAAATATAAAAAGTAATAATGTTTCAACTTGTTTGATAATTTTCATGTCCATCCTTATTATATCCCTTAATACAGGATCCCTTTCAATCCTCAATTTGTTAAAAACTCCATGCTAACTCCTACTTAATGCATAAGCCACCAAATTTTCCTTTCCTAGGTGGTAGTGTGTAGAATAATCATAAAACTTGAGTAGTTTGTTCCATCTCCCTTGCCTCATTTTAAGTTTTTTCTATGAGAAGATATACATCAGACTCTTGAGATCCGTATATATCTCACATATTTAACCATAAATATTGTGTCTCTATATTTTTTGAGTAAATATCACAGTAGCTAAAACAAGATCATGAGTATGAATGTTTCTTTCATGATATTTTAACTGCATTGATGCATAAGAAATATCTCCATAATTATGAAAAAGGACACAACCCAGTCCTTTCTTGGATTCATCATTATAGATTATAAACCAATCATTCCCGAATGCTAGGTTTAGGATTAGAGCATTCACTAATCTCCTCTTCAATTATTCAAAATAGTCCCCACATAATTTTTCCATACAAACATAAACCATTTACATGTAACCTTTGTAATGGCCCGGACCTATCCGGTCCATTACTTTGTGGAATTTTGGTGTTGGAGGTGTTCCGGGGGGCCAAGGGGACTTATCCCCAACACTTTGCCAATTTTCCAGTTCTGTGAACAGTGATTCCAGTTTTATGAATAGTAACAGATCAGTTTCACATATCAGTTTCACATATCGGTGTGACAGATCAGTTTCACAGATCAGTTTCACAGATCGGTGTGACAGATCAGTTTCACAGATCAGTTTCACTGATCGGTGTGACAGATCAGTTTCACAGATCGGTGTGACAGATCAGTTTCACAGATCAGTTTCACAGATCGATGTGAAAGATTAGTTTCACAGATCGGTGTGACAGATCAGTTTCACAGATCAGTTTCACAGATCGGTGTGACAGATCAGTTTCACAGATCAGTTTCACAGATCAGTGTGACAGATCAGTTTCACAGATCAGTTTCACAGATCGGTGTGACAGATCAGTTTCACAGATCAGTTTCACAGATCGGTGGGACAGATCAGTTTCACAGATCAGTTTCACAGATCGATGTGACAGATCATTTTCACAGATCGGTTTCACAGATCGGTGTGAGAGATCAGTTTCACAGATCCGTTTCACAGATCGGTGTGACAGATCAGTTTCACAGATCAGTTTCACAGATCAGTTTCACAGATCAGTTTCACTGATCGGTGTGATAGATCAGTTTCAGAGATCAGTTTCACAGATCGGTGTGACAGATCAGTTTCACAGATCAGTTTCACAGATCGGTTTCACAGATCGGTTTCATGTACAGTAACGGTGGGTGAACAGTGTTTCCAGACTCCTACAGTTTTGCCCCTTTTTATGTTTCCTTTGACATAAAATACATTTAAAGCCTTATTTTAAGGGATCTTAAGGCCGATTCAAATGCCATAAATCCTTTATTAATTAATCCTAAGGCTTGGAATGTTTTACTTGGTCAAACCGCATGGGTTAATGCGATCCGTTTTTAATGGAGAATTAACCGGATCTTAAACTGTCGCCCCATTTAATCTTAAAAAGGGACGAGATATCATTCTCCCTTGTTCTTTCTCTTTGTTCTTGGTTAAGAGGCACTAGAACCTTTCAATCCTTTCCGTAGGAGTTTCTCAACCAATCTTTACTCCTAGGATTGGTTTTGCTCTATTTTGGATACAACCGAGCCCTGTCGATCAATCTTCGATATAAGGTATGTTGTATCGTCGTTCTTTTAGGTTCATCTTCTCCTATCATCCTTTCAATAATTATACCATTTATTCTCCAAGATTCTAATGGGTTTTCTTGGGGTTGGTTGGTACTGTCGTACCGCAGCATCCTCCGGTGGATGCAGTTGTCGCGAGGGGAGGATCGTGACCTTTTGTGTGGATAAAGAACGTGAGGAACTGTTTGAGGTAGGGGATTCATGGCTTCTCTAATTGTGTATGTGCAATCGTAGAATTAGCATGATTTATTCCTTTGGATCACAATGAAATTGACCTAATTAAATACTTGAACTGGATTAAAAGAATTGGTTGATCGCATGTTGTTTCTTTATACCGTGATAACAGTTTGCCTCATGTTTTCCTAGATATAGTGATATCTATGTTTCTTTGATTCATTGTTCGTTCATGATAGAAATTGATAACGAACGTGAAGCCGGAATTAATTGTTAATTAATTGGCTAAAGATAAAGAGGCATGTAAATTAATCTGGTTATTGTCGTTGTTGTAGTTGTTCTAATTTGAGGATACTCAAATTAGAGAAGTAAGCATGGTTATTTAATTGTGATAGCTTACTGATTAGGTATCCATGATTGGAACCTACGAATATAAAATCTGTTAATTCAATATGGATTAGAGAACAGATTATGTGGGAATTTCTAAAAGGGTTCTGAGTTACCCTCTTGTTTGTTAAAGGGCCGAGAGACCATTTTGTGATGTTTGTTTTCCTGCTGCTTGTGCTGTGATGTGAGCCTGGATGGCTGTTGTGATATGTGGAGGCATGGAGACTTGTGGTTGTGGCAGCGGATGATGCCTAGTGTGGCGAGATGCATCGGTTTATGCATATGGGTGTTAGGGAGGACACCAAGGGTGATGGTATGAGATGAATGTGATGGTTTGATGTTGGTGGTTTGGTTTGGTTGTTTATCTGCTTTACTTTTCCCCACTGCTCAAGGCAGCTGGTCTTTCTTACCCTCTTTTCGAAGGAGGAGAAGACACACGGGGTATGCCACGTGCTTTCCTTGTTTAGCCTCTCGATGGAGGATGGGTATATGCTCTTTCTATAGGTGGCAAAGACTCGACGGGTAGTATATCTACTCACCGTGTTGAGCCTCCTTTGTGTTTAGAAGAATAAGATGTTTTTCTAGAATGCCTGGGAATGTGGAAAACTAATTCTGTAAGGAATGTTTGATTAAATGGTGAAAATCCACGGGGATGGAGATGCTGGAATTTAAAGGTGATGTGAATCTTAAAAAGGAGCAATTGTTTTTGAATGTGATGCCATTTCAGTTTAATGTGGAATTATTCATCCTTAATTAATGTTTAAAGAATTAATTAATGTACAGTGGAACTGATAAATGAGAATGGAGTAATCTAATAAAGCTCTTCATTGTTTGTGTGCTTATAGGATACCTAGTCTTAGAAGTAGCAGCCTGGAGTCTGAGAGACGTTAGCTGCAGTTGTACTTAAGACTAGGTAATGCCCATAGTGTGGATGTGAGTTACTTATATATTCTGTACTTTTTGTGTGTCTATACGCTACTCCACCCTGTCGGTAAGGGCAACTGACACCCCGGGGATTCTGAGCCCTGGGGGGGGGGTGTTTTCCCCAACATTCTGATGGGAGGTTGAATGCCTGACTACCCCCTTTGGCCCTGCTCTCTTCTCTTGGTAGATACTTGTGCCATGAGGCACAGTGGTTAGTTACCCCATATATGTGTGTAGAGGGCTGTAATGGCTTGTGGTTATTCACACACATATATTCTGGATATAGTATCCTACGGACTACTATAGGTGTAACGTGTATAGGCTATGATGGCTTGAGGTTCCTTACTCGGAGTATGGGCTGTAATGGCTTGAGGTATTATACCCGACGTATGATACACGTTATGCGAGATGTGGTGGCTCCTGGAAACTACCTGGTTACTTTGGTTGTGAGGACAGTGTGGTGCTTCGCCCAGGTGTCTGCGGGCAAGCCTTTGTGGTGCACGAGGTGCAGATTGTGGAGCTTAGCCCAGGTGTTTGCGGGAAAGCCTTTGGAGAGAGATGCACAGGACGTATGTCGTTGGGGCAAAGCGGCAAACCAGTGGGGAAGTAGCAGCGGGGTACCCTTGATATTCTTTAATATATGCTATATTCTTGTATGCGTTACATGGTGAGAGTATCCATGGTGAGGTTGGGAACATAGTAAACCTGTTTAGATATCGAGTTAGTTTCACTTGTTGTTCACTGGGCTTTAGCATGATTTCTTTACTTTTGCACGAGAGTCTTGGGGAGGATCCTACTGAGTATACTGTTATACTCACCCTATGTACATATAAACTGTTTTTCAGGTCACTTGGAGCAGGTTGGAGATCAAGCGTGTTACTACTAGCTTGTGGTTGGAGGAGGAGGTGTTTGGGCTTGTGGTCACTGCCGTTTTTCTTTCTTTTGGGTACTTTTAGTTTCCCCTTTCAGTTGTAGTACTTTTCATGACATTTCATATATGTACTTGGTTTCCTTTTATATTTCAGTTCTGAGTTGGAGTTGATTGGAGTCTATTCTATCTCTCTCTTCTGCATGTGTTCTTTTAGAGGGTAATGCCTCCCATTTGTATGTTATTATACCCTCGGTGCTAGTCGCCAACCTGGGGCCTACTAGAGGCGGGACTCGGGGGTCATTATCTCCCTTTTCACATTGTCGGCCCAGGAGGGGTACACTTTGTGGGGAGGGGGTCGTGACAGAGTGGTATCAGAGGTCTGGTTGAGGGATAGGATGGAGTTTGGAGTTAGGCACAGGTGAGGATGCATGGGATGGTAGGGAAACGGTGTCATTCATGTTTAGCAAGTGGTGTAAACACTGGAGACCGGCAGAGACATAGGCATTCAGGGCCCCCTATGATCTGTTGCACGGACCTTTAAGTTTACGATGGCTACTAAACAAAGTGATACTGGTTGCAGGGTAGAGACCTAGGAAAGGATCATGAATCATTATTCTTTGCGCCTGTGTTTGAATGGGTAGACCTTGGGATAGGTAACCTAAAATTAATAAAACAAAATAATTAATTAATTAATGTTGAATCTTCCATATTCCAGGATTAGGAGCTATAACGGTTGTTATTTTACAGGTATGGCTCCAGGTCGGCGTCCCCGTCAGGTTTGCGCAGAAGGTGCCCAGCAGGCTGTTCCAGCAGATCGCCGCCGGGTAGAGTTTGACGATGATGACACTTGGAGGAAGACACTCTGAGAGTTTCAGTGCCAGAGTCTACAGAAGTACGAGGGCTCCGTTTCAGATGAAGTCACAGAAGACTGGTTGGAGGAGGTCGAGATAGGCTTCAGTTTGATTCGTGCTCGGAAAGAACACTGGGTGTCCTTGGTTGTGACGATGTTACGTGGAGCAGCGAGACAGTGGCGGTTCTTGTTCCTCGGGGATCGTGAGGAGTCAGCGATCTCATGGGAGGAGTTTCGAGAGAGGTTTAGAATCGAGTTTCTTTCGTCGACTGCGAAGGCGTCCAGTCACCAGGAGCATCTTACCCTTCGACAGGGGAGCTCCAGTGTTCTGGAGTTTGGAATCCGTTTCAGGAACCTTCTACGATATGCTTCAGACCTATTACCAGATGATGAGGCCAGGGCGAGGCATTTCGAGATGGCTTTGCGTCCAGAGATCCAGCGCCAGGTCACCCCATTTATGCTGAAGACATATCTAG
This sequence comes from Viscum album, assembly GCA_963277665.1. Lineage (NCBI taxonomy): Eukaryota > Viridiplantae > Streptophyta > Magnoliopsida > Santalales > Viscaceae > Viscum > Viscum album. Next base: position 126,247,700 of record OY728160.1, read on the forward strand.
TGGTGCTGGCAAGGACATAGGTTGTTGAGAGGACTTTGGCTAGGACCAGATCATCACGAGAGGGGAATCGTCATGATTCCTCACGAAGCAGAGCTGTGGTCTGGGGTTCCCGGTTTTCAGGGCAGAAGAGTTTCCGTTCAACTGGGGGTAGGTACCAGCCCTTTCCATCTCGTTTCTCCGGAGGTAGCAACTCTCAGACCTATGCCAAGGGATCAGGCGCTTGCTTTTCTTGTGGTGGACGTGGTCATCAGCAGCGGGAGTGCCCAAATTTTCAGAGCAGTCATCGTGCACCAGGCGCTCCACTCCAGGTTCCTCCGTTGAGGCAGTTCCAGCCGAGGCAGCAGCAGCAGGTGGCAACAGCTTTAGATCACCAGAGGGTAGATGGAGCAGGCAGAGGACAGCCCCATGACACTCCCTGTCCTCAGAGAGCAGAGCACGGCTGTGGTGGTGGTCGTCATCAGGGTCAGAGAGGCCGTGGAGGTGGTCGTGGTCAGCTTCATGCTCTAGTGTTGCCAGCCCCAGGCGAGCCAGATATCGTTCGAGGTACCCTTTGCTTGTTTTCTACCTTGGTGTATGCCTTGTTTGATTCAGGAGTGACACACTCCTTTATATCCCCTACCCTTTTCCACACTTTGGGACTTGAGGTAGAGAGGATTCCAGTGCCCTTGGCGTTGACTACGCCAGTTGGAGGTCAAGCTAGCTTGTTTGAAGTATGTAGAGACTGTGAGCTAGTGTTGGGGCAACACCGCTCTTGGGGAGATTTTTTATGTTTACAAATACAACCATATGATGTCTTCCTCGGCATGGATTGGTTATATTCGGTGGAGGCTATTGTGGATTGCTACAGGAAGAAGGTCGTTTTCTTTGATGAAGATGGAGAGGAAGTAGTGTTTGTTGGTGAGAGAGATCCTCAGATGAGTCATAGACGAGTTTCATCCTTATCATCCATGATGGCTGGGATGATGCTGAGTTCTTCAGAGGTTCAACAGTTGGCATTTCCTAGAGTCGTAGAGGAGTACCCTGACGTCTTCCCAAAAGAGGTTGTATCCTTACCACCTCGACGAGAGATCGAGTTTGGGATCGAGCTACAGCCAGGAGCGTCTCTTATCTCTATGTCTCTGTATAGGATGGCCCCTTATGAGTTACGAGAGCAACGTATTCAACTCGATGGTCTGTTGTAGTGTGGTTTTGTTCGGCCAAGTGTGTCACCTTGGGGTGCACCAGTTTTGTTTGTGAAAAAGGCTGATGGCAGTTTGCGGTTGTGCATCGATTATCATCGGTTAAACAAAGTGACAATAAAGAACCGCTATCCTCTCCCACGGATTGATGACCTATTCGATCAACTGAAGGGTGAAATTTGGTTTTCAAAGATCGACTTGCGGTCAGGATATCATCAGATGCGTGTACATGATGAGGATATCCCGAAGACTGCTTTCCGCTGTCGTCATGGGCATTATGAGTTTGTTGTAATGCCATTCGGCGTGACAAATGCTCCAGCTGTTTTCATGAGGTTGATGAATGCTGTGTTCCGTGAATTCCTGGACAAGTTTGTTGTGGTTTTCATCGACGACATCCTTGTATACTCCACATCTGAAGAGGAGCATGCAGAGCATCTACGAGCCGTTTTGGGAGTTCTTCGCCAACATCGGTTGTTTGGGAAGTTGTCCAAGTGTGAGTTCTGGGCTCGAGAAGTTCGTTTCTTGGGACATGTTGTGTCACAACCGGGAGTAGCTGTGGATCCTTCAAAGATAGAAGCAGTGGTGTCTTGGCCAGCCCCCAAGACCATGTCAGAGGTGCGAAGTTTCCTTGGTCTCGCAGGCTATTACAGGAGGTTTGTGGCTAATTTCTCCCGAGTTGCGACTCCTCTGACAGCTTTGACCAGGAAGGATCAAGCATTCATATGGACTGATCAGTGTCAGACAGCTTTCGAGTATCTAAAGGAGAAGTTGGTAAGTGCTCCAGTCCTCTGTCTTCCAGCAGAGGGAGTCCAGTTTGATGTTTTCTGTGATGCTTCACATCTGGGGCTAGGCTGTGTTCTCATGCAGCAGAGGTCAGTTGTTTCTTATGGGTCTCGGCAGTTGGGTCCCCATGAACGCAACTATGCCACCCATGATCTTGAGTTGGCAACTGTGGTGTTTTCTCTGAAGTTTTGGAGACATTACCTCATTGGTGAGCACTTTGTGGTTTTCACCGATCATAAGAGTTTGAGGTATGTTTTCTCCCAACGTGACTTGAACTTGAGGCAGCGTCGGTGGATGGAGTTCTTGCAGGAATACGACTTTGAAATATTGTATACACTTGGAAAAGGGAACGTTGTAGCTGATGCACTAAGCCTAAAGTCACGTATTGATGTTGTGTATGAATCTGGTGATTCCTGGAGAGTGATGGAAGAGCTATCAGCTTTGCATCTTGATATGGGAGAAGTTGGGGGAAGATGTTGTCTTTTCCAGATGACGGTGTAGTCATCCCTAATGCAGAAGGTTGAAGAGTCTCAGTTGGGTGATTTAGAGGTGGAAGTTTGGAGAGACAGAGTTGTTTGTGGGGAGGCCCCTGATGGTTGGTCGGAGGATGAACCACACCGAGCGTTGTATCATGGCAGGCTTTTTGTTCCCTTGGCGATGCGCGAGACGATTCTATGAGAGTTCCATAGTTCACCCTTGGCAGTACATCCTGGTGTGACGAAGATGTACCGATCCTTAAGGAGTCAGTTCTGGTGGCCTGGGCTGAAACGTATGGTTGCAGAGTGTGTGTCTCGATGTTTAGTCTGCCAGAAGGTGAAGGCCGAACACCGTGTTCCTGGTGGTCTTCTCCAACACATAGAGATTCCTCAGTGGAAGTGGGAGGACATCTCAATGGACATTGTTACAGGTTTACCTCGAGATCCGGGAGGACATGATGCTATATGGGTGGTAGTGGACCATTTAACTAAATCGGCCCACTTCATAGCAATCAAGGAGTCGATCTCAGTGGAGGTTTTGTCGAGGCAGTATCTGGAGGAGGTTGTGAGGCTTCACGGAGTACCTAGGACGATCATTTCTTATCGAGATCCTCGTTTTACCTCTAGGGTGTGGAGAGGTCTCCAGCATGATTTTGGATCTCAACTATGCCTTAACACTGCTTCTCATCCTCAAACGGATGGTCAGACAGAGCGAACCATCCAGACTATTCATGACATGTTGCTCTCTTGTGTTCTTGATTTTGGAGGTTCATGGAAGAAGCACTTACCTTTGGTAGAGTTCGCTTACAATAATAGTTTTCACTCTACCATTGGCATGGAGCCGTTTGAAGCCTTGTATGGCCGGCAATGCCGTTCTCCATTGTGCTGGACTGGGGTCAGAGAGTCAGCAATTCTCGGACCAGAACTAGTGCATAATAAAACAGAGATGATTCAGGTGATTCATGAGAGGATGAAGACAGCACAAGATCGTGAGAAATCATATGATGATCAAAGAAGGTGACCGTTAGAGTTTAATGTTGGGGATCATGTGTTTCTGAAGGTGACTCCCCGTCGTGGGCAGCGAAGGATTGGTCGCGGAAGTAAGCTTTCTCCCCGTTTTGTTGGGCCTTTCGAGGTGTTAGCTCGTGTTGGAGCTGTGGCATATCGAGTAGCACTTCCCCCTCAGATGAGTCGGATACATGATGTTTTCCATGTATCACAGCTCTGTCTTTATCTTCATGATGAATCTCATGTTATCGATTGGGGAGAGATCGATATTGATGATGATGCAACCTTCGAGGAGCGACCCGTGGAGATCCAAGACCGCAAGGAGAAGGTGTTGCGTGGGCGTTCTATCCCCTTAGTTCGTGTCTTGTAGAAACACGGTGGCATGGAGGAGAGTACCTGGGAGCGTGAGTCACAGATACGTGCTCAGTACCCAGAGTTGTTCAATGTTTAACTCCTTTCATGTAATGATGTTTCCTCTCTGGTTAGATCTTTCATGTTTTATTTATGTACCTTTGATGTGATGTTATGTTTGAATTGTTTGGGTATGGATTGTTTGTTCCCATACTCCCGGATGTCGTAGTTTTGTTCCAGATTTCGAACAACTCATGGTGGTTTTCCCCTGAGAGGTATCTTATGGGGTGGTTGTTCGGACCCCTCTTTTCTTCTGGGTTGGTTTTTAATTCTCGAGGATGAGAATGTTTTGAGAGGTATCTAATGTAATGGCCCGGAACTCTCCGGTCCATTACTTTGTGGAATTTTGGTGTTGGAGGTGTTCCGGGAGGCCAAGGGGACTTATCCCCAACACTTTGCCAATTTTCCAGTTCTGTGAACAGTGTTTCCAGTTTTATGAATAGTAACAGATTGGTTTCACAGATCAGTTTCACAGATCGGTGTGACAGATCAGTTTCACATATCAGTTTCACAGATCGGTGTGACAGATCAGTTTCACAGATCAGTTTCACAGATCGGTGTGACAGATCAGTTTCACAGATTGGTGTGACAGATCAGTTTCACAGATCGGTGTGACAGATCAGTTTCACAGATCAGTTTCACAGATCGGTGTGACAGATCAGTTTCACAGATCAGTTTCACAGATCGGTGTGACAGATCGGTTTCACAGATCAGTTTCATAGATCAGTGTGACAGATCAGTTTCACAGATCAGTTTCACAGATCGGTGTGACAGATCAGTTTCACAGATCAGTTTCACAGATCGGTGTGACAGATCAGTTTCAGAGATCGGTTTCACAGATCGGTGTGACAGATCAGTTTCATAGATCGGTTTCACAGATCGGTGTGACAGATCAGTTTCACAGATCAGTGTCACAGATCAGTTTCATAGATCAGTTTCACATATCGGTGTGACAGATCAGTTTCACAGATCAGTTTCACAGATCGGTGTGACAGATCAGTTTCAGAGATCGGTTTCACAGATCGGTGTGACAGATCAGTTTCACAGATCAGTTTCACAGATCAGTGTGACAGATCAGTTTCACAGATCCGTTTCACAGATCGGTGTGACAGATCAGTTTCACAGATCGGTGTGACAGATCAGTTTCACAGATCAGTTTCACAGATCGGTTTCACAGATCGGTTTCATGTACAGTAACGGTGGGTGAACAATGTTTCCAGACTCCTATAGTTTTGCCCCTTTTTACATTTTCTTTGACGTAAAATACATTTAAAGCCTTATTTTAAGGGCTCTTAATGCCAATTCAAATGCCATAAATCCTTTATTAATTATTCCTAAGGCTTGGAATGTTTTACTTGGTCAAACCGCGTGGGTTAATGCGATCCGTTTTAAATGGAGAATTAACCGGATCTTAAACTGTCACCCCATTTAATCTTAAAAAGGGACGAGATATCATTCTCCCTTGTTCATTCTCTTTGTTCTTGGTTAAGAGGCACTAGAACCTTTCAATCCTTTCTGTAGGAGTTTCTCAATCAATCATTACTCCTAGGATTTGTTTTTCTCTGTTTTGGATACAACCGAGCCCTGTCGATCAATCTTCGATATAAGGTATGTTGTATCGTCGTTCTTTGAGGTTCATCTTCTCCTATCCTCCTTTCAATAATTATACCATGTATTCTCCACGATTCTAATGGGTTTTCTTGGGGTTGGTTGGTACTGTCGTACCGCAGCATCCTCCGGTGGATGCAGTTGTCGCGAGGGGAGGATTGTGACCTGTTGTGTGGATAAAGAACGTGAGGAACTGTTTGAGGTAGGAGATTCATGGCTTCTCTAATTGTGTATGTGCAATCGTAGAATTAGCATGATTTATTCCTTTGGATCACAATGAAATTGACCTAATTAAATACTTGAACCGGATTAAAAGAATTGGTTGATCGCATGTTGTTGCTTTATACCGTGATGACGGTTTGCCTCATGTTTTCCTAGATATAGTGATATCTATGTTTCTTTGATTCGTTGTTCGTTCATGATATAAATAGATAACGAACGTAATGCCGGAATTAATTGTTAATTAATTGGCTAAGGATAAAGAGGCATGTAAATTAATTTGGTTATTGTCGTTGTTGTAGTTGTTCTAATTTGAGGATAATCAAATTAGAGAAGTAAGCATGGTTATTTAATTGTGATAGCTTACTGATTAGGTATCCATGATTGGAACCTACGAATAACAAATCTGTTAATTCAATATGGATTAGAGAACAGATTATGTGGGAATTTTTAAAAGGGTTCTCAGTTACCCTCTTGTTTGTTAAAGGGACGAGAGCCCATTTTGTGATGTTTGTTTTCCTGCTGCTTGTGCTGTGATATGAGTATGGATGGCTGTTGTGATATGTGGAGGCATGGAGACTTGTGGTTGTGGCAGCGGATGACACCTAGTGTGGCGAGATGCATCGGTTTATGAATATGGGTGTCGGGGAGGACACCAAGGGTGATGGTATGAGATGAATGTGATGGTTTGATGTTGGTGGTTTGGTTTGGTTGTTTATCTGCTTTACTTTTCCCCACTGCTCAAGGCAGCTGGTCTTTCTTACCCTCTTTCCGAAGGAGGCGAAGACACGCGGGGTATGCCACGTGCTTTCCTTGTTTAGCCTCTCGATGGAGGATGGGTCTATGCTCTTTTTATAGGCGGCAAAGACTCGATAGGTAGTATATCTACTCAGCGTGTTGAGCCTCCTTTGTGTTTAGAAGCATAGGATGTTTTTCTAGAATGCCTGGGAATGTGAAAAAGTAATTCTGTAAGGAATGATTGATTAAATGGTGAAAATCCACGGGGATGGAGATGCTGGAATTTAAAGGTGATGTGAATCTTAAAAAGGAGCAGTTGTTTTTGAAAGTGATGCCATTTCAGTTTAATGTGGAATTCTTCATCCTTAATTAATGTTTAAAGAATTAATTAATGTACAGTGGAACTGATAAATGAGAATGGAGTAATCTAATAAAGCTCTTCATTGTTTGTGTTCTTATAGGATACCTAGTCTTAGAAGTAGCAGCCTGGAGTCTGAGAGACGTTAGCTGCAGTTGTATCTAAGACTAGGTAATGCCCATAGTGTGGATGTGAGTTACTTATATATTCTGTACTTTTTGTGTTTCTATACGCTACTCCACCCTGTCGGTAAGGGAAACTGACACCCCGGGGATTCTGAGCCCTGGGGGGGTGTTTTCCCCAACATTCTGATGGGAGGTTGAATGGCTGACTACCCCCTTTGGCCCCGCTCTCTTCTCTTGGTAGATACTTGTGCCATGAGGCATAGTGGTTAGTTACCCCATATATGTGTGCAGAGGGCTGTAATGGCTTGTGGTTATTCACACACATATATTCTGGATATAGTATCCTACGGACTACTATAGGTGTAAGGTGTATAGGCTATGATGGCTTGAGGATCCTTACTCGGGGTAAGGGCTGTAATGGCTTGAGGTATTATACCCGACGTATGATACACGTTATGCGAGCTGTGGTGGCTCCCGGAAACTACCTGGTTACTTTGGTTGTGAGGACGGTGTGGTGCTTCGCCCAGGTGTCTGCGGGCAAGCCTTTGTGGTGCACGAGGTGCAGATTGTGGAGCTTAGTCCAGGTGTCTGCGAGCAAGCCTTTGGAGAGAGATGCACAGGACGTATGTCGTTGGGGAAAAGCGGCAAACCAGTGGGGAAGTAGCAGCGGGGTACCCTTGATATTCTTTACTATATGCTATATTCTTGTATTCATTACATGGTGATAGTATCCATGGTGAGGTTGGGAACATAGTAAACCTGTTTAGATAACGAGTTAGTTTCACTTGTTGTTCACTGGGCTTTAGCATGCTTTCTTTACTTTTGCACGAGAGTCTTGGGGAGGATCCTACTGAGTATACTATTATACTCACCCTATGTACATATAAACTGTTTTTCAGGTCACTTGGAGCAGGTTGGAGATCAAGCGGGTTACCACTAGCTTGTGGTTGGAGGAGGAGCTATTCGGGCTTGTGGTCACTGCCGCTTGTCATTCTTTTGGGTACTTTTAGTTTCTCATTTCAGTTGTAGTACTTTGCATGACATTTCATATATGTACTTGGTTTCCTTTTATATTTTAGTTCTGAGTTGGAGTTGATTGGATTATATTCTATCTCTCTCTTCTGCATGTGTTCTTTTAGAGGGTAATGCCTCCCATTTGTATGTTATTATACCCTCGGTGCTAGTCGCCAACCCGGGGCCTACTGGAGGCGGGACTCGGGGGTCATTATCTCCCTTTTCACATTGTAGGCCAAGGATGGGTACACTTTGTGGGGAGGGGGTCGTGACAAGCTTGGTCATTGGGTTGGCTTAACGGAAAATGTTCTGAATGAATTGCTGATAATAAGTAACTAAATCAATAAAACTACGTACACCAGTTATGTTCCTTAGAGATGATCATTCTTGAACATCCTTTGTCTTAATAGGATCAAAATATATTCCTTCCTTAAATGCAATGTGGATAAGAAATGCAAATGATTAAATCCAAAATTCACAGTTTCTAAACTTCACATATAATTCATTTCATCTAAGACTCTTCAGAACAGTGCACGAGTGATTTTCATGATCTTCATAGATTTTGGAGTACACTAAGATATCCTTAATAAATACCACAAAAACATCATTAAAATGTTCCCTAAAAAATATACACATTAGATCCATGAAGATAGAGGGTGAATTAGTCGGTCCAAAAGACATTACTGTAAACTCGTAATTCCCATACCATGTTCAAAATGCTGTCATTGGATTATCTTCCTTCATTACGTTGCACAGAGGATATCCAAATCAATGTTTAATAATTGAAAAATATTTCACTCAATGAATTTGATCAATTAAATCATCAATGTGTGCAAGGGGATACTTTTTCATTATTTTTACATCATTGATCTCCTAATAGTCAATGAACAACAACATTGATCCATTTTTCTTCTTATCAAAATGAACAGAGGCTCCTAATTGAGAGACACTAGGGTGAATAAATCCTTCATCACTCTAATCCTATAGTTGTTTATTCAGTTCTATTAATTTCATAGGGTCTATTTTATAAGGAGTAATTGATATAGGCCTTGAACCAGGAATTGGATCAATAAGGAACTCAACTTCCCACTCTAGAGGATGTCTATATAAATCCTCAAAAATACTTTAAAATATTCTTGCAGAATTGGTACATCCTATAATTGAAAAAACCTTTTATCATACATTTTTATTGCATTCCCCACATCCCTAATATTTGAAATCATTGGAGCTACTGGAGGTGCATCTAAATTGGTATCAGCTGGCGAGGATTGTTCTCTAATGATTTGGGATTTAACACTGTTCTCAAACATCATTACTTCCCTCTTATTGAAATATATTTTTGCATCATAAAATGTAAGAAAACTCACACCAAGGATTATATCAAATTCAATCATGAGTATGATGATAAGGTTAGATACTAAAGCACAATTATGTGTCATAAGGGGGACTGATTGACATGTCTTTGTTTCAATGATACAATCCCTTGGAGATTTGGCTGCAAATTCATTTATTAAATCAAATTGTACATGTCTAATTTTCGAGTAATACTATGAAGATATAAAAGAATTCTATGATCCAAAATTAAAAAAAACCATTGTCTGGGTTTGAGAAAATGATTAAACTAACTAAAACACATCGTTAACAACTTGAACCTATACAAATGTGACCGCATATGATTAGTATTTCTCCCATGGCCTTCGTTGGATAATGTTTCCCTGACTCTTAGAAAATTACGGTGCATAATTCCCCATATATTTACAACCATAAAATTGAACATTGGTTGTTTCTTTCTTCCCCTTACAAACTCACCTTCCTTTCAAGAAAGTGAAGGGAGTTTCTTTCCACCATTACTATAGGGTGAATGGTCAACTACTACATTCTTCCCCATTTCCTTGTTTTCTTTTCTAGAGTTTTCTGAAGCCCTATAATTCCCTATCATTCTTTTAATTTCATATGACATAGATAATTCATTTTTATATTGATTAAATATGAGACTATATCTTCATATGATTAGAGATTCTTAGACACTAGTTCCCTTTTAAGTAATAGTTTTAAACCATCAAACAATCTATCAATATTTATCCTCAGATTATGCACATAGTCCCCATTGTTCCGTTCTAAACATGTGAAGTAGGCTTCATACTTTTCAACATTGTCATCTTACATTGGCCTGAAATTCATAATCTGCTTTTCAATATTATCTCATAGTTCATGATGAAAGTATTTCTTTAAGATTTTTTTAAAATTCAATAAATTCATTGATTTGTATCTTTTCCACATCATTTTTTCGAAATAGTGTCCACCATTGACCATCATCTCCTGATAGATGATAAGATGCCATAAAAAACTTATCTCTTTCATTACTTCTCTTGTTGAAAAATATATTCTCTAAAGAACTGATCCACTTTTATGTAATGAATGGCTTTTTCTTCCCGTTAAATGGTAGAGGTTATTGCCGTATAAAGTGATCTAACATATCTCTTCAATGTTTTAGAGCAAGATTCTCCATAAGGGTAAGCTAATTGTTCATAACCTACGTATTTTCTCCCAGTATAGTGAAATGTTTCTCCACACCAGTCGCAACTATATAGAAAACACATTATCTTACATAGGAGGGAAATCCCGACATGGGATATGTATGTTCATGTTGTTCCATTCCTTCTACCAGGTTCCATTTGTTAAATAATTGAAAACACTAGATTAGGTTACCAATCAAAATGTACTATATCAACTTATAAAAAACATAACAAAAATTGAAATCCTCTAAATGGATAATCCCATAATCATAAATAGGGTTTCTATGAGGAAAAATATAAATTTAAATCTTCCAAAATGTATTGTAAATAAAATGTGAAATATCATGAGAATATCTCCTAGGAGTGTCAAAATTGGTGCATAGTAAGGCCGGTTATCACTTACTAGGATTACTCGGTTCATGCTCAAAACTCCTCGTTGGAGTTTTTACTCCTAGGTAAATCTATGCTAGAACCATTTCCACTAATAGTATCCAAACGAGGACTCCTTTTCTAGAAAGATTCACATAATCAATTTCTTACCAAAATTATAGGATGTTTCTGAATGTTTATCCTCAAATATTATATTAGGTTTTCCCTAATATAAATTTTTTTTAATGTAGTTTCCATGTTTAAAATAAACATCTTTTGATACTAACTGTAAATACCCTACCCCAATTTCTTAGAGTAGTTATATTATTATATTACATTGGAATGATTTCACATTACATTAGCATGATTATAATGAATTTATATCGTGATGGAAGGAACAATTTAGTATATTTGGAAATATAGATACATATATTAATTTAACGTTACAACATGATATGAAATGCAACATATAATTTTTTTTGGAATATCCCCAACTATAAATTTATCCCTCAAATTCATTCATAATACCTCACTCAGCATTGTAGGGGAAAATAAAACACATGAAAAGGGGAGATATTTAATGATCAGTAAGGGTAAGAAATAGAGTATAATATGTCATACACAGAAAAATTACGCATGGTGAAAAACTAAAAACACATACCTTTAAAAAAATAAACCTAAATTTAATATATATAAGGAACAATAGATGAATAAATAAGGATATAATAAAACATAATCATTGTTTTTCTAGTAGTAGAATAAGAACATGAACTATAAATTTACTAATTTCATAATGATGGAATGCATAATTTAGGATATCATAACCACACTATCATGGAATCGTGCTAAGACCATAAATATCTATTTGGTCAAGGCCTCATTTCAGGACCATAGTTTTTTTCATGAGAGCTTCTGACGCACCAAGGAGCTATCGAGGGCCCCTCCCTTCACTTAATAAGTCTAATGAATTACTCATATGAATTGGGATAAACATAATAAAATATACTTACATATTGAAACTAGAATTTTTATTATAAATAACATTTCTTGAAAATTAAACATATACCTTAATCATTCATAGTAAATTGGTGAATGGTTTTAAGATATCAAATGAATAGTAAAAATTATAATAAACCATTCAATTAAATATGGTAGATAATAGCATAAAATATTAATCCCAATAAGACATTATAATAAACAACAATTTTGAAATGGATGAAGATACTTTTAGAAAATCATCGAGTAATTCTAGAGATTTATACTCTTTTATTTGAAAGGATGAGTTATTTTGGAAAAGACCTTTTTAAAAACTATAAGTAAAGTAAGATAATATTTTAATAATAAAATGATTTATATTGAAATTATAATGGTTTCTAACAATAGATTATATAATTACGTTCAAAATTGTTAAGAATTTGAGAAATTCCCTTGAATCAGACTTGTATTTTGAGAAAGTTTTTAAAAAAGATACTTTTAAAACATATAACTCCCCATAAATGAAAGTATTAATATTTTTGGTACAAATATATAGAAAATTAAGATATAATTTATTATGGGTACATATTAATATATAATAATTTTATAGAGGTAAGTATAGAATAAGAGTAACTGGATGGAAAATGGAATCTTGGTTAGAAAACCCATACCACTTTGTAAATAATCGATTCGTATTCCCCAAAAATAATAATCATAAAATGATACATTGAATACCATGAGAATAATGATAGTAATGATATGATACATCAATGTGTAGTATACATACACTATAAACAAGTAATTATAGTGATTGTGGAATATATCACAAAAGAGGAAGTGATATGAGGAACCACTAACCTTAAGTCTCAAGGTGTTCATCACATGATATTAATGGCCAGAATAATAATATTTAGTTTAAAAATTTAATTATTAAAAAACTCATATACATGTACTGATTTAGTATAACCTTATTAGGTTCATTAATTTCTTTTTTATGGGTTAAGAGATTCAATTTCATTGTTTAAAATCACTTCCTTCCTTGGTTTTCATGATTTGTTTTCTAATATTCTTGTACGGATAAACATGGAGAATGAGAATGGTTGTATCAGATATAATTTTAATGTTATTAGTGATCAAGGAAAATATTACATGACTATAATTTTTTTTGTTATTTGGAGTGAAGATAAATCATTAAATAAAGCCTTAATGACATTTGTTTGGGATAATTTATGGTTTCTGGTCACAATAAATTCATTTTGATTTATAAATTAATATCATGTGTATATGGATTCTAGAATCCTACATATGTTATAATACATATATTATATTATAGTTAGAGCATAAAATGGATTAATTACTAGTATTTAATATTGTAATAGAATTTGAAAACCCATCATTCATGAATGTGATAAATTAACACATCTCAGATGGTGTTCTCATTTATAGTATTAAATAAGTTGAAAGGAGAGATAATGAAGAATTATCCTTCAATCATAGTAGAATTAATGTAAATATATGGTACTATATTCATCACAACATTTGGAATAAAGGAGGTGATAGAAGAAAAGAAAACAATTGAACAATAAAATAATGTAAAATAATTGAATAGATGAATTTACCTCTTGAAATAATCTTCCTTGAGAGCCTCTTTAGGAGAGAGGGTTTGGTAATTTTATGAGACAAAGGGCTCATGAACGTGGGGAAGAAGCTTGGGAGGATATTAGGGATGAATTTAGTCAGGAAAAAAAGGCATGAAAGGATAGAAAAGAATAGGGAGTGATGGGGAGAGTGGGGGGGTTTATATTGGAGGAGAGGAGGGTTCTCCCAGTATTTTAGTGATTATATTATTATTTTTCCAAAGACCACTAATATTTTCGATTATTTAGACCTAAAATAATAATTAGTTCACTTGTGTTTGAAATAACTGTAATTTAAATCATCTATGTACCAAGCATGATGAAGAAATTTACTAATTTAGCATATATTGTAAATTTTCAAATCTCACTATTCACAGAAAATTCATGTATTTAAGAAAAATAAAAAAATCACCCTAACAATTTTTTTGTGTTGATTTAAAATAAGAACATAATTTTAACAAAATTTTTTCCTAATAATAGAAATTTAATTTTTAAATAAAATCATTATTTAATTGAAAAATAAAGATTTAAATTTAAAATAGATTTTATAATACTTTCAAAAATGGTCTAAGCCCTTATTAAAGCATCCAAAAATTATAATACAAAAAAATATTTATTTTGGAATATAGTTTATGAAAATGAATGTTCTTTTTAACAAATTTTTTTATTTAAAATTTTAATTAAATATTTATTACTCACAAAAATACCTACACATAATTTTAAATTTCTCAAATACTCTGTTTATTATATAAGGTGAAAACTTTTATTTATTCCTTCATGGGTGTGTTTATTATTCATAAGGGTACGTTTATATTCCTAAGGGTCAATTTAATATTCACAAAAAATGTATGTTAATGTTATTAGAATCTCAATATCTAACTAAACGCAACTACGTATGTCAGTTTTTTGAAATTCAAAACACATAGGTTGTACTACTAGGTTTGTTGTCTATGTTTAAATAATGTGATGTTATTTGGTTTCTTAGTGTTTCATGAATTTATAATGAAATCCATTGGGTGTTTCAAACATCATATCTTCTTATATTCACAACATCATAGAACATTATTTTGGAAAATACATACCCAAATACCTTTCTTAATTAAATAACCATGATATAGAGTCTTTATTTTGATCATAAATAAATCTTATGAAGCATTTTGGGGCTTACCTAAGGAGGTTTTTTGGAGAAGAGGCAATGATCATAACTGAGTTTATTTATATTATTTATTCATACACCTTTTTTGAGTAATATCCAATTACTATGATATAATTAGAACAGTAAGAACCGTTTAAGAATATTTTATTTTTTAATTAAATAAACTAAATATATCTCATCTTTGATCAAATGGGGGACAAAATCATTATTCCTCTGTTCGGCACACTACAACCAAGAAAATTGATTTCATCCTTTTTCTATGATCACATACCAGGGCTTGTGATAATTATGGTTTTAAAGTATATGTGTGATATTTTTTAGGTAATTATACTTACATAATTATTATATCATATTTACATTATTACTTCCAAATTCTGCGGGGGATACAATAACACTACTCGTGTGTATGGAAGACTATTGCCTCAAGAAGAGATGTAATTTTTTTCAATAATTCACTACATGTAAGTTAATAAAGATATTTTTATTTAATATTTTTATTGTAAATGGAAAAATATTATAGTATATATATATATATATATCATTATGAATATATAATATATCATTTTATTTCTAAAACTGGAAAATAATTATGTTGTTCTTGCGTATGTACAGACTACCACCTCCTCAAAGAGATGATAATGTTTTAATCACTAAATCACATAGATGATTTATATATATATATATATTAATATTTATGGATATAATGTGGTATATATGATATTATTAGTATGTGTAGACAAAATATTAATAACCTTATTTTCATAATGATCATTAAAAAATAGAAATAATACTCATGCCTATGTATGACCTACCATCTCAATGATGGTAACATAGATAATTTTTCATAATGATATCTAATGATTGGTTTTAAAAGTATAATTCATATATAAAAATGATATTTATTTATGTATTAGTACAAAATACATTTTAAAAAATTACCACTTTGACTATTGTCAACCTACCAATGTCATTTTGGATATACAACCGAAATATTTTTAAAACATTTGACATAAACTAAATTGATTATGTAATTGAATATAATTATAATAAATAATAATAATAAATTTGAAAAAGAATCATATTAAATTAAAATATTAACAAAATTTTATTATTTAGGATGATAATTATTGTATGTGATGAAGCAAAATCAATGTAAGGTACTTCATCTCAATTTCATTTAATTTAATTATTTTTCTATTTTATGGACATATATTCATTTAAGATGTGTATATATATGTGATTTGATATGTTATATCACTAATTCATATATTCTAATGATATTTAATGTTTTTATGGTAATTATTTCATGTGGATTACAATTCAAATAGATCCAAAGTTATAAAAAACAATTCTTTTAAATAAAACATCCCTTTTTTACATCTTCTTTCAAAACATCCATTTCCTCAATATATATTTATTTGAAATGATTTTTAGAATAAAATATTTTAAAATTAAAGATTTGTACAAGGAAATTTAGGTCTGTGTATGATTTTTTTCCAAAATGGAATTTCAGAATTAAATATTTTGTATTCATAAGAAATAATAATTGTATTATTCAATTTTAATAAAAACAGTCTCAATGGATTTTCACACCACCATAAATGATATTTCTTTTTTGGATTATATTAAAATTTTAATCTTTTATTCAAGGAAGAAACAATTTTCTTAGTATTTTTGTATTGAAAATGTGTTTTTAAATGTAAACGGTATTACTGTATTGTAAATTTGTATTTAAAAGAAAAGGGTATTTTATTATATGAAAAATATTTACATATTATATTAGAATAGTTTTAAAATATTTCACAGCAAAAAATTTCAAGCATAAAATGATTTCTTTGTGATATGGTAGATGAGAATTATATGAGAAACTGGTGAGCCTTGAATAACTTCTAGGATGGGTGAACCAAGAAAGCATTGTTTGAACCCGATATGGATTATATGATGGTTGTTCCTAGATAGAGACACATTGATTTGGGTAATATTACTTATATAATTTGGAATGATGTGTGGATATACCATAGGGTTTATCTTATTGATTTGTTATTTCTCTAGTTATTTCTCACAAGGGATTAAAATTTATTATGAAATTGATTCTCGAATTTTTTAAAAGGTTATTGATTATCATGATATGGGTTTAAATAATTTTATTTGAAATAAATTATTATGTCATTTCTTGTGAAAATTATTTATTATTTTCACTCAATATCGTCGAAATAATGGAAAGAAATTTCATGTGTGTTCATGTATTTAACTAAACTAACAAATTTTCATTTTTATTACGTCACTTACTAATCTTTTTATTATGACACATTTTGAAATGTTTTTCATCGTCTTTATGGATGGGTAATGGAAATTATGTAGTCAAGTTGAATGTTGTGAATATTTTCCATTAAAAGAAATAACAATTTATATTAAAAAAATTATATTGTGGGAAAAATGGATACTACATAGAAATTCCCACTATGTATATAAATGGGTTTTTGATTTTATAATTATGACTTTCTCTCAAAAAATCTAAACATAAAACATCATATGGAATTGATGATATTAGTTTTCTAGTCAATATCTAGAATTTGGTTCCTTGGATTTAGAAATCTGGGATAGATTTTTCTAAAACATCTTATTCATGAGATGAAAATAGTAAGAAAATTTCATGGTGGTAGGAAAAATATGAGAAAATAACAAATAATTATATTTCTAGGAACCCAAAATGTTCCATGTGTGGTTAACAACATTTCATGGAATACTATCTAGATTTCGAAATTGTTTTTTCTATGGTTAGTCTGGTCACATGAATCATGCCTATAAAGAAACGTTTCATGGACAATGAATGAATATGTAACTGATAGACATCAAATGGTGATGTGTTAAAGTAAATTTGTTGGATAATTATGCAAACATGTGTCTAAATATAGTTTCAAAAGATTTAAATAATAATGATCATAAATAGAAAGGTGTAAAAAATTAATTTTCAACTATTAAAATTATTGTAGGACAATCAAATGAAGTGGTGACATGTACTATACTTCATTATTCTAATTATTCAGATTCCCTGTTTGACTCTGGATTATAGCATTTATTCATCTCTGATAAAATATCTATTAAAAATGGATTATTTTTAAAATAAAAAAGGTTATAGATTTTGGGGAATGATGAAGGAGTAAATATTAAATCAAGAAATATTTATAAGAATCTCCATATTGTTAATAGTTTAATGGTTATTCGTGGAAATTATGTTAAACTACCCATAGTAGTGTTCATTGTCATTCTTATTATATATTTTTTTATATTAACATGTTATGATTGATTAAATTTCAAATAAATATACGATCAATGATTTCATGCCTTTAATAACATACAATGATGTTAATAAATTTATTAGATGTGGTAGGGAACATTACATGGATCATATTGATGAAAAGATATAATTTTTTAAACTAGTGATATCTTAGAAGTGAATGTATTCAGAGATGTGTTTTTTATTATTTTTCTAATTTTATTCCCTAATGAGGTGTTAATTTTACTCTTGACATAATTACAAATGCTAATACTTTTTCTAAACTCACTTATCACGTGGCTCGAGTAAAATATTTAGAATTAGAAATGTATTAACAATAATTTCTTATAAATTGTTCAATTTTCCAAGAACATCACCATGATGTGATTATTTTGTAAAATAAATAGATAGTTAAATGAGACCTTTCAACAATTGTGGGTCCTCAAATTATGATGATGATGAAAAAATGTATCTTTTCCCTCATATTAATAATTTTTTGACCATCTCTATGGAGCTCAGTATTTTTCAATGGTTGATATGAGGTATGAGTACTATTATCTAATAGTAATGAAGGATAACCATATAATGTTATTATTTCAGAATATATAAGTGAATTTTGGGTTTTTGTTACTCCTTTTGGGTTTTCTAATGAAACAATAATATTTATGAACCATATTAATGTATTTTTCATCTATTCTAGGACAATATTTTTGTCATTTTAATAGATTATATTTTGTACTATTCAAGAAGTTAGGAGGAAAATGGAACACAAAGATGTAACATCCCAGGTAAATAAACAAATAATACATTTTCATAATTATTCATATTTGTGAATTAAATATTTAGTTTACTTTTAAGGGGTTGATATGTTTGATGGGGTACCCGATACACAATAATGGGTTTCTTTGAAATCTTATGTTGCCCACTAATAATATAATAATATTATTTTAAATGTAGTTAACACATAGTTGTTATATTGGTAGGAATGAATATAACTAACTACAATATTATTATACGTGTTTGTTAACTGTTTTTACATTTATCTAATAAAATATAGAGGCTTGAAATAAGAAAATGATTCGATTTTAAAGTATATACACTCTAATATTCACTGAATGTTGATTTACAACCTTTTGATGGATAACCCTCATTAAATCTAGTGTTGGTCACTTTTAAACATTCAATTTGACAACATAAAATTCTTATATAGAATCAGGACACCAAAATTTACTATGGGTAATTTTTTGGTATTTTTTCTGCTAAATTTCATTTTTTAATGAATAGTGAAAATAATATATTTTAATTCAAATATTCCTTTTAATCTAATTTATTAATATTTTCAGATTACTTTTTAAATTGGATTGAAAGAGTAATTAGATTATATTTTAACCATTTAATCCAATGGTTGTCACTGGATTAAATTTCACTTTGAAATTGGAGAAAAACAGGTGTCATTCTTTTGATAGATATTATTTCTTAAAAACACGCTATTTGTTTTGATCATGGGAATATATTTTAAATTAATTAATGCAACTTATATGTATTGAATTTTGTAAAATAAACATCATTTTATAATTTAGAATATCAAATATATCTTAGACTGAGGTTTTGGTATTTTTTGAAAGACATTAATTTTTGATGATTAGTGAAAACACTAAATAGTAGAAAAAAACATACTTTTTCATTTAAATGAAATTTTACCTCTTCAATGAATTGAATTTAGAAAAAATGAAATAAATGGATGTTATTATTAAGTAAAATGATGTTCAATAAGATTAAAATAATTTTTGGCGAATAGTAACTTTTGACTTTTATTTACTGTTGTTAAAGGTAAATAAGGCAATTCAAGGTAAAAATAATATCATAATAATACATAGTTATATTAACCCATTTCCCATCCTTATTAGATGAGTCATGTAAAACCATGGGAATCTTTGGGTTGATATTGGGACTGCATTGAGCCACTTGGAAATGGTAATGACACTTTAGATTAATTAATTTAAAGTAAAGACAAAAATGACAAAAACAAATATCTTTTTGTAAATTAATTTTTACAAAGGGTTATATATGTTATAATATCTACAATAAATATTATTTTGAAATATAAAAATATTTTTTACGTTATATTATTTTTTTTATAATTTTTAGACATCAAATAAATTAAATTATTTATGACAGAATAATGACGCGGCGTTTACCTCATTAATTGTATATTTAAATAAATAAGATTATAAATATTTAACCAATATGAAAAGCCTAACAAAATATTATTTTATGATTTTATTTCGACCATAAGTCATCTTATCATAGACTTTTATATGTTTGGAACATTTAGAAACTAAAAATAATTATATAATAAAATAATATTTTCACACTTTCCAAAAGAGCCCATCCTCCCCCTTATAAAACCCCTCACATCTAACAAATTACTCTCACATATCAAGCACATTATCTCGCCCAAAACCAACCCAAATAATCTTTCATGATCCTTATCTTCCTCTTAGAATCCTTACCTTAGGTATAAGTCACTTCAAGATTTCATTTTGGTTCAATCCAAAGGGAGTTACTCAAATTAATGGTAACGGTTTCTCTTAACTTCTTTTGTTTTTTCTATTATTTTACTTCTACAAACCCTAAAATCTTTTCATTCTATTATTTTATAACAAAATAAATATCCTAAATATACCATGATTTTTTTATGCGAAGTATTCGAACTAGACATACACACACCTCAATCTAATGGGTGAAGAACATACCGTTTCTGTTGCTAGCACACTAACACCTCACGAAATGATGATTTTTCGATTATCTCCTTCCGCCTCTCCTGGTGGATATTATGGTGGAACTGTACATATATATGATATATATTATTTTTATGTTTTATTTATGCTTCAGTATTTTTACTTTATAGCATACCTTTATGGTTCCCATGATGGGTAAACGTGATAATTTCATTTGAGGAAGTTCGAACTACCGTACCCTCATAGTGATATGACTTGTTAATTCTATAAGTGGGACGTATAAAGGATGGAGTTAATAATATTATATATTATATGATACTATAATTATAATATACCTATGTATCATTATGGATTCATTCCATTAAAATATGAAATAGAAATGATATCAGCGTTCATCCGTACATACGGCTTACCGTCTCCTTGAATGGTGTATTTAATTTCTTATTTCTAAATGTTATGTACTATTATATATACATGTATATACTAGATTTATATGATATATATGATATCTAAATAATGAATATCATTATGGATATAATGAACTATTTACCACGTAAACAATATGTAATTATAAGGAGTCCCTTTTTGGCTCAAGTACCAAATATCGACAAAATGACCATTATTAAATTAAGTGATTACATAATGTTTATAGAATTATAATAATTGATATAAAAGGAATAATAAACTTGAAAAAGGTTCTTAAGAAAGTATAAATTAACTTTAGTTTATTATTCAAGAGTATAAATAAATAACTGGTCAAGTCGGACATGATGTAAGGGTCCTCATCTCAATCACCTTTAATTGAGGTATATTTTGTTTTAATACACTATTTTCTTTTATACACTGACTGTTGAATTCTCATTTCTTTGAAAGGGAATATTTTTCTAAAAATAATTTTACTAAATTAAAAAAACATTTCTTTTAACGTACACAGTGACAATGACTTTTCTCATTTGCGAGTATTATTTCATCTTTGTATTCCATAACAAGACGTAATGTTTGTAAAAGGAAAATAAATACAAAATAATATTTTATGTATTTTTTTATTGAAAATGGTTTGGATAATGGATTTGTTATGTCAATATATTTAAATGATATATTGTGATTGAAATATGGAAATGATATCTTTCTTTTATGTTTGTTTTACGTGTTACAAAAATGTTATGGTTCTTGGGTATTGTTACGCATATGGGTGGTTCTGTGATAAACCTATGGAGGGTGATCCCAGTATAGCACTCCAATGCATTGGGTAACATGACTAAGGTATACGTGAATGTTTCTCCTATGAGATTTGTGGAATATACAATGATTGGTATTCCAAATTTACCTCCCAACGTACCTATGATAGCTACAATGTATGTATGATATGGATGCCACAAGTTTCCTTTATGATTAATGTTTTCTATGAGATATTCATAAATCTTATAATTTCATGAGGAATTATAAAGAGATTATGTTATTTTTGTAATGATGTACTAATGTTTCCTTTCTTTGTTTTATAACCCTTACTAAGCTTTATATGCTCATCCCATGTTTAATTTTTTTTTACTGTACCTAAAGATGAATAAGGTCAAGGATGGGATCAAGGAAAAGTCGTGATGTCCAAAACCTGTGACTATACATGACATTTTTTTGAAGAGTTTTATTTTTGAAAAAAATGGAATCTGAGTAGATGATTCTACATTGTATTTTTAAGATGTAATGTAATAGTTATGGCCAAATTCTCTAAAACGCTAATCCTGGAAATATCCTCAATGTGAATTTTTAATTTAATTCCATATTGTTGATGCTGGGTCCTTATAGTTAGTATAAATGATCGATTTATATAACTTTAGGAGTTGGGGTATTGTTAAATTAATATCCATAAATTATGTTATGTTAATATTGAAATGATATAGCATTTACAGATAACCATGTTTCTTCACCTAAGATATTTCTGTGCTCAGAATCATTTTCCACAGAGGAAATAGGGCAGCTATGTTGGGGCAACATCAGGAGGAAGACAACCTTCCAAATCATCAACCTAAGATGGTTAGAATCAGAACTGAATAACTTATTTCAATTATGGAACATTTTAATTAGGAAATAAATAGTGGTGGTATATATGCATGAGATCAACCAGATCAACCACAGAGAAACATGTCAGTGGTTGAGCATTTCATGAGGAAACAACCCCCATCATTCAGAGGATCATCTGACCCTGTTCTAGCAGAATGTTGGATTAAATCCCTGGAAAATTTTTTGATGTCATGGGGCATTCAGAACATCAAAAGGTTAGTCTTTATTTTTACCATTTTGAAGTTGAAGATGATTAGTGATTGTCTATGGTGAAAAATATTAGGGATAGTGAGGAGATTGATTCTCTTGATTGCGATGAATTAAAATATATTTTTCTTGAGAAATATTTTCCTATGGTGGTTCATCTGTGTATGGAAAAAAAATCCTATAATTGAGGCAAGAGGGTGACTCAGTGGATTCTTATGATTCAAAATTCACTCGACTGGAAAGGTTTGCTCCAAATTTCATATGAGATCTTGATAGTAAAATCAATCACTTTTACTGGAGATTAAATATAAAGTATCGATGGGATTTAGTTTCTCATGAGTTTAAAAGTTATGAAAAACTTTTTCATTATGCAGAGAAGGTGGAAAAGGAGTTTGCTGATGATCAAGTGTTATTTGAAAAATAGTTGAATAAGAGGTCATAGTGGCAGCAGAAAGGGAATAAATCTTCAAAAAAGACTGATGGTAAGAATCCTAAGTTTACAGTTTGTGGAAATTTGGTAATAATCATGTAGGATAATGTATTTATAATTCTCGTAAGTACTACAATATGGTAAAATGGGGCATAAGGCTCGTAATTACACTGAAAAAGAGATGGGTAATGGTATGAATAAAATATAATATACAATCCATGAATTTTTTTAAGTGAAATGAAATGGTTCATTATTCCAATGAAGAAATCAACTGAGGAAAAGCAACCAATCTACAGGCAGAAATGGGCGGTGTAATCCTTGCAAACTAATTTAGCATATGACGGGCCATCAAATGATGTAGTATCGGGTAGACTATTTGTTTGTTCATATTACAGCAATGTGTTTTTTGATTCAGGTTCTACATACTATTTTATTTCTAAGATGTTTTCTAGTAAATTGGGAATTCCATATCAATATATGAATACAGAACTTATGGTAAAAACCCCTAGAGTAAATGTTGAAAGAAAAATAAATTATAAGAACCTTCATGACCTTGTGTGAGGAAATAATATACCTATAAACCATATTGTTTTTTTAGTATAGTTTGATATTATTTTTGTTATGGATTGGATTTCTGTTTATCATGCCATGATTTACTAGAGAGCTAAAGATGTTTATTTTCAAAAAGATTTTCATTTTGTGTACAAGAATGAACCCATACTTTTGATAACATATTATGAAGCTGAGAAACTAGTAAAATATGGAAATGGATGTTACATTTAACATACTATTGAAAAAAAAGGAGCAGTTTAGGTTGATTATGTGGCAGTGCTAAATGAGTACCTTGATGTTTTTTCTGATGATTTTCCTGGTATTATTCAAGATCAGGAATTTGAATTTAATTTTGACTTATTTCATGAGGCCAAGACAATTTCAATCCCCCTAATCAAATGGATCAAATTGAAATTTTAGAGTTAAAGAAGCAATTGTAAGAGTTATTAGATAGAAGTTTCATTCGACCTATCACATCACTATGAGGGGATCCTGTCATGTTTGTTAAAAAGAAAGATGGTTCAATGAGACTTTTAAATGATTATAGAGAATTTAATAACATCACTATTAATAATAAGTATCCTTTTCCTCATATCGAGGATTTGTTTGATCTACTTCAGGGGGCTCAGAATTTTTTGAAGATTGACCTGAGGTTGGGGTACCATCAGTTGAAAGTAAAGGAAGTAGATATTCTAAAGACCGTGTTTTATACTAGATATTTCCAATATGAATTTTTAGTTATTCCTTTTGATTTAACCAATGCACTTGCTGTATTCATGGATCTTATGAATAGAATTTTCTTTGAGTTCATGGATAAGTTTGTGGTTGTGTTCATTGATGATATTTTTGTTTTTTATAAAACTATATATGAGAATGAATGTCATTAAAGGGTTGTCTTGAAAACCTTATAAGAAAAGAAACTATATGGGAAATTCAGCAAGTGTGAGTTTTATTTATAACAAATTTATTTCCTTGGTCACATTGTATAAAAAAATGGGATAATTATTGATCCTGCTAAAACAAAAGTGGTTGAAGAATGGCCAAGACCCACAAATATAACCATGATTCGTTGTTTTCTTGGTTTGACATGTTATTACTGGCTGTTTGTTGAGAATTGTACATGGTTATCTAGTCTAATGACTAAGTTAACTCGAAAAGGTGTTATGTTCATTTGGACAATAGAATGTGATGATTGTTTTCTGGAATTGAAAGGAAGATTGGTGAATGCACCAGTTTTGGCACTGCCTTCCAGAAATGGTGATTTTGTTATCTACAGTGATGATTTGTTGAAATGAATTTGTTGTGTCTTTATACAGAATGATCAGGTGATTGCTTATGCTTCACGTCAGTTGAAACCTCATGAGTTAAATCACCCTACACATGATTTGGAATTAGGTGGTGTGGTTTTTGATTTAGAAAATTGGGAGGCATCATTTGTATGTAGTAAAATAGGAAATATATACTGACCATAAAAGTTTAAAGTATATATTCCCTCAGAATGAATTGAACATGATACAGAGAAGATGGTTGTAATTAGTCAAGGATTATGATTTCATGATTTATTATAACCCAAAAAAGAAAAATAAAGTGGCTGATGCTTTGAGTCGAAGAAATTATGCTTCTTTGACCATGCTATGTTTGGAACGAGAAACTTTGGTTTTTTATTTGATAAACTTTGGCATAGAAGTTGTTGGTGCATGAAATTCTTATGTTTTGTTTTTGGTGTCAATGAACCATCTCTATCAAATAGAATTAAGCAAGTCAATATGAAATATAATGTGTTACAAAAAAAGGTATAGTTGATTCAGAAGGGTATGTTTCTAGATTTTAACATTGATAATGATTGTGTTTTGTGGTTTGGGAATAGATTATGTGGGCTATGTGATTCACAGTTGAAGAATGAGTTATTATGTGAAACTCATAGTTCTCCATTTTCAGTTAATCCTGGTAGTACTAAGATGTACAGAGATCTTTGGGAGTATTACATGTGGGACAGAATGAAAAGAGATATTGCTGAATGTATTGTGAAGTGTTTGATTTGTCTACAGGTTAAAGAAGTTCTTTAGTTAAAAAAGGGATGTTTCAGTCTTTACTGGTGCCAAAGTCAAAATGGGAACATTTATCCATGTAATTCCTTTTGGGATCACTGAATACATCTTGAGGTAATAATTCAATCTGGGTTATTGTTGATCGGTTGACTAAATATGCTCATTTTTTTCCAATTTGAGATACTTTGTCTTGAGATCAACATTATCAGTTGTAAGTTAAAGAGAATTTGAGGTTTCATGGAGTTCCACTCTATATTGTATCAAATCCTAATCGTAGGTTTACATCTAACTTTTTTAAGGCCATTATAAGTCATTGGGTACTGAATTAAATTTTACTACAACTTTTCATCCTCAATCAGATGGGCAGTCAGAACGAAAAATTATGAACATGGAGGATATGCTACGTTCTTCTTCACTGGGTTAACAGGGAATTTGGGAAAAACGTCTTTCTTTGATTGAATTTTCATATAATAATAGTTTTCATTCTAGTATACATATGGATCTGTTTAAAGCATTATATGGAAAGCATTTCCGAACTCCAGCTTTTTAGGATGAAATTGGTGAAAAGAAGCTGATGGGACCAGAATTGGTAGAAGAGATGGAAGAAAAGGTTTAGTTGATTCAGAATAACATGAGAACAACACAGAGTAGGAAATAAAGTTATGTAGATAACTAAAGGAAGGATATCTCTTTTGAGGTAGGTGACCATGTCTTTCTCAAAGTTTCTCCATGGAAAAGTGTCAAGTGTTTTCGTAAGAACGGAAATTTGAGTCTGAGGTTCATTGTACCCAATGAAATCCTGGATAACGTTGGATCTGTTGCATATATAGTGGATTTGAGTCCATGTTTATCCTAGGTACACAATTGTTTCCATGTTTTGATGTTGAGAATGTATATGAAATATCCATCTCATGTTTTGAGCCTAGAGATAGTTCAGTTGGAAGAGAATCTCTCATATGAGGAACAACCAGTCCAGATTCTTGACCAAAGAGAGCAAGTGTTGCGAAATAAGGTA
The DNA here is from genome assembly GCA_963277665.1 of Viscum album. Lineage (NCBI taxonomy): Eukaryota > Viridiplantae > Streptophyta > Magnoliopsida > Santalales > Viscaceae > Viscum > Viscum album. Next base: position 126,274,599 of record OY728160.1, read on the forward strand.
ATTAACCATGTATAGGTTTTGAGAAAAACCCATATGGTTTAAGAGGCAACATGGGAATTTGAAAATTCTATGAGGGATAAATACCCCCATTTATTTGATAAGTGAATAAAATTGCGAGGATGCAACTTCCAAAACGGGGGAAGTATGTAACATTACAGGTAAATAATGAAATAATTCATTTTCATAATTATTCATATTTGTGAATTAAATATTAATTTTACATTAAAAGTGTTGATATGCTCAATGGCGTACCCAAAACACAACAGCAGGTTTCTTTGAAATCATACATTGCACACTAATAATATAATAATATCATTTTAACATTAGTTAATTCCTAGTTGTTGTATTGGAGGGAGTGAATTGAACTAACTAAAATTTTATTATACATGTTTTTTAAATGTTTTAAGATTTATCTAATAAAATTTAGTGGCATAAAATAAGAAAAGAAATCAATTTATAAGCATAAATACTCTAATATTTACTAAAAGTTCAATTTACCGCCTTCTAATGGAAAACCCTCAGTAAATCTAGTTTTGGTCACTTTTATAAATTCTATTTGACCAAATAAAATTCTTATTTAGAATCCAGAGACCAAAATTTACTTTGGGTAATTTTTTGGTATTTTTCAGATAAAATTCATTTTTTAATGAATAGTGAAAAATACTGTATTTTAATTCAAATATTCTTTTTATTATAATATATTTATATGTTTATATTATATTTTAATGGTATTTATAGTGTAATTATATTATATTTTTACCATTTAATCCAATGGTGGTCATTGGAATATATTACACTTTGAAATTGGACATAAACATGTGTTAATCTTTTAATGGAAATTGTTTCTTAAAAACACGTTATATGTTTTGACAACGAGAATTAATTTCAAATTAATTAATGAAACTTCTATGTTTTTAATTTCATAAAATATACACCATTTTTTTGAATTCGGAATATCAAATATAGCTTAGAGTGAATTTTTGGTATTTTTTCTAAAAAACATCAATTTTTTTAGGAATAGTGAAACCACTAAGTAGTAGTTAAAAATCGACTTTTTCATTTAATTATTTTTTTTACTGCTTTTGTGAATTTAATTTCAAAAATACCACATACATGGAAGTATTTTTTAAGTAAAATATGGTTCTATAAGATGAAAATAATTTTTAGTTAATAGTAGCTTTTGACTTTTATTTATCGCATTTAAAAGGGAAATAGGGTAATTCAAGGTAAAAATAATATCATAATAATAAAAAATTACTTTAACACTTGTCCTAAGTATATTGGATGAGGAATGGATAACCATGGTCATCCTTTGGTTGATTTTGGGACCCATGGAGCCATTTGAGAGTTATAATGACACTTTATATTAATTAATTTAAAGTAACGACAAAAATTACCAAAAACAAATATATTTTAGTAAATAAATTTTTATATAGGGTTATATATGTTATATTTTCGACAATTAAATTTATTTTTAAAGCTAAAAATATTTTCTTCATTATGGTTTTTTTATAATTTTTAGACATCAAATAAATTAAATTATTTATGACAAAATAATGATGTATCATTTACCACATTAATAAATGAATTAAATAAATATGATTATAAATATTAAAAATATATCCAAATCATTTACAATTCTTATAGTATTATTTTATATCAACTGTGATACATCTTATCTTCTACTTTAATAAGTTTTTGACCTTTAGAAACTGAAAATCATTATATAATAAAATAATATTTTCACACTTTCCTAAAGAGCCCCTCCTACTCCTTATAAAAAACCCCCACTTCTAAAAAATTCCTCACATTTCACAAGACACATGGCTCATAAAAACCCTACCCAAATAATATTTCAAGTTTCCCTTCTTCCACCTAGAAACCTTACCTTTGGTAGAAGTCGCTTCAAGAAGTCCTCTTGGTTCAAACCAAAGGGAGTTACCCAAATTAATGGTAACTGTTTCTCTTAACATCATTTCGTTGATTTTAGATCTCCAACCCCTAAAATATTTTTATTCCTATATTTTATAACAACAAAAGTATCCTCAATATTATATATTTTTTATGAGAAGTTTTCAAACTACACTTACACACACCTCCATCAAATAGATGAAGACCATACTTTTTTTGGGGATGGAAAACTTACGCCTCCTGAAACGATGATGGTTCGATTATCTCCTACCTCCTCTCATGGAGGAAATTTTGATGGAAATGTATTTATATATGATATATATTATTTTTATGTTTTCATTATGCCTCTGTATTTTCCATTTATAGCATACCATTATTGTTTCCATTATGCGTAAATGAGATAATTTCATTTGAGGAAGTGTGGACTACCTCCCCCTTAATGTGATATGACTCATTAATGCCATAATTGGGAAATATATAGGATGGAGTTACTGAAATTATATATGATATTATACTAGAATTACAATATACCTATGTATCATTATGTTTTCATTCCATTAAAATATGAAATTTAAATGCAAGTAGCTTTAATGCGTACGTATGCCTTACCGTCTCCATGAACGGTGCATTTCATTTCTTATCTCAAAATGATATGTACTATTATAAATACAAATATATAATGTATATATATGAAATTAAAATCATGAATGTCATTCTGGATATAATGAACTTTTGACCATGTGAACAACATGTTATTATAATAATTCTATTTTGGACTCAAGTACTAAATATTGACAAAATGACCATTATTAACTTAAATGATTACACAATGATTATAACCTAGTAATAAGTGATATAAATGGAATAACAAACTTGAAAAGGGTTATTATGAAATAAGAAAATGACCTTAGCTTATGATTTAAGATATTAAAGAATGAACAAGTCAAGTCGGAAACAAGGTAAGGGACTTTGTCTCAATCTACTTTCATTGAGGCATATTTTGTCTCAATTCAAGATTTTATTTTATACAAATTATAAAATCTTTGGCTTTTTATTTCATTCAATGGGAATATTTTTCTACAAATCATTTTACTAAATGACAAAAAAATAATTTTTTTAACATACGCTGTGAGAACTCCCTTTCCGTCGCCGCAAGTATTATTTGTTCTTTGGCTTCCCTAACAAGCCATAATGTTTTTAAAGGGAAAATATATACCATATAATTTTTTACATTTTTTGGTATTGAAAATGGTCTTTATATTGGATTTTTATGTCATTATATTTAAATAATATATTGTGATTGAATTGTGTAAATGTTATCTTTCCTTTACATTTGTTTTATATGTTACGAACATGTTATGTTTCCTGGGTATAATTACATATATGGGTGGTTATGTAATAAACCTATGGTGGGTGAGCCCGAGATAACTCTCTAATGCATTGGGTATCGTGACAAAGTAAAATGTGAATGTTTTTTCGAATATATTTAGGGAATATACTGGGATGGGTATTCCAAATGTAACTCCCTGTGATGTTGTGATAGCTATATTGTAAGTATGATATGGGTTCCACAAGTTTCCTTTATGATATATTTTTTCTATGTGTTATTCATAAATCTTGTGATTTCATGAGGTATGTTAAAGAGCTTATGTTATGTATGTAATGATCGAATAATGTTTTCTTTCTTTGTTTTATAACCCTTACTGAGTTTTTTATGCTCATCCCATGTTTAAAATGTTTTTCACAGGACCTAAAGATGAATATGGTCAAGAATGGGATCATGGAAAATTTATGTTGTCTAAAACATTGGACTAGACATGACACTTTTTTCCAAAGAGATTTTATTTTTTCTAAATAATAGAGACTGATTGGAAGTCTCTACTTTGAAATTTTGAGATGTAATGAAATAGTAATGGCATAATTCTCAAAAACTCTAAACCTGAAAAGATCATCAATGTGAATTATTTATTTAATTCAATATTATGTAATATTTAAGGCCGGGTGTTGAGTCAATAAGTTTTTCCTTATGACTTTTCCATTACATCACACTTGGTGGAGATTGTTAAGTCAATTTGGTTTCCTTATGACTTTACCATTCCTTCTTGTTTTGAAAATCACAAACACCTTATCTCAAGGAAAATCCATTTTTACCACTTGTTTTTCTTATTTAAGGAATAATTTCATTCCCCAAGGAAATTTATCCTCACTATGTTTTATTGTTCATATCATAATTTTACTAAGTGTAAAATTTGGATTGTAACAAAAACCTCAGAATCCTGTAATTACCTAGATATAAAACATTCTGTTCTAGGATCAGAATTCTCAGAATTCTAGTTATGAACTTTGATGCATTCTAACTCCGAATCCTAAATCAGAATTATGATTATGAACTTCTCTGAGTTCTAACTCTGAATTCTGAATACAAATTCTGAATACTAACTTCTCTGAGTTCTGACTCCGAATTCTAATTATAAATTCTTGATACAAACTTCTTTGAGTTCTGACTCTGAGTCCTCAGAATTCAGACTCTGAAGTCCTATGAGTTCTGACTCTGAATTCTCATGAACTCAGAATCAGAACTTTGAAAGTTCAGGTTCTGAATACTTATGAATCCAGATTCTGAATCTCCTTGAAATTTAGACTCTAGAATTCTATAAGAATACAGATTCTGAATTTCCTTGAAATTCAGACTCCGTAATTCTATAATAATACATGTTCCGAATTCCTATAAAACAGAATTCAAATATCCTTGTATTATATACTATGAATTCATTTTTTTGTTAGACTCTGAAATTTCATTTACTTAAATTCTGAATATTAGATTTTAGTTATGCTTACACTTTTTCAGTTATAAAACAGTGTCGTGCATTCAGTTACTTACTAACCATTGTTTAAGTGACATGTGTACAGGTCCCTAGGAAATTCAAGGAATGATATTACCATTGGGGTAGGGAGAGGACCATTGGACATGTGCCTATAAATAGGTGCTCATTTGAAATAGTTTATAACTTTTGATATTTTTGAAGCCCAAAACCTTCAGAAGTGATTTCTAGAGAGAGAGTCTCTTATAAACTCTCAGGATTCACACATAAATTTGGACGGCTTGTTAAAACTTTGCTTCATGTAGATTTGATTTGTGTGACTCCAGTTGTTGTTGTGTAAAATTGAGGAATTTCGGGGATAGGAAGACAGAGGTGCCAACTACCTTGAAGTTTAAGGCTTCCTTGCTGAGGAAGACAGAGGTGCGGACTACCTGATAGTTGAGGGCTTGCGGGGATAGAAAGATAGACTCTAATCTTTTTATCGAGGGCTTACCCTAGTGTGGGTAAGACAAACTTTCTTGAAAGTATAAATAAAGGGACCTTTATCCAAGTTTGATGGATACCCTTCTATTTGGGTTAAAAGATTCACTACTTGTTACTTGTTTTGTTACATGTTTTCTGCTGCATTTTTATTTTTGAGGAAAGTATAACTATATTATACTTCCTTATACTTGTACTTTGATTTAGTTATATTCTATATGCTTTAAGGTATAATCATAGTTATTCTAAACTTTTGTTAAGTTTCATTTCTTGAATCAGTTTTTTAGAATAAATAATGTTAATAGAACATAGAGGTGTTGTGAAGTTTGGTTATGCAAAAGTTCTTTAGGGATTTTAAAAGTATATAATTCACCCCCTCTTGTATTTGAGCATCTCATGTTTACATATTCGATCCTACATTAGGTATCATATATTATATCATACTCACATACCATCTCAAAAATTAGTATGAGAGGGTTGGTTCAGTCTGAAATAATCTCATGATTAGATTCCGAAGACATTCTTCTTTTTATAACATTCGGAAATAAATATTCGGAATTGAATTTTCCGGATTCATACTTTTTCGGAATCATTTTTTTGGACTCATATAGTTTGGATTATTTTTTGTGTATAGATATTTTTGTTCTATATTTTTCTTGCTTAGGAATATTCTCTTTGTTTAAAAACTTTTTCAATTAACATGTTTTTGTGGAAAGACGTTTCTTAAAGATGACAAGAATCAATGTTGGTTCCATATACAATCTCTATCCAACTAGACCACCTATCTTTGATGGAAATGATTATGAATATTGGAGAGATAGTATGAAGACTTTCATTATCAATACTACTGTTGATAATTTTTTTATGCTTACTGGAGGATATAAAAACATTGACAAAGAAGTTAGTACATTTACCAATTAATAAAAGTAGGAATATCAATTGAATTATAAGGCACACAATACTTTGCTTTGTTCTATGACTAGAAACATATATATCCAAACGTTATCTTGTGAATAAGAAAATTCTATATGGAAGAAACTAGAAGTTACACACTTTGGAACATTCGACGTAATTGAAACTAGAAGAGCCTTTCTTAGAGCTGAAAATCATGGTTTCTACTTTCCTTATAGAGAACCCATATATAAGTTGCAACAAATATTTAGTACTATTGTGAATATTTTATAATCAATGGGTGAGAAAGGATTAGATGATGAAGCTCTTGTTGATAAGATCATAGAAATCATGCCCTATGAGTGGGAATCTAAGTGAACTGTTGTTGATGAGAACATAATGGTTACTCAATTTCCTTAGATGAGATGTTTGGAACTCTTCTTCAGTATGAAACTAGAATAAAGAGAGATGATAATAACATAAAGAAGAAGAATGGAAATGATAATGTTTCTTTTACTACAACTTCCAATCATATGAAATCCAAGACTCATGAGAGAGTTACTAGATCAAAATCTAAGAAAGTTCTTATCTAATACGAATCTAAGAGAAGTTAATCTTTAGAGAATGAATTAGAAAATCATGCTCAAAGGATGAAAAATATAGTTGGACAGAGGAACTTTCAATCTAGATATTAGAAAAAGTAAAGGAAAGACAAGAATGATTCAGAAGTCACATGCTATGAATGCAAGAGAGTTGGACACATAATACCTGATTGTCCTATGCTCAATAGAAAAGAAAAAGAGGAATGGAATTTTGAGATAAACAGAAAGATGAATTATAAGGATAAAGCTAAGAAAGTCTAGAAATCAAACTACACCTGGAGTTCCAGTAGTGGAGACTTTTCAGATGAATCTTCAGATTATGAATCTTCGGGACAAAATAATCTTGGTCTAATAGGCAGACCACCTATTAAAAATCATTTTTTAATAGACAATGTACATAATGTTGAATCATTGACCCATGTTTCTTTAAATTCTAATGATATTATATACTATAACTCTTCTGATGAAGAATATTCTTCTGATGAAGATAATAATTTACATTCCTATGAAAATATTTCTAGATTTTCCAAACATCGTGATATTGAGAATTAAAAACTCATGAAAAAACATGATAAGGAAAATTCTAGGAATATTATTCTTACTATGGAATTATCAGATCTTTCTAAAGATCTTGATAAGAAAAATGCTGATTTTGAAAGTATTTCAAAAAATCTTGAGGAAGTAAGTTCTGAGAAGAATAAACTTTCTAAAGACCTAGAAAACATAATTTCTATGAAAAATGATTTTGAGCCCAGCTCTAGTTCAAAATCAAATGCTTTTGAAGAAAAGAACTTGGTTATAAAACTCCAATCCATAATATTTTCCTTGAGGAAGTGTTTTTCAAACATTACCTTAGGTAAAGACAATTTTTATAAAATGTATTCTCAAATCCAACCTCTAAGGAATAATTCTTATTTTGGTTATACTGGTTATAAACAAATTTTTGGTAACAATTACTTTGTTCCTCAATGTGATCCATTCTGTACTAAGTGTTAGTATAGTGGTTGTTGGGAAAAGAATTTTTCTCTAAAAAACACACTCTTTAGGATTTCACAAAACCTATTTTTCTAAGAAGATTTGGGTGCCTAAATGTTTCCTTTCTGAGATTTCTGGATCCCAACAAGTCTGTATTCCGAAAACCTAACTTTTTCTTATTTTTAGGAAATTAAGGAAGGTACTAACAACAATTCTGGGAACATGGATAGTGGATGTTCCCAGCATATGACTGGTAATAAAAACTATTTTGAAAAGATTAATAAGACAGAAGGATGAAAAGTAACTTTCAGAGATAATGATTAGGGAGAGATTATTGGTATAGGTAACAACATTCTTTATTAAAAAACATTGATTTCAAATGTTTTATTTGTTAATGGTCTTAAGCACAGCCTAATTATCATAATCCAATTATGTGATGAAGGCTACCTTGTGAATTTTAGGAATGACAAGTGCTTAGTACATAATTCCAAGGAAGAGTTTATTCATTCTACCCATAGGCAAGAGAATGTATATACACATAACATAGAAGACCTTTAGAGCTAAGATCTACCTTGAATTAGTGCAATGGAGGATCGTTTTTGGTTATGGAATAGAAGGTTAGGTCTATGTAACCTTAGGAACTTATGAAAAAATTCTAAGAAAAGATTTGTTAAGGATCTACCAGAGCATAGATTTGATTCTTCAAAATTTTCTGACCCTTGTCAATATATAAAGAAACATAAATCATGTTTTAAATCAGTTAGTGAAGTCTCAACTACTGATTTATTACAGCTAGTACATATGGATCTTTTTGGTCCAATAAAAACACGAAGCATTGGAGGCATGTATTATATATTTTTTTGGTTGATTATTATACTAGATTTTCGTGGGTATATTTTCTAGCAAAGAAGTCTGAAGCCTTCCCTTATTTCAAAAGTATTAGAGCCCAAGTTAAAAATGAGAAAAGTTTTCCATTGAATACTATTCATAGTGATCATGGAGAAGAATTTCAAAATTCCGATTTTAAAACTTTTTGTAGTAGAAAAGTAATTACTCACAACTTCTCAGCACCCAGAACACCTCAACAGAATGGTGTTGTTGATATAAGAAATAGAATTAGTCAAGAGATAACTAGAACCATGTTGAGTGAGTATTTTGTAGCAAAACATTTTCAGGCTGATGCTATAAGTAGTGGTTATTATACTATAAATCATGTTTTTATTAGATCATTTCTTAATAAAACTCTTTATGAGTTATGGAATGGTAGAAATCCTAGACTTTCCTACTTAATGGTTTTTGGTTGCACGGTATTCATTCTGAATACTAAATATAATCTATATGAATTCACACCAAAATCGGATGAAGGAATTTTCTTAGGCTAGTCAACAACTTCTAAGGTATATAGAGTTTTCAATAAAAACACTTGTACTGTTGAAGAGACAATACAGGCCAAATTTGATGAAACTGGTCCTTTTGTTTTTAAATAACCCCAACCTACATCCTCAGATGTGTTTTCAAAAACTGATTATCAACTTTTGATAGAAGATCCTTCTGATAAGGAAAATTTTCAAGAAAATACTACTAAAACTTTTACCCAAGAATATTTTCTACCCTATGTTGATGAACAAGTATTAAAAAACCCAAATCAGTGGTTTCTAAATAAGAATCCTTGTGATAGTATCATTGGTGATGTCAATCAACCTGTAAGGACTAGAAGTTCATTAGGAAATGAAGTAGAACATCTACCATTCCTTTCCCAGTTAGAACCAAAAAGCACTGATGAAGCTTTAGGTGATGATGATTGGATTAAAGCCTTGTAAGTAGAACTAAATGAGTTTGAAAGGGATAAAGTCCGGACCTTGGTTGAAAGACCTGAGAAAACTTCTATTATTGGAGTAAAATGGATCTTTAGAAATAATTGTGATGAAAATGAAATCATTGTAAGAAATAAAGCTAGATTAGTTGCTAAAGAATATAATAAATAAGAAGGAATAGAATATGATAAAACCTATGCTCTATTAGCTAGACATTAAACTATTAATATTTTATATGCCTTTACAACATTCTTAAATTTTAAAAATTTTCAAATGGATGTGAAATGTGCTTTCCTTAATGGTTTTGTTCAGGTGGATGTTTTTTTGAACATCCTCCGGGCTTTGAAGATACAAAACATCCTGATCATGTTTTTAGACTTACCAAAGATTTATATGGATTTAAACAAGCACCTAGAGCTTGTTATGATAGAATTATAAGATTTTTGCTTCAAAATAACTATGTTAATGGAAATGAAGATCCAACCCTTTTTATAAATAAATATATGAAAAATGGTTTGATTGTTTAAATTTATGTTGAAGACATTATATTTGGTTCAACTTAGCAGTCATTAATCGATTACTTTGTAGACATAATGAAAGCTGAGTTTGAAATGAGTATGATGGGTGAGTTAACATTTTTAATTTGTTTTCTAATTTCCTAAAAACTAGAAAGAATCTATATATCCCATCATAATTATACTAAATATATTCTTAAAAAGCATGGATATGACAGCACTAAAAGTATAAGTACTCCCATTGGTCCCTCAAACATACCTGATCTTGATAAAGCTAGGAAACTAGTAGATCAAACATCTTTTAGAGGTATGATAGGATGAATACTTTACTTAACAGCTAGTTGTCTAGACATAATGTTTTCAGTATGCATATATGTAAGATATCAATCCAATCCTATGGAATCTCATTTAAATGCAGTGAAGAGAATTTTTCACTAAATAAAGGGAACCATAGATTTATGACTCCTTTATACTTCTCAAAATGATTTTGTTTTAAAAAAAATTCGTGTGTTGACTTTGGTAGATGTAAAATGGGTAGATAGAGTACATATGGAACTTTTCATTTCTTATGAGATTCATTAGTTTCTTGGTCTTTCAAGAAACAACACTCAGTAGCACTCTCCACTGCTGAAGCTGAATATGTAGTAGCTGGAAGTTGTTGTGCTCAAGTGTTGTAGATGCAACACACTCACAGACTATGGTATGAGTTTTAATAAAATACGAATTATGTTTGATAATACAAGTACCATTTCCCCTAGTAATTACCCTACACATCACTCTCGTGAAAATATCATAGATATTAGGCATAACTTTCTTATGTATCACACACAAAAACAAGATATCATTCTTTAATTTGTTGGAACAGATGACAAACTTGTTGATATTTTCACAAAATCTTTACCCTCCAATAGATTTGAATACATTAAAAAAAAGTTCGGAATGATAACCGTATGGTAATCTTCCTTGATTAACTTCTTTTTAAACCGATCTCTTGATAGTAATAAACTTCTTTTCATAGGGGGAGTAAGTTTTTTTGTTAGCATAATTAAAATTTTCATAATTAGTTTTTTAAATTTTTCATAATGAAAATTTTTGTAATTAGTTTTTCAATTTTTTTTAATGATAATTTTCATAGTTATTTTTTCAAATTTTTCATAATTAAAATTTTCATAGTTAGTATTTCAAATTTTTCATAATGAAAATTTTCATAGTTGGTTTTTCAAATTTTTTATAATGAAAATTTTGATAGTGAGTTTTTCAAATATTTCATAATGAAAGCTTTCTTAGTTAGTTTTTTAAATTTTTCATAACGAAAATTTTTGTAGTTAATTTTTCAAATTTTTAATAATGAATTTTCTCGTATTGAAATTTTCACAATAATGATTTTCGTAATGAAATTTTAATAATGAATATTTTCATACCTGAAATTTTTGTAATGAGAATTTTTCGTACTCGAAATTTTCATAAAGAAAATTTTCATACTCAAAATTTTCTTATTGGAATTTTGTTACTCAAATTTTTGTAATAAAATTTTTGACCTTAGTTTTTTTGTAATAAGTTATTCATAGTAAAATTTGTTTTAATCAAAAGTTATTCAAGAAGAATATCACCTATTACGAATAATATTTCTAGAAATCCGAAAGGTATGATTTCCTTCTTAAATTTTCATAGTCATTATTTCAATGATGGTATTTTCTTTTTTATTCTAAATTCTCAGATACTTGCTTTCTTAAAAATCATCAAAATATTGGATCCTACCTAATTTTTTCTATGCGGCTATCATATCACCCAATAGATCTGATCAGAAGGTTTCTCAACTATTAGATGGGATTTGGAAGATGAAAGGTCACTTTCATCGCCTATATAATGGACCCCCGAAGGGTTGTCCCACATCAGTTTTCAAGCTCTTACTTGCTGATGTTCTACCCCCTTTCTTAAGCCCATTCCGAATCTCTCAATATTTCTCCAATCTGAATTTCTGTAGAAGCCTCTTCTCAAGATATGTCTACCATGAAGCCAATCTGATGTTGTAAAGTTTACAGGGAAATTTTGGTCCATCTGAACTTTTTGAAATATGATTCTATTATTTCTAAGAATATCATGCATAATGGATGGGAGAGTTTGTGGATATCAAAGCCAAGAAATTAAGAATTGGATTTTCTAGATTTACTTATAGAATTTTATGAATTAGTTTCTTTCGTTAAGGAATAAGGAAGAGAAAATTCGTCCTTCAAATGTTATGGGAAAACATACAAACTCTCATACACCATGTTTTCTTGCTTGGTGGAGTTATCTTATGAAGGGGAAGCCAAGTTTTGATCTCACAAACTACCAGATGTTCAAGGGGGTATTATTAAGGTGAAACCATTGGAATGTCTTGGACTATCATATGTCAAGACCGCAAAGATTTCATACTTATCTATCAACAATCAGATCCTATAGTTATGGGTTCATGGTTTTTTCATACCGAGAACAGGTGGTAAGGACACCTTAAAGGAAAGTGACATATATATCTTTGATTTCATGGTAAATCTAAGGAAAATCAATTTTATGAGGCACATGCTCATTACAATAGAGAATATCAAAAATTGCACTTTGAGAGCTCAGATTATTATGTATACTACCTTACTTTCCAATATGAGTGTTTGGTGTCTTGAATCATTCAAGATCCCTTGCAGTTCCAAAGAAAGGAATTGTAATGTTATGCTTGTATGTGATGACACTTTTAAAAGAATTAATATAGGCTTTTCTAAGGAGTCAGGAGAGTTTTATGATCTACCATTGGAGGAGGCAGAAGTCATTCAAAAAAATTATGAAAAATAAGAACCATCAAAGAAGGCTGGGAAGAAAATAAGGTTGAAGGAAGTGAAAGTAGAAGGCAAAACTCCTAAATCTAAGGAAGTCCAATCCTCACCTCATAAACCCAAGAAGTAGAAAGCCTACCCAGATGAGGTGGTAGCATAATGGAGGGAGGATAAGAAGAATAGGAATGCAGGGGAGCCACATTTTAGTTTGGATCCTGCTGAGGCTAAGGCCTTGAAATAATCAACTGATGAAGAGCTTGAGAATAAATAAAAAGAAAATAAACTTAAGAAGAAAATATCTAAGGTCGAGATTGTGCAATCTCTCGTGAAGGCTACTAAAGTAGCATCCGAGAATATTTTGGTGCCACAATCTTCTTGACAGAACCTTTACCTGAGACTCTAGGGAAGAATTTATTCACTCAAGAAAAAGCTAAAGAAAAATATATTAAAGAAGTGAAAGAAGTGGAAGAAGAAGAAGAAGGAGATAGTGGTAACATATATGATCTTATAATGAAAGTTGAATATTATCAAGACAAGGGAACCCTGTACAAAAAATTGTCACTCCAAACGTCTGAAGCTGAGTCCTCGAAGCTTGTCACCCCAGAGAAGGATGAAGAGAAGGGTGAATTGAAAGGTGAAGAAGATATTGATAAATTTTCTAAATAATTAAGTCTAAATCGTGATTTCATTCATCTTGAGGATGTTTAGGCTAGATATTAGAATGAAGAGGTAGATGAAGATAGAGTTGTGCAGCTGCTTGACAGTGAGCATGAATCCCTTGATGAGGAATCCGTATCGAGAATTGATAAGGGTAAACAAGTGGTTGTTGGTAATCCTAGAAAATCTATAGTGATGAAGAAGGAAGTTTAAGTAACATCAAAGAGGAATCTTGTTGAGTTATAAAAACAAGCCTCACCATGTAAAGTCTCAGATTCTAAATCATCTTCACTGGGACATGATTTTTTTGTACAATTCTTGAAGAATCTTTTTGACTCAATTCCAACCATTTCAAGCATAGATTCTTGATTCTAGATTCTCCAACACACACTTAATCAGAAATTAGATTTGGTGTCCATGGTGATGGACAAGTGTGTCAAGATGGAATCCGATTTCAAAACATTCCTCATAGGTTATGAAGATCACAGGACGTCATGTAAGAAGATATCTAGCTGGTTAAAGAGGTCAGTACAAGAAATGAGTGATCTTGATCAATTTCAAAAAGATGTCAAGGAAGATTTTGATACTGAAGACACCAAAATCAAGGATCTTACAAACATCTTTAAGGAAAAGCTAAATCATGAACAAACTTCTCAGATCCAGGATGCCGAAGATCAGAATGTAAAACTTAATTACGTTTTCCAAAGTTCATAAATAGAGAGGGATCTCCTAATTGAGTTTGAAGAGAAGGTTGTGAAGCAAGATAAGTTACTGAAGGCTAAAGCAGAAGATCATAGGTCTCAAGAAGAGAGAATCAAAGATCTAGAGAAGAAAGACGAGGAAGAACACAAGGAATTCAAGAAGCTGAAAACCATTGTGAAGAAGATGATACCCAAGGAAAAAGAAGAAAAATAGATCCAAACCCAATCTCTTGTTGTATCTGTTTTTCTTTGTACAAATTCTCTCAATATTAATGAAATTGTGGTTGCTTGTTTTTGTTTGGTTGTTTGTACCAATATTTTAAGTACCATATTGTTTTTCCATTCCCTCAAACTCTTTTTGAAAATCATAAAGGGGGAGAAGAAAAATTAATTCTAAGGGTGAGAAGGAAAAAGAATTCTATGTAAAGAAGAATTATCCCCATATAAGGGGGAGTTTATCTAAGGTTGAGTTCTCATTACATAGATTTCCACATTCAAATGAAAATTCTCATTTTAGAAATATAGAATACGATCCTTAGAGTTCCAAATCCTAATGGGGAGTTAGTCGTATTCAACATTTTCCATGAATAAAGGGAAATAAGCATTATTTCAAAGTCTAGAAAATATTTTTCTAAGTCATTTTATTCATTTTTGTATGGATGTTTGTTCGTTCCAAAAGGGGGTAGATTGTTGAGTCAATAAGGTTTTCCTTATGAATTTTCTATTCCTTCATACTTGGGGGATATTGTTAAGTCAATTAGGTTTCCTTATGACTTTACCATTCCTTCTTGTTTTGAAAATCACAAACACCTTATCTCAAGGAAAATCCCTTTTTACCCCTTATTTTACTTTTTTAAGGAAAAATTTCCTTCCCTAAAGAAATTTATCCTTACCATGTTTTATTTTTCATATCATAATTTTACTAAGTGTAAAATTCAGATTGTAACGAAAACCTCAGAATCCTATAATTACCTAGATATGAATCATTCTATTCTAGGATCTGAATTAATAGAATTATGGTTACGAACTTTGCTGAGTTCTAACTCTGAATTATGAATCAAAATTCTAGTTACAAACTTCTCTGAGTTCTTACTCCGAATTCTGAATACGAATTCTGGATACAAACTTCTCCAAGTTCTGACTCTGAATTCTAATTATGAATTCTGAATATGAACATCTCTGAGTTCTGACTTTGATTCCTCTGAATTCAAACTCCGAACTGCTATGAGTTCTAACACTGAATTCTCATGAAATCTGACTCTGAACTTTGTGTGTTCAGGTTCTGAATACTTAAAAATTCAGATTCCAAATTTCCTTGAAATTCAGATTCCAAATTTCCTTGAAATTCAGACTCCAAAATTCTAAATGAATCCAGATTTTGAATTTTCTTGAAATTCAGACTCCATAATTCTAAAATAATACATGTTCTAAATTCCTAGAAAATAGAATTTGAATGTCCTTGTATTATATATTCCGAAATCATTTTTTGGTTAGACTCCTATCTTTCATTTACTTACATTCCTAATATCATATTTTAGTTATGAATACACTGGTTTAGTTATAACACAATGTCGTGCTTTTAATTACTCACTAACCGTTGTTTCAGTGACATGTGTATAGGTCCCTCCAAAATTGAAGGAAAAATATGACCGTTGGAGGAGGGAGCTGACCGTTGGAGCTATTCCTATAAATAGGATCTCATTTGAAGGAGTTTAGATCTTTTTTATTTTTTTGTGCTGAAAACATTCAGAAGTGATTTCTAGAGAGAGAGGCTCTTATAAACACTCAGGCTTCATTTTGGAAGTTTGAATGGATTGTTCAAACTCTTCTTCGTGCAGATTTTCTTTGTGCGACTCCCATTGTTGTTGTGTAGAATCGAGGACTTCTGGGGATAGAAAGACAGAGGTGATAACTACCTTGAAGTTGAGGGATTCCTTGTTTAGGAAGATAGAGGTGCCGAATACCTGAGAGTTGAGGGCTTGCGGGGATAACAAGACATTCTCTGATCTTCATATCTAGGGATTACCCTTGTGTTGGTAAGAGATAATTTCTTGAAAGCATAAATCAAGGGACCTTTATCCAAGGTTTTTGGATACCCTTCTCTTTGGGTTAAAATATTCACCACAAATTACTCATTTTGTTACATGTTTTCTACTGAATTTGTATTGTTGAGGAAAGTATAACTATCTTATACTTCTTTATACTTGTACTCTGATTTAGTTATAATTTATATGCTTTAAGGTAGAATCTTAGTTATTTTAATCTTTTGTTATGTTTCATTTCTAGAATCACTTTTCCGAAATCAAGCATGTTATTAGAACTTATAGGTGTTGTGAATTTTGGTTATGAAAAATTTCCTTAGGGATTTTTAAAGTATACAATTCACCCCCTCTTGTATTTGGGAATCTCATGTTTACATATTTGATTCTACATTTAGTATTATAGAGTATATCATACTCACATACCATCTCAACACTTGGTCCTCATATTTGGTATCAGAGGTCATTTTAGATAACATTAGTAGTTTGGGTATTGTTTAATTAATATCCATAAATTACATTATGTTAATATTGAAATGATATAGCATTTACATATTTTCATGTTGCTTCGCTTAAGATATTTCTGTGTATAGAATGGTTTTCCACAGAGGAAATAGGGCAGCTATGTTGGAGAGACATCAGGAGGAAGACAACCTTCCAAATCAGGAACCTGAGATGGTGGGAATCGGAACTGAATTGTTTGTTACGATGATGGAACAGTTGACTCAGGCTATAAATGGTGGTGGAATCCATGCATGAGATCTGCCAGATCAACCACATAGGAACATGTCAGTGGTGGAGCATTTCATGAGGCAACATCCCCCATCATTCAGAGGATTATATGACCCTGTGCTAGCAGAAGGGTGGATTAATGCACTGGAAAAAAATTGATGTCATGGGATGTTCATAACATCAAAAGGTTACTCTTGTTGTTTACCGTTTTGAAGCTAAAGATGATTAGTGGTGGTTGATGGTGAAAATATCAGGGACAGTGAGGAGATTGATGCACTTTATTGGGATGAATTCAAGGGTATGTTTCTTGAAAAATATTTTTCTAAGGTGGTTCATCTTTGGATGGAAAACAATTTATGGAATTGAGAAAAGGGGATGACTCAGTGGCTGCTTATGAACCAAGATTCACTTGACTGACGAGGTATGCACAAAATTTCATATGATATCATGATAGTAAAATCAATCTCTTTAACTCCAGAATAAAGCAAACGTATTGAAGGGATTTAGTTTCGCATGAGATCAATAGTTATGAAAAACATGTTCATTGTGCGGAGAAGGTTGAAATGGAGTTTGGCGACGATCATGTGTTCTTTAAAAAATAGCAAAATAAGAGTTCAAGGTGGTAGGAAAAAGGGAAGAACTCTTCGAAAAAGTCTGATGGTAAGAAAATTAAGTTTACAGTTTGTGAAAATTGTATTATAAATAATGATGGTGAATGTCTTTTGAATTATGGTAAGTTCTACCAATGAGGTAAAATTGGACATAAGTCTCGTAATTGTAGTGAAAAATAGTATGGTAATGGTAAGACAAAATCTTATTTAAAATCAGTAAAATGTTTTAAGTGAAATGAAATGTGTCATTATGCAAATGAGTGTCTAACAAATAACTCAACTAACAGAAAGAAACCACACTAAAAGCTGAAAGGGGTGGTGAAATCCATTGAACTACTTCAGCAGATGATGGGCCATCAAATGAAGTAGTATCGGGTACAGTTATTGTTTGTTCAGATTATTTCAATGTATTTTTTTATTTAGGGTCTATACAATCTTTCATTTCTGAGAAGTTTTCTAGTAAATTGGGAATTCCATATCAAGATATGAATACATAACTTTTTGTAAAAACACCTAGAGTAAATGTTGTAACCCAAAGAAGTTATAAGAACCATCTTGTCCTTGTGTGGGGAAAGAATCTACCTTAAAAAATTATATTTTATCCTTCAATAGTGTTTGATGTTATTTTTGTTATGGATTGTCTTTATTTTTATCATGTTAATATTTACTAGAGAGCTAAAGAGGTATTCTTTTAGAAATATTTTCAGTTTGTGTAAAAAAATGATCCCTTACTTTTGATAACATATCAAGAAGTTGAGAAAATAGTAAAAGATGGAAACGAATGTCACCTTGAACATATTGTTGAAAACAAAGTAACTATTCAGATTAATGATATTCTAGTGGAAAATGTGTACCTTGACATTTTCTTGACAAGTTTCCCGGTATTATACCTTATTGGGAAGTTGAATTTACAATTAACTTAGTTCCTGATGCTAATCCAACAAAACCTAATTATCAAATGACTCAATTTGAACCTTTAGAGTTAAACAAACAATTATTGGAGTTATTAGATAAAGGTTTTGTTCTACCTAGAACATCACTATGGGGTTTTCACGAACCAGTCTGACTCGACCCTGAACCGATCACCCAGGCCAACCCGCGACAAGTCCCGAGAGGCGTTCCCGATCCTACCAGGATGGTGACAAGCACCGAGTACATCAATAGAGTACACAAGGGAATGATTTTTCCCATATATAATCAATCTTACAAAGAGTGGAAAGAAATACACAGCCCAAAATACATTTATATAAAAATTGACTTGAACACTATTTGTACAAGAAATTGAAAGTACAACTAAACCAACAACTCAATGGATGAAACCCAATGACCAACTAACTCCATGTGACACTTCTGGTAACTGTCCAACACAATGATGAAATGTCTCCCAAGTTGATCGAACTAAAGATGAATCATGCACAAGGGATAAAAAAAGAAGAAGACTATATGCGTGAGTATTAAAACTCAGTAGGTTAGCCCGATATTCTAATCCTAATGTACATTCCTTTAAAATAAAAGAAACATAAATTTATAGTTTTAAATTCAAGATATGAATGTATGGTTTTAGAATGAGGTTCTATGCTATAATAATTATCATAAAAAAACATGCATGTTTAATAATAAAAAATTCAAGTAACAATTTTTTTCAAAGAGGTGCATCTTCAAAATGAAAATATTTTTAAAGAGGGCGGCTTTAAAGAATTTTAACATTTAAAAAAATAACACATACTGCTGAATTTACCAACCAAAGACACTGTATGCCAATGGTGAGTACAAAATATCCAATGAGCACTAGTCAAAGGAACACCCCTAGGCACTAGTTAGTAGTGATCCACGGGTACCTCGTATCTTGGTGAACATAACCATAATAAATACCTATTCTCGTGCACGAGCCACTACTAGGGGAAATACCCATAACCTAGTGGTCCCCAATTAGCATCATCATCATAGTTTAGTTAGTCTTTTCATCATTAAACTTTTTATGTGAAACAGAGGCCAACCCCCACAGAATCACCAGCATACTAGTACACATCTGCCCACCTAGATACTCGGGATTCCCTTTAGTGATCAATCAAGTTACACATATTATCAAATACACATTTCACATCCAAATTCCATTCCCAACCCATAAAAACAAAAACATCCCATAGTCTTTCTTCACATTTCTTACACGAATCAACAAACTGCTAAATATTTTGGTAAAACAATTTCATGAAGTGTACTGAGGATCTGCACATAAAACTCATTCAAGAACACTCTTTAAATTATAAACACACATAAAAACCAAAACAAATAATATTTTTCAGCCTTATAAACATTTAATAAAATCATTTAATAGACCATAAAACAATCCCAATTATACAACTTGGTATACACAAGTAAAACACTCCTTCATTTCTAGGAAATGCCAAACGTGCCATTAAATATTTTCACAAAACTAACGTTTGACGAAGGTATGCATATTTTTTTTTACGTATGTGTATAAAAACCATTTACATCAACAAACCACATTCATAAATCTCTTATAATACTCAGGTTACATATTCAAAACACAACAATTTTCATGAAGATGTGAAACAGTCCATTTTTGGGAAACTCGGGAAAAAATATGTTGTAAACCAAAACCCACTTGTTTTAAAAAAAATCCAAATTGGAAATCAATATAAGGACCCAAAAACACCATTTATCTTTCTTCCAATTCCTTTATACATCCAAATAGATAACTTTTAAATCACACATCACACATAAAAGCCAACTGGTCAATTTACCGAACACATGACATGCCCTTTTTAAACCAAACAATTTATTTTAAGTACGTGAAAAGGAATAAAACCCAAATTTAATATCATATTTTCATTCAATATACTATAACATGTTAAAAATACCATAAACCAGATTATAAACCTCACAAAATATTTCCAAACGATAACGGAACATTTAAACAAACACTTGTTGAGCACTTCCATGACAAAACAACACTACCTTTCACAAAAAAATGATTAAACAACCACATTGCAACCCAATAAAATTATTAAAAGGATCAAAAACAATAATAAACATTTATATCAGTTTAGTAAAATATTAAAATGATCAAACGTGAATGATAAAGTCACGTACAAGGGATATCCTACCTCAAATCCTTGGCGTAATTGAAACGCACACCCGAAATCACCCACCACGGGTTTATAAACCCTAAAACTATAAATAACAAACCTAAACAAACATAAAACCAATCAAAAAAACATGGTATAAAAAAACCCTAGGTTGATCAATACTAGGGGACAATATAAATCCAAGAAATAATGAATGTAGGGTAAGAGGAAGGAGAAAGGAGAAGGAATCTCACCTTTCACCTTAGATAAATCTTCATCTTCCATTAGATCTACAACCATATCGAGAAGTGAATGGATTGAAACATCTTGGAGAGACTCCTAAGGTCTGAACGAACCAGGGACATAAGGTTGGTGTAATGGGATCATGAATGGAATGAGTTATGGGTGAAACAATTTATTTTCTCAATTCTGAACGTTTTAACGAAACCAGAAAGAATTCACCCTAATCCATGACCCATATGAGCTCAAAATATAGTAAATAGATAATGGTGGTGCGGATAGGGAAATTGGCTTTGAGGGGTAGGTTGAATCACAAAAAAATATTAAAATATTAAAACGATATAAAAGAAACAATGTAATTTTTTAAAACTGGAAATGGGCCCATGGGCTGGCCCAATACCTAAATAAGTAACCCAAATTCACCCTGCTTATGAATTTATAATGGGTCCAAAAGGATAAATAAGATTTAATATATCAGTATAGGAAAAGTGGGAAGTTGAATGGGTGGAAACGGATGAAAAACAAAAGAGTTATAAAAGAATCAATTTTGGTTTTTAAAATTGGAAATGGGCTCACGGTTGCCCCAAATCATGAAGTAGCCACCCTTTGTTCAAAAACTCTTAAACAGGAAATGTGGATCCAAAATTAGGGTGGTTATACATATATGAAACATAAAAACTCAAGATTCATATCACTAAATACCCATTAAAAGGATCAGTATTTCCAATGGACAGGATCAATACAAAGAAATAAAACGGGGTGTGACAATTCTCCCCACCATTAAAGCTTTCCGCCCACAGAAAGCCATAAAAATTTCCGGCTGAAAAATCATCACCTAAGGGTAACCTATCAACATTATACAACCTCTAAATAAAAAAAATATCATCAACCATGAATTTATTTTAATTATCTAGCTCAAAAAAACACACTACTCACAACCACTTCTGGAAAATCACTGGAAAAATCAAGCCACCACCTCCACAACCATGCCATGAACCTGATTGTTGGGCCTTCTCCCAATGAACCCAACCATCAAACAAACCAAAGAGAACTCACAAAACCCAAATTTTCAAGGGGAGTCTAGAATGTACTTCCCACCATTAAGAAACAAGTAGCACTAGAAATGTTCTTAGGATGAAAATCGAGGAGACCCATGGTGGGTCTCCCCACCATTAGAACCCAACTATCAACGAACCGACAAAAATTCAACATGAGCTAAAATTGGGCCTCACTCACAAAAGCCCAAATAAACTCTCTTAAAAAATTCTAAAATAAAAATTTAATAGGGTTACAACATGGACATCTATACCACCCACTTCTGAATAGAGGGCACAAGAATTGGGCCAATACATTCAGCACAGATCTGGACCCCCACCACTTGGGGAGGGGAGGGAAGGGGACCCAATAATTTGGCCACTGAAACCCCAAAAGAAACAACCAAACTACCAAAAACAATCCACCTACGAATAGTTAACACCATGACCACACCTGATTTTCACAAGAGGTCCACACATGGACATTGATCGAAAACCCACATCCATGAAGGCATAACCCTAGACACTGTGTGAGGGATGAAGTTCACCACGCTTGTTGCGACAAAGTGAAATTCACAGATATGAGGAACCAAAACATTGAAATAGAAACTAACATAACAAAACAGAGGAGGAAGGATCCTAATCGAGCACTCCACACCTCTGTCGATTTCCTGATAGTTTGAAAAGCTTCACTCTGAGGCTTGTGGCTGGAGCCATAATTCTTGAATCATTTTTTGCACTGCATTCAGGTGATAAGGATCACACCACTCAAAAAAACCTCACATGATCACCAAAAAACCTTCATCTAAATAGTAACTCATAGATACATATCAATATTCTATCTCACTCCAAACGTGGGTCAAAATGGAAAAGGAATACGACGAAACACATCAACATCACCGAACACAACTGCTCTGTCCAAAATAATTACACGACCTAGAAGAACTTTTAATAGATCCCAAACATCTCTCTATTCTAACAAACGGGTTGAGGCATCATCAAAAGAGGTGGATTTAATATTTGAAAGGAATCCTTAGGTTGATCAGTAGGAAATATTTCCAACGGAGAACTATCCATGGCCACATCACACCATCAAACAAATCCTTAGAAAACCAACAAAAATTACTTCAAAACCAATCCCCCAACAAGATCTAATATATATATAGAACAAGATTATGAATTATAGATCACATGGAAGAAAACCAAATAAAAAACTCTTCTAAGACATAGAAAAATCAAGCCACATAATCATTGGTTTTAAAAAAGGCCACAATTTTTATCTCAAAACAATTTAAAAAAAAACAAAATAACTTTGTGGGTTTCCACATTCACCAATCGTGTTTCATCAAGTCTCACCCACATGCACATTTCCATGCCACCCGAGACACCCAACCACCATACCATATAGGCCATCCATCCAGATATAAATAAAACCATGAATGTGAGCACCCATGAAAACACCAAAGGATAAAACAAAAAACATCATTCTGACAAAAATTACATTCATAAGGAACACCAACCACCAAGTCAAAAAACCTTTTCATATTTCACAAAAAACCCACAATTAATTAAGAATAATTTTCTTGAAAACCTACCCCTTTTCATTTTTAATATTTTTTTAAATAGCCAATCCACTCCAAATAACCCCTTCCCATTATTTTTAATAAAAATTCACCAATGTATATTTTCATAATCCGAGTTCCATTGAGAACAATACTGTTTCTAGTAAAACACCAACAGATCAAAACCAATTTCCAAAAATAATTTATCTGATTCAAAAACTTTTTAACATCCCAAAATACCCCATTAAAAAAAAATATTTAGAATCACATTAAAATGATTCACAATTTCAAAACATTTTATTTCCAAAAACCACATTTTTAGATTATGGATAATCCAATCCCTGTAAATCATTTCCAATTCCCTCCATTTTTTTTTACAAAAACACAAACTTCCAAAACCGTTCTTATATTTAATTTTTGAAAACCCCATTTTCACTTTTCAAAATAAAATCCTTCCTTTAAAACCCATTTTCACAATTCTCACACAAGGATTTTAAAAACAATAATTCAGAATTAAAAAAAAAGTTCAAGAGACCCACAAAAAGGGAACTAGTTTCAGTGGGTGACTTGACCACATGGTTGGCGGCCATATGCCAAACACAATACCAAAATAGAGAGACTTATTATAACCATTACCGAGCTCCACATGGCTTACCAGGACCTGTGAGCTCATGGAGGCCATTAGTCAGACTCCCCTTGTCATATCCCAACACCAAAAAATAAACCAGAACAAAGGACTATAATAAAACCAGACTTCCCATTGAAACCTGAGGATTATAATAACAAAGAGTCCACGACGCTCTTCTTGCACATACCCCTCAAGTCCCAAAAATCCTACTATATCTACCTTGACATCCCCAAAATAAAAAGTGCGCTCTAAAAATAAAGGTCTGCTAAGAGCTGACCTCCTCTGATACCATTTTTTCACAAACAAACCTGAGTCGACCCTGAATCGGTCACACAGGCCAACCCGCGACAAGTCCCGAGAGGCGTTCCAGATCCTCCCGGGATGGTGAAAAGCACCAAGGGCATCAATAGAGTATACAAGGGAATGATTTCGCCCGTATATAATCAATCGAACAAACAGTGGAAACAAATACACAGCCCAAAATACATTTATATAAAAATTGACTTGAACACTATTTGTACAATAAATTGAAAGTACAAATAAACCAAAAACTCAACTGATGATACCCGATGACCAAATAACTCCATGTGAAACTTCTGGTCACTCTCCAACATAATGATGAAATGTCTCCCAAGGTGATCAAACTAATGACGAAACCTTCACAAGGGCTAAAAAAAGAAGAAGACTATAGGCATGAGTCTTAAAACTTAGTAGGATAGCCCGATATTCTATTCCCAATGCAAATTCATTTAAAATAAAATAAACATAAATTTATAGTTTTAAATTCAAGATATAAATGTATGGTTTTCAAATGAGGTTCCATTCTATAATTATTATCAGACAAAAACATGCATGTTTAATAAACAAAAATGCAAGTAACAATTTTTTTCAAATAGGTGAAACTATAAAATGAAAATAATTTTCAAGAGGGCTGCTTTAAAGAATTTTAACTTTTAAATAAATAACACATACTACTGAATTTACCAACCAAAGAAATCATATGCCGACGGTGAGTACAAAATATTCAATGAGCAGTAGTCATAGGAACACCCCTAGGTACTAGTTAGTTGTGAGCCACAGGTACCTCATATCTCGGTGAAAGTAACCATAATAAATATCCATTCTCGTGAACGAGCCACTAGTAGGAAACATACCCATAACCTAGTGGTCCCCAATAATAATAATCATCATAGTTTAGTTAGTGTTGTCATCATCAAACTTGCTACATGAAACAGAGGCCAACCCCCACAGAATCACTAGCATACTAGTACACGTCTGCCAACCTAGATACCTGGGATTCCCTTTAGTGCTCAATAAAGTTACACATATTATCAAATACACATTTCACATCCAAATTCAATTCCCAAACCATAAAAACACAAACATCACATAATCTTTCTTTATATTTCTTACACGAATCAACAAACTGCTAAATATTTTGGTAAAATAATTTCATGAACTGTATTGAGGCTTTGCACATAAAAGTCATTCAAAAACACTATTTAAATAATAAACACACAACAAAACCAAACGAAATCATACTTTTCAGCCCTATAAACAATTAATAAAATCATTTATTGGACCATAAAACAATCCCAATTTCATAACTTGGTATACAAAAGTAAAACACTTCATCATTTCTAGGAAATGCCAAACGGGCCTTTAAACATTTTCTCAAGACTAACGTTTGACGAAGGTATGCATTTAATTTTTTTTAATTATGTGTATAAAAACCATTTACATCGGAAAACCACATTCATAAATCTCTTATAATACTAAGGTTACATATTTAAAACACAACCATTTTCATAAAGATGTGAAATGGTCCATTTTTGGGCAACTCGGGCCAAAATACGTTGTAAACCAAAACCCACTTGTTTGTAAAAACAAATAAAAATTGGAAATCAATATAAGAACCCAAAAATACCATTTATCATTCTTCCAATTCCTATATAAATCCAAACAAATAAATTTTAAATCACATATCACACATAAAATCCAACCGGGTAATTTACCGAACACATGGCATGCCCTTTTTAAACAAAACAATTTATTTTAAGTATGTGAAAAGGAATAAAACCACAATTTAATTTCATATTTTCATTCAAGATACTGTAACATGTTAAAAATAGCATAAACCAGATTTTAAACCTCGCAAAATATTTGCAAAAGATAATAGAACATTTAAACAAACACTTGTTGAGCACATTCATGACAAAACAACACTACCTTTCACAAAACGATGATTAAACGACCACATTGAACACCAAGAAAATTATCCAAAGGATAAAAAACAATAATAAACATTTATATCAGTATAGGAAAATATAAAAATGTTGAAACTTGAATGATAAAGGCATGTACAAGGGATATCCTACCACAAATCCTTGGCGTAATTGAAACGCACACCAAAAATCACCAGCCGCATGTTTATAAACCATAAAACAGTAAAGACCAGACCTAAACAAACAGAAACCCCATCAAAAACAAGGTATAACAAAACCCTAGGTTTATCATTACTAGAGGACAATATAAATCCATGAAATAATGAATGGAGGGGGAAGATGAAGGAGAAAGGAGAAGGAATCTCACCTTTCACCTTAGAAAACTCTTCGTCATCCATTAGATATGAAACCCTAGAGAGACGGTAATGTCTTGAAACATCTCAGAGAGACTACTATGGTCTAGGAGAACCAGGGACTGATGATTGGTGGCAATAGGATCACGAATGGACTGAGTTATGGGTGATAAAATTTACCTTCGCAATTCTGGACGTCTTGAGGAAACCAGAGAACATTCACCTTAATCCCTGACCCATATGAGCTCAAAATATGGTAAATAGATAATTTTGGTGCGGATATGGCTATTGGATTCTAGGTGGAGGTAGAATCACCGAAAAATATTAAAAAATTAAAAATATATAAAAGAAATAATTTTTTTATAACTGGAATGGGCCCATACGGTGGCCCAATACCTAAATAAGTAACCCAAATTCACCATGATTATGAATATTAATGGATAAAAAAGGATAAATAAGTTTTAATATATCATTATAGGAAAATTGTGAAGTTGAATGGGTGAAAAGGATGAAAAACAAAAGAGTTATAAAAGAAACAAATTCGGTTTATAAAACTGGAAATGGGCTCACAGTTGGCCCAAATCATGAAGTAACCACTCTTTATTCAAAAACTCCTAAACAGGCAATGTGGATCCAAAATTAGTGTGTTTAGATATATATGAAACTTCAAAACTCAAGATTCATATCACCAAATACCCATTAAAAGTATCGGGATTTCCAATGGACTGGATCAATACAATGAAAAAAATCGGGTGTGACAGGGGTGCTCATATGTTGTTTGTTAAAAAGAAAGATGGTTCAATGAGACATTTCTTTGATTATAGAGAATTGAATATCATCATTTTTAAGAAAGAGTCTCATTTTCCTCATATCAATGATTTTTTTGATCAGCTCCATGGAGCTCAGTATTTTTTGAAAATTGACTTGAGGTGGGGGTACCATTATTTGAAAGTAAAGGAAGCAGATATTACAAAGACCGCGTTTCATACTAGATATGGCCATTATGAATTTGTTGTTATGCCTTTTCAGTTAACCAACACACATGCTATATTCATGGATCTTTTGAATAAAATTTTCCGTGAGTACTTGTATAAGTTTTTGGTTATGTTCATTGATGATATTTTTGTTTTTTTCTAAAAGTAAAGAGGAGCATGAAAGTCATTTAAGTTTTGTGTTTAAAACCATAAAAGAAAAGAAATTGTATGGGAAATTCAGTAAGTGTGTGTTTTTTTTATCATAAATTTCTTCCCTTGATCACATTTTTTAAAAAAATGGGATAAATTTTGATCATATTAAAACAAAAGTTGTTGAAGAATGGAAAAGACCCAAAAAAATAACTAAGATTCATAGTTTTCTTGGTTTGGAAGGTTATTACTGGAGGTTTGTTGAGAATTTTTCATAGTAATCTTGTTCAATAAAAAAGACAACTTGAAAAGGTGTTATGTTTATTTGGACAAGAGAATGTGATGAGAGTTTTTAAGATTTGAAAAGAAGATTTGTGAATAATTCAGTTTTGGAACTGCCTTCTAGAAATGGTGAGTTTTTTATCTATAGTGATGCTTCGTTGAAAGGACTAGGTCATGTCCTTATGAAGAATTATAAGGTAATTTTTTATGCTTTGCGTTAGTTGAAACTCCATGAGTTAAATTATCCTACACATGATATGGAATTAGGTGCTATTGTTTTTTCTTTAAAAATTTGTAGGCATCATTTTTATGGGGTAGAATGTGAAATATATATTGACTAGAAAATGTTAAAGTATATATTCACATAGAAAGAATTTAGCATGAGAGAGAAGAGATGGTTGGAATTGATCACGGATTATGATTTCATGATTCAATAGCATTGAGGAAAGGAAAAAAAGTTGTTGATGCTTTGAGTGAAAAAAGTAATGCTTCATTGACCATGCTACATTTGGAACGAGATCATTTGGTTTTTGATTTGATGAAATTTGGCATAGAAGTTATTGGTGTAGGAAATTGTTCTGTTTTGTTTCAGGTATCGCTGAGCTCATCTCTATCAGATAGAATTAAGTAGGCGCAAAAGGATGACAATGAGTTACAGAAAAAGGTAGAGTTGGTTTAAAGGGTAAGTTTCCTGATTTTAATGTTGATAATAATTTTTTTTGAGGTTTGGGAAGAGATTATGTGTTCCTTGTGATTCATAGTTGAAGAGTGTGTTATTATGTGAAGCTCATAGTTCTCCATTTTCAGTTCATCCAGGAAGAACTAAGATGTATAGAGATCTTCTGGTGTATTATTGGTGGGATACAATGAAAGTAGATATTGCTGATTTTACTATGAAGTGTTTTACTTGTCAGTAGGTTAAAGCATAGTGGCAGTTATCAAAAGGGGTGCTTCAGTCTTTAATGATCCCAGAGTGGAAATGGGAAAATATATCCATGGACTTCATTGTGAGATTACCAAACACATCTCGAGGTAATAATGCAATCTAGGTTATTATTGGTTGGTTGAATAAATCTTCTCATTTCCTTGCTATTCGAGATACTTTGTTTCTAGATCAACTTTCTCTATATTATGTTAAAGAGATAGTCAAGTTTCATTGAGTTCCCCTTTTCGTTGTATCTGATTGTGATCCCATTTTTACTTCAATATTTTGGAAAAGGCCTTCAGATTTCATTAGGTACTGAATTAAATTTTAGTACATCTTTTCATCCTCAATTTGATGGGAAGTCAGAACGAACAATTCAGATCTCTGAGGACATGCTACAGGCTTGTTCACTAGATTACCAGTGAATTTAGGACCAATATCTTTCTTTGGTTGAATTTTCATAAAATAATATTTTTCATTCCATTATACTGATGGATCCGTTTGAAGTACGATATGAAAAGCATTGTCAAACTCCCTCTTTTTTGGATGAAATAGGTGAAAGGAATATGATGGCACCAGAATTGGTAGAAGAGATGACAGAAAAGGTTCATCTAATTCATAAGAACATGAGAACAACTTAGAGTAGGTAGAAAAGTTTTGTGGATAACCGGATGAAGGATCTTTATTTTGATGTAGGTGATCATTTATTTCTCAAAGCTTCTCCATGTAAAAGTGTGATTCATTTTGTTAAGAAGGGAATTTGAGTTCAAGGTTCATTGGACCCTATGAAATCCTGGAGAAAGTTGGATCAATTTCATACAAAGTGTCTTTACGTCCATATTTATCCCAGGTACATAATGTTTTTCATGTTTTTATGCTGAGAATGTATATTCCAGATAAATATCAGGTTTTGAGCCTAGATATAGTTTAGTTGGAAGAGAATCTCTCTTATGAGGAACAACCAGTCCGGATTCTTGACCGAAGAGAGCATATATTGCAAAATAAGCATGATTTACCACATTTTGATAGAAAAACCTTATTAAATCTAGATTTGTTCACTTTTATATATTATATTTGACCAAATTAAAATATTTTTTAGAATTTGGACACCAAAATTTACTTTCGGTAATATTTTGGTAATTTTTCTGATAAAATTCATTTTCTAATGAATAATGAAAAATAATGTATTTAAATTCAAATATGATTTATAATATAATTTATATATATTGATAGATTATCTTTTTAATTGGTTTTAAAGTGTAATTATATTATATTTTTACCATTTAATCCAATGGTGGCCATTAGAATTAATTTTACATTGAAATTTGACATAAACTAGTGTTAATCATTTGATAGATATTGTTTCTTAAAAACACACTATTTGTTATGGCAACAGAAATTAATTTTAAATATATTTATAACACTTCTATGATTTTGATTTGGTGAAAAATAATTTTTTTTGAATTTTAGATATCAAATATATCTTATACTTAATTTTTGGTATTTTTCTGAAAGACATCAATTTTTTAGGAATTGTGAAACCACTAAGTCGTAGTTCAAAAAATGAATTTTTCATTTAAATGAAATTTTACCACTTCTATGAATTGAAGTTCAAAAATATGACATATATTGATGTTATTAGTAAGAAAAATGTGGTTCAATAAGAGGAAAATAATTTTTGGTGAATAGTAAAATTTGACTGTTATTTACCGTGGTTAAAGGTAAATAGGGTAATTCAAGATAAAAATAATATAATAATAATAAAAAATTACCATAACACCTATTTTAACCTTAATGGAGGAGTCGTGGAAAACCACGGGCATAATTGGGTAGATTTTGGGACCCTGTGGAGCCACTTGAGTGTGATAATGAATTTTTAGATTAATTAATTTTAAGTAAAGACAAAAATGACTTAAACAAATATCTTTTAGTAAATTCATATTTACATAGGTTTTTATAAGTTATATATTCAACTATAAATATTATTTGTAAATATAAAAATATTTCGTACATTATGGGATTTTTTTAAAATTTTTAGACATCATATAAATTAAATTATTTATGACACAATAATGATGAAGCGTTTACCACAATAATAAATCGTAAAAATAAATAATATTATAAATAATAAAACACTATCCAAAACCTATCCAATTTTTATTGGATGGTTTTATTTCGACCATCAGTCATCTTATATATGACTTTATTATTTTTTTGACCTTTAGAAACAGAAAATATTTATATAATAAAATAATATTTTCACACTTTATTAAAGAGCCCCTCCTCCCACATATAAAAAGTCCCCAATTAAATCCAATTATTCACAGCTCTCAAGCCCCTTGTCTTGTCCAAACCCTCCCCTAATAATCTTTAAATATCCCTCCCTTACACCTAGATTACTTACCTTAGGGAAAAGTCACTTCAAGAAGTACTTTTGGTTTAATCAAAAGGGAGTTACCCAAATTAAAGGTAACAGTTTCTCTCAACTTTTTTTCTTTTATTTTACTTCTCCAATCCCTAAACTCTTTTTATTCTTTTCATTTATAACAACACCAGTATCCTCATTATACTAGTATTTTTTATGATAATTATTCTAACTATACTTACACACTCCTTTATCTAATGGATGAAGAACATATTGTTTTTGTGGTTGGAAAACTAAGGTCTCACGAAACGATGATTGTTAGATTATCTCCTACCACCTCTCATGGTGGCCATTATTATAGAACTATATTTAAATATGATATATATTATGTTTATGTTTTCTTTATTCTTTTGTATTTTCCATTTATAGAATACCTTTATGGTTTCCATTATAGGTAAATGTGATAATTTCATTTGAGAAAGTGAGGACTACCACTCCCTTAAAGTGATATGACTCATTAATGCCATATATGGGACATATAAAGGATGGAAATAATGATATTATATATGATATTATAAAAGAATTATAAAATTTCTAGGTATATTTATGTTTTCATTCCATTAAATTATGAAATAAAAATGAAAATAGCTTTCATGCGTATGTACGACTTACCATCTCCATGAACGGTGTATTTCATTTCTTATCTATAAATGTTTTGTATTATAATAAATATATGTATATACTAGATATATATTATATATATGATATCTAAACATGAATATCATTCTGGATATAATGAAATTTTGACTACATCAACAACTTGTAATTATAAGAAGTCCATTTTGGACTCAAGTAACAAATATTGACAAAAAAACCATTATTAACTTAAATGATTACATAATGTTTATAACATGGTAATTAATGATATAAAAGAAATAATAAACTTGAAAAAGGTTCTTATGAAAGTAGAAACTAACTTTAGTTTATTATTTAGGAGATTAAAGAATGAATGGGTCTTGTCGGAAATGAGGTAAGGGACTTCATCTCAATCTCCTTTCATTGAGGAATATTTTGTTTTAATACATGATTTTCTTTTATACACTGAATAAACACCTTTTACTTTTTATTTCATTCAAAGGGACTCTTTTTCTACGAAGCATTTTACTGAATGAAAAAAATAATGTTTCTTCCAACGTATGCGATGACAATTACCTTTCCATCACAGCGAGTATTATTTGATCTTTTGCTTTTTTAACAAGTCGTAATGTTTTTAAACGGAAAATAAATACCATATACTCATTTACATATTTTGGTATTTAAAATGGTTTTGATAATGGATTTGTTATGTCAATATATTTAAATGATATATTATTATTTAAATGTGTGAATGTTAACTTTTCTTTATGTTTGTTTTATGTGTTACGAATATGTTATAGTTCTTTTCCATTGTTACATATACGTGCAGTTCCGTGATAAACCTAGGGTGACTGAGCTCGAGATAGCTCTCTAATTCATTGTGTAAAACTATGGGTGTAAATGTGAATATTTCTCCTAATAGATTTAGGGAATATACTATGATGGGTATTCCAAATGTAACTCCCAACATTGTTGTGAAAGCTACAATGTAACTATGATATGGATTCTCCATGTTCCCTTTATGATTTATGTTTTCTATGTGTTATTCATAAATCTTATGATTTAATGAGGTATGTTAAAGATCTTATGTTACGTATGTAATTTTGGACTAATGTTTTCTTTAATTGTTTTATAACCCTTATTGTGCTTTTTATGCTCATCCAAAGTTCTTAAATGTTTTTTCACAGGTCCTAAATATGAACAGGGTAAAGGATGGGTTCGAGGAAAATTCATGTTGTCTAAAACATGGGAATAGACATGATACTTTTTTTCAAAGAGTTTTTATTTTTTGAAAAAATGGTAATTGAGTAGAAGTTTCTACTTTGTATTTTTGATATGTAATGTAATAGTTATGGCCTAATTCTCTAAAAATATAAACCTGAGAAGATCATCAATGTGAATTATTCATTTAATTCAATGTTATATAATGTTTAAGTTCAGGTCCTTATAAAATATGTGTTTTTTAAAAACCGTAAATTAAAATAAAATATAATAAAATTTAGTATGTGTGAAGTTTTGTTTAAAAACTTATTTCATTGGATGTAATTTCTATACTGATGGAAAATATTAATCCTTCTATGAATGATGTTTTTGGATAATGGAACGGACCCAAAAATATCATAGATATTCATAGTTTTCCAAGATTAATGGGTTACTACATTCAGATTATTAAAAACATTTATTGGTTTTCTATCTTATTGATAGAATTTACATGAAAATTTTATATTATTATTCTATACAAAATAATTTTATGATTGTTATCTTTAAATAAGAAAATTTGATGCTTCAGTTCTTCACATGCCTCTAAAAAATAAAATAAAAAACCATATTAAGTGTTCCATCATTGAATAGACATAGTTATATATTTATTAAAAATTAATTGTTCATTAATTATGTTTTACATTAGTTGAAACCTCATGAGATAAATTAAACAAAATATGATGAAGAATTAGCTCTTTTGTTTTTGATTTAAAATTTTGAAGGAATCATTTATAAGTCTTAATGATTAAAATGTTTAATTATAAAAATTTTATAGAGTATATATTCACTAATAATGTATTAAATAAAAAAAGAGAACATGTATTGATGTTATCAATGAATATGATTTAATGATCCATTATCATACCAAAAAAATACAGAAGTTGGCCAATACAATGCGTCCAAAAAATAATTATATATTCACTATGTTATGTCTAGAACATGATCCATTAGTTAATGATTTTATGAATTTCTTTCAATAAGATATGGATTTATCAATATCCTATGTATTGTTTATGGTTTCTTTGCAATTAACTCTATCAAAAATAATTATGAATGGTCAGAGGAAATATCATGATTTTTTTGGATAATGTTTAATATGTTTGGATGGATATGTTTCTTAAGATTAATGTTGAAGAAAGAAGGTGGTTGCATATTGGAAAAAAATACTATACAAGTCATGATATTTAAAATTGAAGACATTACTAAATGGTGATGCTCATAGTTACCCACATTTTCCACCATGGATCTGTTAATATCTACAAATACAATCAGTAGTATTACTAGTTTAGTGGAATAAAAAGGGACATTTCTATCATTACCATGAAATTTTTGACTTTTTAGCAGGTTAAAAGAAAATCAAAAACTAAGGAAGGTAATAGTTCAGCCTATTATATCTATGAATTTTAAATGTAAAAATATATCCACAGATTTCATTGTGGTATTTCCATGTACATCATGAGAAAATAATGTTAATTGTCTATTTTCTAATCTATTTACTAAATCTTTTTATTCCCTTTGGATTTTAGGTACTACACAATTGTATAATAATTCTTAATTTTAACTAATGGAGATAATCAGTTTTCCTAGAGTTCCTCTCTTCATTGTATAAGACTGTAATCTAATGTTCACATCTAATTTTTGGAAATGATTTCAAAAATATTTGGGTGTGGAATTAAACAACAATATAAAATTTCTTCATCAATATAATGGTTAGTAATAATGAATGACTCATACCTTTGAAGATGTAATTTTTTATTGTTCAATGGATTACATGTGAATGTAGGATCAAAATAATTAATATTTTTTTTATTTTTTTTATAATAATACTTTTTAATCAAGTAAAAAATGTAACATTTTGTGGATTTATTGGTTAATTCCAATCCAATGGAATATTTATTAGATAATATAGGAGATATATTTTTAATCAAACCGTAGTTCTATAAGGAAATGTATGAGAAGGTTCTGCTGATTAAAAAAAATATGAATTCGGTTTAGGTAAGGTAGACAATTTATGTAAATAGAAATATAAAAGAGTTTCTTTTAGTATAAGTGATCATGTTTTTGATAATGTATTTCAACGGAGATGATTTATACATTTTGATTATAATTTAAATATATTTCCTTAATTAATTAGACCATATGAAATAATGGTGAATTTTAGATCAGTTTTCACCAAGTGGTCTTGCCTCTTTGTTTATCCTTGTTACCCATGTTTTTTTCATGATTCGGTGTTGATGAAATATTTACCAGATTCATCACATGTTTTTATCCATAAAGTATTTATATTGGAAGATATTATGTATTATGAGGATATAACTATTTGAATTGTTTTTCATAGAGAGTAACTGTTGTAGAATAAGGTTATTCATCATGTTATATTTTTCTATAAAAACCATAAGGTCAAAGAGGTACCATTGGAATCATAGAATTCATTGGTGGAAATTTTTCACTACTTGTTTAATAGGTAAAACAATTTCTTGGATAAAATTTCCAAAAAAATGGTTAGATTGAAAAAATATATTATAGTGATAAAATAAATCATTTTCATGTCAATTAATATATTTTTTATATCTATACTCATTATAAAATGATCAAGTAATATTTTTTAATTAAAAAATAAATATGTTTATTTTGAAATGATTAATTATAATTTTTTTCTTAATGTAAAATTTCTATATTTGGGAATTAAATTTTTTGAAAATAATTTCCTTTTTTTAATTATCATATTAAAACTATCTATGGGTGAAATTTTATAATTTTTTTGGAAGATATTGTAGTTTCATTGAACAGTTTAAAATCTGAATTTTTAAAGAAATATATATTATTTTAAATAAATTAAGTAATTTAAAAGTACTATTTTTTTAATTATCTTAAAGTAAATTAAGTATTGTTTATTTACATATAATCTCTATAATTTCTTTTGAATCATTTTCTTAATGTATTTGTTTACAATTTTATTTTTTATGCTTCTAAATGGGGTTTTTAAACTTCTTTCATATATATTATGTTTCTCCATATTAATAAATTAAAACCCCCAGTAATGAATTAATTTAATGAAATTGATATATTATATATCATCAAAATATTAATTTAAATTAATATAATTATTTTTACTAGTACATGATTTAAAATAAAACCACCTTTTTATTGAACAATACACTTCTTGAAACCAAAATTTTTTATCACGTCTGTGGGATTAATTTTAAATTAAATTATTAAAGAAATTAAATATTTTTTATTAAATTGTATTAAAATATTTTAATCATAATAATTTCTATTATATAATATGTTCAATATAATTTTTTAACATAGTGAATAGTTGAAATAGAAAAAATCGATTATAGGATATAAGGATAAAAAGGATTTACCGTGGGTTAAACATAAATTATAATAGTTAAATTGACCTAAATTTTTTCTAAAATATATTTTATGGCCATATTTATACATTATCATGTTTATCTTTCATAATTATCCATTTTAGTTCTGTTTGGATTGTAAATGATAGGGGTTCTCCTTTTTCTTTTCAAAAATTACAAGTGTTCCACTCACACCACATATAAACGGCCACCACCTATTCAATTCCCTTCACACAATAAAATATTTTTTTTCATGTTCATAACCTAACCAAATAACTTATTTACGTACATTCTCATAACGAGAATCCATTAATTTGATCAGAAAGACATCCCAATGCACTGTTTGGTTCTCAACTAAAGTGGTTATCTGATGTATCATGATTAAACGAGTGAATTTATTTTATTTTCCTTGCACCTACTTGAAATATTATTAAATTATTATTATATAATAAAAAATATCATATAATGAGAAATTATTATGTTATATAAATAACATAAATCCATCTCCTCTTCCATAAAATTGGGAAAAATTCATAATTCTTGTGTATGGCATACTACCACCTCTCGAAGCAATGTGATTATTTTTAACGACACTTTACATGGAAGGTAATAAGGAAAATATTGATGAATATATGTGATATAAATGAAATAATAATTATTATTATTATGAAACAATTCTCATTATAAAAAATAATATATCATTCTATTTCTTACATAATAAATTATAACCCCATTCATGTATATGTGTGGACTACCACCTCCATAGAGTAACATGACAATGTTTTGATCATTAATTCCCATTTATGATCTATATATATATAATTATATTTGACTAAATTATTTAATAACTATGATATGATTATAATTCTTGAAAGATAAAATAATACTTACCTTGTTTCTAAAACAATCAATGAGAATAAAGAACATTAATCGTATGTACATACAACCAACATTATCAATGATAGTAACATAGTTCATTTTTCATAACCTTATTTCATTATTGGTTTTAAAATTATAATTTATGTACAAAATGAAAATGGTGTCTTTATTATTACTTTTATGTGTCAAAATATTATATATTTTACCATAGTCAACCTTCTGAATATATTTTGGACATATAATCGAAGTATCATCAAAAATCACAATGTAAAATTAATTGATTTTGTAGTTAAATATTATTGAAATAAAATAGAATGATAGAAATGAAGAGATTTATTAAAGAAGTAAATAATTAACATAATTTTCATATTCATGAAGATAAATAACATACTTGATGAATCAAACTTAAGCTAAGGATCTTCGTCTTAATTTCTTTTAATTGAGTTTTATTTTTAATTTTTTCAACGATATTATTTAATGAGATGTATATCTAGACACATTTATATGTTATATCATGAATTTATATATTATAATTGTATTTAGAATTTTTAATTTTATTCCTTCATGGGGATTATTATTTCAATGTTTTCAAGTTTGTAACACAGTTTTAATTAAAAAATTCCAATTTCAATGTTTTCCTTAAAACTATAATTTTTAAACATGTCCCTTTTTAGAATTAATTAAATAATGAAATTATATTTATATTATATTTTTACAAAGGGAAGTTTATTTCATTATTTCGATTTTTTTAAAGGAATCTCTATGCATAATTGTTGACTTTCTTAGAAAAAAACAAAACAAATGATCAATTTTATCTTATATAGTGAAAATAAATGTTCCCATATTTATAAAAATTATTTCATGTTTTTATTAGTTTATAATAATTCTTGTCATATTCAAATAAATACCATTTATTATTTCAATTATATTGAGAATATTTTTAACTGAAAATATATTTTTCTATTAAAGGGGTTTTAAAAGAAATATGTATTTTGATATTCAAAAAAGATTTAAATATATGTTTAAAAGCTTATTTCAAAATATTAATGATGTAAAAGTTAAAGAATTAAATTTTTTATTAATGATATATTTCATGGGTAGTATATGGGAAATGGGGGAGCCTAGATTTCATCAGGTGAGGCTGATATAGCTTATATAATGGGTGCACCCATATAGCATCGACTGAGACTGTTATAGCTTATTAAATGGGTTCACCAAGATTTCATAGATTGATCCAGATATATATTATATAATGGATGTTACAATATAATTATCCAATTTATTATGTAATTTTCCATGTCTTAACATGAAATAAGGTAATTTTGATAAGGATTCTCCAATGGATTTAACCCGGCTCTGATTATTTCAATCACATGATTAAAATTTGTACCGAATCTGATTCTCTATGTTTTTAAAAAATTATATAATTTGATTTATATAGGTTTTAAATTTTTTATTTATTTAAAAATTTCATGTTTTTTTATGTGAAAACAATTTATTACTTTATCTTTATAAACATTTAAATAATGTGAAATCATTTCTTGGATTTTTATCTTTTCTGTAGAATAATGATTTTTCTATAATTTATGTACCTTGCTAACATTTTCATACCCATCCCACATTTCAATGTGTCTTTCACATGTTTTCATCAGGTGTAGTGTAAATTAATAAATCATGATAGATTTCATGAATATTTTACTCAGAAAAAATAAATTTTCATTTTAAATTTTTATATTTTTGAAAAAATTTACGGTGATTATATGTTTTCACACTATATATGTGGTCATTTATGTAATAGTGATATCGAAGAACTCTAAAACAATAATCATAGAAGATATTTGTGTATTGAACAAATTAATTTTATAGTATAAATGACATGGAATATGTAATGTTTAATTTCATATTGTTATAATTATTTTCACTAATGTATTATAGACATATGTCCAAAATATAACTAAACATTTTAGTTATATTAAAAATCGAAACTAGAGCCTCTTGTGGGGTTTACATTAATATTTTTTTCATAGTTTCCCTTAAAATAAATCCCAAAAATCTAGATATATAGAGACTTTACAAAACTATATATATATTAAAAGAACATATACATAAGATATATTTTCTTTATTTAATTCTATATAAATTAATACCATTAATCTTCTTTCACAACATTGGATACCCTATGGTAATAAAGAAAGGAATAGGATGATCTATAAACCATAGTAATTGAATAAACATGGTAATGAAATATACTATATGATACAATATGAATAACATGATACCATAAATGGGAGGCTCATATTAAATCACAAGGAAGTATTAAAAAAATAATATGATATTTTAAGTACATATAAAAAAAATTGTATAAAATATAAACCACATCATCATAATTATTTTTTGAGGGTCAATTTGAAGACATTATAATTTAGTATGTTAGCCTAAATGATAATGGACTATACATGGTATCTCATAATATGAAAACAAAACCTAATTTATTGAGTCTTTATAATTATAATACCTCCGATTAAATTCATTATATGAACATAAATATGTGTTCGATTTATGTATATAATTTACAAGGAAAAAATATAAGAAAACCCCTTAAAATGTAAATGGGTAACATACTATTGTCTTATAGAATAACCAAATTGAATCTCAAAAAAATTCCTATAAAATAATGTATTGAATAATTATTGGATAGTAAGAAATGAATAAAAAATCATAGTTCATGAAAATTATGTTCACGTGAAGTGATAATGTAAAACAAGGATCACTATGTTTTGGAATAAACATCTATATTTGGGTTTATGAAAAACGATAAAGTGTCTTTAAATAATGTGATATTAAAATAATTTACATAAAACTATAAGTGCACCCAAATAGTTTTATATAAAATAATTTTCATTTTTATAAACCATTAAATATTAAAAATATAATATGGATTTTCACATAGAAAAATAATACCATTATACAAGTTCCATTCAAAACAATATTGTTTAAAATAATGAATTAAAAGGGGAACATGAATAATATTTATTATCCCTAAAAAAATAAATTTAATGTTGTTATATATATAAGGAACAAATATTAATAATATGGTACAATTATTTGAGAAAAATATATAGTGTAATAGATAAAGATAAATTCCACATGTAATGAAAAAGTAAAAAGGGTGGTTTAAAAGTCCCCTTCCATCGGGCCCTTAACGCATTCAGAATGTTTTTATATCTTCTTGAATAATAAATCTAATTTAATTAAATACAATATTATGAATAAATTTCATATTTATTTCAATTATTATGGATATTTTTTCTTAGTTAATTTTCTTTATGTTGAATTAATATTTTGATTTCTAAAATCCCTTTGACATTTGTTATATGGTTTGACGACCACATTATTTTATCAGTAAATATATACAACATTTTCTACTGAGATAAAGACACTAAAATCATAATTAATTGATATGAATTTCATTTTAGAGGTTTATATATTTCAAATATCTGTATTTTGTCAAAAAAAACATAGAAATGATATATGTAATATAAGTGTTATAATTATAAGATTTTTCATATAGGAGGTCTTTCTAACCATGATGAACATATATGGTTTTATTTAACCTTGGAACTATTTATCCCATAAAAATTATTAAATAATAATAATTTAATTTTTAGATCATTTTTATCATAATATGTGATTTACAAAAATCATTGAATATTTTTGTGAGAAATAAAATATTTTGTCCCTAGAGATGATGAACAGAACAAAAAAGAAACTACTTTTTAATCTTATAATATAATTATAGAAGTTAGATGATAAATATTTCAATAATAAAATAAAATTTTATGATATTAATAATATTTATATTTTCAACATATCATTGATATCATTATCTTGAATTTGTAGAAGTATTTATGAACTTTTGAGAGTTAGTTTGGGAATATTAACTCTTTCTTTGAATGTCTGCTCATAGGCTATATATTAAGGAACCATGTATTGTAAATTTGATGTGAAAACTCTTATAAGATATTGGGAGAGTCATAGGGAGTTATTTGGGTAGTGTTTGGTAAATTTATGTTGTGTTTAATGTGAATAGAAATGGTTGGAGGTGGGTGGTGTTTATAATGGTATATGTGTTTTTGAATAAAATATTTATTAGTTTTTTTAATTTTTTCTATAAAAACATATTGATTATTATAGTGAATAAATACAATAATTAGTTCATGTGAGTTTTAGATAATGTTTTCTTACAACATCCATTAAATAAATATTCAACTAGTTAGCTTAAAATATAAAATACTGTAATTTTCAATATTTGAATATTAAAAAAAATATAATTTTTAGAAAATATTAAAAATTTGACATATGATAAATTAAATGATTTTATTTAAATAATAAAATTATTTTTTAAAATTATTTTCAATATATAATGAATTTAAATTTTAAATAAAGTACTAATTTGTTGAAAAATAATATTTTATAATAAAAAACCAAATTTTCTATCTATATGATGATTTATGTGAGACTTCATCAAATTTTATCGTTAGTTATATATGAATATGTTTTGTTTTACAAGACAATATTATAGAAGTATAAATTTTTTTAAATTTATATATTTATTATATAAATGTATTTTAATGAAATTAAAATACATATATTACAATAAGAAAATATAATTATTCATTCATTATGAAAAACATTTATTTTATCAAGTTGACACCTTTAATTAATTTTGTTATGATATAGATTACATGTATTT
Organism: Viscum album; assembly: GCA_963277665.1. NCBI lineage: Eukaryota > Viridiplantae > Streptophyta > Magnoliopsida > Santalales > Viscaceae > Viscum > Viscum album. The sequence goes on from OY728160.1 coordinate 126,316,864, forward strand.
TTTTATAGGCTCCTGAAAAACATTTGTAATATTTTATTGCTAATATTTTTATTATAATAACTATGTTAAAATTTATATCACTATTTGTAATGATCATGTCAGTTTTCCAATGGTCATATTAGTTCTTATAAATAGCTCTTAATTAATTAATTCATTATTCAATTCATTTCCTCTTATATTATTCTTTTTAAAATTTGAAAATTCTTTTTACAAGACTAATATTGTTTGTGCTTTTTATACTTTTTATTGCATTTCTAATAATTTGAGATCAAGATGATCCAAAATTTCTTGATTCTTGTTATTTTCAGTATTTTTTTTATTTTCCTATTACAATTAGATAAATTTTAATGTATTTAAATTGATAAAATAAAAATTTACTATCAATTAAATAAATTGTTATAATTTCTATTATCTATTTCATTTATTTTACAATATATTATACTCTTCAATAAGATAAATATTTTTACACATATGAAAAATTTCTTATGTGGGAGTCAATTTCATTGAGTTATAGGAGTGAATGTTTTTGATTTGGGGATATGTTTTGGTTTTTATGTTTGAATTACTGTTTAGTGTGAGAAATTTAGAGCTTATCGAGCTATAACATGGAAATATAATTATTGATAGGTCTAATAGGTTCGTTTATTGCTTTTAGAATATATAGGAAAAGGATTCTATATTTCATATTGATATTTATATACAACTGTTTTAGGATAACTATGAGTCTACAAACACTTGATATAACATGCTGATTAGTTAAACTCCAATTCCAATATCTCAATGGTGAGAAATATGAAATATATGCCTAAATGAAATACTGATTTTAAACCTGGTGTACATTTACAATAATTATATTCAAAATCAACATTTCATTATCGATGATTATCCTTAAAGGAATAATCAAATATCCCTTATAATTTATGGGTCATCCATGTGATTCCCTTGATTCATTAATCATATGAATATTATAACCCACGCTCCAAAACATGATATCATATTATCATGATAAGGATAAAAACGAAGTCAGTAGAGGGAATGAGTGTTTTATCTATATTGGGAGTGTATTACACATGGTAAATCTCATAAAACATCCCACATATAGCACCTAAGGATACACCTAGACAGTTTTATTTTACTTATTCAGTATACCACATGAGAAAATAATTCAGTCGATTCATACATATAATGTGTGAACATACCACACTAATAATCATTTTCATCACATGGAATAGTTCTTTAAATTATATCATAAGGTGGAATACATCCAAACACAACAATAAATAATTTTTTATTAATAATATATCATAACCTTTTCAATTATATCACAATATAAAATTCATGGAATATAATTTCCTTAGGATTCATGGGTAGTGTAATATGACACCACTCCATACAACACATGTCAATCATATAGTACAATTGAAACATGTTGTGTGAGAAAATAATTTTTCATATCCCATCATAACAAACTCAATAACACTATATGATTCAATGGGGTAGTGGAATTTCATGTCATATGATATTAACAATATCATTAAATATCATATAGCTATAATATAATTAAATCATTATTTGAACCCATGTCATTTACTAATACATTCTATAACATTATATACATTATATTGTGTGTATATAAATTATTTAATAAATATAAAATCATACCAATTAATGTATGTAAAATACAATTCAATGAATAAAAAACAACATGAAATCATGAATAGAAGGAACATGATGATGTATGGATGAAATTCATTGGGAATATTTTTGTAATGTATGGTTCTAAAGACCACTGTTTATCTATTTTCCAAAATCAAAAACATATATGAGAATCCATTCACATTGAGAAAGTTGTTTCTGATGGAAAAAAACATTAGATTAATGAGTTTTCAAGTATTTTTTGTTGTTTATGATGTCAATGGTTTTTCAATTATCCCAATTAATTTGTTTTTTAGAATAATAAATTTTAATAGTATAGTATGGTGGTTGATCATATTATCATTATTTAATTAAAAATGTGATTTTATAGTTACACTTATTTGTAAATAGGTGGAATGACTATTGTATTTCATGAGGATATCTCATATTTGATTAAAAAAATTGATTAAACTGATATAAAATATTTAATCTTCAAGAATAAAATAATATTTTGAGGTTTGAAAATGATAAACTCAATGAAAATGAGATAATTTATGATGTAGATCTATAAAACAAGGTTGTGGTGAAATAACAAGTTTCAATCTGAAATGCTATAAGTGTGTGGGAAATTAAATTTAATGAAATATTATAATTAATACAAGGTAAAATCTAGACATTTATATATAAGTAAAATAATTAAGAAATATGACAATGGAGGAAAAAAACTTATTGAGTATTTAATTTCATTTTTTAGTGTTGCAGGTGTCATGATTATGTATGGAGGTTACTCATAGAAGAGATATTGGTATTTGGTATTGGAAGGATAAAACATACATTTTGAATGGGATTTGGCTATTTTGGAAGTTGTAAGAGTTCTTCAGACGTAGTAAATGGGTGCTTTGGGAGTGTAGTGTTGGGGGGATTTAAATATTTTACATTTTTATAGTTATTCTTTTAATGTGTGGTATGAAATTATCCATTTTAATTAGTGTCACACCTAGAGGATCCAACATGTGATCCCTATATGAAACATAGAGGGGGTAAAACTCACTTTTTGGGTGGCATAAAATAAATATGTTATGGTATTTTGAAAATTTCATATTTTTTGTTATGTGGGAGAGCTTAAAACAACAATGGTGTTCCCCAATTTAAATGGTTGTTATTTATATATTCATAGGTCATGTCTAATAAATTTATTTTGATATCCACTATATTATGGTTCTAATTGAACATGTTTTTAAAATTATTGAAAAAATATTATTCTTTTTAAGAAAAAGTAATTTAAATTGGTTGATAAATAATATATAAAATTTATTTTGGTTGAAACACTAATTTTAGAGATTAAAATAATCATTTAGTGGGCCACGTAATTTGTTTTATAAGTTGGGGTCCACTTTTCTTCTTGTTTTTGTTTACATTATCTTCCTTGGATAGTAGCTGACAATAGTCTTCTTAGTGATCCATAAAATAAAACGTTTTGGTATAAGAATCTTTTTTTTGTTCTATTATTCCTTTTTCAATCTAATTGGCTTTTCATACCCACTTCTACAATTCATTTCCATTCCGTTAGTTTTTGTTCTTCCTGTGAGGTATGGCCAGTGGATTATTTCAATATTTGGTAGTTTTTTATTGATGTTTTTATGGTGGTTCTTTATGTTTTTGTTTTTTATTATTTCATTTTAGTTATGGTAGTGTTTGATATTTAAAAATATCAAATTCCCTTAATGTATTTTTGAAGCCTCAATTAAGGTAGGTAATTCAAGAATTCTCCTATATTATATAAATGTAACTTTCGAATTAACATAGTATTATTTTCACTGAGTGGATGGTTAAATTTAAACAAACAATGATAATGAAATATATTAAAATAATTATAGATGCTATGGTTACTACCAATTTATTTTTATATTATTTCTTGAAATTTTTAACAATTCGATGTTTCTCAACAGATTTTCATTATTGGGGGTCACATGTTTATTATTGTTTGATTGATTATATATCTCTAAATAACTTGATAACTAAAAAACATGATAAGATACAAGTGTCACTAAAATATGGGACATTAAATACATATTTTAATTATGTGATTCTAAATTATTATGAAATATCGATTATAATTTGGAAAAGTAATGTTGTTTTTTACGATTTTGTTGCATCTTACATCTCTATTTTTTCTGATTTTTATGATTTTTCTAATATCTTGTCCATTTTGTGTTGTTTCTTTAAGTATGATTGACTTTTTTATTTGGAATGGAAAGAGGATTAATTTATGGCTATATAAATAATGTTTCAGTAGCTATTTTATTTTTATGATGTGGTAGAATATATGATTATAGATGAGGTAGATATAGTTTTTGTTTTATTTTCTCAAGAATGTGGTTCTATTCAAAAATTTAATTAATTTATGACTTTATAATAATATTATTAATGGTTTTATGTGTTAATTATATGATCAAATTTATAAAATAGGAGATAATATTTTTATGAATTATAAAGTAAGGGTTTTAATGATAAATAAAAATAGAAATATGGATTTTTATTGTGTAAATGAAATTTGTAGTTGGATTAAATATCTAAAAGAGATGTTTTTACATAAAATTTTAGTGTATGGAAATGAATAAATCATAAATAATATAATAGGGGTGATATTTTTAGACTATTAAATTGATAGTGATGTGATAAAATAGTATGTGTTTCATTATTGTATTGTTCTTATAGAGACTATTGTGGTTGGATATTGTTTTGATAGTTGTGGTAGTAGTATTTTGTGTGTGGTGATCATATTGTTCCTACTATGTAAGGTTATAAAGATTAATACAATCTGATATTTTAGTTGACCCTTAATATGTGTTTGTTTTCACTATAGATATCAACTGTATTTTCATTTTTTATACACCACTACATGAGTAATATTTTCTTTTTGACACTCTTATATGGGCATGAGCTATATATGTTTCTCAATTGTATAGGTTATAGATGAAATAGATCACTAGAAACTCCATATTCTTCCCTCTCTCATCCATATATTGTTTATGAGGTGATATCATATGGTTATGATGCATAAAAAATGCTGGTCATTGTTTATAGTGATAAAGATGTGATGTGGTGATGAAGATATAATAGTGGTTATGATCCATGATGGGGGTTGTATAGAGTTGGAGGAGGGAATTATGATTATGTACATCATTTTCATGTTATCCAAATGATGAGAATGTGAAATTTCATTTGGATACAGTGATATAAAATTTGAAAGTTCTTGTGGTATAATACATTGATGTTGTATATGAAGATAATGATGATATGGATGTGGTTATTATTAAATTTTATATTAATATTTGTATGTATGGGATAAGAGAACCAAGATGTATATCGTTGTTGAATGAGATATACTAGTTCTATTTTAATGTTGTAACATGTTACCTTCTTGATATACTATATTAGTACTATTCAATTGTATATCATTGAAATATTAGTTATGTGATCCTTACTAAGGATGGGTGGAATTTAACAAAGTAAGTGTGATGATTTGGTTTGGATATTTATTTGTTAAGTCATTTATAAGAATATTATATATTTTATGAAGAGGTTATAGGGTGTATCTAACTAATTAATATTATATTTTCACAAATATACATATAGGTTTTTAGAGGCTTCCATGAGGGATTTCGTAATCATGAGGTACTGTAGTAGCTCATTGTTATTTTTTAGGTTTGTGGTGTCACTTCAATAAGGGTTGTGTCATTGTATTATTTGTAAAGAGTTTTAGTTATGTATGATATTTACACGAATTAAGGATTTTAGTTTATTTTATATTACATGTAGTTAATTAGTGTTTTAATTTATTTCATAGTATTTTTATTGGTAATGCCACCCTATTTTTTGTTATATATCCCTATTCTTAGTCTCCAACTCATGGACTATTTGATGTCAGCATCAATGATACTATTCATCTTAACTAATGAAAAACTAGGGGTACTAATAGGATTAGATATTAAATATTTGTATTAGATTAATGGAGAAGTGTTTGAATTTATTTTAGATTTTTTAATTTGGGAGGATTTCATGGGTTTAATAGGGTAACACTATTAATGAAATTTAGAACATAAAATAACAGGGGATACTAGGTAAGAAATTGGTTTTTAGTTCCCCCTATGATCTAACACATGGACCATCATCCTATGGAATTTTCTATGTTAGATAATATTGATTTTGGAGTATAGATCTTGATTTCTTATATTCATTATAATTGTTTTTTTCATGGATTTAATTGGTGTGACTATGATGAATTAAAATGAGTCATATTTAATAACCTCAACTACATTCATTGCATACATGTATAAGATATCCATTGTTCAAAATTTTATAGATGGAATGTAGAAATTACAAACATGTGGTTCTAGATTGGGATGCACAACAAGATTATTTGGTAAACTATATGAGTGTGAACCTAAAAATGGGTATTAGTCATAGAGGAATAAATAGCATGATTATTAGTGTAAGATAATGTGAAATAAGAGGGTAATGTATCTAATAAATAGATAATGTATTTTATGGGGGAGGTCAATATATCTTTAGGATGATTCATTAGGATCCTATGGCTTCATGGGATAATTTATAATATATGTTTTGGGTATAGATTGTTTGCATCAATGCCGAAGGTATCTAAGAATCAAGGGTTATTCTTTCCTGGGTATAGAACTTTAATCATACCAGTTCTATGATTTTGGATCAATAATCTTATTTTTATTTAATTTTTCATTTTCGTCAATAGAGGGTCTATAGAATATTACATTAATGTTGTTTCATATCTATACATCCAGTGTCAAGTCACCTTATTTATGTTGTATACATATACTATAGTGACATAAAATGTTTTGGTGATCAGGAAGATAAACACAGATATTCAATAATTGTAAGAGTAGAATCATAAAAAATAATTGAGTACTAAGTTTATATAAAGAAACTCATAGTTTATAGGGAATTATTTTTTTACTGACATGAAGATCGAACATAATTCATATAAAAAATATAGATATATTGGTTATTTGGAATTTAAAAATAATTTTTTCTAAAAAAATTTCTTATAGAGTTAGTTTCTATTATTTTTTAGTACCTGATAGTCAGTATTAATCATAGAGAGTACGTGGTCAGTTTCTTACACAACCTAAGTTGTAGATTTCATGAGGTATTATACTTAGTAATATCAAGATCAATGGGATTTTTAGAATTTGAGAGCAGTTGTAGTTGGTATAGGATAGTAATGTAATGTTCCATTCCCTTATATCATTAGGGAATAGAATGGATATAGATGTAGTAATCATCTAGTCTAGAATACTAGAGGATAATGGTTTTGTTATTCAATTGGATTTGTGTTTTCAGTTCCAAACTACCCATATATCATCTCGTGTACCATTTGATTATACTAAATCATGTTCTTTTCATTGATTACATTGGGATCATCACACCCATGCTTTTCCCCTACCTTGTTTAGATAAATTGGAATCATGGTATAAATTTTTCTATTATCTTAAAGTCACCTATTATAGTTGGAGGCCGGTCTGATTTTCTTAAGGAGTGTTTACAGATATATGCATATGATAAGAAAATATCACTCACTAGAGGACCCTTTATTACTTAGATATGAAAATATGATGTCATTCTGGAAATGAATATATTATATTCCTTATGTTCTATTGTTAATTTTTTCACTATTAAGGTTTTTTTCTTCGAATTATAAGGGAAAACATGGATTGTTTTGATAGTGGGAGGATCTATTCAATATTAGGCATATCGAACTCTTTAATTATCAAATGGATGAATCAGTTTTGGGATCAAAAAATGATCAGTACATGGTGTTTCCAAGGGTTATGTTGGTGGTTACTGATATCTTTTAGGATTAGTTTATATCACAACCCCCTCAACATGATTTTGGGTTTGTGATATTACTAAAACAAAATGTATCTCTAATTTCAATGAATTTTTATTGTACAATACATTAGGTGTTCCCAATGTTATGAATTAAGATTGATGAACTGTTTTGGAAGAGTTTGATTAGGCATATTATATCAACTTGGGTTCTCGAGTTTGATTCTATTAGAAGGTGGATGGTAGTCCGAGGTTGTGTATAGAATAAAATTGGTTAAACTAGGTATTGGTGAAGTTATTTAAAACTCTCTATAGAATTGATGATTTTTTTACACATTAATGAGATATTACTATTTCTTGACAATTTATTTTAAGTCAAAATATCATCAGATGAGCTAATATTATTGCGGTATCCTAAATTATTATTATATATATATTTTCCTATCATGATCATAGTTATGTAAATTGGTGTCACTAATACCCCAAATATTTTTATGGTTTTGATTAAATCTGTATTCTAGGAGTTTATTGAAAAGTTCATGGAAGTTTTCATTAAGACAATTCCCATGCACATAAGGTATGGGAAGGATTACTCTATGAATATGTGATTTTTTGAGGTTTTTAAGTGACATAAACATTATGGGAAATTTATTAGGATAATGTTTTGGAAGAAAAATATGTATTTACTTGATCCTGTGATGTATCAATACGGTGTAGTGATGGATCTTTGATGAATGTGGTAGTTTTTTCTTAATAACCCCTAATTATGTTGATGAACATTAAAATCAATCTCTTATTGGATATTATTGGATATTTATTTATTATTTATTTTTGAATGTGGCCCCTTAGATTTCTTTGATCAAGATTTTATGAGACATTGTGTAAATTGGTCAGTATGAGGTGGAATTCGAGTTCATGAATGTATTGATAATTTGTTCTATTATCAACATCATTCTAGGGGTGGATTCATGTTCAATGTTTACTATGATTCATCTTGTCTCGTCTTGAGTTTTTTTATGGTGTTAATGTGATAAGTAATCACATATATTTTCTAATATTTATGTCATCATGAGTGTAAATATGTTATAAATGATAAAGAGTTAGTAGATGTGTGACTTTATCTTAATTTTGGATGACATTAGATTATTTCATAGAATTTTATTTCAATTATAAATTATAAAATAATGAGGTATATCATTTCTTAGTGGGATTTTAATTTGGTTCAGTAGTGATTAGTGATGTTATTGATGGAATATGAATTGAATAACTTGTATTATTCCATGTAAATGGAATGTGATTATTGATTTAACCAGAATTAAATGTAATTTTGGATTTTTTTATATCTACTTGGATGTGGAAATTGATATTTAGAGGTTTCACTATTTCAGCTCGACATGAGACAAGTTTATTTTAGGGGTTTCCTGTTTCGGATACCGATACAGTCACCTTTGACAAAAAAACAAAGGGAGTTATAGTTTAGAGATATGTACATGAAGGTTTAGTGAGATTGTGTGGTCTGATGAGGTTCTTCTAATGGTTATTCCATATGAGATCAACATCTTGTTTTTTTAGGTAAAGTATTTAGTCCACCTATGGTGCAATATATTGTATTTTCTGAGTTTAACAGGTTACTTATATTATATAATCCATGTATATCAATTTTTATCGTTCCATGAATAGTAAAATATAGTTTTCAACTATAAAAAGTCATTTGTCTAAGTTTTTTTCTCACTGTTCCTTCTCTTAGTAGGATAACACCCTTAATCATTTATTTAGTGGGTTATTTAATCCATTAGTTGTCTTTATGTGGAAGTGGAAGGATACATAAATGGATTTCTAAACATATTTTACACAATATCCAATATAATATTATTAAATATTTGTTATTATTTATTAATTTTTAATACTACTCATTTATTAACAGTTAAGGGTTAGAGGCTAATGGATTCATTGGAAAGGCTTTATGTATAGAAAGTAATACATGTTCATAGAGTTCTAAGAATGATTATCCCTAATAGTGGTCCTAATTTGAACTCTTTATTTCAAATGGGTTTTTAATTTTTATTTAAAAAAATCTAGGTATTATTAAAAGATTTAATTTTCATTTATTAGTAATATTTATTAAATATATATTACTGAGTAAAATTCATTATAAAATTATCTAGTAATTTTATAAAAACAATTTATATAGTTTTATCCTTACTATGTTTTTAATAAAATATTATTTTATATAAAAATATTACTTCCAAATTCTAGATTTATAATTTGAAAAAATTAACTTCATTTTTGAAATCATTATATAAAATTTTTCTTATGGTGAAATGTTGATATTTTTTTTGAAAATATTTTTTTCCCATGAATACTGAAAATAACTATTTTTTATAAAATCATGATTTCCTTTTTCAACAATCACATTTTTATTTGATTTTTTTATAAATGTAACATAAGTTTAATTTAATTTTATATAATCCAAATTAAATCATTATTTTACCTATTTTTGGAAGAAATTTATTTTTGGACATAAAAAATCATGTTTTTATGAAAATTATTTTTAACTATATTTTTCATATTAATCATAAAGTATTATTGGAAACTTCTATAAATTTAATCTTGAACAATATATTCAATATTCTGAATTATGATATCCAAATTGGGTTAATGGATAAATTATATTTTAGGTCATTATTAATAGAAACCAAAGGAGATAATTGTCACTATGGTAAGGGTAAATAGGGTAATTAAGTTTAAAAATAAATTGATAATGAAGAAAAATGATCCTAAACCCTATCTTTACCCAATTGGATGAGTATATTATTTCCATTTACATCCATTTCGTGACAATATTGCAACATGGTTCTATATTTCCTTGATTTTTACCTTTATAATATTTATGTAAAATATAAATTTTGTAATGTAAATATAATAATTTCGATACAATTAATGCTTTATGATAAAGATAAAATGAACATATACTTGGTTATAAACTCCAATTTTAAAAATAAATTATTTTTATCATAGTTATTTATTTCAAAATATAAGTGATAAAATAATTACCTTTAATGCTACTCCAACGTGAACAAAATATTTATTCAATTAAATAAATAATAAAACAATTGGTTATAAAATAATTATTTGTACTATAATTTTGATAATTTATTATGTTACTTTTTTTTAATAAGTATAACACATTTTCATTATGTGAAGCTATTATACTGAATTTATTTTTCCCTCATGTTGTTTTCAATTTCAAATTAAATCAATAGTTCCAAAAACAATATTATTGAATTTTTGTAATAAGAAATTTTTTATTAAATGACATAAAATTCTTTAAAATCCAATGTCTAGAAAATTGATAGGTATATGATTTTAATTATCCATAATGTTCCTTTCGTGAGAAATTTATTTTTATAATTACTATACAAACTCTTAATCACCTAACTTATTTTGACATGAAAACACTTTTTTACCATGAAGATCCCAAATAACATCCTTAAATTCCACCACACATATAATAAAACATTATTTGATCATAAATTCAACCTTGTAAGGCTTTAGGTGTAATCATAGAGGGGTTGTATAAAGAATATATATTGTTTTGAACCAACCATTTTTATTTTATTTCTTATTCTATAAAATTTAAATATTCCCCATCCATTATGAAAAAGTAAAATAAGTATATTCTATACATTTTAATTTTATTATGATACTTTAATAACCTATATTAGTATCCTCTTCCATAAAATGAGAAACAAAACCATCATTCATGTGTATGGAGGAATACCACTACACAAACTGATGTAATATTTTTTCTTTCACGCCCTCTCATGAATTATTATAGTTATGGATTTAATTTTTAACTATGATATCAATGAAATTATTATCATCAAATTTATTAAATTTATTTTTATTAAAAAATGAAAAACTCATTCTTGAATTTGTTTAGACTACCACCTATATGAAGAGATGTGATTATTTTAATCACAGGATTACATTGATTATATATATAAGTATATTTAAATAAATAATTTGTTATTCCTAATATAATGAAAACGTTATAAATATAATATAATACATAACTTATCTTAAACATGATAATTTAAAATTGTATACATTAATCAAAATTATATACATAGTACGATCTCTACGAATTTAATGTATTTTATTATTCATAAGCTTCATTCAAAATTGGTTATTAAAATTATAATTTATTAATGAAAATGATAATTATTTCATTATTAATATAAATAATATGGTGAAATAATGAACTCCCTTTTCCTTAGTCAATGAACCAAATTATTTTTTGACATACGAGCCAAATATCATCAAAACAACTACCATGATCATAAATGATTATATAATTTAATATAACATAGTAATAAATAAAATTAATGGAATAAAAAACATAAAAAATGTTCTTAATCAAAGAGAAAAATAATTTTTTTGATCTACGAAGATAAATTTTGCATGTGATGAGTCAAACTATCATTAAGGAAAAATTTATGTTACAATCCTCATTTTAAATGATTTAATGATTTATTTGAGAAATATTTTCCTCCCATTCCCATATTCATAAAATTATTTTATTATTTGATTTGTATACACAAAAAATAAATATAAAGTATTTTTTATTTCTAAATTTACAAACAGTCAATGGTTTTTAAAATTAATCATCTTATATATTTTATACATAATGTTTTAAATTATTTTATTAAAGGAAAAAATGATTTTTTTAATGTATACATCATAAAATTTTTTCCATCCCCCACCACTGTTATATGATGCTTTTAATTCATTGCATTATTCCATGTTTTCTTCAAATAAAATCCCAAAATCACATTAATTTGGGTTTTTTATTTTTGAAAATATTTTTTCAACATAGTAATGGTTTTTTGATATCTCACTCTATTATGCGTACCTATTTTAAGAGGTTTTATGTTTAAAATGAAATAATAAAAATATTTTTTCATTTTTATAGAGTACATCAGAATTATAGAAAAATATTTGGTGATCTCAACATAACTTATAGGAATGGCTTTGACCAATACAACTCATAAAAATCGGTATGCCTGATATAACTTATACGAATGGATGAGACCGATAAAACATATATAATGGGTGAGACAAATTATAGATCATGACTATTCGTGGTAATGTTCCATGACTTCATGTTATAGAAGGATGGAATTTACCATCATAGTTTTTCATATGGATTTATCTATGATCTAGTAATTTCTTACATGGATTATAAATATTTTGATATAATTCGTAATAAATAAGCATATATTTTCATGTTATATGTTTTAATGGATTCAATCAGAAAAAAAAATTATGTGGATGTGATAAATATTTTATTCCCACAATATATTTGATAAAATTAAAAATTTTATGTGTTATTATATTTCTCACTATACTGGCTTATTTATTTCTTTTATGACCCATAATAAGATTTTAATGCTCATCCTATATTTTTTAAATAATTTTCACAAGTCATTGGGATTTGAAAGAATAAAAAATTATGTGGGATAAGATTAATGATGATTATTTCAAAAAATAAAACGTGTTTCATATAAAAAGTTTTATATTTTTTGAAAATATAATACTAAATAGAAGTTTAAAATTTCTAATATATGTGTTTTTTATATATGAGTTCTGGAATAATTCTCAAATAATCAAAGTCATAGAGATACATGAAATATAAAAATGTTAATTCATAAGTAAAAAATCCAGAATATTTGTTGTTTGAAGCCTAGTTCATTATTGGGGGTTTTAAAGGAATGTAATACATTAAATTCGAGGTTAAGATAATTCAGTACCTTGAATTATCCTACTTTATGATTATGTTATGATTATATAGAATTTGAATATTATATTATTGTTAATTTTAATATATATATCTTCATAACAGTTTTCCATAGTGGAAATAGGGAAGCTAATGATGGATTGTATAAAGAGGAAACATTGCTTCCAATTCTACATCCCAAAATGAATTGAATTATAGGGAATCAAATTTTTAGTGATGTTGTTCCAGTTGATGCATGCTATAAATGGTGTTTGAATCCATATTAGAGAGTAACATGATTTTTTTACAAAAGTGCATGTTTATATTTGATCATTTTATAAAACAAAACTCTTTAGTATTAAGAGAAATTTAATATCCAATAGTCAAAATATTATAGATCCATTTACTAGAAAATATATCTGAATTCATTGGATTTTTAGAACATAAAAGGTAATTATCACCATTTATCATTTTGAAGGTGAAGCTAATAATTTTTAGTAATTAGAATATAACATTAAAGAGAGGGATAAGATCTTGATTCTATTTAATTTGATATATATAAAATTGTATTCTTGAAAAATTATTTCCCTCAAGTATTTCAATATATAATATAGAAACAATTCGTAGTATTGTGTAGAAAAGATATAGATTCAGTTTCCATGTATGCATAAAATTTACATGATTTGTATGTCATGTAGTAAATTTTATCTAAGGCCTTGATTTAAATGTTTATGTATTATAAAATAGATTAAAAATGTATAAAAAACAACATTTCTATAAGTAGAATTTAATATTTATGAGATTTGATTTAATTTTTTTAGAATTTGAGATTATTTTTTCTCTCACATATTTTCCTAAAGTTGAAAATAGTAAAAATTAGTCAATGTGGTGATAAATTTAGATGAATTAAACTATGAAATATATATTTAATCCCCCAAGTTGTTAAAGAAGTGATAAAAAAATTTAGGGTTTGTTTGATAGCATCTAGAAGGTGTTACCAATGTACTATTTTTTAATTGGGTTTATGACTAGAAAAAATACTCAAATATAATCAAGGAATGGGTAACAAATATCTCTTAAATAGTGAGATATTCTAGTTACAATGAGTTTTGACATTATGATAATGTTTCCATGAATACAATTACTATGTGTTGAAATAGTCAGTATTTAAATATGAAATGTGTGAAAAATTAATTTCTACTACTATGGATGATGTTGTCAATATAATAAAGTGGTTTTTGATACATTAATTGTTTATTGAAATTATGCCAATACATTGTTTCACCCTAGATATGAACATTCCTTAACTTTTAGGTAATTGAAATGTTAAATATGAATATCATCATATTAAAAATATTATAAATTTTAATGATTTATTAATTTGGAAATGTTGATGCATGAAAGATATATAGGAATCTTGATTTTGTTATTAGGTCCACAGAATTTCTTGTATATATTTTTGAACAAAACATAGTAGAGGTAGATATTATTTTTTTATAAATATAATTTTTTTATCATGATAAAATAATTTATAGTTATCTGAAATTTTTATTTAGTTTTTTCAAACCATTTATCACCAACCAAGAAGATAAAAAATTTATTAGATATAGTAGTAAAAATTACTTTTCTCATGTTGTTGAAAAAAATTCATATTATTGATGTTCATGTAGTGAATCAATTTATGGATGTTTTTTTTAATGTTTTTCCAGATTTTATTCTTAAAGAGAATGATTTTTTATAATTTATTAATTTCCCAATGCAAACACATTCTGAAAACCCCCTTATTGAATTGCTCTAGTTGAACTTTTGGAATTTGATAATAAGATTCATGAGTTACTAGTAAAGGGATCACCCATCATGAACTTCACCATAGTGTGATCCTGTTTTATTTGTTAAAATTTTATATGGTCAAATGATACTTGTTAATGATTACATATCCTTGAATAAAATTGATCATGGAAATAAGTATACTTTTCCTCATATCAATTATTTGTTTGATTATCTTTAGGTATCATTGTATTTTTCAATGATTGATCCCAGATTAAGGTGTAATCGATTGAAGTTTAAGGATGAATATATTTTGAGGATGATATTTTTGAATTGATATGGAAATCATGGTTTTATAGATATTTCATGTGGTTTCTAATACATCAGTTGTATCCAGGGATCTTATTAACATAATTATTCATTAATATTTGGATAAGATTATGATTTTTTTTGTTAATCATATACTGGTAAATCCCAAAATTCATGAAGATCATGAAATAAACATAAGGATTATACTTAAAAAAATAAAACAAATAATTAAATTTGAAAAATTTTATTAAAATAATTTATTGTTTGAAAAAATTTCATTTCTCAGATATATTGATTCTAAATATGGCATAAATGTTAAACACACGAAAACTACTATTGTTAAAGAATGAACATGGAATACCAATTTTATATAGATTAATAGTTTTCATGGATTAATGGGATACTATTTCTAGTTTATTTATAATATTTCTATGTTATCTAACACAATGATTAAGTTAGGTCATAAAGGAGTTAAATTCATATATATTAAATACAGTTATTATTTCTTCTACAAAATAAATAAAATTTTAGTAAATTTTATGGTTTTGGAAATTCCCTTTAAATTTTTTGAATTATTCATCAGTAGTGATGATTTATTTTATTGAATTCTCTTTGTCTCATTGAAAAATGAAGAAGTAGATTTTATTCTTTGTGTGAACTAATACCTAAATATTTAAATTATCATATGCACTACTACAAAATAAGGATTTATTGGTCCTAGTAAAGGCACAATAATAGAACTTATAATTAATGTTCTATGAATGATCTACTAAAGGGTAGGCTTTAACACTTCTTGTCAAATGAATTGTTAGAGGTCCACTTTTATAGTGCTAGAAAAGTGTTGTCCAAGGCCCCATTTAACAAAACGTTTTTAGCACAGTTAAAGGAACCTTTTAATAGTTCTTTTTCTAGATCTCTTAAAGGGGGTAAAATTTCATTTTTTTCAAACCTTATGAGACTAAATTTATCAAGACATCCAAGACCTTATCAACAGTGCTCCACCCCATATCAGTTCTTTCCACACCACCACCACATTATCACTACTTTTCAAACTTTTCCTCATCCAATGCCAACTTGTATTCGAACCCTACACCTATCCTTTGATGATGAAATGCATTTACCACTAGAACATGTAATTTAATTATATATATAATGATTTTTTTGATAATATATATATATATTTACATATATTTTTTATTCATATGCTAATATAATAATTTTTAAATAAATATGTAAATACATTATATATTATATTAATTTAAATATACTAAATTATAATATTAATATATATAGTTTTATTAATATTCACACATATATATATAAACATTATATATATAATATAAAAAATAGTTCTATATTGTTTTAAATACATATTTAAAATACATATTTCTCTGTATAGATTAGAATAAACACACATATAAATATATATATTTCAATAATTGACACAGACATGTTTTTATATAAATATTAATTTTATATAAATATATATACATATTAAATAATTTTCATTAGGTAAATAAAATGGATAAATTTTTACATTAAATAAAATGAATACAAATATTTATTTAATATATTTAAATATTAAATTCTATTTATATATATTGAATTATGTATTTATACGTGTCATTTATTAAAAGTAACAATAATAATATATTAATATGTTTAATTTTAAATAATTTACATTGTGAAAAATGATAATATTTAAAAACCATAATTTTAATTTGAATATTATACCTGGGAATAAATATAGTCCCCACTGAAAATAGGAAAATACACCCATAAACGGGATGAAATTTTATTGAGAGTTAAAAAATGGGCTGTAATGACTAAACACTATGTTTTATAGAACTTCAATATCTTTTTGTGATAAAAAAACAAGAGTTGGTTTCCCACATTTTACTAGACAGAAGAAATCATAGCATGATTTAGTATTATATGTGATGTAGTCCTAATAGACACTCAGAACAAAATTTATCTCTGTTTTAATTTTGTGTTATTTATAATTTTACTTTATTTGTTATACTAATTGTTTGACTTTTTTATCGTCAAACTATATTTAAATGACTATTACTTCATAATAATTATAAAATCATTTATTAAAAATAGTTTTTCATTATATTATAATCTAATATCCTTTAATAAGTAATATATTTTGTGAAATTTCTTATTTAAAAATATCAAATACATATCTAAAATATAAATATTATATTTATATCAACATAAAAATAATTATATATGAATATTTTTTTTAATGATAATTTTTAAAATATACCCTTTATCAACAAAAGTAAGAAAGCATTGATAGAGTGGGGGTATTTATTAGAGGTTTTTAAATTTTTTTTGATAAATTCTCCACCCTTTTAGTGATTTATTACTATTGTTGATAAAGTCCCCCCTTTATTAGAACTTATTTACTAGAGTCCATAAGGGCACCTCTTTATCAATTCTTTTTTTCATGTACAGTTAAATGGGGGAACTTTAACACTATTTTCATACATGTTTTGATAAAATTACCGATTAAACAATGTTTTTAACACTATTTTAGACCCCATTTAACAGTTCTAAAAATGAATAGTTAAAGACTGCGTTCAAAAGTGCCTTTTTATACTGCTAACAAAGGGGTATTTAATAAGACTTTTAGCAAGTACTATTAAATCCTTATTGTTTCATAAACATATATTTTTAGTAATACTATATTATATATAATTATTTTCTATGTTTTATTATTTATTAATATACTTTCATCATATATATATATATAGGTATATGCAAAATATATACCAATCATAAATTTTTAATATATATAATCACTAAGATTGATTTTCACATGAGGTGAATAAGATAGAAAAAACAGATGAATGATTATAATAAAATGATTCATTACCATCATGAAAAAAATTATAACATGCTTTAATTAGGAAATATAATCCCACATTAGTCAGGATACATTTGGAACAAGACTATTTCATTAATGATTCAGTGAATTTTTACCCGTTGCCTCATTTGTAAGTACAATCATCTCTGTCAGAATAAAATAAGAAATCAGAAATGGTTGATCTTTTATTATAAGAAAAGGTTTTAAGGGAGGGTTTCTATAATTTAGTGTGGATAAATAAAGAGTTTTGATAGTTTAAAAAAGGTTATGTGTGTCATATGACTCTGAGTTGAAGGATTAATTGTTTACTGAAGATCACAATTCTATATTTTTCATTAAACTTTTTAGAATTTATATATATATAATCCATCAAGACTTTTACTAGTAAAATTGAATTATATGATCTGTTTATAAATTTACCATGAAATGAATGAAATTTCAATAGGTTAATGTAGAAGGAAAATTGAAAATGGGGATGCTTTTACCGATTCATATTTCAAAGTGGAAATTGAAAATAAATCCATTGATTTCATATTGGTATTAGAAATGACATATCGAGGAAACAATTCAATTTGGGATATTTTAGATTAATAACTAATATGAAAATTAAATTTTCATTTGAGATATTAGTTATTTAAATCATCTTTTTCAAAGGTATCTCCAGGTGATTGTAAGATTACATGGAGTTCATCTCATTATTTTATCTCACTGTGATTCCATGTTCAATTCTAATTTTTTTTGAAGGACATCCGATATCATTACATAATAAATATAATTTCAATATATATTATCTTCTTTAATATTTTAGGTATTCCACCTAAACAATTCATACCTATAATGATATACATAGATATTTTACAATGTATTATTATAGAAATTGGTATTGGAATTATTAATTGGATCAGATTTCTTAAAAAAATATTTTTATTACTATATAAAGATGACATATTTTTTTGAATTATATAGAATTTTTTTAACTCTATATTTTTGGGATGAATAAGGAAAAATGAAATTGATGAGACCTTTCTTGGTAGATGAAATATATTATGAGGTATATCTGATTCAACAACGTATGAGGATGGCTAAGAGTAGGTTAAAAAGTAATATGGATAACCATAAAA
Organism: Viscum album; assembly: GCA_963277665.1. Taxonomy (NCBI): domain Eukaryota; kingdom Viridiplantae; phylum Streptophyta; class Magnoliopsida; order Santalales; family Viscaceae; genus Viscum; species Viscum album. Next base: position 126,336,215 of record OY728160.1, read on the forward strand.
AAGATATTTCTTTTAGGGTATGTTTTCATGTTTTTCTTATAGTATCTACATTTAAAAGTGTTACTTAATCTGGTATAAGGGAATGCTAAGTCTATAAATTATTTGTCCATATTAAATCCTAGAGAAATTTGGATAATTTTTCTACCATGAGGGGTTTCTACTTTTTTTATCTCAAGTAGATAATGTATTTCATGTTTTGATGTTATTAAAATAGTTCCATATTCATCCAATATCTTGAGTTCTAAAGTAGATTAGTTGGAAGATACATTTTTCTATAAGGTATATGTAGAATGGTTTCGTAAACACATAGAGTATTTTATTTGGAATTTTTTATATTTTGAACATCATTTTTTGTGTAAAACCACTATGGTTAAAGAAGAAACATGAGAATCTAAAAATTCTATCAGGTAAAGATATCCCCACTTGTGAATACAGTGGACAAAATTGCGAGGATAAAATTTTAAAATGGGGAGAAGAGAAAATGTAAAAAATTTAATATTAGAATTAATTATGTTAAAAAATTATAAATATTCATTAATTATATTTTATTTAATTATATTCATTATATGAATATTAAGTAATTTTATAGTAAAAAAGGAAACTACTTTTAAATTTTTGTTACATGTATTGTTTTATTAAAAAAAATTTATAAAATTTATAAATATAATTTAAAAAATCATCATTTTTTAGATAATTATATAAATATTACATATAGTGATATTTTTTTATTTCTCTAAAAAGAATGATTTTTTTTGTGAATAGTGAAAATTTCCCTTTTTGTAAAATTTTCATTTTCATTAAAGAATTTCACAATATTATTTTAATTTTATAACAATGTATCATAATACCTATTAATATATATATATACTCAAATTTTTATCCTTAGTATAACTCATTTGGGAAGATGTTTTTTAAGGCTAAAAACACATTTTCCTGAAAAACAGTTATTTATTGTGTTTGGTATTTTAATACCAATTTAGTTTCAATAAATTATAGAATTTGAATATTTAAATATGGAGTAAATATTTTAAATCAATATGAATATTTTTTCTTTGAAGACCCCTTTTTTTCATTAATATTCGTAACTAAATTAATCAATTGTAACCACAGTAATGGTAAATCATGTAACTAAGGTAGAAAATAAAATTATAACGACACAAAAATTTCTATAGAACATTAATTAATCATATTTTATGAGTTTTATAATTATATTACCATAATTTTTTAAATAATATGTAATATTATCACCATTATTCATTGATTGTGAACTTGATAGTATTTATGTAAAAGATAAAGTAAAAAGTTTATCTTTATTTCTTTTAATATCTATTATATTGAGTGACTCAGATAAAAATAACTTATTTCATCTTAAAAGTGGCTATGTATAAAACAAACTAATTTTTACATCATGATAATTTATTTCCATTGTGTATTGATTAAATAATTTTATTAAAATCTTACTCAACACCGATATAATATTTATTGAATTATTAGAAAAAATTAATCAAATGATACTAAAAATATTAAAAGTAATATAATTTGAAATAATTATTATGTTAAATTAATAATATAGAAAAATATAACATGTTGGAAATTTTTTAATTTATTATATTTTAATTACTTTGTAATCATGGTGTTTTTAATGTCATGTTTAATGAATTTCTCTAGATATTACATTAATCATATTTTATAATAGAAAATATTTAAGTAAATGATTTAAAATTTCCAGAATCCTAAATTTGTAAATATGATTGACATATTGATTAAATTAAAAAAACTGGTCCATTTATTCTCTAATTTTCCTTTTATGATAATAATCATGGCCCAAAACGAAAAAAAATTCTTATTTTGATAATCGTCAAAAAGGTTTTGCACGTGCTAAAACAAAAAGTGTAGTGTCAAAACATTATATAAGTGTTTCCTTATTTTATTAGATGATATTATTTCGACCCATTTTAATTGTATCATTATTTTATATCATTTTGGTTACATTTTTCATTAATTATAAATTTATTCTAATATAATACTTTATATAAATTGAAAATTTCCCCTTCCATCATTTATAAAAGGCGACCTCCTTACAAATTTTATTCACACTTAAAATAATTGTGGTTATTAAAATACTTGATAAAATAATGTCCTTTCATCCCTAACTGTATCTTACTATCTATGTTCTGATCAGAAAGAAACCCGAAGAAGGAAATTGGTATAAACCGAGAAATTATTTCTAAATAATATGTCTGGTTTTTAACAAAAAAATCATTTTATATCTTCTTATAAACCTAATGTTTTGTAAAAAGATGATGATATTATAAAACAAGTATCTTAATTATTTTGTGATTTTAGATTGTTATTGAATTAATCTATATACTTTTCCTCTTCCATTAAAGAGGAAACAAAACTATAAACTATGTGTAGGACAGACTACGACCTCGTGAACCAATGTATTTTTTTTATTTCACCACCTATCTCAAATTGTTATAATAGTCAATGTACCAAATATACATGTGTGTGTGTGTGATATTCATAGAATTTTTATTATTTGTTAAAATGAATATGTCATCTATATTCTTACTATTACATACATTGATAACTCATAACGTCATTCATGCGTACATCTCGACTACCACCTTAACAAAATGCTGTTAATTGATTTTCATCACAAAAATCACATGGATAAAATCAAATTTTAAGATATAATTGAAGATCCAAAATGTCACTCATTAGTACAAACAACCTACCATCACCATTATTGTAATATAATTAATTTTTCATAACCATATTTCATGATGGTTTTAAATATAAAATGTATATAAAAAAATGATAATTAATTCATGATTATTACTCTTTATATTATTTAATAATGAACTCATTGGGCATATTAATTTAACCAAATTCATTTTTGATATATGAGCAGAATATCTCCAAAAAATATGATTTGAATGTAAATGCTTATGCAATTAAATAGAGCCTAGTTACAAATTATATAAATGTAATAATAAATTTTGAAGGGTGATTTCTGAAATTAAATAATTGAAAGAGTTTTATTAATCTAAAATAAAATGTATTTACATCATGATTTTAAACTGAGGTAAGGTACACATTACATTAAAAGCCTTGTTTTTTAATGTTTTAATGATTTATTTTCTAAAAGATTTATTTCCACAAACATATTCATAAAACAATTTAATATTTTAATTATAGGGATATAAAAAAATTATAAAGGAAAATTTATTTTTTTTCCTTTGACATTCATTCACTGTTTTTCAATGGTAATCGACTTACATATTTTTTTACAAATTATTTTGAATTTATTTACAAAAGGTAATTGGAATGTTCTATTTTATCCTATATCATGTCAATGGATTTTTGAAGACCCAAAATATTTGTTTGATGTTTTTATTACTCTACATGAAATTTTTTTAAATAAATACCCTTATTCATGTCCTTTTATGAATTTTATTTTTTGAACTGGGGTTTTATAAGGAAAGTGTATTTTTATATTCTAATTTAATTTTTTTATGGGTTCAAAATAGTTGTTTAAGTGTATTATGATAAAAAATTCATGAATAGAAATGCTTTCTTTAGGATAAATGTAGAGAATAGTGTTTCCTTTGTTGTCGATAATATGTCAATATGTGTATGGAAAGGTATTTATTATAGTAGTGGTGATGATTGAAGCAGGTAAGTTGATCCAAATTTTATATCACTTGGAGAAATGGTATGAAAAGGCATTGGTTGTCATGACTAGACATTCTCCACAACCAATTTAGATGATTTTTGAGGTGCTCCTATGTTCAATGACAAGTGTCAAAAAATGACACATTGTTTACCACAATGATGGAAGTAGAAGTATCATTCATTTGAGTATGATTAAAGTTCTTTGGGAATTCATATTTTGATAAATAATTGAATTAGTATCACGGATGAAAAGTGGTTTGTTGTTTATTTGTTTGAAGTAAGGTGGCCATGCATGTCTAAATTACTAAGTACATCAATTGAAAATTTTAAGACCTTTTTATGTATGGAGTTTAGATCAAACTTTGGGCTAGCCTGAAGAAAGACCGCAATCTTTTAGAGGTAGCACACACTACTATGTGTGGGTGGTCAAGCCATAACACCCCCTACCACCATCCTATTTAGACTGGCCATAGGGAGCACATGAGAACGCCCACAAGAGTGAATAGTAGAGAAAAGGTGGCGCCACCGTGTGGGGTGGCACAAATATAGGGAGCATAGGGTGGTCGCAGAGCATGCCCACAAAAAAGTTGGTATGGGGTGGTAATGGAGAGGGAGAGATTGTAATCTGATGATGGGATTTATTAGTAAGATTCATAAACTGAATGAATCATGCATCTATATTTCAATGTGGGATAAGATTCTAAAAACATGGAAGCAATCCAATATATCCATCTGATCGAATGAGAGATTTTTACCACACGACGCATCCCATGTTCTGTGATCGAATCAACACCTCCCATCACTCCATGCCACACAGGTTTGAACCAAAAAAGTAGGTCTCCCATGACATTTGAAGATCAACAAGCACCATCATCATATATCTCTCATTGCTATTCGACACCACAGAAACATTCTAGAGTTGATGAATAACCATGTGTGAATCACTATGCCATATCATTTTGACACCGATAAGGCTATTTGATGGAGCTGCATATATGCTTGCAACTAACTTCTTGCATGCTTGCAGATTACTCGCAAAAGAAGTTTGGTCAAATAAAGCAAAGCTACGATGCCACATCATGAATATTGTATGTACGTTAAGGATTTTCACATTTTATTCTTATCAAATGGATGTGATTTGTTCACCACACATGAGAATGTCATGACCCTCAAAATAAATATCCCAGGTATATCGACATAGATCATCCACATTTGAATATTTCAATGTTAATATTATCAGATATTTTAATTATTGATCTCGTGGAATATCCTACGATATTTGAACATGGTGGAATGAATTTATATCTTATAATAAATATAGATCCCTCAAATAAGGGGTTGGTTGTTGAAAATAATGAGTGAAATCTCTAGTTCCTGAACAAATAGTGCATCATGCAGAGAGGTTCTGTGAAGCTCTAGCTTGTGTGAAGAAAGGACTACTCATAATAATCCTACATGAAGGATAAGGCTTCCATGGGTACTCAACATGTACATTGAACTATTGAGTTGTTTTGTGAAGAATCTGTTACGTGACTCCAAATAGAGAAAATACATTACACCTCACATGTTAACACGAACACATCAAAAACCATGAGACCCTTCATGTTCATGATTTTTTATTTGATAAGTCCTACAGACATCTGAACCATGAACCACCCTAGTTGTACAAAGTAGAAACAACACTCATGCATGTCATTCACGAAGAATAACAGTGACACCCTTAGTTTTTCATGTATAAAATATAATATTTTTCAAGGGATTTCTTTTTAAGGAGAAGGAATGGATATGGGTTGAATGCATATTCCTATATACATGATTCGACGAATACCAAGCTGTGTGTGCTTTAGTGAATGAGGATAAAAGTTTCTAAATCCTATACCCATTCAAGTTTGAATAATGTCAAATATAAAATAAAAAATGTGTGTACTCGTGTAGAGAAATAAAAAGGAGAAGAAAAAGAGTGTAAATTTTCTGTTTGGGAACCATAAAATTTTATCAAATCATTGCTAAAATCCATGCATGCCCATTAACAAATGATGAATGCATTTTTTGTGCATTGAAAAACCCAAATAAGTGATTTCCACAATGAACTAGGTGCATGCACATGCATAACACAAATTGGACCCAAACTAAACATTAAGTGTGTGTGTGTGTCTAATGAATCAAGGAAGGAATTTTGTGTATATTAACCAAGAATAACTAAGAGGAAAATGCATGTGTAATTGAAAAACCCACACAAATTGGACCTAAAATATTTTTACTAGTGAATAGTGTGTCCTCGGTTTGACAAACTACAAGTTATAATGCATGAAATCATGCATGAACACATACACATGTAATAAGTCTTTGAGATACCAAAGATAAGAGGTATTGAATTCCATGAATCCCATGTATGAAGTGAATGAAAATTAAAATTGAAGCTCAACATAATTAATGAATATCCAATATCCGAGTTGATAGTATTAGAGGATTCAAGAAGAGAGACAATGCTGATATTATGCAAGATCATTCTTGTATATTATATTCTGGAAAATTTTGTGTGCACCATTTTCACACTGATTAGTGATTTCGGGTATTTTTAAAAATGAAAAATAATTTTCTAATCATTCTTGCATTGAGGAATGATCACAAAAGAGATCAAAATTATAGAGCAAGGCCGAAAAACAATACCAATGGTTGTTGAAGATTCTTGAAGAGATAAATGAGAATGTGTGATTCAGAAAGACCTTGGGGAAAGGGAATCAGATCATATATAGTAAATCAATGAGTATTCAATGATGGAAGCTATTCATGTGACTTAATAAATAGAAGAACCATGTGTGATTTATAGAGGAGAAGATTTCTACAGTGGGACACTAGAGCAAGCTAGTGAGACTATGGTAACACTATGGGAACCATTATAAAGAACCTCTTGTGGGACATAGGAGAAAAAAAGTGTGACTCTTTATAAAAAATTGTAATTGATAATATGATTATAGTGGATAATCTATGTTCGGGAGAATATCCAATACAATAATGTGTATTTATTTGAACTAAACCTTTAACATCCTTATGTTCAGTGCATTTACAGTTATGGAATCATTCGAGGTAATGCTAAGAGGCATAAGAAGAGTGGATTGAGGCTTTAACCAGCCATAGAGGTTTAGTTTAAAATAATAAATTTGTAAATAGATTAAAAGGGATCACTAATTTACCACCTCCCTATCTCACAAATTCAAATAGATCGGGGCACTTCAATATGGTATTTAGGAAATAGAGATGAATATTTAGTGGGACTAACTTAACATAAATGAATGGGTGAGGCCAATAGAACTTATACTAAAAAGCCAACTAGATACAAGTTAGATGAATGTATAAGAATAATAAAATTATATGACATGTGATCCACGTTATAGCTCTCTTATTAATTAGACAATGTTCTTTTGCTTTGTAATAAATAATGAGGTAGTTAACCAGGGATGTTATTCCAATGGATATCACCGAGGTCTCATTATATATAGTATAAATTATGAATATAAATCTTTATGTAACATGAATCCGAATATTAATTTCAATCTAAAAGTTTTAATGGGTATATTTGAGAAATAATTTATTTTTTTTAGCAAGATATGATTTATTTCTATACTCTACAAGAATATATGATTAATGAAAAAGTTTTATGTGTTTTTACTTTTTCACGTGATAGACATATTTTTGTATTATTTTCCCTTACTATGTTTTTTTGTGCTAATCCATAAAATGCAAAAAAAAAATTCTAATGGGATAAGGATGGGTAATATGAGATAAGAATTCATGTTTAATTTCATGATAATTTTTTCACGAAAACATTTTTTTCTTTTAAATGTTGTATATTAGGTTGAAAATGGATACTTGGTAGATGTTTCACTTCGTAATATATGTGATTGGTATATAATATTTGAATACTAATTCTAAAAACAAAAAAATAAAAATATCCATGAAATATATGAAAAATAATTATTGACTAAACAAAATTATGTAATTTCATAATGGTTGGACCTTAGTGTTTTCTCTCTAACCGATTCTTTATAATAAATTTTAATCATTATATAACTGTTTAGATGAGGAATAACATCTGGATATCAAATGACATGGTGTAGCTATATGTTCTTGATTTTGGTGGCTTATACGTGAAGTATTTTTTCCTGGATGAGTTTTAATTTAATAATAGTTATCAATCTTCTACTGGTATGGATTTTTTAGATGTTTTTCGTTGGTTTCATTTTATGTATTCATTATTCTATAATGAGGTTGGGGAATCCACAATTTTTTGAATATATTTTCATTAGAGAATAATTATAAATTATTAGATGATTAGTGAATGGGTAAAATATGGTAAATATTGTCAAAAATTTTGTGATAGTAATAAGAGGAGTATAATGTAATTTGATTTCAGTGATAAGATGTTCATGAATGTCTCTTCTTATCTTTGAGAAAGAAGGTTTTGTTAAATAAGTAAGTTGTTATATCTATGTATCAAACTCTTCAATGTGTCAGGGAATATTTTTGAGGTGGCATTTATATTAGTGATTTATCAATAGGTGGATTAGCTTCAATAATTTTATCATGTTTCACAATGTTACCAACACCATTATGATGAATCTTGTGCAATTAATTAGTTTGAGATATATATATATATATATAAGGATGAATTTCACACCATGAATTTTTAAATTAATTTTTAATTTATTATTTATTTTCTTTGGGTTCTCACCCTAAGGTTTGGGTTGGGTCATGGTTTAAAATATTATTCATTTAACAATTTTACTGGGTTTCAGATCCGTGCACAGTCACCGTGTGGTTGGCGGTAGATGCACAATCATCCCAGGAGACATGCAATTTCTCATTATTATACAAATTATTATTTTTGTTAATTTTATTATTATTATTTCATGTATTATTATTTTCATTATTATTTCATTATTGTAGTTTTTATTTTTATTGTTATTTTTATAATTATTATTTTTATTGTAATTAATTTTTATTATTTTTATCTATAAGATTTATGTTTTTTGTTATTATTTCAATTTTTACTATAATAATAATAATTATTATTATTCTAATATAACGAATAAAATATGAAACCCTAACCTACCCAAAAGTCCCCATAGTTCTGCACTACACACCGTCCCAGGCCCCCTCCGGGTTTCCTCCCCCCAGGTGCATGAGTCGTTGCCTCCCTCATGCTCACAGATCTACCTTTTTTCACTTGTAAGTCCTCACTGTGCTCACCCTTCACCCCTAATACCAACCTCACCTAGCCACTCTCCCCAGCACTGGCCTCCACCTCTTTCCATCGCCACTCCCGACTTCCACACTCAACACTGCCTCTGGCCCCTCTACGACCTGACCTAACCCTTTTCACTTGTCAGCTGACCCACTGCCTAACTCCTCTCACCATTCTATTTTCCATCAGACTAGACCCCTGCTTTCATTTTCTCTGACCAGCCCTCTCTCACCCTTTTTCTCTAGCCAGCAGTGCACCAAACCCCCTTTTCTCTAGTTTGTATTTTTTTCATTCCATCTTTGGTGTTTTATTTGTTTTTATTAAATCCTAATACTTAGAGTTGTGTTTTGAAAGGTTTTCTCATTATGTAGGGCATGGAATTGGTCTGTTGGGTGTTTTTCATCTTTCTATAGAAGCGTCACTGTGTCAACACATTCTTTGAGGTAGGTGAATCCTAGATTTTCCCTTTTCGATACATTCCTTTGAAATTTTCATTATTCCAATTATTTATTTTATCTACGTAGCAGCTTTATTTTTCTCTTAAAATGGTTTTTATTATATTTTTTTCTCAGAGAAGTTGAAAAAATATATGTTATAATGATTTTCATTATATATTGTTATTTCTATCATTGATAAAGGAGTTTGATTAATTCCCATTTTTGTTTTACTAAATTTTTTGTATATGGATTCCAATTTTTATAATGCTTGTTTCAAAAAATATTTTTACGTGTTCATGAACCAAAAATATCGGATAAAATGTTTTCGCACTTGTATGGTGAAATTTGGGGTTTTAAAAACCATTAAATTTAATTATTCTATAAATGTATCTACATTTTTGTGAACTTGGTCTAGGTAATATGGTTTGTAGATGTTAAAATTCGAAATTGTGTTAAAAATGACATGACAATATATTTCACATGTGAACTTGGTGAGATTGTGATTTAAGTCTTTGTTTGGTCCTTCTGAAATTTTTTACTAAATGAGTAAATGATTTATCAAATGAGTTATGAAATGTAAAACATGGGTGTAAAGTGTTTTAGTGTGGGTTTGGGTTTGATTTGAAAGGTAATGTTAATTTTTTTCAAAATGATTCTTTCATTCAAAATGATTTGTGGTTCTTTTTGAGGTTTCTAAAATGGTTTTCATTTAAGTCATTAAGAATATCTCAATTTGGATTTGTAATTGAAAAAGGGGTGTTTGTGTGATGTTTTGGGTTACGTTAGATATTATGGTTTGGGTTAAATTATTTTGGAATGGTTTTATGATTATAAGGGAATGGTTTTTTGGTTTTAATATAAAGAGTTGAGATTTGTAAACATTGTGTGCGTTAAAATACTCAGAGGGGGTTTTATGACCTCATTAGGGTTGTTCTATATTTTTTCCTAATTTAGTGGATGGTTAGTCTTGGTTTTTAAATATTTTGATTACTTTGTATAAATGCTTTTCAAATATTCTCTTGGGTGTTTGGGGTACCATTAGATGTGTTTTTAAATGAATATGGAACATGAAAAATGGTTTTATAAATTATCCGTGGTGAGTTAAATTGTTTTTGGTTATCAAATAATGTTAGTTCCCCTTGGACGATTTCTAGGGAAGAAATTAAATATAATCTTTAAATAATGTTAGTTTTCATTTTGAAATGTGTTTTGATGTGAGTTTGAAAAAGATAATGGTACATTTGGTCGTTGTGAAATGATTTGGAATGTGTTTTTCAATTTAAGTGGCTATTTGGAGTTGTGAATATAAAACCATGTTTGTCTGATGTTTTGATTAATGTTTTAGTTATTTCAGTTTCAAGGCCCATTAGGCACTTTCAGATTTTGTGTAATTCTTGTGTCGATCATAGGAAAGGATGGTCTTTTGTTTATTGTGTTCTCATTTGACTTCTATAATATTCTGAAAAAACATTTATAAAAAGGTTTAAATGATCATATGGTATGATAGCCCAGTTGAAACCTTAGATGATATGAAATATATAGGTATGTATATGTTTTTTAGGGGAACCACTATAGGGGGATATCCCTTTATGGGTTATTGTATAGAGTTTCCATTTTTTGGGTAGGCAAGTGTGGTGAGATAATCCATGCGTGTGAGGGCCTCGAACATACACATTATTATTATAACCACCATGGGTTCTTGGAATTCTTTTAAGTGATCAAGTTATTATTTATGATAAAACCTTGTTAGATAGGTCGATACCGCCTGGATTGGTTGTTTGGCCAGGTGGGCTTTGTTATTGGATTGGTCAGTTATTGGGTGCCTAGTTGGTTATAGACATAAATATTTCACCATACACTAATAGGTGATTCCGAACGGAGTACAAATAGGGGTCTTATAGATATTATTAACATCAATAATGTTTAATGGATTACTTTAATTTCTTGTTCACTTTCCATCATATTAGTTTATTTTCATCTTTTACTATTTACCTGTTCAACTTTATCCAGGCATTGGGATATTTTTTTGGTCTAGTTTATAAAATGTTATATTCTTTCAGAAATGGTATGTATCATGTGTTGTATTTTTAAATGGGAAATCATGTTGCTTAATTGAAAATGTGAAAACCCTACTTTTATATGTTTATTTTAAACATAGGTCTTCTGATTTTTTCGCAAAAGGATATGTTGGTTCATATAGATTAACTTGGAAACCATACAAGGAATATTAAAATTCTCATGCATATTTTATCATTTCAGTTGCAGGTTTCCATTGCTCAGGTATTATTGGAAGATTTTCTCATTATTAAATAAAGTCCTGTATTTGGATGGGTGGTGACTTGTAAGGTCACGTGGATGTTGGTATGATTTTTTATTCATTCTGCTACTTGTTTATATTTTATCTTCAGATTTTTTATCTTTTTATCTATTTTTCCTATTCCAAATCAACCCTAATTGTTAAATTTTGATTGTTAGAACTATTTTTCATCCTATAGGGATCTAGAACACCCTTTGTGACATGTCATAGACTGGCTCCAGGGACCGGTTCAGAGTCTTCCTGAAATGGTTTGTGACAAAATAGTATCAAAGGCAGTTTTTTGTTATTTGGGTTGTCTTCTAGATGATGATTTGGACTTTTGGGACTCATGAGGTAGGTACAATATGAATTTCATGAACCCTCACTCATTCTGAACCTCGAGTTACCTGGTGTAGTTTGGGAATTGAGTCATTTTCTTATTTTGGGTTGTCTTATACTGAGGGATGAAAATGGAGGAAAAATGATGTTACATAGTGATTTCACAAGAAGTAGTGACCCATGTAGATTTGAGAACATTTGTTAAGTTATTATTATTCTTAGATTCTTACATGGGGCATGGACCACTATTTCAGGTTAAGAATGACTACTAAACCCACACTCAAGTGGATATTATGAATGTTGGGTGTCTTTTTTTTCGGTTGGTGCAAGTGAACGATTGAAAATGAAAAAAAGGTTTTGTAAATGAGAATTATTTATTTTAAATGGATTTTAATTCTTGAAATGGGTTTTAAAACCGATGAATATTGGTCTAAAAATATGGTGTTTTCTTGTTAATTGGTAGAGAAATGAATTGTGTGCAACCCCAAGTACTATTTATTAACATTTCCACATTTTAGGGGATGTGTCAGAAGTGTGTGTTAATACGTATGGATGAAATAGGAAGATGACATGTGCAATTGTTCATGGGATTACAAAGAGGTGTATTTGGAATTGAAGGCTTAACCTTGTTTTTCTAATGTGGACTTGAAAGAAGGCGGGTTCGAAATCTAAACTGATAATGGAATTTTGGGTTGTATTTTTATTTTTTTGGGTTTTTAGCTTGTATTTTTTCTCTCGATAATACTTTTAATTATAAATTGATATGATATTGTTTTCAACTTTGTGTTTTATATATTGTTCAGAAAATGCCAACCAGAAAGGGCCCCAAATTCTCTGATAAGTCATGCCCAGTTTTTGGTCCATCTTGGACGTTTTCTGTACTTCATGGTGATCATGGTCCATTAGAGGTATTAGAGTGTCTTGAAGAGGTCCAGTGCATCTTTAGGATATTGGGAAATCACAAAGCTGTTAGAGTGAAAGCTATTTTGGGTATGTTTGAAGGTCATGCTCTGGATGTATGGGAGTTGTTTGCCCTTCCATCACTACAAATTGGGATGACGTGGGATTCCACGATATCAATATTCTTTAGATGGTTCATACCAGAAGAGGTGAATATGAAGAAAAGGGGGGAGCTCATGTATTTTTAACAGTGCCAATGGATGGTGAAGACATATGCTTGCCATTTTAAGGAACATGTGTCCTTTCTCAGGAGGTAGTGTCACAGGATATGATGAAGACTTCTCTCTTCATCAGGGGTCTTTGTATGGAGATAATGGAGTGACCCCCCTTCCAAGGACCATCTTTTCGATAAGAAGGTGGGAGAGTTGTTCCTAGTAGAGTTGGACTATGGAGTGTAAATGGATGGAAATCCATCATATCGAGTTACTCGTGATGGTTCGCCATCTGATGAGAAGGATGTGCCAAAGGGACATATTTCTAAGGAGTCCCCTACTATGGTTCTGGATTCAAGTTCATCAGACCGATCGATGGTGTGCCACCAGTGTGGACGTTTAGGTCATACAAATCCATCATGTCTCACCCCTATAATGTCATTCTGTCATTGCAATTGTCGAGGTCATCTAGAAAAGTTCTGTAGGAAGCATCACCTAAAGAAGATGTTGTTGCTGGAGGAATCCAGTGCATGACTGTGAGACAGGAGATTCTTCAACCATTAGTGTAAAGGCCCAGCCTTATACATTAAATAATCTTGGATTTTAGTCAATAACATACATTTATTACACATTGAGGAACTTTTTGGGATTATAGTTTTATTGAGTTAGGATTTCTTACATACAAAACAAACCACAAGTATTACAAATAAGATACAATTAAAAACAGTATCGATTTTATTAAAGGTATAAATTATTAAAATGTAAAACAATATTTCTTTGAAAAATTGTCATAATGTTCATCATGATTCCCTTCCAACTCATAACTATCTTTTTATATTACGAAAAACATTTAAAAAATGTGGTATGAGTACAAAACTCATTAAGGGATATAATTAGATAAATTTTTAGTCATGTGACAACATAAGAAAATAATGAAAACCATATCATAAAGAAGCTCAAATGAATAGAATACACATGTTGGATTCATGGGACTCATTTACCATATCATTCTTACCTTCACCTTTAAAATTGGAATAACCATTCATTCAACTTCCATCTCTAGAGTTCCCAATGCATTGGAGAGCTATAATGGGGCTCACTTGTCATTTCTTGAGCTATAATGGGCTCAACCCAACATATCATGATCTATAATGGGGCTACCCCATCATATGTTGAGTTATAATGGGATCAACCCAAAATAATTAATATCCAATAAATATACCATGAATAAAACATTTTATAACTCATATACACCATTTAGCCAACACATTCACATCTAGAAATACCATTTCTTCATAAAAATCACACTTAGAACCTAAACACTTCACAAATGATAATGAACTTTTATTATTCAAAAACAATCATAAAAACATATAACGGGGACACTATTCTTATAAAACAACATGAAATCATAAGAGTATACTCATGTCATAAAAAAAATATCTTTGTATTTCCTAAAGGAGATATTTAAATGTATGTTAATAGTGGGATCCTATACATATACCATAAAATCAAAGAGAGAATTGATTAAATGAATGGAATACATATATTTACTATAAATATAGATAATATAACAATATATAATCAAATTTAATTTCACATGTCTTGTTTGTGTGATAAAAAAGTGATTAATTTGAAGTTTAACTTAAAGAATGGAAATTGGGTTTAAAATTCACTTATGGAATTTCAGCATGGTATCAGGTGTACATTGGAGAGATTAATGAGATATAATGGGGTATCTCAGAATCAATATATAAATATTTTTGTATGGGTGGGGAGAAAAAGCATTCCCTATCATTAGAAATTAAAAATAAAAGGATACAACATAGAAGAGATTCATGAATAAACGTGAGAGAGTGAGAGAGACTCACTTACCTCCGGTTCGAATTCCAAGAAACATGGTTAAAACTTATGTATAATGGTTAAAATAGTGTTATTATGTTTTTATAGATTCATTTTAATGTTTATAAAATCTTAAATTTCAAATTTATAACATCATTCCACCCATTCATTAATAATACTTTTTCATTTCTCTTGTTTTAGGTGCGTGCATTGCAGGTTTTCCAGGAGCAGTTTGTAATGGATTTTTATGTCGGTTGTAAAAGAAACTAAAAAAGTTGAATGAAATGGTATTTAAATGTTTCCAGAACCATAATTATTCAATTTTTCATTTTTAATCCTTATGTGAGAAAGATTTACTAGTTAAAACATTAATTCTGTTCATTTAGATCATTTTAGTGGTTTTTTGATAATAATGACATCATTTTGTTTTATAAATTACAAAAAATAATAAAAAATAAATACAGAACCATGGATGAGACATAATACATATTTTATAACTCAGTTCAACCATAAAAATAGTTTCAAGTCCAGACTTGATTTAATTAAAGAAAATTTAAATCACATCATCCACATTGTTGGTAATTCGACACATCACGTACAATGTTTTTATACCATGAATAAATGGGATAAGCGAAGAAGAAGAATGATAATGATTTTTTCATAAACATGAGAACATCTATAATATAAAATATTTTTTATCTTTCATTATTATTGGATAAGAGTAGGGGAATAGACAATAATAAATTAAAAGGAGAGGATAGGAAAACACAAGAAAATGGAAGAAGATTTCTTAACTCATGATCTCTTCTCCATAAGATCCTCCTTAAGGCCTTTTATTTTGGCCTTTGGGAGATACATGAACGACTTGGAAATGGGGAAGGAGATTGGGGAGGGAGTTTGGTAGAAATTAGACAATGCTCAAGGCTTGAGGGGTGTGAGAGGAAGAGGGGGAAATGGATGGCATTTATAGTGGATGGGGGGAGAGATTTCACATTATTTTAATTAATATTTTGTTATTTTTCCTCGATATAATATATAGTGTGTCTTCCATGACTAAAAAGAGTAATAATGGCTTGTGAAATTGAGATAATGGGATTACATCCTCACCACATCATCGATGACACCTCAATGATGAAAAAAATCATTTATTTTAAAATTCCAAAAATACTTTATTCACCAAATAATCAAGCATTTCAAAAAATTACCCAAAAATTCACCTTAACCATTTTTTGACATTTAGAATCAAAAAATGACCGAAATTTTAGCAAAATAATTTTATAATTATAAGAAAATTTATTTTTATATAAAATAATACTTTATTTGGAAAATAAAAATTTCAATGAATTTTTTAATTATTCAATGATAATGGTGTACCGTACATTCAATTAAATATTATATATACACTACCATAGGTGAGGTTACTATTTATAAGTGTATGTTTTTATTTATAAGGGTAACATTACTTTTCATAATGGTTCATTACTATTAATCAGGGTCACGTTACTACTCATAAGGGTACATTACTATCCTTAATGGTACATTGATATTCTTCATGGATTGTTACTATTAATAAGGTTATGATACTATTAATATGGTTAGGTTACTATTAATAAGGGTATTTTACTATTCACAAAAATTAATTTGGGCTTATAAGGCTCTAAATAACTTTCTGATCATAACTTTAGATGATTTTTTTTGGAAATTCAAAACATAGAAGTGGGAAATAAAGTTTAAAGTTATTTATCATATAAGTACCTGGGTTGTTACATTCTTCCCACCTTCGGGAAATTGCGTACTCAAAATTTTTATTTACTTACCAAAAAAAGTGGGTGCACCTTTATCTCATACCATTCTTAGATTCCCATGTTGCGTCTTTAACCATGTGGTTTCTCCACAAACCCATTACCTGGTGGATTACATTATTCCTCAATACATACTCTCCGTGATCAAGAATCAGAATAGGGTTCTCTTCATAAAAAAGGTTCTCTTTCAGCTGAACTAGTTCTGAACTCAAAATATGAGATGATTCTGGAACATAATTTCTCAATATCAAAACATGAAAAACATTATGTACCTGAGACAAACTATAAGGAAAAGCTACTCATTATGCAACCGGTCCAACCTTTTCTAGGATTTCAAAATGGTCGATGAACTGTGTACTTAGCTTTTTATTATTACCAAAATGCATAATAATTTTCCAAGAAGTGATTTTATGGAATACATGGTCACCTACCTTGAAAGGGAGTTCTTTCCTTCTGTTGTCTGCATATCTTTTATGCCTACTCTGAGCTGTCCACATGAACTAGTGAATCATCTTAACTTTTTCATCCACATCCTCTACTAACTCTAGTTCCATCAAAATTCTTTTTCCAACTTCATCCCAAAACGCTAGAGTTCGACACCACATCCCATACAATTCCTTAAAAGATTCCATCTGAATAATGGAATGATAACTGTTATTAAAAGAAAAATCAACTAAATAAATATGTTGATCCCAAAATCCCTAGTAGTCAATTGAACACACTCAAAGAATATCCTATAATGATAGAATCATTTGTTCTGGCTTCCCTTCTGATTGAGGATGAAAATATATACTGAATTTTAATTCTGTACCCAATGACATATTAAGGACCTTCCAAAAATTATAAGTGAACCTAGGATCATGGTATGAAACAATGGAAAGATGAAATCCACGTAACCTGACAATATCTTTGAGGTACAATCAAGAAATCTGATCCAAAGACATTTTATCTCAAATAGAACGAAAATGTGCAGATTTAGACATTTAATCAATAATATCCAATATATCATTGTTACCTCAGGATTTCCTGGGTAATCCCACAATGAAGTCCATGGATATATTCTTCCATTTCCACTCTATCACTAGCAATGGTTGAAGCATCCCCTTTAGTAGCTGTCGCTCTACATTATCCTTTTGATAGTCAAACATTTCATAGGGAAATCTGTAATATATTTTTCATTCTATCCCTCTAGTAATATCCCCGAAGGTCTCAGTACATCTTGGAACATCAAAGATTAACTAAAAATGGAGAACTATGAGCTTTACACAACAAGTCCTTATTCAACTAAGGATCACAAGGCACACACAATCTTTTACAAAATCTCAAAACACAATCTTTATCGAGGTTAAATTCATGAATATTATCCATTTTAACCAATTATACCTTTTCATGTAGCTCATGATCTTTCTTCTGCGCTTTCATGATTCTTTATAATAATGATGACTGCACAGAAACCTAAAACAAAACAGATGTGTTTTCTACACCAATAAAATCAATGCCAAAATTAATCAAATAATTAATTAAGGGATCATGTTCCAAATGTAACATCGTTAATGATACATGTTGTTTTTGGCTCAATGCATCCACCACTTTGTTCTCTTTTCCTAAATGGTAATTGATTGTGAAATCATAATGCTTTATCAGTTCAAGCCATCGTCTCTACCTCATGTTTGATTCATTCTTAGTGAATGTATACATCAAAATTTTATGGTCAGTATATATTTCACATTTGGATTTATATAAATGATGCCTCCAAATTATTAAATAAAAAACCATTTTAGCTGGTTCCAAATCACATGTGAGGTAATTTAACTCTTGAAGTTTCAACTGGTATGAAGCATATGCTATTACCTGATCATCCTACGTCAAAAGACAACCAAATTCCTTCAAATAAGCACCACTGTAGATAACAAAATCTTCATTTCAAGAAGGTAGAGTCAAAACTGAAGCATTCATCAATCTTATTTTAAATTCCTATAAACAATCATCACATTCTTTGGTCTAGAGAAACCTAACACCTTTTTGGGTAAACATATTCATTGAGTTGGATAACTGTGAAATGTTTTCAAAAAAATGTAAGAAATAGCCTGCCAGACCATGGAAGCTGTGAATTTTAGTTGTATTTATTGGTCTTGTCCATACATCAACCACCTTTTTTACCAAGATTAACAATTATGCCATATTTATTAACAATGTGACGAAGGAATGAAATTTGTTGCAACCAAAATTTAGAGTTGTGGAATTTTCAATACAATTTCTTCTATTTTATGCTTTTCAAAACAACTCATAGTTATTTTTCAAGATCCTCTTTACTTTTAGAAAAATACAATAATTTCATCAATAAAAACAACTGAAATTTTTTCCATGTCTTCATAAAATATTCTATTCATAAGATCCATGAATACAACAGGTGCATTTTTAAAACCAAAGGGCATATACAAAAACTCATATTTCTAAAATCTAGTATGAAAAGTTTTTTTACGAATGACCTCTTCCTTCACCTTTATTTGATTGTACCTGGATATCAAGTTAATTTCAGAAAAAAACTGAGCTCCCTGGAGCTGATCAAACAAGTCATTGATATGAGAAAAATTATACTTGTTTTTAACTATTATGTTATTCAATTCTGTATAATAAATAAAATGTATCATAGACCAATCATTCATTTTAATGAACAAAACAAGAACACCCCATGGAGAAGTGCTAGGATGAATAAATCCTTTCTAAAGTATCTCTTGAAACTGATTTTTCAATTCAATAAGTTTCACTTATGTCATTCGATAAAGGGTTTTGAAATTGGATTAGACTCAAGAATTATGTCGATTGTAAATTACACTTCCCAATTAGGTAATAAACTAGGAAACTCATCCAAAAAACATACATGTATTAATTTACCATTGGTACATCATTAATTTGAATAGTTATCTTGTTTTCAACAATGTGAGAAACATAACCTCTATTTCCTACTTTTAAAATATTTTCAGCTTTTTGGTAGGTTATAAATGGTATGGGTTCATTCTTGAACATAAAAAGAAATTCAGTATGAAAAAACAACTTCTTTACCTCTACAATTTATCATATCCTGATAAAAATAATTCCAGTCTATCCTAAACAAAAATACAAACTCTACTAGTGGAAAAATATAAATATTCACTGGTAAACTCTTTCCCAAAACAAAGATAGGTTGATTCTCATAATTTGTTTTCCACAATATTTCCCCCAGTTGTCTTTACCATAAATCCAAGATTCATTTCTTGAGGTTGAATTTCCAATTTGGCCAAAAATTTCTCAGAAATGAATGAATTTGTAGACCCTCTATCAAATAAGACTTTAGGAAAATTTGATTAAATAAATAAAGTACCTGACACCACTTCATTAAATGGATCAACAATTGATGAAGTAATCACAACGGATTTTCCCACACCCTTCTACTTTCAATCTTTATGATTTCCATCCCCAGTGACTTGCTTTGGAAAAACATTAGCATAATGACCCAATTCCTTATAGTTAATATATCTCACCACAAGCTTCTCATTAATTCTTAAATCACATTCCGTTCATTCACAAGACATGTGCCCAAACTCTCGACATCATTTGTACATCCCATAATTCACATGACATTCTCCATGATGATTTTTACCAAACATTTTAGAAGATGGGAACTTCATTTTCTTACGTCCATACTTCTTTGAAGAGTTATTCCATGTTTCCTAACAATCTGAATTCTTATTATTCTTTTCATCTCGAGGCATATACATGTCAGTAAACTCCATATCAACTTTTTCAGTTCTCTAAACAAGTTTTTCATAGCTGTTGAACTCTCATAAAACCAAATCTCTTCATATAAGAGGATTCAAATGAGAGTTAAATCAATTAATTTTACTATCAATTTTCCGAGTAAAATTTCTCTCGTACCAGACCAGTGTTGTAAAATTTGATTCATATACAGTCGTAGTATGATGATCTTTCTACCTTAGTTATGTGAATTGTTTCTCCATTATGAGTCTAACAGTTTTAAGAAAAAAAATTTCCCCAAAAAAATTATTAAATTCTTCCCATTTTAGAATATTACGATCAACTTTTTCTCTCGTATTCTTAACTTGATACCACCACTGATCAGATTCAACTTCAAAATAAAAAAACGGCTAGTATTCCCTTTTGTTGTTTTTAACATCCCATGACATCAAATATCTTTTCGAGATCATTGATCCATCACTCTGATATAACTGGATCGCAGTTCCACTAAATGCTTGAGGATGATGCCCTATGAAATGATTCACAAAAGTCATGTTCCCTCTATGTAGATTAGGTTCCTCCCAAGTATGGATACCACCACCATTTATTGCATGTGTTAACTATGCCATTGTTATCACAAATTGTTTGGTTCCAATTACCACCATTCCAAGATGCATATTTGGACATGTATCAGCCTCTTGGTGCCTTCCAACATCAGCTACCCTATTTCATATATTGAAATACATTCTGAACAGAAATATCTTAGTTAATGAAACATGGTAACAATAAAATTTTATTTCATTTTATATTAATAAAAATGTAAAAACCATATAGGGTATTCCGTTAACATCATTATAACCCCTATAGTTTTCTAAATCATTGATTGATATGAACAATAAGAACCCATCCTTAAAACATTACATAATATTGAATTTTAGTAAAGAACATACATTTATTATAAATTAAGGAAATTTTCAGGATTAGAGTTTTAGAGATTTAAGATTTCATACATACATAACAGAAAACATTCATTTCAAATAGGATACTGTTGAAAAAAATATCCATTATTTCAAAGTTTAGAACATTAAAACGTAAAACATTATTTCATTGAAAAATAATCATAACAACAATCGGGACTCCATTCTTACTCATACCCATCCTTATATCTCGTGAAAAACATTTAAAAAATGTTGGATGAGTACAAAGATTAATAAGGAATATAAAGATAGAAATCATTAGTCATATGATTACAAAAAAAACAATAAAACTCACATCATAAAAAAATGAATGCATTGAATATTCATGTAGTTTCCTTGGGAAAAATTTACCATATCATTCTTACATTCACCCTAAAACTTGGAATAACCATTCAATAAACTTCCATCTCCTGAGTACCCAATGCGTTGGAGAGCTATAATGGGGCTCACCCGTCATATCATGAGCTATAATGGAATCAACCAATCATATATTGAGCTATAATGGGTCTCAACCATCATATATTGAGATATGAAGAAATCAACCAAACCTAAATAATGCTCATGTAACATTCCATGAATAAAAAATTTCATAACTAATATACACCCATGAGCAAACACCTTCACATTTCAAAACACCCTTTTTCGTAAAAATAACTCTTAGAAAATAAACACACCACAAAGGATGATCAAATATTATTATTAAAAAACTACCATAAAAATATATAAGGGGGACACTATGGTAATAAAACATCATTAAATTAGAAGAGTACACTCATGTCATAAGAAACGATCTCTTTGGATTTCATAAAGGAAACATTTAAAAGTATTTTAATTGGGAGGTCCTTTACCAATACCATAAAATTGAAGAGATAATTGATTTAAAGACGGTAATATATATATATATATATATATATATATATTAAATATGGATAATAAAACATTACATAATCCTATTTCTTTTCATAAGTCATCTTATCGTGATAAAAGCATTGAAGTTGAAGGTTACCCCAAAGAATGGAAATTCGGTTTAAAAATCACTTATGAAATTTCGGAATGGTATAGGGTGTACATGTGGGAGAATAATGAAATAGAATGGGTTATCAGAATCTCAATATATAACATGGTCAGTATGAGATATGGGAAAAAATATACACCATCATTTGGTATAAAAAATAAGAGGACACAACATAGAAAATATTCCTGAATAAAAGTGAGAGAGAGAATCCCTTACCGTGAGTTCGACTTCCTTGAAACGTGTTTAAACCTCCAGTATAATGGTTAAAATAATGTTATTTTGATTTTATATAAAAAATTTCATAATTATAACATCCTATATTATCACATTATAATTACATTTGACATATTCATTAAAAATACCTTGTTATTACCCTTGTTTTGGGTGTGTTCATTATTGGGATTCCATGAGTGGTTTGTAATGGATATTTGTATATGTTGTGAAAGAAACTACAAGAGTGGAATAAAATGGTATTTACAAGTTTCCTTAACCTTAATTATATAATTTATCATTTTTAAATTTTATGTTAGAAAAATTCCTTATTTAAAACAATAATGATGTTCATTTAGATCATTTTAGTGGTTCTTTGATAATAACGACCTCATTTTGTTTATTAATTAAAACCGTGAGAAATATAGGATTCCAAAAAAATAGATGAGACATAATACATATATTATAACTTGGATTTATCATAAAAATGGTTTCATGACCGGACTTGAAGTAATTAATGAAAATTTTAATCACACCATCCACGATGTCCGTAATTCGACAGATCACAGATAATGTTTTTATTCCATGAATTAGTGGGAGAGGAGAAGCTAAAAAATGATGCTGATTTTTCCATGAAAATCATAAAATACATAATATAAAATATTTCTAGAGCTTTCAAGATTCCAAGAGAAGATGAGGGGAAGAGACTATAATAACAAGAAAAATAAAGGAAAGGAAAACACAAGAAAAAATGAGGAGGATTTCCTACCTCTTAATCTATTCTCCTTTAGATCCTCTTTAAGGCCTTTGACTTTTGTCATTGGGTGAGGAAAAAAGGTCTTGTATGGGGGGAAGGAAATTTTGGAGAGAATTTGGAAGGAATTAGTAAATTCTAAAGGCTTGAGAGGTGTGGGTGAAAGTGGGAGAAATGGGTGGTATTTATAGTAGAGGAGGGGAGAGATTTCACATTATTTTAATTATTATTTTGTTATTTTCCATCAAACCTGGAAATAATAAGTCATCCATTTCTAAACATAGTAATACATTCACGTGAGTTTGAGATAATGGTCTTACATCAGCACCACATCATCTATTACACCTCTATGATGCAGAAATTCATTTATTATTCAAATACCAAAACATTCACTATTCACTGAAAAATCAAGTTATATAGAAAATTACCAAAAATTCACCCCAACTATTTCTAGACATTTAGAAGCCAAAAATGAACTCCATTTTGTCAAAATAATTTTATATATATGATAAAATAAATTTAAATAAAATAATACATTATTCGTATGATAAAAATTTTAAATAATTTATTTACTCATTCAAATATATGGGTGTACCATCCATTCAATTAAATCTTTTATATAAATTATCATAGGTGATTTTATTATTCATAAGGGTGTGTTACTATTCACAAGGGTAACATTACTTTTTATAATGGTACATTACTATCCATATGTGTCAAGTTACTACTCATAAGGGTACATTACTATTCTTAAGTGTTTATTGTTATTAAGAAGGGTATGTACTATTCATATGAGTATGTTACTATTCAAAAAATTAAGTTGGTCTTATAATACTCTAAATATCTTTCGGATCACTATGATAGATGACCGTTTTTTGAAATTCAAAACATAGACGTGAGTAAATAATTTTACTGTTAATTGTCTTATAAGTATTTGGGTTGTTACAATTAGAGCCCGAGTTGCAGGTCTTAGGGTGATGCTCGCACGTAGTCATGAGTTTCCAGGGGTGTGAATAATCAGTTCAGGTTTTGTGTTACATGATGGTAGTAGGACATTTAATGTATCTTCATTCTTTTTTTTGTTTTAAATGTTTTGACATTGTTTTACATTAATTGTTTTGTTGTGAAGTTTTGATTGACTAATTCTAATATAATCTAAGTAGTCTTGTTTTCGTGGATGTGGTTTTATGAATCATGTTTTTTTCATAAAAGTATGTTAGTCCATTGTACTGGTTGATCTTGGTTTAGCTATTTTTTTGTAGATGTAAGTTATTTTGGAAGAATCAATGTTTGTCATTTTTCTCGGGTTTACTTCTAGGATTATGTTCTACTTGGGTGATTTTCTCTATTTTTGGGGGATTTTTGGTCTTGGTCGAGAGTTCCACATTCTAACATAGGTGTTTTTCTCTTGTACTATAGAATATAGTTTCGATCAATTGGGAGAACCCGCGTCACCCCCATCCTTGGGTGATATGTTACGGTGTTAAATTTTAGCACTACTTGAGTTATTTTAGAGGAAAGAACCCTTTCGTGTTCTCTTTCTCTCTTGTATTGTGGTTTCTTTCGGTTTCAATAAATATTGAATTCATGTTTTGTCTATAGTTCAGTTAGGTGACTTTCTAAGGGTAGAATTTGTTTGTGGTGTGGAGAATTTTTACACCATGACTTTTTAAATTAATTTTTATTTTATTATTTCATGGATTTGGGTTATCATGAAAAGTTCTGGGTTGGTTCAAGGTTTAAATTTTATTTCGATTATCAATTTTACTGGGTTTTAAACCCATACACGGCCACCGCGCAGTTTGTAGTAGCCACACAGTCGGCCCAGGAGTCATGGAATTTCTCATTATTATTTTTATTATTATAATTATTATTATTCTTATTATTATTCTTATTTAATTACTTTCATTGTTATTCTTATTATTATTGTTTTAATATTTAATTTTTAATGTTATTAATTATTATTATATTTATTATATTTATTTTTTTATTATTATTTCTGGTATTATTATTATTATATAATGAAAAATATAAGAAACCATAAGCTACCCAAAAGCGTCTCCCCACTTGTTCCTCGCTATGTGCCTACCTAGACCCCTTCTGGGTTTCCTCCTCCCAGCTGCATGAGCCACCACCACCCTCACACTCCCAGCTCCATCGTTCTCCCCCTTCAAGTACTCACTGTGCTCAACTTTAAACCCTTCAACCGACCTCACCTAACCACCCTCCCCAGTGCCAGCCTCCACCTTTCACTATCACCACTCCTGACTGCTTCCCTCGACCCGGCCTCCGACCCCTCACTGATCCGAGCTTGTGCTTTTCTCCAGCCGGCCAACCCCAAGACAAACTCCCATCACCGATCTATGTTCCAACTGACCACCCCCATGCTTTCCTTTTCTCTGACCATCCCTCACTCTCCGTTTTTCTTTGGCCCACAATGCATTGAACCCCCTTTTCTCTGGTTTATTTTTTTGATCTATCTTTGGTGTTTTATTTATTTTGGATGAATCATAATATCAGGAGTTGTGTTTTTCATGTTGTTATCATTGTCTATGGATTAATATTGGTGGTTGGTTGATTTTCGTCTTTTCGTAGAAGTGTCATTGTGTTTGTAATTTCATTGAGGTAGGTGAATCCTGGTTTTTCCCTTCCTAATGCTTTCCTTTAACATTTGTATTGTTCTAATTATTTATTTTCTTTGAGTCGCATCATTATTTTTCTTATGGTTTTATATGATTTTTTAATTGTTATAAGTTGTTAATTAAAAGTTTTAACACATTTATTTAAGTATCCATGCGCACATCATTACGAAAGGAGTTTGATTAATTCCAATTATTGTTTTTATAATTTTTTTAATGCGGATTTCAATTTTAATGATCCTTGTTTCAAAAAATGTTCTTATGTGTTTATGAACCTGCAATATCTGATAAAATTTCTATTAACATGTATGATGAATGTGGGGGTTTTACAAACTGTTATATTTAATTATGCTCTTAAGGTATCTTCTTAGTTTTTGAACATGGTCTAGGGCATATGGTTTGCGGATGTATAAATTTTCTATTATGTTAAAAAAGAATTCAAAATGGAATACACATGTGAACTTGGTGAGATCATGATATAAGACTTTGTTTAGTACTTTTAAAATGTTTTACTAAATAATTTAATGATTTATGAAATGGTGTTTGAAATGAGAAACAAGCGTGAAAAGTGTTTCAGTGTGTGTTTGGGTTTGGTTTGAAAGGGAATTTTAATTTTTGGAAAATTATTACTGATTTATAATTGACATTATGTTCTTTTCGTGGTTTCTAAAATGTTTTTAAGTGACTTCTTTTATAATTGTTTCCTTTTTTTATAAACGAAAAAGTGGTTATTTTGTGATATTTTAGGTAACATTAGAGCTTATTATTTGTGTAAATTTTTTTTGGAATGATTTTATGATTATAAGGAAATGGTTTTGTAGTTTTAAAGTAATGAGGTGTGCTTCCTAAATAATGTGTTTTAAAATTCTTAGAGGGCGGTTTATGGTATCATTGGGGTTATTTTGTATTTTTTCCAAATATTGTGGATGGTTGGATTTGGTTTTTAAATAATGTGATGACTTTGTCGATAGGGTATTCATATATTATCTTGGGTGTATGGTGTTCCATTGGATGTGTTTTTTGATGAAGATGACACCTGAAAATGGTTTTATCTTTAAACTTCAGTGACATAAATTGTTTTTGGTTTTGAAATAATGATTTTTACCATAAGGAAATTTTTAAAGAAGACAATGAATGTGTTCTTTAATGAACCTTAATTTTCCTTTGAGATGTGTGTTGATGTGAGTTTGAAAATGGTAAAGGATTGTTTGGTAGTTAGGAAATGATTTGGTGTGAATTTTGGAATTTAAGGGCATGTTTGGATTTATAAATATGAAACTGTGTTTGTGTGATGTTTTGAGTAATGTCATAGTTAAGTCGAGGTCAAGGCCCATTTGGAACAATCACCTTTTGTGTAATGATTGTGTTGATTCTTTGAAAAGATGGTGTTCTATTTACTATGTTCCCATTTAACAACATTAATATTTTGTAAAAAAAATTAACAAAGGGTGTTAATGGTCGTATTGCATGATGGATCGGTGGGAACCATTAGTGACATGACATATATAAGTATGTTTATGTAATTTTTGGGCACCTATATAGGGTAATATAATTTAATGGTGTATCATATAGAGTGATCATGTTTGGGGTAGGCAGGTGTGGTGAGATGATTAATTCCTGTGAGGGCCTCCTACAAAAAAATTATTTTTATAACCCCCATGGTTCCTAGGTATCTTTTAAAAGATCGGGTGATGGTTGTTGATCCACCCTAATTAGAACTATTTGTACCCCTTGGATTGGTTGTTCAGCCAGGAAGGCTTCACCACAAGATTGGTTAGTTATATGGCAGCCAATTGGTTATAGGCATTGGAGCTTCCCCATACACCGACTAGTGGTTCCAAACCTAGAACATACATGGGTCTTCTGGGGATGTTAAGGATAACCCATGGTTACAAGATTATTTTGCTTTCTTGTTCACTTTCTTTCATACTAGTTTATCTTCTACTTATACTGTTTACATATACAACTCTTTCCAATCTTTCGTATATTTTTGTTTTGGGTTTGGTTAATAAAATTACATATGATTTTTGAAATGTTATGTAGCATGTGTTGGATTTTTAAATGGGAAATGATGTTTTTTATATTAAAATGTGAAAACCCTAATTTTATATCTGCATTTCAAACCCCTGTCATTAGATTGTTTCAGAAAAGGATAGGTTGGTTTCTGTGGTTTATCATAGAAAACCTACTGATCATTTTTAAATGATCATTCCTATTTTAATATTTTAGTAGTAGTTTTCCGTTCACAGGTTTTTATGGATGATTTCCTCATTATTGGATAATGATCGGTCCTTGGTTGGGTGTTGACCTAGAAGGTCTCGTGGATGTATGTGAGGTTTATTTTTCTTTCTATTACTAGTTTTTATTTTTATCGTTTGTTTTTTATTATCTGTTTATCTTTTTTTTTCATAGGAAAAATCATTCCCAACAGTTAAATTTTGATGCCCGACACTAGTTTTCAGGGATTAGAAATTCCCTTCGGGACATGTCGCAGAATGACTTGGGTCACCAGTTCAGGGTCGACCCAGGTTGGTTCGTGATAGTAAAACACTCATGAAGAAACCCAAAGATATTTTGGATCATAAAGAGAAAACATCTTATTTTTATTCAATTCCCTTGACTTATGTCATGTGGGATCACAATAAATTAAAGTATTGTATATGACATCATGAGTAACATGTGCCTTCATATTATCAACAGATTTTATGATTTTTTTTCATTGATGGTGTCACACTTGGTTCTTGATTGCATAAATTATTTTTTCAATATTGTGTACAAAATTTTTATGTCTCTTATAACAATATTACTCTTTGAGTGGTATCTAACATAATTTTCAGGTTTTTTGTTATTATTTTCTTATCATATATTTGGTTTGACTCTCAAGGATTAAGGTCAATTTAGAGGTGTCTAATGTGATGTCCTGGTCCATTATGTTGTGTTTTTTTGGATGTTAGAGGTGTCTATATATGTATTAGACATGATTTATAGAAATTGGATTTTGGTCCACAAGATGAATGGGAAAACCAATTTGTTTGTGGATATTTCTATTTTGGATTTTTTAATGATTATTTGGAAGAATTGTTGGGTATTAAGTTACACATCGATTGTTTTCATCCATTTTGAGTTTTGGTCTCAATGTTCTTGTGGTATGTGTTATGTAAATAGATATCTCTTCATGAATGGAATATAGTGAATCCTTATTTATATCCCAATCTGAAATAAGGATAGGGTGAAATGCATGTTTTTAGCTGTGGTTGAACTATTTCATATTATTTGGAATTTGTAGTCATGTTCGATAGGAGGGTTACATCTCAAATTATTAATGTGGTTTTCCTATTCCATGGTGATGTTTTTTAAATGAGTTGGGGTAGAGGCTAAAATGACTATTTTTAGATCCACAATATTGTGGTGTTGGTTAGAATTGTCTTTAAATATGTTGAAATAAATATGTTTTTAGGGTGATAGCAGTGTTCTAAATGGTTAATAAATTAGATTTTTCTTTAATCCATGTTAAAATTCCTATTTTTTTGATCTCCCAAATATTCATTTTGATATGGTCCATCATGTCTGATAGTGTCACTACCCGAACCGTACCTGGGCTCGAGACAGAACTACACCAAGACCACCCCCACACGCCAAGGGATGGTGAATAGAGTCTAAGTCACAACAATATAGGGGAGGAAATTTCCTAGAAAACTATAAAAACACACACACACATCCAACATAATGAAAAAGTGAAGCGGAAAAGATAGAAAAATGCAACACTACTATAAACAAGAAACCAAACATGTTTGCATTGACCTCTAAATATTACAGGTACAATAAAATTAAACTAAAAGGGAAAGGAGAAAACACATGCCCAACTAAAAAAGTTCCCCAAATTGACAACATGTGGAAAAATAAAATAAGTGAGAGAGCCCCACTCCTGGATCCCAAGCAATGACCATTACATGTTATCCAAACACCTCGTATCCCTGTGCTTCTCTAAATTTTCGATCAACCTGTCTATCGTCTGCAAGGGAACATCAAGTGGGGGATAATACCATGAAAGGGTGGGTATAAAGATACTTGGTAGGATGTCCTGAAGGGTCCAAGGAGTAAGAACTTAGGTACTGAAGAGGTAAGTAGTAGATAGAAAAATTCACAGTAAAAGAGTACAGTGAAACCCTATAAAGGAGTGAATTAAGATCATCCAAACACAATGAGATAAAAATAGTGAGAATTTGAAATTCTCATTAATTCTTCTCTACCTATAGTAGGAGAGTTGACTCATCACACCAAAAAAAGATAGGTACAGAATGCATGTGGCATGCCCCACACGTCTTCACCTATCCTGGAAGGATAGTAACCAAATCCCATGGAGTTGTTAATCCAATATGATATATATAATCTCAGACAACGAAACCCAAACGATAGGGTAAGGGGATATCCATTCCTCAAATCAGCCCAAGAAAGTGAGTAGCCATCAGTCCCAAGATTAAAACCATATACAATACCCAGTATCTCACTGCATCTACCTAGGAGGCACATGTCAAAGGGGCTAAAATCACCACACCTAGTTACTCTTCTCTTTTTTTAACACTGACTCTCCCGCACAATTTTAGGTCACATCAAAAGGATACAAAATTTTGGGGAAAGCACCACTCTTTATCACTAGTCATATGGTAAGTCAAACCACCTCATCGATGTGCCACACACTTGAGGGTCTTAATTTTGTAGTCAATGTGGAACACCACTTCAAAAACCTGATGGAGGGTAACTCAGAA
This sequence comes from Viscum album, assembly GCA_963277665.1. Lineage (NCBI taxonomy): Eukaryota > Viridiplantae > Streptophyta > Magnoliopsida > Santalales > Viscaceae > Viscum > Viscum album. The sequence continues at coordinate 126,367,065 of OY728160.1, forward strand.
AGATCGTCGGGGAATGCCACTTTCCAACCTTGCTGGAGGGTAAGCCTGGAGCTGTCATTAGGGAATGCCACTTCCCCACCCACCTGGAGGGTATGACCAAAATGATCATTGGGGAATGCCACATCCCAACCATGGAGGAGGGTAAACCAGAAAAGATTGTCAGTAATGCTGCTTCCTAGCCTAGTTGGAGGGTAATCTCAAAACTGTCATCAGGGAACACCACTGCCCAGCCCAATTAGAGGGTAAGCCTAGATCTGCTCTGTCAATCCCTTCTAGATGGTGCCTCTTATAAAAGAATCGTGGAACTTGGATCATCCCTACTGGATGGTCCCTCTTAGAAAACCATCAAGGAAATCTGGTCATCCCAACTGGATGGTACATCTCGGAAAAATGTTGTTGCAATCATCGAGTTTCACCCCATATTGGTGGACACCCTATACATATTGCATCGTATCTCAAATGCCACTAAAGAGGGAACTATCACATTCTATGCATAAAAATACTCAAGATAGGCTGTTCATATGCCAGAGTCTAAGTCCAAAAGAATGAGGTATAAGAGATGAAATTCATAAAGTGGTACACAGTGCATGTGGTGACCACATATTGTGTAGCCCTACATCTTTACATAACTTTGTACCATTCCATACTCAGGTACTAAACTGCAAATTGAGTACCCCTAGGAATTACAGTTTACTCCCAAAGTAAATGATATGTTTATCCAAAAAACTAATTAGCATGCATTGATCATTGTTAAACCAAAGTGCATAAATATACTTTTACTAGAAGGCCTCCTCAAATGGCACTAGATAATGAGACTGATCACATCATTGAGATTCTTTGAAAAAATCACCCATGATTGATTATTCATTCAGCCCAAATGGACATCTGACAGAAATGCTTATGTATCCCTAATATGCCCAAGAGGAATTCTGTGGGACCCATGAATTGGTCATGGAACAAGATATATAGATTTCACCATTACAATCAAAACAGAAAAACACAGGATATGGACTAGTCATTCTTCAAAAATGGCTACCTGGTGACAAAGATGTGATTAAGTGAAACACATGTGAAACGGGCCTCAGGGGGGTCACATATCGACCGTAACATAAATATATGAAATTGGGTTCAATAGATTAACCTTGATATCAGGATCAAAACACCATTAATGGCCCACTAATTTGACATCTTATGGATGTGTTACGACATACACAATATTCTGCACCAATAATAACAATATTATTATTGTTCGTTTTGTGGTACCTAGCTATGAATGAGAATTTAATATTAAATATTGGACATGAATTTACCATCTTAACCCCAGAGTTACTTCACCACTGATGGGTTGTTAGACAGTGGTCGTATGTTGATGTAACCAACAAAACACAGGTCTTCCAAACAAAAATAATAATAACATAATATTTTTATTTTTATTTTTATTTAATCACTCTTTATTTTCCAATGTAATCTCATGGTCAATCCTAGTGCATTCCACATGTTCAGCATAGAAGGCACAAAATTTACTCCCCCTTATCATTTATTTCCCTTCTTTGTTATATTATCATTATTATTAGTTAAATCATCTCTCCAATATTCTTCTTCCCCAAAATTAGTCCCACCTTCATCCTTCCTGTAATCCCTAATTACCTGCCCTTCAACAAAGTGGACGCCGCCTCCACTGGATCTTCCACCGCCATAGTCGGTTGCTTGCCATGTAATATACAGCCACCAGCCACATATATCCACCTGAACAATACCCCACCTCTCTCCCTAGCCACAACACCAGTCATTCCTCTAACCCCCAACATTCATGCTATGACCACATCATAATGCTCATCCCTTATTCCACCAGAACCTGCCTCATCGAGAGCCATCTCGACTCTAACCCTCGACAGAGGCGCACCGCTGAATCCTTCTGTACACCATTTCTAGTTTGATATAACTTAGAATGAAGATACAAATTCTTATATGTGATCCTTGGGTCAATATCTCCACATCCATATTCCACGATAAATGAAAAAGAGATTTTATTACATGCTTAATTATTTGTCAACAAAGTACACATGAAGAATTTGAAAAGAATGATTAAGAAAAGAACATAGTCTAAGTGTGGTTCGATGGCCTTGTCTGTTTGGACATCGTTATTAGGAATAAAAAACATGAGGAATTGGAAAATAAATATTTATCATACATTAATAATTTTAATTTCATGATAAACAAGAATAAAATGATTCATCCAATTCTTTTTTTATCCACTAATTAATTCATTGATATAATTTTAATCCTCATTTTTCATTAAAATTCAACTGGTGGAAGGAATCAAAAAATGTAAGCCCCACCCCATGATTGGATTTATTTTTGTTGATAAACGCGCCTACAGATGGAGGAGGAGGATCTATTGTTTTTACCATCAATCAATCCACCTTGAACCAAGGGTTCTCCATTCTTCATTCATCATTCATCGTTAGGGAAGATTTCTCCCAAAGAAGGTCCATAATCTCACTAGTGAATTGCAGGGATTATGAGGCCAGAAAACTATATCCTAATGTTTATAACCTGTTATTAGGTTAAAAATATTAATCAAATAATTAAATAAATAATTATTTAATTATTTTCCCATAATGGAGCATAAACTGAATTTTTGATGATGACAGAGGTTATACCTCATCTAGTGTAATCACAATAACAAATATTCATCTATGTTCTTTTATTTACAATTTTATAAACTGTTTAGTAGATATTCAATTATATCTAAAAACTCAGGTGTATGTATTAAAAATATATTTAATAATTTTATAAAATTAATTTGGAGCACCCCGGGCCTCATAATTGTACACCCTCTTAGTTCCTAGCTATGGAAATATTCCTTAAAATATTTCAATGTATTACAGGGAAAACACAGGTATCTATAGATTGATGGATTTATTTTCTTTTTATAGACACCTAAAAATTCTTATGTTATCCCTTAGTGCTCTATAGTTGACTCCTTAATAGTGTTAGGAGATTTAAGGATTTTCTAGTATTATTAATTTGTAATTATGGAATTAGAATGAAATATTCATAATAATATAAAAGTATCAATAATCCTAATAATATAATGAAAGAGACTAATGAAATTTAAATTTAAAAGGGTAATTTGATTGTGTTTTAATTGATTCCATGTTATTTATTATCATTTTTTATTCTTGATTGATATCTAATGTTGAAGATCTATTATATATTATTACTAATGTGTTTAATTAACCATTCTAAATTAGATAACCCCTAAAATAAGGTAATAATCCAATAAAAAAGAAATATATTATTATATTATTTTTATTTATGTATGTAATTCTTAATTAATATGAAATAATTATTAAAAATTAGGAAAGAAATGTTTTTTCATATTTTTAGACGATATTGATACTATATTTTGTTTTTTTCACTATTGTGGATTTTTTTGGTATGGTATTATGTTATTTATGTCATGGTTGTTTGTTTCAGTATGTATGGGATGGTGAGAGGTAGTTATTGTGGCTATTATAGTGGAATTATAATATAATATTTCCAATGATGATATTGTAGTATATGTGGTTATAAAAGTGGTTTATGAGACATGTGTCATATTCTATTTTGAATATATTTCCATTTTAATATAATAAGGAAGGAATAATAACTAATTGGAAGCTGAATTGGATGATGGGAAAAAATAGTGATCAAATTAAGAAAATTAAGAAATTATTATTTATTGAATATTAAAATGGGATATTTAATGTCATATACTTTTTTTTTATTTTCATCCTTCATTCTGGTTCATGTTTTGGAATTTTTTTTTCTATCGAGAACCCAGTGTGATGGGTCATAAATTTTTAAGTATTATTTCTATTATTAATTGGTCTAGACCCCTTGATTTTCCATTGATTTCATGGAGAAAAGTAGAAAAATGTTTGGACAGAGTGTGGTGAATGGTTGGCACATGGTTAGTAGGAACTGTGGGGCCAATCTTAGGTAACTAAATAGTAGGTTGCATGTTTAGGCAGCACTACGTGGCAAAAACATGGTATGTTTAACTGTGCACCTTGGTCCATGAAGCCATGCTACAGGTTGGGGGTTTGGGAAAAAATCTACTCTATAGCATACTCATGGTAATTCAGGCAGTGTGGATTTACCGAGTAGTAGGTATCTCATCAGCAGATATGGGCACATAGTCATTGTACAACATTAAAAACTATGAAAACTAATTGTCTATCCTATCTGGGTCAATAAAATTGAGTTTCCCCTATTTAGATCACTTCATTTAAAAGGAAACACCATTTTATCCGCACCCATCAGCCTCCTCCTCCCTAGTCACATCTCCCTCCCCCATTTTATCCCTCAGACCAATATCTATGAGGTGATTTTTGGTTGGATTTATCCAATAAATCTTCAATTAAGTCATCCTCCTCTTCGATCTTCCCTCTTTTCTATGATTTTTTTCTTATCATTGGGGGTTTCATGCGGCCTGTGGGTTGGTTGTTCTCTTTAGGGTTTTCTCTTATTCACTAGGGATCTATCTTGATGTATTTGGTTAAATAATTCCATGATAAGGTTTGGTTAAGGTGTGGTTGTGTTTTGGCACCATTTTCCAGATGTTTCCCCATAAAAGGTAGGTGATTTCATGCCTTAACATTTTTAGATTTATTTAATATGATTTTTTGTCTTTATTAATATATTCTATGGATTTATTGTGTGGTTTGAAATGTTTTACAAAATTATTTTCACAAGCTTAAGTAATGGGAATGTGTTTCATAAATTATAATGGCTATGCGATGGATTTTATTTATTTAAGTTCTTCTTGCTGTTTTTATCAATTCTTTGAGAAATGTATAATGTGTTTTCAAAGGAATGTGGGGTGAAAATCTATAAAAATTGGGGTTTAAAATGAAATTAATTATTTTTCCATGTTATCATTATTCTCTACTTTGAAATAAGATTTTATAATTGAGTTAATGATGTGAAGCATATTGCGAAATGAATTTGTATTATGTGTGTATTTGGAACGAGGTCATCCCTTGAAAAGTAAGTAGATATAATTATGTTTTTTTCTTGTGATACTACTAAATCTGTTTTTTATGAAATTATTAATTCATCTTAATTTTTTTTAAAATATGTTTGGTGTGTGTAAAATGGAGGGTGTGTTTTTAATGAAAAGGTTGGTTTCAATATAATTATTTCTGAATGTGGTGATTTGTGTAATCTGTTTAATGGGATAAAGAACAAGGGACTCTTGGGTATCTAGTTGGGATGACTAGTTCTAGTAGTATAGTGATTTAGAAGTGTAATCTTACTAGTTTAACTCATATGGATTGATTCTTAAAAATTATAAAAACTGTGTTAATGATTTTAGACCCCTGGGCCCATGGAATTTCCCCTCCTAGTGGCTCATGAATGAGAATGTTGTGATTGTGGTTACTCCACCACCTTTCACCATTGTAGGAGGTTTTAGTGTCCCACTTGAATCTTGATTAACCCTGGGGAATTACCCATGGTGATCACCCATGACATGAGGCCTATGTAATAATGTTCTAGCTAATGGAATATGTTAGACCTTGTGTGTGCTGTTTTTTCAAGATGTTTTATTTGAAAAAGGGTTTTTATAAAAAAATTGTTACATTGCAACAGTTTTCCTTAAATAATTTCTTATAAATATTCAAAAAAAAATTAAATTAAATGAGCATGATGAATTAACACTAAATTTTATAGCATGGAATCTCTTAATTCATGTGGCATCCTTCTGGGATTTATATCACACTCTACATATACGTTTGGTCTTATGTAGACTATGTTCTATGTTTGTCTTGGTAAGGAAATATGTATTATAGAAATGTCATTGGTTTTCTTTTTAGTGATCCTTACGGCCAAAATTGGTGGTGGGAGCTTTCGGGTGATGTCCCTTATATTGTGTGGAGGTTATTAGGTCATTTTTGTGTTCTATTTTCTGTTTTATTATTTTATTTTTTGATTAAAATTATATATATTTAATCTAGAAATTGGTTATTCAATGTTTGGTTTTGAACATTTAGTTTCAGTTTATTTATTTTATTGGATGTTTGTGATTATATATTATTGTATAATGGTTCACATGCTTCATTTTTGATATATAGACCATTGTTTCTATCCCATGGGGACAGTGAAAACTCTTTAGTCCTTGTCATGAACAAGGTCCAACACATGTTTGAATGATGTCATGTCTTAGTTCATGAGAAAATGGTTTGAGATTAGGTTCTCTTTAATAGGTTGTGTTACATGGGGAAGAGTCTATGTAGATCAGAGCATGGATTATCGGTAATCGATGCTCTAGTTACATGTAAGGTGGTTTTCCAAAACACCATGTGATGAGCCTTGATTATCCATGGGAAGTCAGGTTTTGTTTTGGTTATTGGGTTCTTGTTGTTTTTTATGTTTTAGAAATGAAAAGAGAGTTTGGTCAATGGTCCCAGTGATCTCATATGGCCTGGTATTCCATGTGGAGTCGAAGACATGTTCCATGAACACCTTCTTTTGTATTAGTGTGATTGGTATTTGATCTCTAACCACATGTTCAAGTCACCCATTGGAACCAATTTCCCCCTTTGAGAATTTTCTTGCGTCTCAATGGGTTTTTGGAAGTCATTTTGAAAACCCTTGGTTGAATGTTGTGAAAATTGGATTTTAAAGTGAAAATTGTTTGATTTTTTTTTAAATGGAAAACATTTTTCAAGAATGGTTTTTAAAGAAACCATAGAATATTGGGTTATTATAAAATAATCTTTCTATAAATTTATAATGATTTCTATGATATTGGATTTATATAATAATTTTTTTTTGTTTTATAGAGATTGTTAGTTTGGAAACAATAAGTTATTATGAAAAAAATCATCGATTTTTATTTTAAATAAGGAGAAATGAATTTTTTTAAATGGTATTAGAAGGAATGAATTTTGTCGTATGAATAGAAATTTTAAAATTGGGATCAATTAGATTTTTTAATGGTTAGTATTTTTTCTAAAAAACACCTATATTTAATTTAGGTGTTAGTTTTTTTGAATTGTATATTTTGAAAATAGGATTCATGGTAATTGAAATAAAAATGTTTTTTGAACGTTTATTTTGGAAATTGAAAATTATTTTTTAACCATTGGTTTTTCCATGAGTGATCAAATGAATATGATATGTGTGGAAAGTTAATCAGTGCATAGTTTGGCATGTGAATGTTCTTGTGTGAGGATCTATGGGATACCATTGATGAGTGTCAAAACCACTATACATGTTTTCATTATATAAATTTTTTTATTGAATAGAAATTTTGTTTTAATAACTAGTTGTTATGTGGTGATTCTCCTCGTATTTTTCGAATATCGTTTGTCAGGTGTTTCGAGCCTGAAAAGCATTTTTGGTTTATTTGTGTTTTAAAAGTGACTTCTTATCTATGAGACAGATTTGAAATAATGCTTAGTGGGTTCTATTGAAAAATGTTTTGTGATTCCTTTGAGTTGGATCCCTTTGTGTGTATATATTTTTTGTCTGGTTTATTTGGCTGATGGACTAATTTGTAATGGGCCCTTAATTTATCTCATTTTCCAGATTACACACCTATAAATAATTTATGAATATTTCAAATGCATCACATGAGAGGTTCACAATTGGAAGACCCTCCAGTTGTTCAAACCATAAACATTCTTCTTGAGCTTTATAAATTGAATACACATATCAATTTTTTGTTTAAGAGTATCCTCTCATAGTGCAAGAGTTGATGAAGAATGTTGAATGATTCATTAGTCCCCATGGGTTGTCTGAATCATTTAATGTTAACTTTTCCACCTTCATGGTTGATGGTCAGTCTTGGAATTGGTGAAGGGAATTTTTAATGCCCTGACCCTAAAAGCCCAGAGTCAGTGCATTATTACATATAATTGGCATGACCACAAAAGATCATGTCTCGGGAGACTAATTAGTTTAGTATCCTTGGAAGTGAAAGATACAATCATAAGTATTACATTACATCAAGAAATAGAAAACTACAAAAACATTATTTCCATAGAAAACACTGAGATCCCATAGACTATCTCTCCAGGTCAGTCATAATTTACTTTTTTGCATCCTGGGAAAAATAAAACATAGAAAGGGATGAGCTCAGATGCTCAGTAAGGATAACATTATAGCAGAAGCTTTCATAAATAATCAAAAAAATTTAAGGCAATGTATAAAACTAAAACAAAATCCTTTTCAATAAATAATTCTTCATAATATAGAAAATATAAATCAAAATAAATCCATTTACTTACTCACATGGATATTATACTAATTGAATAATCACATGTAATATCAATAGCCACATTCATAATAATGGAATGCATAATTCCGGACTTTGATAACCATAGTCAAGCCCTTGTGCCAAGACTACAAATAAGTTTTTGTCAAGGCCTTATGCCAAGACACTAGTTTTTCTTATGATACCTACTGATGCATCGAGGGGCTATAGTGGGCTCCACCCATCATTTACTAAGTCCAATGCATTCCTCATATGAAAAGGTTTAAACATAACATAAACATTTCTATTAAAACTAGCATAAGAAATGTCAATACATTATGCACAAACTATTAATGGTGTAAAAATAACACATCCACAGTCAAACATGTCACAAAACCTTCAATAGAATATGGACGTTTTGTATCATAATAAATCAACTTCAATAAGCATAAAATCCATCATAGGATACTAACAAAGATGAAATGAAGACCTTTTTAATGAAATATCTCTTTTTATTTTGAAATCATTTAAAAGTATTCTAATTATAAAAGAAAACATTTAATTTTGAAATTTTCTTATAAGATTTTATGGGAAAATTCTATGATGTTGTAATGGAAAAAAATCCACACCCACCGTATAAGTTAAAAAAACATTCTTACATTAAATTTTTCAAAAAGGTCCAAAAGTGCCTTATTTGGAAAATGACGGAAAGATTCCTTAAAACATAGTTAAGGAAAAATAATGGTATATGTGACTTTAACCCATTTACTAGTAAATAGTAAAAATGTTTTGAAATACATTTTCAAAAATCATGGATGTGGATGATAAAGAGGTCCCATTAGATAATTACGTATAAACAACCTCAGATAATGAAGATATTGTGAAATTAACCCTTACCTGGTACTTTTCCTTGTTTGAGAGTAGGTTAACCTCATTTATAATGGTAAAATAACTGTTATTAAATTAAACAAGAATCACATATAGTTATATGACATCATATATGATCTTTAAACATTTCTTTGTTAACAATATCATAGTATAATCGTCGTTACAAGTGTTAAATGATTCGTTTTCCATTGTATGCTATGTTACATAAGTAGTTATTATTATGGATATGATTTGTCTAATTCATATTAAAAATTATATTAAGTCTTTAAAAATTATTTTTAATCATCTAATTAAAATTAGTCTTGAATGGATATGATGGGGAATGAATCCCATCGTGTTCATGGAAACGTTAATTCGTACGTATGGATGTGCAGTAACATCATTTTTTGATATTAAAATATTATATAATAGGATATTATATTATATATACAGAATCATTATCATTTTATATTTATTATTTAAATCAATTAGACATAAACATTATACCTATCTAAATAATAATGTATTTAATAACGATTAGACCACGACATGGAGACGGTAATCCGTATGAACACACTTATGATGACATGTCATTCAAAGGATGGTTAGAATAATGAATATGGTTGTACCATATAAATAATAACATAATAGTATATATAATATATTGGATTTATTATTTTAGAATGGAAACAAAAAAGAAAGAGGAAGTGGAAGAAGAAATAAACTTAAAAGAGCTGATGAAATATTTTCCACGTCTTCGGGTTATTCCTTTTGATTTGACCAAAAGGGCTCCATTGGTTGGATTTATTACTGATGGAGGGCCTCTAGGATGAAGGGAGGAAATTTGAGAGGGTATTTGGGCAGGGGTTGATAGACCCAAATGGCTTTGAATGTGTGTATTAGATAAAAGGGGGAGTGCCCTTTTATAAGAGGGGTTAGGGGAACCTTAGGAAAAGCTAGAAATGATATTTTATAATAAAATAATTTACAGTTTATAATGGATCCAAAATGGATTATTTATATTATAAGGTGGTGATTGGTCTAAAACCACTCAACCAATAGGTTTTAGATAGGTTTGTGTCACTATATTAACCTTATATTTTAGATTTAACTCTTAGTTAAATAGTTTTACATATACCATGTCTCTTTGTATTTTTATATTATATGGTTTATAGACATACTATATACTTCCAAGAGAACCCCAAGTGGTTAATTAATTATACTCCTATCATTATATAAGACTTTTGGCCTAACATTAGATTTTTAAGACTATTATATCAATTAATAATATAATATTTGTTTTACGCACTATTTTATGTCAATTTTGACACTATTTTGTGTTTTTTTCTCTATTAAAATTATAACAGCATTATTACATAGAAACAATTTAGCTGACCAACCCTAAAATGTCATATTAACCTATAAAATTACTATAATTTATAAAAAGTCTCAAATTAAATTTATTTGGATACATATAATGTCAATTAGTTTAATCTTTCATTAATACTGTAATTACTGCATCATCATTGTGTCATAAATAAATATAATTTGTCAATGAATAAAAATTATAAATAAAATACCATTATGTAGAAAATATTTTTTTCTTTTTAATTAATATTTATAGTTGAATTTATCTTATGTATAACCCTATATTAAATTTTTTTAATTATTAAACTTTGATTTTAACTCTTCTAACTCTTCTTTCAATTAAATAATAATAAATGTACTAATCTAATCCAAGTGGACCTAAAGGATCATATTTCATTCCTAAGGTTGTTTTTGGTTTAATTACATTTATTCAATAGAATTAGGACTTTTGTTATGGTAAGAATAATATCATTTTTACCCTTAATTACCCTATTTACTTTTAAAAGTGGTAAATAAAAGTATTAAATTACTATTCATAAAAAAATATTTTAATCTTATTGAACCATATTTTTCTTAGTGATATCAACCATGCCTCTCAGATTTTTGAAATTCCTCTCACAGAAGCGGTAAAATTATGTTTTATGTGAATTTTCAAATTCTTCAAGTAAGTGGGTAAAATATGGTGAAAAGTTCAATAAAAATTCATATATCTAATATTATTACAAAATTACATTAATGAATTATGTTGAACATATATAGGTATTATGTATCTTTTTTGACCTAAAATAAATTTAAATAAAATAAATAATTATTTAAATAAAAAATCGGTTTTAAACAATAACTTAGTGTTTTTAACTATTCACAAAAAATTGAATGTCTTCAGAAAAATACCAAAAATTTACCCAAAGCTAATTTTGATATTATGAATTCAAAAATTATGTCAATTTTACCAAATTAAAAATATAGAAGATTCATTTATTTATTTAAAATTAATTCCCGTTGTCAAAAATCAACATCATATTTTAATGAAATAATAACTAACAAAATATTGATACTTGTTTATGTTCAATCTCAAAGTGAAATTATTTCCAAGGAATAAAAATGGATTAAATGGTAAAAAATAATCTATTTATACTTCCAAACCCTTAAAATGTATAATTTAACACTACAAATAATTTGGATTAAAAAAGTTGTTTTCAGTTAAAATATAGTATTTTTCACGATACACCCAACTATGAATGTTATCGGGAAACACTAAAAATTTATTAAAACTAAATTTTTATGTCATTATTCTAAAGAATATGTTTATTTTGTCAAATTAAATATATAAAACTTTCAAATATTGGATTTAAAAATGGTTCACCGTTTAAAGGTGGTAAAAGTGCATTTTTTGAAAAATACTTCTTTTATCGAAAAAACGAATTAGTTCTTCTATTATGTTTAAGAAACTCATAATACGGATTCTAAAATTATAATGATTATATGTAGTTTAAAATTCAGTTAATACTATTCATAACATCTTTTGAATGGCTAGTTTGGTAAGTCGTGGTGCACTTGAACTAGGTGTTGCGTGTAGTGAAAGTTATTGAATTACTTTGAAGAAATAATGTACTATGAAATCATGGGGTTTTACATTCTTACCTCCTTCAATAAATTTCATACTCACAATTTGAAATTGTTATTTGAAAAAAAGGTTGAAAATAGATAATACCTTTGTGGGAGAACCGACATTAAAAGTTGGGTTAATAAAATTTAGTCTTAATAAGAGGAAAAGGGGAATGATAAAGTCACCACCAAATTATGATCTTGATTAAGAGAACATTGGTGGAAATTAGAGACACATAATTGGAGAGAAAACGTAGATATTTATAGAGGGTGATTGAGGTCATCAGTCCCAAACAATTCTAGAATTGGGGTCCTCAAAGCCATTAATCTATGATGATTTAAAATATCATCGGTTCAACAAAACTTAAGGTATTAGGATTACACATTTTTAGTTTTAAGATCCCTTTCCTAAAGTTTAAGAATTAATTTATTCATAGAATAATAGAATAAAAAATATATAATTGACATGTAGAGTTCCATCCATTAACTAATTTCTACCACAAACTCATCTTTCACTGTAAAAGATAATAGAACTTTAAAATATATTCTATTTATCCTATTCATATTGGCTTCCAAAAAATTGAATTTATAATTCATCTACCAGACCGTTTAAAAAACTACATTATTCGATCTAGGACATCACGTAGTCCAGTGGTAGGTGATACAACCTTGTCGCCCTTCGGTTATGGTTTCAAGTCTCTCGGCCTTGCCGGACGTGATGGGTTGCCACCGGACCTCAGGGTTTTCCTTTTTATGGAAATCCAAAAATAATCTCAAACTAGACTAATCCATAATACTTCAGTCCAAACTCACAATACAAAATTTATAAGTAATATAAACACATTGAAGATACTTTTTGACACATAATAACAGGTAAACACCTTCATCATATATTCTGTTAAAAAATGGATCCATACTGAATAACCATAAAACCTTATTGATTACATTCATGGTCCCTTATTCCGTATAGAATACTGGATATACTCCTTCTATCCAAAAATGTTTAAAACTCCAACAATGATGGAATATACAAATCAATAATCAGTTTCAAGGTATTCAATAATATCCAATATAATTTATCCAAATCAATCATTTATTATTTTGAAATCACTACCTCAGTATCAGAACCATATTATGGTTAATATTTCTATCAACCATATTTTTTCCAATATTTTAACCTTCTATTGAGTCCCTTTTCTTGGTTCTACATAATCTCAAGTCCTTAATGAAATAGAACTACAGTACAATCCTTATATACTCTATAATTCTTATAACATGTACATCATTAATACAATACATAAATGACATAATACTTTAACAACAACGTAAGAAATCTAATCATTCATCTTCATATTCGGTCATATCATAACATTATTATTATCCAATTGTAGCATTTGGGGTATGCTCTGATGATTTGGAAATTGATTCTTGTAGTGTCCCAACTCCTTGAAGATGAAGCATTGTACATTTGAAACATTTTTCTTACCCCTACAATCATGTACATGGTGTATTTTTCCCAACAATTATAACAAACTCTCATTCCCTTCATGTATTTACCAAGGTGATTCATTCCATAGTTAGCACCTATGGAAAAATCATTCTTTTCCCTCTACCCATTATCCATATTTCTCTCTTCCATACTTTTCTTCTCTTACTTCCCTTCAAAGCCATAGGACTCATTGAATTATTTACTTATCTTATTAACACATAATACTATTTCATCATATGTTTAGAATACATGGGAGACTATTTCCCTTATAAATTTTGACTTAATAACATGAAAGATATGATCTTTATTACTCTATAGATCATACGTATTGCTGGAGTTCACATTCCTTTTATGAGGCACCATTTCTATACAATGGAATACACTATGTCTATTTATGAATTGCAAGGAATAATTCCAAACATGTAAAATACCTAACATAAATTGGACTGTTTATGGATATAATCCATAATCATAAAATTATTTTCTTTGAGGATGTATATACACATAAACCATTCATAATGGATTGTAAATAAAATGAGAATTACCCTAAGAATATTCCACGGGAGTGTCATAACCAAGAGTGCATCAAGGCACCTTATCGTGAACCTCTTCCTGTTTGAGACTATATCAATGTGGTGTTTTTGGGTTTTACCCCTAGATACATATGTGCCAGAGCCACCTCAACCTGCTCGTATCCAGAAAGGGATTTATTTCTTGGAAAACTCAAAAAAACTCTACAATACAAAAATTCTAGGATTTTCTTCTATACTAATCTTCAAACTCTATCTTATGGATATGTGCTCTAATATAAGTTTATCTAAATCTAGCTTCCTAGGTTTGTACTAAAATTCCATTGATACCAACTGTAATTCCCCGACCTGAGAAGCCCAGATTTGGTGCATTATTATGTATCATTAGCATGATCACAAAAGATCAAGTCTCGAAAGAGAAATTAGTTTACTGGGATTGGAAGTTCTAGATACATTCATAAGGTTTACATTATATTATGAAATGGAAAAATAAAACAACATAGTTTCCATAGAAAACACTGAGATCCTGTAGACTATCCCTGCAGGTCAGTAATAATATACTTCTTCACATCCTGGAAAAACTAAAACATTGAATGGGGTGAGCTCAGATGCTTGGTAAGGATAAAAATATAGCAGAAGCTATCATAAATAAGCATAAAAATTTAATTCAATGTATAAAACTAAAAAAAATCCTTTTCAAAATAAATTTCATCATAATATGGAAAATATAAATCAAAATCATTCCAATTACTTACTCACATGGATATTCCAATAGTCTTATAATCACATGCAATATCAATTTCCACATTCATAATAATGTAATGCATAATACCAGACCTTCATAACCACATAGTAAATGCCTTGTTCCAAGACTACAAATAAGATTTTTTTTCAAGGTCTTGTACCAAGACACTAGTTTGTCCCATGAGACCTACCGATGCATCTAGGAGCTATAGCGAGCTCCACCCATCACATAATAAGTCCAATGCATTTCTCATATAAAATGGTTAAAACATAACATAAGCATTTATATTAAAACTAGCATACGAAATGTAAAAACTTTATCCATAAACCTTTAATGGTGTAAAAATAACACATCAACCAGAAAACATATCACAAAATCTTTAATACAATATGGATTTTTTGTATCATAATAAATTGACTACAAATAAGCATAAAATCCATCAAAGGATGTTGACATAGATGAAATCAAAACCTTTTAAGAGAAATATATCTTTCAATTTTGAATACATTTAAAATTAACCTAATTATGAAAGAAAACATTAATTTTTGAAAACATTCTTATAATCTTGTAATGAAAGATTCTATGATTTTTTAATGGAGGAAAATAGCTCTACCCACCGCATAAGTTAAAAAACATTCTTTCTATAAATTTGTCAAAAGGTCAAAAAGTACCTTATTTAAAAAAATGACAAAAAGATTCATTTGAAAACATATAAGGTAAAATAAGAGTATAAATTAATTTAACCCATTTCCTAGTAAATAGTAAAAATGTTTTGAAATACATTTTTAAAAAGCATTGATGTGGATGATAAAGAGGTCCCAGTAGATAATTACGTATAAACAACCTCGGATAATGAAGAGGTTGTGAAATTAACCCTTACCTTTTACTTTTCCTTGGATGAGGGTAGGTTAACCTCTTGTATAATGGTGAAATAATTTTTATTAAATTATACAAGAATCATATACATTAATATGATATCATATATGATCTGTTAACATTTCTTTGTTAATAATATCTTAGTATTATTGTTGTTTAGGGTGTTAACTGATTTTTTTTCCTTTGTATGATTTGATACATAAGTAATGTTTGTAATGGATAGGATTTATATTATTCATATTCAGAATGATATTATGTATTTAAAAATTGTTTTTAATAATATAATGAAAATTAGTCTTGAATGGATTCGATGAGGAATGAATCTCATCGCGTTCGTGGAGACGGTAATCCGTACCTATGCATGAGCGACAATATCATTATTTTGATATTAAAATAATATATAATTGGATTTTATATCATATATAACGAATAATTATAATGTTATATTTATTATTTACATCAATTAGAGTTCATTATTATACCTATCCAAATAATAATGTATTGAATAACGATTACACTACAACGCGGAGACGGTAATCCGTACGTACGCACGTATGGTGACATGTCATTCAAAGGATGGATAGAATAATGAATATCGTTGTACCATAATTATAATAACATAACAGTATAAAGAAGATATGGGAGTTATTATTTTAGAATGGAAACAACAAATAAAGAGGAAGTGGAAGAAGAAAGGAACTTGAAAGAGGTGATGAAATATTTACCTCTTCTTTGGGTTAATTATTTTAATTTGATCAGTAGGGCTCATTAGGTTGAATTTTTGACTAAATTAAGGCCTATAAGATTATGTTATCAAAGTTGAGAGGGTATTTGGGTAGGGGTTGGTATAACCAAATGGCATTGATGGTGTGAATTAGAAAGAAGGGGGAGTGCCATTTTATAAGAGGGGTGAGGGCACCATAGGAAAAGCTAGAAATATTATTTTATAATAAAAATTATTTCAGTTTCTAATGGATCCAAAACAAATTATTTAAATTATAAGGAGTAGATTCATATAAAACCACTCAACCAATATGTATTAGACCAGTTTGGGTCAATATATTAACCTTATCTTTTTTATTTAACTCTTAGTTAAATAGTTTGACAAATACCATGTCTCTTGTACTTTTATATTATATGGATAATAAACATAAAATTGACTTCCAAGAAATACCCATGTAATTCATTAATTAAGAACCTAAAGTTATATATGTTTTTGAGACAAACCTTATATTTTTAGTACTATTATATCAATTAATAATATAATATTTGTTTTAAAAACTATTTTATGTCGATTTTGACACTATTTGGTATTTGTTTTTTGTTAAAATAATAATAGAATTATTACTTTGAAAAAAATGATCTAACCAACCATAAAATGTCATATTAACCAAGAAAATAGTTGAATTTATAAAAAGTCTCAAATTACATTTATTTGGATAATTATAATGTCATTTATTTTAATCTTTCATTAATACAGTAATTAATGCATCCTCATTGTGTTATGAATAAATTTAATTATTTAATGTCTAAAAATTATAAATAAAATACCTTTAAGTTATAAATCTTTTTATCTTTATAATGAATTTTTATAGTTTAATTTATCTTATTCATAACCCTATATTAAAAATGTTTTAAATATTAAACCTTTATTTTAGCTCTTTTAACTCTTCTTTGAATTAAATAAGAATAAATGACCTAATATAGTGTAAGTGGACCTAAAGGATCATATATTATTCCTAAGGTTGTTTCTGGTCAAATTATATCCAATAGAATTAGGAAATGTGTTAGTGTAAGAATAATATCATTTTTACCCTTAATTACCCTATTTACTTTTAACCGTGGTAAATAAAAGTACAAAGTTACTATTCACAAAAAATTATTTTTATCTTATTGAACCACATTTTTCATTATTATATCTACCGTGTCTCTTGTATTTTTATGTTCCACTCATAAAAGCGAAAAAATTATGTTTTATCCGCATTTGTAAATTCTTCTAGGAGGTGGGTAAAAAATGGTGAAAGGTTTTATAAAAGTTTATGTATCTAATATTATTACAAAATTACTCCAACGAATTACATTGAACATATATAGGTATTATGTATCTATTTTGACCTAAAATAAATCTAAATAAAATAAATAATTGTTTAAATAAATAGTCAGTTTTAAACAATAACTCAGTGTTTTTCACTCTTCATCAAAAATTGAATGTTTTTGGAAAAATACCAAAAAATCACCGTAACCTAATTTGGATATTTTGAATTCAAAAATAAATTATATTTTACAAAATTAAAAACATAAAGTTGAATTTATTAATTAAACATTAATTCCTGTTGTCAAAACTCTAAATCATGTTTTTAAGAAATAATAACTAACAAAAGATTGATACTTGTTTATGTTCAATTTCAAAGAGAAATTATTTACAATGAATAAAATTAGATTAAATGGAAAAAAATATATTATATTTATACTTCAAACCATTCATATTTATAATTTAACACTACAAATTATTTTGATAAAAAATTTGTTTTCAGTTAAAATATAGTATTTTTCACTATTCACCTAAATATGAAAGTTATCAGAAAATCACCAAAAGTTTATTGAAACTTAATTTTTATGTCTTGGTTATAAATAAGAACACAATTTTGTCAAATTTAATATATAAATGTTTCAAATATTGTATTTAAAAATGGTTCACCATTAAAAGGCGGTAAAAGTGCATTTTTTTGAAAAATACTTCTTTTATCTGAAAAAATTAATTAGTTCTTAGATTATGTCTAAGAAATTCATAATATTGATTCTAAAATTATAAGGATTATATATAGTTCAAAATTCATTTAATACTATTCATAAGCTCTTTTGAAGGGCTAGTTTGGAATGTCGTGATGCGCTTGAACTCAGTGTTGCACATAGTGAAAGTTATTGAATTACATTGAAGAAATAACGTACTATGAAATCTGGGGGTGATACCGAATTCTAAAGAGTAGAGTGGAAAGTGATTTGGGTTGATGGTGTTGGATGCTCTGTTAAATTTTCCATGGATCTTTCGTTAGTTTCTTCTAAGCATGAGATCATGCTAGGCTACTAGTTGTGGAGAATTTTGTCATTAGAGGCTATTATGGGTACTTGAAGAAATCATCTGTTTCTCAATACATGGTGTAGAGACTCTTTCTTTATAATTCCTATATGTTTATAATGGTCATGTTCAATGGTGTCTTGTAATTTTTTGTTTTCATTCATATGTAAATGTGGATGTTGTGGAACCTTTCATATTGTTTCTTTTTCAACATGAAAGGGATGATGAATGTGAATCTTCTGTTTCCATGATAGATTGAAGTTCCCTATTGATGTAATGTGGGTTTCGGGGTGTTTTGTGTTTTTATGATTCTATCTTGATTGCGGGGAGGATTCTAGTGGTTCTAGAAGGAGTATTTCCATTTTGGTGCATTTAATTTTTGAATTCGAGTGGTGAGATGCATCACTCATCATGGCTCTAGAAATAGGACTTGGAGTGAAGCTGGAAAGTATTCTGGAACCAAAATGTTGTGAGAAACCTTAGTCATGCTTGGTCCATCCTGGTCTCCAGTGTTGAGTGGGTACAGTTCATGTTTCTTTATTGTAACTCTCTTGTTTTGGGAAGGTTCTATTTGAGGATCCATAGTGTGAAGACCTCATTATTTTTTGTGACATGGATGGGTTGAATAGCTCCTTCTCATGTATAAGGATACATGACCATCTCATCTCCTTAAAATACTGGGAGTTGTGCTTTATCAGATTTGAGTCTCCATTTTATGGTCCTGGTATGGCCTGCCTTGGGTATCAATCTCATTTTTTATTTGGGCCTATAT
Source organism: Viscum album (assembly GCA_963277665.1). Taxonomy (NCBI): domain Eukaryota; kingdom Viridiplantae; phylum Streptophyta; class Magnoliopsida; order Santalales; family Viscaceae; genus Viscum; species Viscum album. The sequence goes on from OY728160.1 coordinate 126,386,641, forward strand.
TAGAATGATAGTGTCCCATGGAATTTTTGAACCAAACCTTGTTTCCCTTTTGATTTATATTCTCTTTCACGGAACCCCATGTCGTGGGGGATTAGTATGTGTTGGTGTTTCTATGTGAAATTATACAGGTTGGTTCTTATATTGGTGAGACCCACCGCGGATCTTATTGAAATTTCTCTATAGTGAATCAGATTTATGTTATTTCTAATGGGGGAGTATGTTTAAGAATCCTTGTGTTAGTATCCCAATTTCGTTTCTTGTCTTGGCTAGGAAGTGGGTTTTATTGTTTGGAGATATCTCATTTTAAAGTCCTTCCATGAGTAAATTTTGGATTTTGAGTGCACCTGATGGGTTTTTTAGAGTGTTTTTATGGACATATTCCTCAAAAACAAATTTATTCATTTTCTCATTCCAGGTAGGTGGTGTGACTATTGTTTTATAAATTATAAGGTATTTATGGAAGAAGATGATTTTTTAGCGCTGTGAGAGATTCGTTTCTTGGATCAGTCGCCTAGGGGTGTTTCTACTTTTTGTGGCGGAATACATAGATGGGAGTCGATTATGGTCTCTCAACATCAACATTTAAATCTCTTTTTCTACCCATATTGTTTTTCATTCTTATCATTTGACATTCATTGGTAATCCCCTTTTGTGGTGGAGGGGTACCACTTATTATTTTGAATCATACATTGGAATAGATATTTTAGGGGAAAGTGTTTTTTTGTTGAGAATTGTCACACCTGGGTTTTTATATTTATCCTTGTTTTTGGTTCATGTTTGGGTCTCGATTATTCTTTTGGGTGTCGGGTTTTATGGGTTGGATGTTTTGAGGTCTTCTTTCCATTTATCATTAGCCTATCTTCCCCTAAGGATTAACTTGATTTCATGGAGAATTTTGGAAAAAATTAGTGGAATGATTATGGTGTATGGTTGGAGCATGGTTTCTAATAAATGTGTGCCCCTGCCTAGGCAATCGTGCGGTAATTTGTAAGTGGAGGTAGAAAAACCTACATGGCCAGTGCACAGTAAGTCTGACCATGCATCTAATCCTAGGTAACCATTTAATACATTGGTGGTATCGGCCAGAAGCTATCGCACAACTCTAGATAGTTAGTCAGTCCATTTAGATTAACCATGAGGTAGGTGTCTCCACATCAGAGATCGGTTCACGATTGCGGTATAATTAAAAAAACCATGTGAACTAACCCTACATCAAATCCCTTTAATTAAATTGGTTTTCTCTGATATAAATCTCCCTTATTTTTAACCCAAAACCCAATTTTATCTCCACCCTCAACCTCCTCCAACCTGGGCGCCTCTCCCTCTCCCATTTTCTCCTTTAGATTTCTATCTTTGAGGAAATTTGTTGGGATTTCTCCAAGAAATCGTCATGTGGTCCTCTTCATTGATCTTGAAAGGAACTGACCCCATTTTCCCAGATCAGGTGCCTTATTTTATTACGTAGGCATATAAACAATGAATATTCATCCTGATATACTGAGTTGTTTTGTAGCTTTTTAAATGAGAAACATACATAATTTCATCATTATAACATGAAACAAAATAAAATATAGAAATTCCATTGAAACCATCCATATCACATAGGTTATCCAGGTAGTTCATTCCAAAAATACCTTTTCATGTCCTGCTAAAATAAAACATAATGAGGGGTGAGCTAAAATTCTCAGTAAAGGTAAGAAATATATTGTAAGATATCATAAATATAAACATTAATCATGGTGAATAACTAAAAACACATGCCATTTAAAATGAACTTGAAAATATTATGGTAGGAATAAGAGGTGAATAAATAATTACACTATCAAGATAATCATGGGTATTATACTAGTCAAATAACCTCCTGAAATTTCAATTACAGGTTTCATAATTATGGAATTCATAATTCCAGACATCGTAACCATACCGTCAAGGCCTCAAGCCAAGACCATAAATAATCATTTTGTCAAGGCCTTGTGTTTTGTCTCATGAGACCTACCGATGTATAGAGGGGATATAGTGGGCCTCAACCCTCACTTATTATGTCTAATTCAATCCTAATATGAATGGTTATAATGATAATAAACATATATATTCATGTTGAATTTAAGATATGAAATGTATATAACATTCCCCAAACATTAAGCATAACCGCTAACCATTCAGGGTAAATTGGTGAATGGATTTAAGATAGTACATCCATAGTAAAACTAATCATAATAAATTAAATTAAATATGGTATATGACACCATAGATAATAATCAACATGATTGTTGAAATAGATGATGATACTCTTACAAAATTATCGAGTAATTCATGAGATAAATACACTTTTACTTTGAAAAGATCAGTTCCTTTGGAAGAGTATTTGTATAAAACAAGAAGTGAAGTGATATATTATTTTCATAAAAAAATGATTGACTTTAGAAAGGAAATTTTACCTAAAAATAGACTATATAATTCCCTTGATAATAGGTATGAATTCAACAAATTCCCTTGAGTCCAGATTGTATTTCGAGAAGAATTTTTGAAAGATCCTTTTAAAAAATATAATTCCCCATAAATGAAGGTATGAGTCTAGATGGTAAAAATATATATATTAATTCAAAACAAATATATGAGGATTGCATATTAATTAATAATAATTTAATTGAGGTCTGTAGAAAATAGAAGTATCCTGAATGAAAATGGAGGTTCGGGTAGAAAACCCTTACCTTAAGTATGACGGTGTTCCTCAATTGATCTTAATGACCTAAATAATCAAATTTAGGTCCGTAAATTAATTGTAAAAAAACCTCATATACATGTAGTTTATTTCTTATAACCTTATTAAGTTCATTCATGGACTTCTGATGGGTTAAGAGATTAAATTTCATTGTTTGGGAGTGTTTTCTTCGTTGGTTTTCATGATCAGTTTACTTATATTCATGTACGGATAAACATGTCGAATGACAATCATTGTCCAAAATATAAGTTCAATTTTATTAGTGACCAAAAAGAATATTACATGGTTATAAAATTCATTGGTTATTTATAGTGAAGATGAATCATTATAGAAGACTTTAATGATAATTTCCTGGTTATCAAGTGATTTTTTATCATAACAAACTCATTTTGATCTAAAAATTAATTTCATTTATATAAAAAGATTACAAAAAAAACATAGGATAAATTACCTATGTAATAATTTGATTCAAAAAATAATATGGTTTCATGACCATAATTAATGATGTTAATAGAAATTGAAAACTCGTCATCCTTGAATGTGATGAATTAACACATCTCAAATGGTGTTTCCATTTCTAATATAAAAGAAAGAGAAAGAATAGATGATGATGAATTATAAAATTATCATAAAAAAATTATAGTACATGTAATGTAGAATTTTTTTCAAAACATTTTTTTGAATAGAAGTGAGTAAAGAAAAATAAAAGATAGTATCTTGAAATAAAATAAATAAAAGGGGAATTTACCTCTTGAAGTAATATTCATTGAGAGTCTCTTTATGGGATTGATTTTGGTCATTTTATGATACCAATGGATGATGGATGAGGGTGTGTATCTTGGGAGGTTATTTGGGAAGAATTTAGACAAGGAAGAAGTCTTAAGAGGAGTGATGATAAGAGGAAGTTAGGGGGTTTTATAGTGGAGGAGTACAGGGATTTCCCTATATTTTACTCATTATTTAATTATTTTTCAAAAGACAACCAATAATATTGATTCTTATGACATGAATATTAATATGTGATTTTGAGTTCAAACTAAGTGTTATTACATTAGCCATGATACTATTAATAGTTAATTTAAATTATAATGTACATATGCAGTATATTACCATGATTTACTATTCATAAAAAATTTGTGTATTTCAGAAGAATCCAAAAAATACACCCTAACCATTTTTTGACGTGAAGATTAAAAAATGAACTCCATTTTTTGAAAATAATTTTCTAAATATTATTAATTTATTTTTTAAATAAACACATAATTTATTAGAAAAATTACAATTTTAAAACTATAATTTGTATATATCACCTTGAAAATTTAATCAAGACCGCATTACCTTATAAACATATGTCCATAGAGTAATAATATTATTTAATATTCATATGCTTCATATTAATATTAATATTAATATCTATAACAGTATGTTATTATTCACTAAAGAAATAAGTTTGTCTTATTCGACTCTAAATATCTTACTAAACACAACCATATATGTCATTTTTTCAAAATTCAAATATCAAAAGTAGAAAAATTATGTTCACTTGCTAGGTTATATTTAAGTCATGTTTTTTGTAGTCTCATTGTTTCATGAATTTATTTACAAATCCATGGGGTGTTACAATCTTCCATCCTTAAAAAAATTTGTGTTCAAAATTACCAGAATGATACCTTACAATAAGGTTTGGGAAGTTCTTCATCAAAATCTCTTCAGGATCCCAAGTTACCTCTTATATTTTATTATATTTTCATTGTATCATTACTATTCAAATAGTATGATTCCTCTAGTAATGTTATTTAGTGTTTAGAATCAAGATATGCTCTTCACAGAAAGATAGGTCTGGTTCCAATTCTATATCTACTGAAGAGAGGATATGTTTTGGGTATGGAATGTATTTTCTTAGAAATGAGACATGGAGCACATTGTGTACATTAGACAGGCTAGGCGACCGAGCCAAATGATATACATCATCTCCAATTCTCTCTATAATTTCAAAATAGCCTATGTACCTAGATCTATATTTCAAGTTCTTACCAAATATTATAACACCCTTCTATGGAGATACCTTTAAGAAAACATGATCCCTCACATGAAATTAAAAATCCTTCCTTCAATTATTAGCTTATAATTTTTTCCTACTTCGAGCTTCTATGATATAGCCTTAAATAGTTGTTACATATTCTATAGTATCTCCATCATGCTCGGGGACCATATGCTTTATATAACTAACATCATCCCAACATGTTGCCATACAAAATCTTTTTCCATATAATGCTTCATGTGGTTCCATTTTAATTTTTGAATGGAAACTGTTATTTTAGGAAAACTCCACAATAGGTAAATACTAATCCCACATACCAATAAAATCAGGTGAACATGATCTCAACATGTCTTATAATGTTTGGATCATCCTTTTTTATTTCCCATTAGTTTGTGGGTGGTATGTATTAATCAAATGAAGCTCAGTATCCAATGATTTTTTGAGACTTTTCTATAATTTTGATGTATTTCATGGATCATGATAAGACCCAATTGATAGAGGTTTTCCATGAAGGTTCACAACTTCATTTATATAATGTCATTTAAGGCACTCTAGTGTAAAATCCTCCCATAATGAAATGAAATGTGTATATTTCGTAATTTTATCCACAATTACTCATATTTTATAACTCATCCTTAGATTTTTGGGTAATCCGATGAAAAAATACATGGTGATGTTATACCATTTCCATTTAGGAATAGGTAGAGGTCGCATTAGTCCTCTAGGATGTTGTTGTTCATCCTTCAATTGTTGACAGACAAGACATCTTGATACATAATAAGAAAATTTCCCTCTTCATGTTATTCCACCAGAAATTTTCTTTAAAATATGTATAAATTTTAGTGATTCCAGGGTGTATAGATAAATTTAGCTATGAACATCATACAATAACTCCCATTTCAGCTCGGGTATAGATGTAACACATAGCATCTTCCAAAGAAGTTGAATTCTGTATTCACACATAAAGTCAACCAATATCCCATATTTTATAGCATTAATTTTATTTTTATGATTCTCATCACTAGTATGAGATCTTTTAATTAGTTCTCATAAATATGGTCAAGAATTCAATTGAATATGTATTGATGTTTCAACTTTTTTGATAATTACTTTTTCCATCATTATTAGATCCATTAATTCTAAATCACTATCAAACCTCATTTTGTTTAAAACTCTATGATCAGTCTTGATCAATGCATCAGCTACCATATTTCCCTTTTATGGGTGGTAGTTTATGGAACAATCATAATCCATTAGTAGTTTGACCCATATCATTTTCCTCATGTTGAGATCTTTTTATGAGAAGACATACTTCACACTTTTATGATCTGTATATATATCACATTTTTGAACATAGAGATTATGTATTCATATTTTGAGATCAAAGATCATAGAAACTAACTCAATATCATGAGTTGGATAGATTTTTTCATGAATTTTTAACTTTCTTGATACATGGGAAATAACTCTAGCATTATTCATATGGACACAACCTAGTCCTTTGTTTGATGAATCACTGTAGATCACAAACCCATCATTCCCCAATGGAAGAGTTTGGATAAGAGTATTCACTAATATCCTATTCAATTTATTTAAATAGTCTTCACATTATTTTTTCCACAAAAACATAACCCCTTTATGTATAATATTGGTCATTGGGTTGCCTAAGAAGTGATGTTCTGAATGAAACACCGATAATAACCTAATAAAACAATAAAATTACACACCCCAATTATGTTAGTTAGAGTAGGAAATTAATTCACAACCTTTTTCTTTATAGTATCAATATATATTCCAACCTTAGAGACAATATGACCAAGATAGGATACATATTGCGGCCAAAATTCACACTTTCTAAACATACCATATAATTCGATTCTTCTATGAGTCTTCAGAATAGTGCCCAATTAATTATCATGATTTTTTGGCTTTTGTAGTAAACCATGATATCATCAATTAATATGATAACTAATTCATCATGATATTCCTTGAAAAATCTATTCATTATATCCAAGAAAATAGAGGGTGCATTAGTCGTTCCAAAATGAGTTACAGTAAACTCGTAAAGGCCCTAACTGGTTTGAAATGCTATTTTTAGAATATATTCATTCCTCACACAAAACTAATGATATCTAGACCAACGATAAATCATTAAAAAATATTTGGATCCATGATTTTTATCAAAGAAGTATTCAATCCGATGTTGGGGATGCATGTTATTTATTGTTATAGCATTGATCTCCCAGTTGTCAATGCACAACCTCATAGATCCATCTTTATTCTAAATGAATATATCATAGGCTCTCCATAGAGAATCACTAGGGAGAATAAATACTTTATCACTCAATTCCTATAGTTGTTTATTTTTTTCTACTAATTCCAAAGTGGCCATTTATAAGGGGTCTCGATATGGTCTATGAATCAGCAAATAAGTTAATGGAAAACTCAATTTCCCACTCTGGAGGATGTCTTGGTAAATCATCTGGAAACACAACAACATATTCATTAACAATAGGCATGTCCTCTATTTGAACATTACTTTCCCCAAACATATTCATTTCATTGCATTCCTCCCCAAAAATTTAATTTAGTAGAGCTATTGGGGGTGGATCATGATGAGAATCTAATGGTGATGTTTCTACCCTAACAAAAATGGATTCCACATCATCTTAAAAATTCTAACATCCATATTCTTGTGAAAATTTTTTTCATAATGTTTCGAAGTCCAATCCATAATGATGATTATATCAAATTATATCATGTGTATGATAATAAAATCCCAAGATAAAGGACGCTTATATTGCATAATGGGGACTACCTCATAAAACATAGTTGCAATGATACTTCCCTTAGGAGTATTGACTGACAACTCCTTTATTAAATCAAATAGAAAATATATACTTTTCCTGGAAAACTGGGAAGATATGAATGAATGTGATGATCCAGAATCAAATAACTCATTGGATAAGTTCGAGGAAACAATTAATGTACCTGCCACCACATTATTGGGAACTTCAGCCTCTGCAGTTTTGACCGAATAAGAATAGCATTTCTCCCTTGTCCTTCATTGGTGATCATTTCTTTGACAAATTCGACAATCATATTCATATTTTCCCCTCTCCCTGAAATTTTTTCATTTAACATTGGTAGCTTATTTTTTCCCCATAGAATCGCAAGATAGGTTTTATTTTTCTCCACAGTTGTATCAAACACCCATAACTTTCATGTAAGTAACAGGGTGTCTCTTCCAATAATTATTACTGGGTGGCAGTTCAACTCTTCCCTTATTCCCCATTTCGTTATTTATATTTACAATTTTTTAGTAGACCTCTTCTTTACTTCCATTCCTTTAAAATTATAAGAGATATAGAATTAATTTTATGTCTTAATAGCACTTGAGACAATATCTTCATATGATGAAAAACATCATGAGACTAGATAGCTTTTGAGGAATGGATTTAAACCATCAATGAATCAATAAATCTTTCTACTTAAATTGTGTATGTATTCCACAAGATATCTTTCTAACCTCATGAAATTAGCTTCAAACTTTGCAACATTCTGATCCTCCTTTTTCCTCATATTCAGAAACTGTCTTTCCATATTTTCTCCCTATTCACGAGGGATGTATTTTTCAATGAAAATTTTTATAAGATTCATCCATTCCATTTATTCGATTTCTTCCACTTCTTTTGTGTTTTGGACTAAATACATGCACTGATCTGCATCTCCGGATAGTTGATAAACTATTACGACAACCCTCACTATTTCGTTACATCCCAAAGAGAGAAATAACTTCTATAATGAACATATCCACTACCCTACTAAGAATGGGTTTATATTCCAATTAAATTATGGATGATGTTGTTACATAATGTGTTCTAACATAGCTATCTCTGGTTGTGGATCTGTATGCTCCATACAGATAAGGTTATTATTCATAACCTAAGTCAGTTATCCAAATATAGTTATAATTTGAACAGCACCAGTCACAACACTAAAGCCAACACCATTATCTTGCATCGGAGGGAAGTCCTTACCTTGGACATGCACATTCATGAGGATTCTGTTCCTCATACTAGGCTCTATTTCTAATTATGAACATACACATGATTAGTTTACGAATCCTAATGTATAATCTCAATGTAGAAAAATACAGTGTAAATGGAAATTGTATACATAGTTCATCTCATAATCATATGCATGGGTTCTTTGAGAAAAAAAATTACATTTAAATCGCTCATAATATCTTATAAAGAAAATGTTAATTATCTAAAGAATATATCTCGATGGGGTCAATCCAGGTGCACAATAAGGCCTGTTGTTGTGTAACAGGATACCCCAATCCAACACAAAAATAATTGTCCAAGTCGGTACCCTAGGTACATTTTTGAAAGAACCACATCAACTTATAGTTTCCAAACAAGTATTTATTTTCTAGAAATATCTAAATTATATATTCCTCATAAAAAATTCAATGATTTTCTTATATGTTTAATCCTTAAAACTATAACACGGTTTTGTTCTCAAATCAATGTTTTCTAAATCTGGATTCCATTTTTTCTACTTAACATTCTCTGATACCAACTGTAAAGAACCAACCCCAATTTCCCAGAGCTGGTACTTTATTTTGTTACTTTATAATATAAACAAAGAATATTGATCCCAAAATACCGAGAACAATAATATTTTTTGAAATAATATACATATATATGTTCAATATTACAACTTGAAGTGAAATACAACATTGAAATTTCGTTGGTATCATATATATATGTTAGGTTATATCTGTATTTCATTCATAAAATACCTCTTCATGTCTTGGGAAAATGAAACTTAAGAATGGGTGAGCTAAAATAGTTAGTAAGGGTATGTAATAAAAAAAATATCATAGACATTAACATTAAGCATGGTAAATAAATAAAAACACATTCCATAAAAAATTAACTTGAACATATTGTGGAAGGAATACGAGATGAATAAATAATTCCATAATCAAGCATAAGAATGGATATTATACAATTTTAATAACCTAATGAACTTTCAATTACTAGTTTCATAATGAGGGAATGAATAAAGTCTAACATCATAATCATACTGATAAGGCCTCATGCCAAGACCATAAATAATAATTTTTTGAAGGCATTATGCTAAGACCATAGTTTGACTCATGAGACCTACTGATGCATAGTGGGGCTATAGAGGGCCCCACCTATCACATATTACATCCAGTACATTCCACATATGAATGGGGATAAATATAAACAATATATATATTCATATTGAAGCTAACATTTGAAATTTAAACACCTTTCTCTGAAGTATAATCGTACACACTAACCTTTTGATGTAAATTTTTGAATGGTTTTATGATAGTGTAACCATAGTAAAAATAAGCATAAATGATTCAATTAAATATGAAAGATGATATCTCACATATGAATCAACAAGATTGTTGAAATAGATGAAGTTATTATTATAAAATCTTCCATTAGGTCTTGAGATACAAACTCATTTACTTTGGAAAGAATTGTTCATTTGGAAAAGATTTTGTATAAAATCAGAGGTGAAGTAAGATAGTATTTTCATAATATAATGATTTATTTCAGAAAGATATTGTTTGATAAAAACATATTATAGAGTACCCTTGAAAATTGGTATGAATTGGACAAATTCCCTTGAATTGGACTTGTAGTTCGGGAAGAGTTTTTTAAAGATCATTTTAAAACATTATATTACCCATAAATGAAAGTAAGATTGTGGTCGGTACACATATATAGAACATTTACAAAGAATTTATGAATGGTATATACTAATGAATAAGAATATAATTTTCGTAATTAGATAATAAGAGTAACCTGAATGAAAATGGAGGTTTTGGTATAAAACCATTACCATAAGTATGAAGATGTTTCTCACATTGTAACGCCCCGACCGCAGAGGCCCAGAGTCGGCGCATTATTACATATCATTGGCATGATAACAGAATATCATGTCTCAAAAGACCGATTTGTTTAGTATCCTTGTAAGTAATAGATACATTCATATGGTTTACATTACATCCTATAATGGAAAACTACAACAACGTTGTTTCCATAAAAAATATGGAGATCCCATAGACTATCCATGCAGGTCGGCCATAATATACATTTTCGCATCCTGGGAAAAATAAAACATAGAAATTGGTGAACTCAGATGATCAGTAAGGATAAAAATATAGCGGAATCTTTCTTAAATAAGCACAATGTAATGTATAAAACTAAAACAAAAGCCTTTTTAACATAAAATTTATCATAATATGGAAAATATGAATCAAAAAAATTCCATTTACTTACTCACATTGATATTCTACTAGTCCAATTATCACATGCAATATCAATAGGCACTTTCATAATGATGGAATTCATAATGACAAACATTCATAACCACATAGTTAAGGACTTTTGCCAAGACTACATATATGATTTTATCATGGCCTTGTTCCAAGACACTAGTTTGTCCTATTAGACCTACCGACTCGTCGAGGAGCTATAGTAGGCTCCACCCATCACCTACTAAGTCCAATGCATTCCTTATATGAAAAGTTTTAAACATAAAATCACCATTTGTATTAAAATTAGCATATGAAATTTCAATACATTATCCATAAACCATGAATGGTGTAAAAATAACACATCCAGAGTCAAACATATCAAAAAACCATCAATACAATATGGAAGTTTAGTATCATAATAAATCAACTTCAAATAAGCTTAAAATCCATAAAAGGATGTTGACCTAGATGAAATCAAAACCTTTTTTTAGAGAAATATCTCTTTCTATTTTGGAATCATTTAATAAAAAATTTATTTTAGAAATATTCTAAAAATCATTTCAGGGAATCTTTGACGATGTTATAAGGGAGGAAAATAGCCCCACCAGCCCTATATGTTAAAAAGGACATTCTTACCTTAATTTTTTCGAAATTCTTATAAAGGACCTTGTTTGGAAAATGATGTAAATATTCTTTTATAAACATTTTATTAAAGTCAAACAAGGGTATAAATGAATTTAATCCATATTCTACAAATTAGTATGAATTTTTGGAAATACATTTTTAAGAAACATGGATGTCGATGATAATGATGTCCCATTAGATAATTACATATAAAAAACCTCGTATAAAGAAGAGACTGTAGAATTAACCATTACCTTCTAGTTTTCCTTGGTCGAGGGTCGGTTAACCTCTAGTATAATGGTGAAAAGTTGATATTAAATTATATAAGAATAATCCACATTAATATGATATCATATATGATTATTTTACTTTGCATCATTAATAATATCTTAGTATTATCGTCGTTATGGTTGATAACTGATTTGTTTTCCTTTTATTGATTTTTAAATAAATAATGTTTATTAAAGATAGGTTGTGTATTATTCGTATTCAGAATGATATTAAGTCTTTAAACATTATTTTTAATCATCTAATGATAAATAGTCTGGAATGCATACAATGGGGAATGAATCTCATCGCGTTCGTGGAGACGGTAATCCGTATGTACACACGAGCGACAATATCATTGTTTTGATAATAAAATAATATATAATTGGATGTTATATCATATATACAGAATCAAAATAATGTTATATTTATTATTTACTTCAATTACACATCATTATTATATCCATCCAAATAATAATGTATTGAATAACAATTACACCACGATGTGGAGACAGTAAGCCGTACATACGCACGTATAGTGACATGTCATTCAAAGGAAGGATAGAATAATTAATATAGTTGTAACATATTTATAATAATATAAAATTATATATAATATACTTGAGTTATGATTTTATAATGTAAATAAAAAAAGAGGTCGTGGAAGAAGAAAAAAACTTGAAATAGGTGATGAAATATTTACCACTTCTTCGGGATCTTCCATTTGATTTGATCAAAATGGATCCTTTGGTTGGATTTATAACTAAAGGAAGTCAAATAGGATGAATGGATGTGATTTGAGAGGGTATTTGGGTAGAGGTTTGCCTTTCCAAATGACTTTGAAGGTGCGAATTAGAGAAAAGGGGACTTCCATTTTATGTGAGGGGTTAGGGGCACCTTAGGAAAAGATAGAAATATTATTTTATAATAAATTCATATTCAGTTTATAATGGATCAAAATTGGATTAATTAAAGTATAAGGTGGGTATTGGTCAAAAACCACTCAAAAAATAGGTTTTAGATAGGTTTGGGTCATTGTATTAACCTTTTCTTTAATATATAACTCTTAGTTAAATAGTTTGACATTTACCATGTCTCTTTGTATTTTTATATTATATGGTTAATAAAATTACTATAAAATTCCAAGACAACCCCAAGTGTTTAATTAATAATAAAAATATCATTGTATAAGTCTTTTTTCCAAAACTTATATTTTTAGGAATAGAATATCAATTAATAAGATAATATTTGTTTTAAAAACTCTTTTATGTCAATTTTGACACTATTTGGTTTTTTGTTTTTCCTAAATTCACAACAGCATTATTACTTCGAAAAAAATTAATCTAACTAACCATAACATGTATTATTAACCTACAAAATCAGCTTAATTCATAAAATATCTCAAATTACATTTATTTTTATATTTATAATATCAAATATTTTAATATTTTATTAAATATGTAATTACTGCATAATCATTGTGTCATTAATAAATTAAATAATTTAATGACTAAAAAAATAAATAAAATATAATTATGTAGGAAATTTTTTTATATTTCTAATGAATATTTATAGTTAAAATTATCTTATGTGTAACCCTATATTCAAAAAGTTTTAGTTATTAAACATTGATTATTTTAAATCTTCATTGTATTAAATAATAATAATTGTCCTAATCTAATCCAAGTGGACCAAAGAGGTTAATATTTTATTACTATGGTTGTTTTTGGTCTAATTATACTTATTCAATAGAATTACTAAAAATGTTAGGGTACCAATAATATCATTTTTACCCTTAATTACCCTATTTACTTTTAATCGTGCTAAATAAAAGTAAAAAGTTAATATATTAAAAAAATTATTTTCATCTTATTGAACCACATTTTACTTATTTATATCAACCATGTCTCTTGTATTTTTGAAATTTGACTCTCAGAAATGGTAAATTTTAGTTTTATGTAAATTTGGAAATGCTCCTAGAAGGTGGGAAAAAGACGGTAAAAAGTTCAATAAACTTTATATATATATAAAATTATTATAAACTGACTCCAATGAATTAAATTGAACATATATATTCATTATTTATCTCTGTTTACCTAAATTAAATTTAAATAACATAAATAATTATTTGAATAAAAATTTGGTTTTAAGCAATAACTTAGTGTTTTTCACTATTCATAAAAAATTGGAAGTTTTTAGAAAAATAAAAAAAATTTAACCCTACGCTAATTTTGATATTCTGAATCCAAAAATAAATTCTATTTTTAAAGATAAAATTTATTAAATTTCAAAAAGTGGGTATTACTATCCATAACAGGAAGTTGGATTGGTTGTGGTGTGTTAGAACACGAAGTTGGGTATAACACATACTATTGTATTATTCAAAGAGAAGTGTACCATGGAAGCTTGGGGTGTTACATTCTCACCTACTTCAAATAATTTCATCCTCAAAATTTATTGAATTTTACTGATTAAAAAGACTAGGTTGGTTCTTCATCACAAGTTCCCCGGGTTCCGATGTTTCCTCTTTCATCTTATGGTTTCTCCATAGAAATTTTACCAAATGAGTCATATGGTTTCTCAACAATTGTTTTCTTGTATCAAGAAACTTGACAGGCTCTTCTCAATAAGACAAATCGTATTCCAGTTCTAATTCATCATAGGTGAGTACATGCATTAGGTCAGTCATGTATTTTCTTAATTCTGAGACGTGGAATACATCGTGAACTTTGGAGAGACTTGGCAGCATTGACAAATGGTAAGCTATAACCCCAATTTGTTCTAGATTTTCAAAAGGTCAGATGTACTTGGGACTTAATTTTCCCTTCTTACAAAAATGTATAACACCCTTCCATAGAGATACCTTCAATAAAACATGATCTCCTACATAAAATTCCAAATCCTTTTTTTAGTTATCAGTATAGCTCTTCTGTCTACTTTGAGCTTCCTTGATGTGGTTTTGGATTACCTTTAATTTTCCATTGTTTCCTCCACAAGATCTAGGCCTACGATTTTTCTTTCAACGACATCATCTCAAAAGGTTGGTGTGCGGAATCTCTTTTCGCATAAAGCTTCATATGGTGCCATCTGAACACTTGAATGGAAGCTATTATTATAGAAAAATTCTACCAAAGGTAAATATTGATCCCACATACCTTGAAAGTCATGTGAGCATGATCTTAACATGTCTTCTAAGGTTTGAATTGTTTGTTCTAATTTTCCATCAATTTGGGGGTGGTAGGTAGTGCTCAAATGAAGTTCAGTATCCTAGGCTTTCTAAATACATTTCCAGAATCTAGATGTAAAACAGGGATCACAACTTGAAATAATCGATAGGGGTACTTCATGAAGTCTCACAAAATAATTAATAAACATTATTGCAAGACGTTCAAGTGGTAGATATTCTCTTATAGAAATAAAATGTGCTGACTTGGTAAGATGATCAGCAATGACCCATATTTCATCGTTTCTTCTGGAAGTCTTTGGTAGCCCCATGAAAAAGTCCATCGTGATATAATCCCATTTCCATTCAGTTGTGGTAAGAGGTTTCAAGACTCCTCCAAGCTAATTCCTTCTAGATTTCATTTGTTGACAAGCCATACATCTTGACACAAAATAAGAAATCTCCCTCTTCATGTTGTCCCACCAAAAATGTTCCTTCAAATCTCTATACATTTTGGTGCTCCCAGGGTATATAGAGAAATTTGAGCTATGAGCATCATCCAACAATTATCTTTTAAGATCAGGTATTTTGGGGACACAAATTCTCATCCCAAATTTCAAAAGTCTATCTGCATATATGAAGTCACCTAATCTCCCATTATTCACAGCTTTAATTTACTTTTTAACTCCTCATTATCAGCCTGGGAAATTTTTATCCTTTCTAGTAATGATAGTTTGGAAACCATATGAAAAATAATAGATGTTTCACCTGCCATGGTTATTCCCATATCCATATTTACTAGATTCATGTATATATGACCTTTCCAACTCTCATCTTGTTCAAAACTCCATGATCTTTTCTGCTCAAATTATCTACCACCTAATTTTCCTTCCCCAGGTGGTATTTTATTGTGCAATCATAATCCTTGAGTAGTTCAATCCATCTCTTTTTCCTCATGTTGAGTTATTCTTTTTGAGAAAATATAATTCAAACTCGTGTGATCAATATTAATCTATCATTTTTCACCATAGAGATAGTATATCCAAATCTTCAAAGAAAATATTACAACAGCTAACTGAAGATCATGAGTAGGAGAGTTTTTCTCATGAATTTTTAGGTGTCTTGATGCATAAGCAATAACTCTATTGTTCTACATAAGGACACAACCAAGTCCTTTCTATGCATTCCTATAAATAACAAACCCATCATTCCCGAGGGTGGAGTCCAGATAAAAACATTGAATAATCTTCTAGTGAATTATTCAAAACATTCTTCACACTTATTTTTCCAAACAAATTTAACCCCTTTTCATGAGAGCATTGTTAATGGGTTATCCAACTTGGCAAAATTCTGGATGAAACGTCGATAATAATCTACTAAACCAATAAAACTGCATACCTCAGTTATACTCTTCGGTGCTCACCCTTCTTGGATTTCTCTTGTCTTATAAGGATCAATGGAGATTCCATCCTTAGAAACGGTATTCCCAAGAAAATAAATCTCTTAAAGCTAGAATTCACACTTTCTAAATTTCCCATATAATTCATGTCATCTAAGAGTCTTTAGGATAATGCGCAAGTTATTTTCATGATCTTCTTATCTTTTGTAGTATACCAACAAATCATCAATAAATACAACTAAAAATTTGTCAAGATATTCATTGAAAACTCTATTCATAAGATCCATTAAGAAAGAGGGTGTATTAGTCAATCCAAAATCCATTACTGAAAACTCGTAATACCCATACCTGGTTTGAAATGCGGTTTTTGAAATGTATTCCTTCATCACACACAACTAATGATATCCAGATCGAAGGTCTATCTTTGAAAAGCATTGATCTCTCTGAAGTTGGTCAAATAAGTCATCAATGTGAGGTAGGGGAAACTTGTTCTTTATTGTTATAGCATTGAACTCCATGTAGTCAATGCACAACCTCATAGATCCATCTTTCTTTTTAACAAAAAGGATAGGGGATCCCCATTCAGAAACACAAGGGTAAATAAATCCCATATTAATCAATTCCTCTAATTGTTTCTTTAGTTCCACTAATTCCATAGTGGCCATTCTATATGAGGTCATCGATATGGGACCTAATCCAAGATTACATAAATAGAAAACTCAATTTCTCATTCTGGAGGATGTCCAGGTAAATCTTCTGGAAACACATCAACATATTATTTCACAATAGGTATATCCTCTATTTGAACATTACTTTACTCACCCAGAGTAATTTCATTTTCTTCATCCCCAATAATAGAATTTTTTTGAGCTACTATGGGTGGATCTAGATAAGAATTTGGTTGTGATGATTTTGCTCTAAAGATAAGCTGTTCTTTATCATCATCATCAAAAATAGTAACCTCCTTCTTCATACAATAAAATTTAACATCATAGCCTGAAAGACAATACATAATGAGGATTATATCAAATTTAACCATGGGTATGATGATGAGATCAGTAGACAATGAACATTTATATTCCCCAATGGGGACTGATTCACAAAACTTTATTACAATGATACTCCACTTAGGAGTTTTGACTGAAAACTCCCATGTTAAATAAATGTTTAAATAACTAATTTTCTTAGAAAAATGAGAAGATATGAAATAATGAGATGATCTAGAAACAAAAAAACATTTTCTAAACATGATGAAACCATTAAATTACCTACCACTAAATCTTTCAGAGCTATAACCTTAGCAGTAGTGAAACCATAATCTTGGCCTTGATCCATTGGCCATTTCTCAGGTAATTTCCTCTGACGCTTGGGAAATTAATTCACATAATTCTCCCTTTCTCTAAAACTGTAGAATTCAACATCGATATCCTCTTTCTTCCCGTTGCAATAATGATCATGGAGGCCTTTTTCACTGTAGAGACCTGAAGATTATCGTACATGGACATTACATTACTTTTGCGGAATACTTAGTACATAACAAAAACACACACACAAGGATCGTAATAGTTTAGTGTCTTTGGAGACTCGGAACGTAATCTTCTAATCGTGGTGAAAGATCTTCAATATCTCCCATAAAGATCTTCCCTTTTTTTTACCTAAAAACCTTTCTTTATATCCTGGGGAAAAGAAAACATAAAAGGGTGAGCTCAAATGCTCAGTAAGGGTAAACAAAAGAAATATCAATCACATCATATACATAAGAACATAGCTTTTGGAAATCTTAACCTGCAAAAGAGAGCATAATTTCATAACATGGGATAAATCATAGTAGTGAAAATGAAACCATAACTTAAAACATTACCCATTGTGGCATACACACATAATCATAGAGAATCATTTCTTGTTAGTCAAGACTCATTTCCAAGACTATCATAGTGGACAAAGTCCCTTTCTGAATCGAGTAATCCTCGTTTTAGTCCTGTTTCACTGAACCGGTATAACCTACCATTCCAGCCATGTCTATCTCATGAGATATGAAATCTTTACCCAATGCATTGGAGGGAGATATAGGTCCCACCCATCTTATAATGAATCCTTTCTTATGTGTGCCACATAATCATAAATCATACTTCATCGCATAACCCATGTAATAAAAATGGGATTCTTAAACAACATGACATCATAAAGCAATTCATATAAGATAAAGGAATTCATAAAAATATTTCCATCACAACATAATCAATCCAATGTAATAATAGGGATAAAAACAGAACCCTTTTATTATCTTAGATGGAAAATAATTTTGATAAAATACTTGAACTCCATTCTTGAGGAAAATATCCTTTCTTCTTCAAAAACATTTTTCCTTTCATAACATGTCATAAAACATTAAAATAAAAGAAGTTGATTAAAAATAAACTTGAAAACTTGTAAAGGAATTTTCTTGGAAATAATGTTTTAAAAATCCCTTCAGGCCGTATAAGTTAAAAAAACATTCTTCGTACTTTTGTCGGAAAAGTCAAAAAGTACCTCGTACGAAAAAAACGACAAAAGATTCCTTTCATATTTTTACTAAAAACTCAACGAAGGGTAAAATTGGATTTAAACTATTGTAAGTGGATGGAAACAATATTGCATATTTATGAAACATGGATGTGTATGATAAAATACACCCCAGTAAATACTTACGAATAAACAATCTCGGATAAAAATGAGATTGTGATATTTCCCTTACCTTAGGTCCGATTTGCTTTGTTCGTGTCCGAAGATCCTGTATAATGGTTTAAATAATGTTATTGACTTATTACAGAATCATATTCATTGTTATGATATCATATATGGTTCACTTATGACATTATATTACCCGTTCTTTTGTAAATTCCATGTTAAAGAAGCGTTTTGGGTAAAATCGTTTCATTTATCGTAGGTGTTTTGACTTGTTGTTCTTGACATCATTATTACTTATATCATGATTTACTTACATCCAGAATATAAAATATGATTTATATATCATATATATTCAGTATATATATATATATATAATAGGTAGATAAATAAAATGAAAAACACCGTTCATGGAGACGGTAGTCCGTACGTACGCATGAATGCTGTTTTCCTTTCCTTATTGTCTTGAAATGGAAGTAAGTAGATGACATACATATGTATATATATACATAAATCCAGTAGCTTTATAATGTCATATATTTCATTATTATTTCTTATATATACATTATAATCATTCTTAAATGGTTAACATGGAGAATGAATCTCATCGCGTCGTGGAGACGGTATTCCGTACGTACGCACGAGCGATGATATCATTTCTATAAATATTGAATTGGAGTGGAGTGGATTATACAATATATCAGAATCAATATGATGTTGTAATAACTATGTATAGTTATTCTTTACACCATTATGCCCATCCATGTAAGGTGGTGGTGGAAAATAGATTACACCACGGCGTGGAGACGGTATTCCGTACGTACGCACGCGCGGTGATTTCTTTTTCCGTAGGATGGATAGATGGTGAAATAGGGTTGTTTAATACTTATAATAACATATCAGTATATGAGTGATACTGATGTTATTACTTCATAATGAAACAACCTAAGAAGAAGAAGTGGAAGAAGAAATAAAGATGAAAGAATTGGTAACGATAATTACCTCTTCTTTGAAGTGCCTCTTTGAGACCTCCTCTTAGGGCACTAAAATTGGTCTTTGAGGAAGACCAGAACCTCTAGGATGTTGCTAGGGAAGTGGAGAGGAGAACTTGGCAGGGGTTGGCCGAGCTTGAGTGCTCAAATTGGTGTGAGGAGGAGGGGGAGGAGAGGGGCACCTTAGGAATATCTCAAAATATTATTTTATATTAAAGTCAAAATCGGTTTATAATGGTTCCAAAGGGTCTTATTTCGAAGCTAAAGTGGGGATGGGTCGAAATCCTATCATCCAATAGGATTTAGACAAGTTTAGGGTATTATTTTAACCTTATCAATTAGATTTAACTCTAAGTTAAATAATTTAACTTTTACCGTGTCTTTTTGTTTTCTTTCACTATATGGTTAATATACTTACTATAACATGCCAAAAGAACCCCAAATTGTATATTATTAATACATATATCCTTATTTAAGTCATTTGGCCGAACCGTAGATTTTTAGGAATAAAATAACAATTAATAATATAATATTTTATTTAAAAACTATTTTGTGTCAATTTTGACACTATTTGATATATGATTTTTGTGAAAGTCATAACAGAATTATATGTTCGAACCAAGTTGATTACATCAACACTAATATATCATAGTAACCTAGAAAATTAGTGGAATTCATAAAAAGTCTTAAATTACATTTATTGTGGTATTTATATTATCAATTATGTCAATATTTCATTAATAAGATAATTACTGCATCATTTTTGTGTCATAAATAAATTATATTATTTGATGTCTAAAAATTACAAATAAAATACCATCATGTAGGAAATATTTTTATATTTCTAATGAATAGTTATAGTCGAATTTATCTTATGTATAACCCCATATTAAAAATGATTTACTTATTAAACTTTGATTTTAACTATTTTAACCCTTCTTTAAATAAATTAATAATAAATGTCCTAATCTAATCCAAGTGGGCCTAAATGGTCATATTTTATTCCTAAGTTTGTTTTTGGTCGAATTACACTTGTCCAATAGAATTAGGACATGTGTTAGGGTAATATTAATATCATATTTACCCTTAGTTACCTTATTTACTATTAACCGTGGTAAAAAAAGTAAAAAGTTACTATTTACCAAAAAATTATTTTCATCTCATTGAACCACATTTTAGTCCTTGATATTAACCGTGTCTCTCGGATTTTCGAAATTCCATTCACAGAAGCGGTAAAATTAAGTTTTATGCAAAATTCAGTTTTTAACCTACCACTTAGTAGTTTCACTATTCATCAAAATTGATGTTTTTTCAGAATAATGCCAAAATTTCATCCCAAGCTATATTTCATATTCCGAATTCAAAAATGAAGTCTATTTTACCAAATTCATAACATAAGAGTTGCATTAATTAATTTTATAATTAAATCCCGCTGATAAAACAAATAGCGTGTTTTTAAGAAACAATATCTATCAAAAGATTGACACTTGTTTATGTCTAGTTTAAATGTGAAATTACATCCAATGACCAACATTGTATTAAATTGTAAAAATATATTCTAAATATACTTTAAAACCACTCAAATTAATGATTTATCACTATTAATTATTTCGATTAAAAAAAGTTGTTTTTAATTATAATTTAGTAATTTTCACTATTCATCAGAATATGAAAGTTATCCGAAAAGTACCAAAATTTCACCTTAGGATAAATTCGATACTCCGAATCCAAAAATAATGTTCATTTTGAAAAATAAGATTTACTGGATTTCAAAAAGTGCTTATTACTATTCATAACGGCTAGTTTTAATAATATTTTTATAGCATATCGTTGTTTAGTGAAACTCGGTATTGCGTACAACACACGCTATCGAGGAAGGTCGCGATTGCGTGTAATGCAAGGCAAGTCAAGGATGTGTGTTGTGCAAGCTCCTTTTGGTGTAGCGTACAACACAAGACATTAATAAAATTAAAAAGAATATTTTTTTATAAAATCTTGGGCTGTTACATTCTACCCCCCTTAAAATGAATTTTGCCCTCGAAATTCATCGGGGTTATAAATGGTTTACTATTTGAAAGATTCTTTAATAGAAACCCACATCGTAAAAGGGAATACCAAAACTTGGCTTTAAAAACTAATGTATGAAATGTAACGATTACCCAAATAAACTAATCACTGGGTTTCCACATAGGTGAAAATATGGATATGGAAGAGAAATCTAACCATCATGTTCTGATGGAGAGTGGTAGAGAACATGGCTATGGAAAAGCCAGTAATCACAAATCCATAAATTTGTGACGATCTAAGGTACCATCTGATTCATCAGGTATAAGATCACTAGGACAACATTTTTGGTTTTCAAGATCATTTCCCTAAAGTTGAAAATTTGAATCAGAATAAATACTTACTTTATTTTGATACAATATCACTGTTGTTCGTGCCCTGAACAATTTCCACTTCATCTCTTAAATAAATGAAGTTGAATTTGTTATTCGTGAAGTGTTAGCAGATCATGTGATAGAATGACGGGTCATTCCATCTGTCTCAAACAAAAGGTAAGCAAAAGTTATTAAATATACATAAGTCATTCTATAGTGAGATTAATCATATATAGTTCCTAAAATGGACTTATACTTCATATATCATACTGCTTAATATAATAAAACTAGTTTCTACTAAACAGGGACTTCCTGTAGGTCAGTGGTAGGCGATAAAGGCCAGTCGCACTTCGGTTGTGGGTTCGATTCCTACAGCCTTGTCCGAAGCGATGGGATGTCGCCCGTCCTGCAGGTTGTCCCTTTTTCTAAAACTACTTTACTATAACATCCCATCAATAATATCAAAAATCTTCTCTCCTTAAACAATACTAACTTATGTCCAATATAATCCAGTCTAATCTTTAGGCTTATACATAATACTACAGTCCACTCTCATAATATAGTGACAATGATCACCAGAGATTTAATACTGTCGTTGATCCCCACATATCATAAGATATGTCTTGTTGGTCACATTCCAAACATTCAAAGTCCTTAATCATGTATTCTCTTCAATACCTTAGTGAAAACATGAGTGCAGTTAAAAGTTAATACTTTCCATATACCAAAATCCTCAAAATTCTATATACTCAAACCATGATATCACTTAGTCCTTATATCAATCATGAGCTCATGAATACTATCAAACATTTAATTTTCTCCTTATCCCTTCATTATGCGCATATCATCTACATTCCAAAAATATCTGAATAACCTTTCATGGATACTGGTAACATTAATCATATACTTTCAAAACACAAGGAAAGACAACAGTGTAACAATCCATAGATGTCTCTTTATTCCAAAATTACACATGATAAACATGTAATCATGCCACTACATTCTCAAACCATTGACCGAGCTTCAAAAATTCTTTCATCTCACATATCATTTGTAGTCTCTTCATCATCATCCACATAAATACTACCCATATGACCATACTGATTCTCTTCATGAGTCTTTCCCTTAGGTAATTTTTTTGTATAATGCCCATACATTCCACATTTAAAACACTTAACCATTTTTGATGTCGTAGCAATACCATTATCCTCATACATGGTGTTAACCGACCCTTTTCCTTTGCACTTACTTGCTTTGTGTCCTTCTTTTCCACACCCAAAGAATCTTCCAGTTCCCTTGAAACATTCTCCTTGATGCCTCTTCCCACATGATTTACATAGGGGAAATTGAACTTTCTTTCCTCTATGATCATCATGGAACTCAATCTTTCTCTTATTAGTCGAGTCAGGAAACTTACCAAATTTTACTTTATTGATCATGTTGTGAGATTGCTGATTCGGCATAATAATGATGTTTGGACATCCAAATCCCATTTCATTTGGTTGCTCATGAAGAATATCATTCCATTGTCCACCATATCCTCTATTATTGTGAATCATCTTGTTTCCAGCCATTTTCTAAAACCCAAACAGAATAGTGTTAGATGCAAAAATCGTAATAAAGGGGTAGTAACTTAAATACCTATCATCTTTGGTTTAATCTAATATCGTTACCATAGTTCTAGAACTATATCCTATACGTATACTTATCCATAGGGGCATCCCTAGACATACCTTAGAAATATCTCTAGGGATCTTACTAACGTTTTCACGTCCTAGTTTCCAAAGGTTGACTAAACCTTTCATCTGATACCAACTGTAGAGACCTGAAGCTTATCGTACATGGACATTACATTACTTTTGCGGAATACTTAGTACATAACAAAAACAAACACACAAGGATCGTAATAGTTTAGTGTCTTTGGAGACTCGGAACGTAATCTTCTAATCGTGGTGAAAGATCTTCAATATCTCCCATAAAGATCTTCCCTTTTTTTTACCTAAAAACCTTTCTTTATATCCTGGGGAAAAGAAAACATAAAAGGGTGATCTCAAATGCTCAGTAAGGGTAAACAAAAGAAATATCAATCACATCATATACATAATAACATAGCTTTTGGAAATCTTAACCTGCAAAAGAGAGCATAATTTCATAACATGGGATAAATCATAGTAGTGAAAATGAAACCATAACTTAAAACATTACTCATTGTGGCATACACACATAATCATAGAGAATCATTTCTTGTTAGTCAAGACTCATTTCCAAGACTATCTTAGTGGACAAAGTCCCTTTCTGAATCGAGTAATCCTCGTTTCAGTCCTGTTTCACTGAACCGATATAACCTACCATTCCATCCATGTCTATCTCATGAGATATGAAATCTTTACCCAATGCATTGGAGGGAGATATAGGTCCCACCCATCTTATAATGAATCCTTTCTTATGTGTGCCACATAATCATAAATCATACTTCATCGCATAACCCATGTAATAAAAATGGGATTCTTAAACAACATGACATCATAAAGCAATTCATATAAGATAAAGGAATTCATAAAAATATTTCCATCACAACATAATCAAACCAATGTAATAATAGGGATAAAAACAGAACCCTTTTATTATCTTAGATGGAAAATAATTTTGATAAAATACTTGAACTCCATTCTTGAGGAAAATATCCTTGCTTCTTCAAAAACATTTTTCCTTTCATAACATGTCATAAAACATTAAAATAAAATAAGTTGATTAAAAATAAACTTGAAAACTTGTAAAGGAAGTTTCTTGGAAATAATGTTTTAAAAATCCCTACAGACCGTATTAGTTAAATAAAAACATTCTTCGTACTTTTGTCGGAAAAGTCAAAAAGTACATCGTACGAAAAAAATGACAAAAGATTCCTTTCATATTCTTTACTAAAAACTCACCGAAGGGTAAAATTGGATTTAAACTATTGTAAGTGGATGGAAACAATATTTCATATTGATGAAACATGGATGTGGATGATAAAATACACCCTAGTAAATACTTACGAATAAACAATCTCGGATAAAAATGAGATTGTGATATTTCCCTTACCTTAGGTCCGATTTGCTTTGTTCGTGTCCGAAGCTCCTGTATAATGGTTTAAATAATCTTATTGACTTATTAAAGAATCATATTCATTGTTATGATATCATATATGGTTCACTTATGACATTATATTACCCGTTCTTTTGTAAATTCCATGTTAAAGAAGCGTTTTGGGTAAAATCGTTTCATTTATCGTAGGTGTTTTGACTTGTTGTTCTTGACATCATTATTACTTATATCATGATTTACTTACTTCCAGAATATAAAATATGATTTATATATCATATATATTCAGTATATATATATATAATAGGTAGATAAATAAAATGAAAAACATCGTTCATGGAGACGGTAGTCCGTACGTACGCATGAACGCTGTTTTCCTTTCCTTACTGTCTTGAAATGGAAGTAAGTAGATGAAATACATATGTATATATATACATAAATCCAGTAGCTTTATAATGTCATATATTTCATTATTATTTCTTATATATACATTATAATCATTCTTAAATGGTTAACATGGATAATGAATCTCATCGCGTCGTGGAGACGGTATTCCGTACGTACGCACGAGCGATGATATCATTTCTATAAATATTGAATTGAATTTGAGTGGATTATACAATATATCAGAATCAATATGATGTTGTAATAACTATGTATAGTTATTCTTTACACCATTATACCCATCCATGTAAGGTGGTGGTGGAAAATAGATTACACCACGGCGTGGAGACGGTATTCCGTACGTACGCACGCGCGGTGATTTCTTTATCCGTAGGATGGATATATGGTGAAATAGGGTTTTTTAATACTTATAATAACATATCAGTATATGAGTGATACTGATGTTATTACTTCATAATGAAACAACCTAAGAAGAAGAAGTGGAAGAAGAAATAAAGATGAAAGAATTGGTAACGGTAATTACCTCTTCTTTGAAGTGCCTCTTTGAGACCTCCTCTTAGGGCACTAAAATTGGTCTTTGAGGAAGACCAGAACCTCTAGAATGTTGGTAGGGAATTGGAGAGGAGAACTTGGCAGGGGTTGGCCGAGCATGAGTGCTCAAATTGGTGTGAGGAGGAGGGGGAGGAGGTGTCCTTTTATAGGGGAGGAGAGGGGCACCTTAGGAATATCTCAAAATATTATTTTATATTAAAGTCAAAATCGGTTTATAATGGTTCCAAAGGGTCTTATTTCGAAGCTAAAGTGGGGATGGGTCGAAATACTATCAACCAATAGGATTTAGAAAAGTTTAGGGTATTATTTTAACCTTATCAATTAGATTTAACTCTAAGTTAAATAATTTAACTTTTACCGTGTCTTTTTGTTTTCTTTCACTATATGGTTAATAAAATTACTATAACATGCCAAACGAACCCCAAATTGTATATTATTAATACATATATCCTTATTTAAGTCATTTGGCCGAACCTTAGATTTTTAGGAATAAAATAACAATTAATAATATAATATTTTATTTAAAAACTATTTTGTGTCAATTTTGACACTATTTGATATATGATTTTTGTGAAAGTCATAACAGAATTATATGTTCGAACCAAGTTGATTAAATCAACACTAATATATCATAGTAACCTAGAAAATTAGTGGAATTCATAAAAAGTCTTAAATTACATTTATTGTGGTATTTATATTATCAATTATGTCAATATTTCATTAATAAGATAATTACTGCATCATTTTTGTGTCATAAATAAATTATATTATTTGATGTCTAAAAATTACAAATAAAATACCATCATGTAGGAAATATTTTTAGATTTCTAATGAATATTTATAGTCGAATTTATCTTATGTATAACCCCATATTAAAAATGATTTACTTATTAAACTTTGATTTTAACTATTTTAACCCTTATTTAAATAAATTAATAATAAATGTCCTAATCTAATCCAAGTGGGCCTAAATGGTCATATTTTATTCCTAAGTTTGTTTTTGGTCGAATTACACTTGTCCAATAGAATTAGGATATGTGTTAGGGTAATATTAATATCATATTTACCCTTAGTTACCTTATTTACTATTAACCGTGGTAAAAAAAGTAAAAAGTTACTATTCACCAAAAAATTATTTTCATCTCATTGAAGCACATTTTAGTCCTTGATATTAACCGTGTATCTCGGATTTTCGAAATTCCATTCACAGAAGCGGTAAAATTAATTTTTATGCAAAATTCAGTTTTTAACCTACCACTTAGTAGTTTCACTATTCATCAAAAATTGATGTTTTTTCAGAATAATGCCAAAATTTCATCCCAAGCTATATTTCATATTCCGAATTCAAAAATGAAGTCTATTTTACCAAATTCATAACATAAGAGTTGCATTAATTAATTTTATAATTAAATCCCGCTGTTAAAACAAATAGCGTGTTTTTAAGAAACAATATCTATCAAAAGATTGACACTTGTTTATGTCTAGTTTAAATGTGAAATTACATCCAATGACCAACATTGTATTAAATTGTAAAAATATATTCTAAATATACTTTAAAACCACTCAAATTAATGATTTATCACTATTAATTATTTCGATTAAAAAAAGTTGTTTTTAATTATAATTTAGTAATTTTCACTATTCATCAGAATATGAAAGTTATCCGAAAAGTACCAAAATTTCACCTTAGGATAAATTCGATACTCCGAATCCAAAAATAAAGTTCATTTTGAAAAATAAGATTTACTGTATTTCAAAAAGTGGTTATTACTATTCATAACGGCTAGTTTTAATAATATTTTTATAGCATATCGTTGTTTAGTGAAACTCGGTATTGCGTACAACACACGCTATCGAGGAAGGTCGCGATTGCGTGTAATGCAAGGCAAGTCAAGGATGTGTGTTGTGCAAGCTCCTTTTGTTGTAGCGTACAACACAAGACATTAATAAAATTAAAAAGAATATTTTTTTATAAAATCTTGGGCTGTTACATTCTACCCCCCTTAAAATGAATTTCGCCCTCGAAATTCATCGGGGTTATAAATGGTTTACTATTTGAAAGTTTCTTTAATAGAAACCCACATCGTAAAAGGGAATACCAAAACTTGGCTTTAAAAACTAATGTATGAAATGTAACGATTACCCAAATAAACTAATCACTGGGTTTCCACATAGGTGAAAATATGGATATGGAAGAGAAATCTAACCATCATGTTCTGATGGAGAGTGGTAGAGAACATGGCTATGGAAAAGCCAGTAATCACAAATCCATAAATTTGTGACGATCTAAGGTACCATCTGATTCATCAGGTATAAGATCACTAGGACAACATTTTTGGTTTTCAAGATCATTTCCCTAAAGTTGAAAATTTGAATTAGAAAAAATACTTACTTTATTTTGATACAATATCACTGTTGTTCGTGCCTTGAACAATTTCCACTTCATCTCTTAAATAAATGAAGTTGAATTTGTTATTCGTGAAGTGTTAGAAGATCATGTGATAGAATGACGGGTCATTCCATCTGTCTCAAACAAAAGGTAAGAAAAAGTTATTAAATATACATAAGTCATTCTATAGTGAGATTAATCATATATAGTTCCTAAAATGGACTTATACTTCATATATCATACTGCTTAATATAATAAAACTAGTTTCTACTAAACAGGGACTTCCTGTAGGTCAGTGGTAGGCGATAAAGGCCAGTCGCACTTCGGTTGTGGGTTCGATTCCTACAGCCTTGTCCGAAGCGATGGGATGTCGCCCGTCCTGCAGGTTGTCCCTTTTTCTAATACTACTTTACTATAACATCCCATCAATAATATCTAAAATCTTCTATCCTTAAACAATACTAACTTATGTCCAATATAATCCAGTCTAATCTTTAGGCTTATACATAATACTGCAGTCCACTCTCATAATATAGTGACAACGATCACCAGAGATTTAATACTGTCGTTGATCCCCACATATCATAAGATATGTCTTGTTGGTCACATTCCAAACATTCAAAGTCCTTAATCGTGTATTCTCTTGAATACCTTAGTGAAATCATGAGTGCAGTTAAAAGTTAATACTTTCCATATACCAAAATCCTCAAAATTCTATATACTCAAACCATGATATCACTTAGTCCTTATATCAATCATGAGCTCATGAATACTATCAAACATTTAATTTTCTCCTTATCCCTTCATTATGCGCATATCATCTACATTCCAAAAATATCTGAATAACTTTTCATGGATACTGGTAACATTAATCATATACTTTCAAAACACAAGGAAAGACAACAGTGTAACAATCCATAGATGTCTCTTTATTCCAAAATTACAAATGATAAACATGTAATCATGCCACTACATTCTCAAACCATTGACCGAGCGTCAAAAATTCTTTCATCTCACATATCATTTGTAGTCTTATCATCATCATCCACATAAATACTACCCATATGACCATACTGATTCTCTTCATGAGTCTTTCCCTTAGGGCATTTTTTTGCATAATGCCCATACATTCCACATTTAAAACACTTAACCATTTTTGATGTCGTAGCAATACCATTATCCTCATCCATGGTGTTAACCGACCCTTTTCCTTTGCACTTACTTGCTTTGTGTCCTTCTTTTCCACACCCAAAGCATCTTCCAGTTCCCTTGAAACATTCTCCTTGATGCCTCTTCCCACATGATTTACATAGGGGAAATTGAACTTTCTTTCCTCTATGATCATCATGGAACTCCATCTTTCTCTTATTAGTCGAGTCAGGAAACTTACCAAATTTTACTTTATTGATCATGTTGTGAGATTGCTGATTCGGCATAATAATGATGTTTGGACATCCAAATCCCATTTCATTTGGTTGCTCATGAAGAATATCATTCCATTGTCCATCATATCCTCCATTATTGTGAATCATCTTGTTTCCAGCCATTTTCTAAAACCCAAACAGAATAGTGTTAGATGCAAAAATCGTAATAAAGGGGGAGTAACTTAAATATCTATCATCTTTGGTTTAATCTAATATCGTTACCATAGTTCTAGAACTATATCCTATACGTATACTTATCCATAGGGGCATCCCAAGACATACCTTAGAAATATCTCTAGGGATCTTACTAACGTTTTCGCGTCCTAGTTTCCAAAGGTTGACTAATCCTTTCCTCTGATACCAACTGTAGAGACCTGAAGCTTATCGTACATGGACATTACATTACTTTTGCGGAATACTTAGTACATAACAAAAACACACACACAAGGATCGTAATAGTTTAGTGTCTTTGGAGACTCGGAACGTAATCTTCTAATCGTGGTGAAAGATCTTCAATATCTCCCATAATGATCTTCCCTTTTTTTACCTAAAAACCTTTCTTTATATCCTGGGGAAAAGAAAACATAAAAGGGTGAGCTCAAATGCTCAGTAAGGGTAAATAAAAGAAATATCAATCACATCATATACATAAGAACATAGCTTTTGGAAATCTTAACCTGCAAAAGAGAGCATAATTTCATAACATGGGATAAATCATAGTAGTGAAAATGAAACCATAACTTAAAACATTACTCATTGTGGCATACACACATAATCATAGAGAATCATTTCTTGTTAGTCAAGACTCATTGCCAAGACTATCTTAGTGGACAAAGTCCCTTTCTGAATCGAGTAATCCTCGTTTCAGTCCTGTTTCACTGAACCGGTATAACCTACCATTCCAGCCATGTCTATCTCATGAGATATGAAATCTTTACCCAATGCATTGGAGGGATATATAGGTCCCACCCATCTTATAATGAATCCTTTCTTATGTGTGCCACATAATCATAAATCATACTTCATCGCATAACCCATGTAATAAAAATGGGATTCTCAAACAACATGACATCATAAAGCAATTCATATAAGATAAAGGAATTCATAAAAATATTTCCATCACAACATAATCAAACCAATGTAATAATAGGGATAAAAACAGAACCCTTTTATTATCTTAGATGGAAAATAATTTTGATAAAATACTTGAACTCCATTCTTGAGGAAAATATCCTTTCTTCTTCAAAAACATTTTTCCTTTCATAACATGTCATAAAACATTAAAATAAAAGCAGTTGATTAAAAATAAACTTGAAAACTTGTAAAGGAAGTTTCTTGGAAATAATGTTTTAAAAATCCCTTCAGGCCGTATAAGTTAAAAAAAACATTCTTCGTACTTTTCTCGGAAAAGTCAAAAAGTACCTCGTACGAAAAAAACGACAAAAGATTCCATTCATATTCTTTACTAAAAACTCACCGAAGGGTAAAATTGGATTTAAACTATTGTAAGTGGATGGAAACAATATTTCATATTGATGAAACATGGATGTGGATGATAAAATACACCCCAGTAAATACTTACGAATAAACAATCTCGGATAAAAATGAGATTGTGATATTTCCCTTACCTTAGGTCCGATTTGCTTTGTTCGTGTCCGAAGCTCCTGTATAATGGTTTAAATAATGTTATTGACTTATTACAGAATCATATTCATTGTCATGATATCATATATGGTTCACTTATGACATTATATTACCCGTTCTTTTGTAAATTCCATGTTAAAGAAGCGTTTTGGGTAAAATCGTTTCATTTATCGTAGGTGTTTTGACTTGTTGTTCTTGACATCATTATTACTTATATCATGATTTACTTACTTCCAGAATATAAAATATGATTTATATATCATATATATTCAGTATATATATATATATAATAGGTAGATAAATAAAATGAAAAACACCGTTCATGGAGACGGTAGTCCGTACGTACGCATGAACGCTGTTTTCCTTTCCTTATTGTCTTGAAATGGAAGTAAGTAGATGAAATACATATGTATATATATACATAAATCCAGTAGCTTTATAATGTCATATATTTCATTATTATTTCTTATATATACATTATAATCATTCTTAAATGGTTAACATGGAGAATGAATCTCATCGCGTCGTGGAGACGGTATTCCGTACGTACGCACGAGCGATGATATCATTTCTATAAATATTGAATTGAATTGGAGTGGATTATACAATATATCAGAATCAATATGATGTTGTAATAACTATGTATAGTTATTCTTTACACCATTATACCCATCCATGTAAGGTGGTGGTGGAAAATAGATTACACCACGACGTGGAGACGGTATTCCGTACGTACGCACGCGCGGTGATTTCTTTTTCCGTAGGATGGATAGATGGTGAAATAGGGTTGTTTAATACTTATAATAACATATCAGTATATGAGTGATACTGATGTTATTACTTCATAATGAAACAACCTAAGAAGAAGAAGTGGAAGAAGAAATAAAGATGAAAGAATTGGTAACGGTAATTACCTCTTCTTTGAAGTGCCTCTTTGAGACCTCCTCTTAGGGCACTAAAATTGGTCTTTGAGGAAGACCAGAACCTCTAGGATGTTGCTAGGGAAGTGGAGAGGAGATCTTGGCAGGGGTTGGCCGAGCTTGAGTGCTCAAATTGGTGTGAGGAGGAGGGGGAGGAGGTGTCCTTTTATAGGGGAGGAGAGGGGCACCTTAGGAATATCTCAAAATATTATTTTATATTAAAGTCAAAATCGGTTTATAATGGTTCCAAAGGGTCTTATTTCGAAGCTAAAGTGGGGATGGGTCGAAATCCTATCAACCAATAGGATTTAGACAAGTTTAGGGTATTATTTTAACCTTATCAATTAGATTTAACTCTAAGTTAAATAATTTAACTTTTACCGTGTCTTTTTGTTTTCTTTCACTATATGGTTAATAAACTTACTATAACATGCCAAACGAACCCCAAATTTTATATTATTAATACATATATCCTTATGTAAGTCATTTGGCCGAACCTTAGATTTTTAGGAATAAAATAACAATTAATAATATAATATTTGATTTAAAAACTATTTTGTGTCAATTTTGACACTATTTGATATATGATTTTTGTGAAAGTCATAACAGAATTATATGTTCGAACCAAGTTGATTAAATCAACACTAATATATCATAGTAACCTAGAAAATTAGTGGAATTCATAAAAAGTCTTAAATTACATTTATTGTGGTATTTATATTATCAATTATGTCAATATTTCATTAATAAGATAATTACTGCATCATTTTTGTGTCATAAATAAATTATATTATTTGATGTCTAAAAATTACAAATAAAATACCATCATGTAGGAAATCGTTTTAGATTTCTAATGAATATTTATAGTCGAATTTAAATTATGTATAACCCCATATTAAAAATGATTTACTTATTAAACTTTGATTTTAACTATTTTAACCCTTCTTTAAATAAATTAATAATAAATGTCCTAATCTAATCCAAGTGGGCCTAAATGGTCATATTTTATTCCTAAGTTTGTTTTTGGTCGAATTACACTTGTCCAATAGAATTAGGACATGTGTTAGGGTAATATTAATATCATATTTACCCTTAGTTACCTTATTTACTATTAACCGTGGTAAAAAAAGTAAAAAGTTACTATTCACCAAAAAATTATTTTCATCTCATTGAACCACATTTTAGTCATTGATATTAACCGTGTCTCTCGGATTTTCGAAATTCCATTCACAGAAGCGGTAAAATTAAGTTTTATGCAAAATTCAGTTTTTAACCTACCACTTAGTAGTTTCACTATTCATCAAAAATTGATGTTTTTTCAGAATAATTCCAAAATTTCATCCCAAGCTATATTTCATATTCCGAATTCAAAAATAAAGTCTATTTTACCAAATTCATAACATAAGAGTTTCATTAATTAATTTTATAATTAAATCCCGCTGTTAAAACAAATAGCGTGTTTTTAAGAAACAATATCTATCAAAAGATTGACACTTGTTTATGTCTAGTTTAAATGTGAAATTACATCCAATGACCAACATTGTATTAAATTGTAAAAATATATTCTAAATATACTTTAAAACCACTCAAATTAATGATTTATCACTATTAATTATTTCGATTAAAAAAAGTTGTTTTTAATTATAATTTAGTAATTTTCACTATTCATCAGAATATGAAAGTTATCCGAAAAGTACCAAAATTTCACCTTAGGATAAATTCGATACTCCGAATCCAAAAATAAAGTTCATTTTGAAAAATAAGATTTACTGGATTTCAAAAAGTGGTTATTACTATTCATAACGGCTAGTTTTAATAATATTTTTATAGCATATCGTTGTTTAGTGAAACTCGGTATTGCGTACAACACACGCTATCGAGGAAGGTCGCGATTGCGTGTAATGCAAGGCAAGTCAAGGATGTGTGTTGTGCAAGCTCCTTTTGGTGTAGCGTACAACACAAGACATTAATAAAATTAAAAAGAATATTTTTTTATAAAATCTTGGGCTGTTACATTCACCACACTTGTAACAGACTCCCATTCCCTATAGGCTTGTACCGGGGTGTTTCTTCCAACATTTACTACTGGATGGATATTCAAAATTTCCCTTCTTCCCCTTATTTCCATTTCCAGAGTGTTCATATGATCTCTTCTTCTCTTTCTTTGTTTTAAAGTAATTATACATAGATAATTACTTTTCTATCTTGATTGCACATGAGATAATATTTTTGTACGATGAGAAGGATTGTGAGACTAACACTAGACAGATAAATGGTTTTAACGCATAAAATAAACAATCAATATTACTTCTTGGGTTACATATATAATCTGTAGCATGCCTCACTATCCTTGTAAAGTTAGCTTCATACATTGTGCCATTCTCGTCCTCCTTTTGTCTCAGACTCAGAAATTGCCTTTCCATATCTACTGATGGTCATGAGGGAAGTATGATTCTAATAAAAATTCATTAAACTCCCTCCATTCCATATTTGATACTTCATCATCTTCCTTTGTGTTTTCAATCAATGACCACCATTGATCAGCATATCTAGTGACGCAATAAACTGTCATGACAACTTTTTCCCTTTTGCTACTCCCCAAGGCATAGAATATTTTTTCTATGGAATTTATCTATTGCTCAGCTACTAATGGATTTGTACCCCCATTGAATTTTTTGGTGGTTTCCATAGGAAGCAATAAAACATTGATCCTCTATGATTTGGATCAGGGTGCTCCATATGGGAAATTTTATTATTCATAACCTGAGTGAGTTGTCCCAGTATGGTGATAAACTGATAAGCTCTAGTTGCTTCACTAGCTCCACTATAATTATCTTGAGTAGGAGGGAAATCCATATTTGGAGTGTGTGCATTGATATTGTTTCCATTCCTTCTACTAGGAACCATTTATAAACAATGGCATAAACTAGATGAGTTTTTGAATTGCAATACATAAATTTAAACATGTAAAAAACTTTACATAAATTTAACAGTTTATGGTTATAATCCAAGATAACTAAAACTGTTTTCTTTGTGGAGGTGTATACTCATATACCCTTCTTAATGGTTTGTGAAGAAAATTAGAATTATACTAAGCATATCTCTTAGGAGTGTCGTAACCAAGAGTGCAGGAAGGCCCAATGGTGTGCACCAGTTCCCATTCGAGTCTAGCTCAAAGTGGTGTTTTTGGGTTTTACCCTTAGGTACATTTGTGCCAGAGCCGCCTCTACCTGATCGTATCTAGATAGGGATGTATTTCTTGTAAAACTCACAAAATCTCTACAATATCAAAATTCTATGAAGTTATTCTATATTAATCTTCAATGTTTATCCAAGGGTAATCTGCACTAATCAGAGTTTATCTAAATCCATATTCCAAGGTTTTTACTAAACTTCCTTTGATACCAACTATAAAGCCCCGACCCCAGAAGCCCAGAGTCAGTTCATTATTACATATCATTGGCATGATCACAATAGATCATGTCTCGAAAGACATATTAGATTAGTTTCCGTAGATGTACTAGATATATTCATAAGTTTTACATTACATCATAAAATGGAAAACTAAAATAACATTGTTTCCATATAAATTACTGAGATCCCATAGACTATACATGCAGGTCAGTAATAATATACTTTTTTTCATCCTAGGAAAAATGAAACCTAGAAAGGGGTGAGATCAGATTCTCAGTAAGGATAACAATATAGAGGAAACTTTCATAAATAAGTATAAACATTTAAGGCTATGTATAAAACTAAAACAAAAGCCTTTATAACAAAAAATCCATCACAATATGGAAAATATAAATCAAAATAATTCCATTTACTTACTACATGTATATTATACTAGTCAAATAATCAAATGTAATATCAATAGCCACTTTCATAATGATGGAATGCTTACTATCAGACATTCGTAGCCACATATTCAAGGCCTTGTGCCATGACTACAAATAACATTCTGTCAAGGCCCTGTTTCAAGACACTAGTTTGTCTCATTAAACATACTGATGCATCAAGGAGCTATAGTGCTCTCCACCCGTCACTTACTAAGTCCAATGCATTCATCATATGAATAGTTTTAAACATAACATAAACATTTGTATTAAAACTAACATACAAAATGTCAATACTTTATCCATAAACCATGAATGGTGTAAAAATAACACATCCACAGTCAATAATATCACAAAACCATCAATACAATATGGATGTTTTGTATCATAATAAATCAACTTCAAATAAGATTAAAATCCATAGAATGATATTGATATAGATGAAATAAAAACCATTTTTAGAGAAATATCTCATTCTATTTTGAAATAATTTAAGAAAACATTTATTTTGGAAAATTATTATAAGCTTGTAAGGGAAGATTCAATGATGTTATAACAGTGAAAAATAGCTGCACCCACCTTATAAGTTAAAAAAAAGACATTCTTAGCTTAATTTTGTCGAAAATGTTATAAAGGACCTTGTTTTGAAAACGATGGAAAGATTACTTTACAATCATCTTATAAAATTCAAACAATGGTATAAATGACTTTAACCCATAATCTATAAAATATTAATAATGATTTGAAATACATTTTTAAGAAACAGGGATGTGGATGATAAAGAAGTCCTAGTAGGATAATGAAGAAATTGTATAATTAACCCTTACCGTGTACTTTTCCTTGGTAGAGGGTAGGTTAACCTATTATATAATGGTGAAATA
Organism: Viscum album; assembly: GCA_963277665.1. Lineage (NCBI taxonomy): Eukaryota > Viridiplantae > Streptophyta > Magnoliopsida > Santalales > Viscaceae > Viscum > Viscum album. The sequence goes on from OY728160.1 coordinate 126,424,336, forward strand.
ATTGTTTTTAAATTATAAAATAATCATATACAATACTATGATATCTTATATGATTTTTAACATTGCTTTGTAAATAATACCTTAGTATTATCATCGTTTTGGGTGTTAACTGATTCCATTTCCTTTGTATGCTTTGTTACGTAAGTAATGTTTTTTATGGATAGGAAGTATCTTATTCATATTCATAATTATATTAAGTCTTTAAATATTATTTTTAATCATATAATGAAAATTATTTTGGAATGGATACTATGTGGAATGAATTTCATCGTGTTCGTGGAGAAGGTAATCTGTACGTATGGACGAGCGACAATATCATAATTTTGATAATAAAATAATATATAATTTTTTGTTATATCACATATATATAATCATTGTTATTTTATATTTATTATTTCCATAAATTACACATCATTATTATACCCAACCAAATAATAATGTATTGAATAACAATTACACCACGACGTGGAGACGGTAAACCGTACACACGCACGTATGTTGACATGTCATTCAAAGAATGGATAGAATAATTAATATGGTTGTAAAAAATATATAATAACATCAAAGTATATAGAAGAAACTAGATTTATTATTTTATAATGGAAATAACAAATAATGCTTAAGTGGAAGAAGAAAAGAACTTGAAAGAGGTGATGAAATATTTACCTCTTCTTCAGTTTCTTTCTTTTTATTTGACCAAAATGGCTCTTTAGGATGGATTACTAACTAATGGAAGGACTCTAGGATGAAGGGAGGAGAGATTAGAGGGTATTTTTGTAGGGTTTGGCTGAGCCAAATGGATCTGAAAGTGTGAATTATAGAGAAGGCGGAGTGCCCTTTTATAAGAGGGCTGAGAGGCACCTTAGGAAAAGCAAGATATAATATTATATAAAAAAATATTTTTTTGGTTTTTGATGGAACCAATGTGGATTATGTAAATTATAAGGTGTGTATGGGTCTCAAGACATTCAACCAATAGGTTTTAGACATGTTTGGGTAACTATATTAACGTTATCTTTTAGATTTAACTCTTAGTTAAATAGTTTGACATTTACCATGTCTCTTTTTTATTTTTTTATTATATGGTTAATAAACATACTATAAACATTTAGAAGAACCCCAAGTGGTTCATTAATGTTAAAAATACCATTATATAAGTATTTTTATCAAACATTATATTTTTAGGAATATAATATCAATTAATAATATAATATTTCTCTTAAAAACTCTTTTATGTCAATTTTGACACTTTTTGGTATATTGGTTTTTCTAAATTAATTACAGCATTATTACTTCTAAAAAAATCAACCTAACCAACTCTAAAATTTTATATTAACCTATAAAATTAGTATAATTCATAAAAAGTCTCAAATTACATTTATTTAAATATTTATAATATCAATTATTTTAATATTTCATTAATTAGGTAATTACTGCATCATCACTGTATCATAAATAATTTAAATTTTTCAAATTTTAAAAAATATAAATAATATACCATTATTTAGTAAATCTTATTATATTTCTAATAAATATTCATAGTCGAATTTATCTTATTTTTAACCCTATATGAAAAATGTTTTAGTTATTAGACTTTGATTTTAACTCTTTTAACTCTTCTTTGAATTAAATAATAATAAATGTCCAAATCTAACCCAAGTGGACTAAAGAGGTTCATATTTTATTCCTAAGGTTGTTTTCGGTGGAATTATACTTATCCAATAGAATTAGGACATGTGTTAGGGTAATAATAATATAATTTTTACTCTTAATTACCATATTTACTTCTAACCGTGATAAATAAATGAAACAAAATTACTATTCACCAAAAATTATTTTCATCTTATTGAACCACATTTTACTTACTAATATCAACTGTGTATCTCGGATTTTTTAAATTCAACTCAATGAAGTGGTAAAATTATGTTTTATGTAAATTTGTAAATGCTCTTTGGAGGTGGGTAAAAGATGGAAAAAATTTCAATAAAATTTCAATATATCTAAAATTATTATAAACCGACTCCAATGAATTACATAGAACTTATATAGGTTTTATGTATTTATTTTGACATAAAATAAATTTAAATAAGATAAAATATTATTTAAATAAAAATTTGGTTTTAAACAATAACTCAGTGTATTTCACTATTCATTAAAAATTGAATGTTTTCAAAAAAATACAAAAAATTCACCCTGAGATAATTTCTATATTATGAATCTAAAAATGAAGTCAATTTTGAAAGATAAAATTGATAAAATTTCAAAAATTTGGTGTTACTATTCATAGTAGCTAGTTTGATTTGTTGTGGTGTGTTAGAACTCGAAGTGGCGTAAAACACAAGCTATTGTTTTATTCAATGAGAAACATATCAGGGAATCTTGGGGTGTTACACACATGATCTTAATGAACTGAATAATCAAATTTAGGTTCATAAATTAATTATTAAAGAAACACTTATACAGATAATTTTTTTATAACCTTGTTTGGTCCATTCAAGGACTTTTGATTGGTTAAGAGATTCAATTTCACTGTTGGTTAGTGTTTTCTTCCTTGGTTTTCATGGTCAGTTTACTTATATTCATATCCAAATAAAAATGTAGAATGATAATGGTTTCCCAAAATATAACATGTTTATTATTAGTTAAAAACCATAATATTACATATTCATAAAATTTATCTGGTTATTTTTAGTGAAGATGAATCATTAAATGAAACATTAATGACAATTGTTTTGGTTATTTGGTAATTTTTTACATTAACAACCTCATTATGATCTATTAGTTAACTCCATTTATAATAAAATATTACAAATACTTAAAAAGGATATATTACCTATATAATATTTTGGTTTAACCATAAAATTTTTTCATGACCATCATTGAGGACATTAATATAAATTGGAAACTCATCATCTTTGAAAGTGATAAATTAACACATCTTGGATGGTGTTTTAATTTATTATAGGAAGAAGAAAGGAGATATGATGATGAGTTATTCTATTATAATAAAAAATTACAGTACATTTATTGGACTATAGTTTTTAAAAACATTTGTGAAAGGAGGTGAGTAAAGAAAAAGAAAATAATGGAACATGAAATAAATTAAATTAAAAAAGGATTTTACCTCTTGAAGTAATCATCCTTGAGAGTCTCTTATGGTGGGAGGTTTTGTCCTTTTTATGATACCAAGGGTTATTGGACATTGTGAAGGAGGTTGGGAAGAGATTTTTTCATAATTTAGATAAGGAACAAGGCTTGATATGAGTGAAAAGAATTGGAAGTGGGGAGGGTGTTAGTGGAGAAGAAGAGGGTTTTCCAATTATTTTAATAATTATTTTATTATTTTGAAAAATATAACATATATTTTTGATTCAGGTGATGAATAATTTTAATATGTGATTAGAAGTTCGAACCAAGTTTTCTTACATCAGCCAAGATACTAGGAATATTTAATTTAACTGATAATGAAAATATTCAGAAAATTACCATATTCTTTTATACATAAAAAATTTAAGTATTTAAGAAAAATACTAAACACACTTGAGCCATTTTGTGATGTTTATAATTAATAAATGGATTCAATTTTCTGAAAATAATTTTATATATGTTATTATATAAATTTTTATATAAAATGATAATGTATTTGAAAAATAACATTTATAAAACAATAATTTTTTTGGTATCACATTGAAAAATTAATCAAGATATTATTACCTTATAACCTTGTGAACATAAAATAATATATGATTTAATGTTATTAAGGTTAATATTACAAATCATATTATTATTCATAAGGGTAGGTTATTTTTCACCAAAAGTTGTGTTTTTCTTATTAGAATCTAAATATCTTACTAAATGCAACTATCTATGTCAGTTTTGGGAAATTTAAATCACAAAAGTAGAAGAATTATATTTATTGGATATTTTTTAACAATTTTTTGTTTTGTGGAGACACAGTGTTTAATGCATTTATTTAAAAATCCTTGAGGTGTTACAGATCTGTCCTCTTTTCTAGGGTTTTGCTTCATCTTTTTCGGGGTTTCTTGCAAAAAGCATGTGGGATGGTATCTTTAGAGTTTTTTATTATTAACATGGGTTATATCATGATTTTTTTGTATAAATAATTCCTTTTTAGGGGTTGTTTGTTGTGATTTTGTATATTGGCATGATTTTTCGATGTTTCTCTATAAGAGGTAGGTGGTTCCGTGCTTTGGTATTATTATATATTTTTAATATGCATGCGTGTCTTTATAAATGTGTTCTATGGATTTATATTGAGGATCATAATGTTTTTCGAATGTTTTTAAGCATGCTTAGGTAATGTGAATTGGTTTCATAAAGTAATATGGCCATGTTTTTTGTTTGATTTACTATGGTTATTCTTAATGGTGTTTTATGAATTATTAATAATTCAAAATGTTTTATCAAAGGCTATTGAGGTAGGAGTGTTTCAAAAATGGGATTTTCTAATGAAATTAATTATTTTGTTATGCTATCCGGGTTGTACACATTGAAATATGATTTTTATAATTGACTGAATGATGGTAATCTTGTTGTGAAATGAATTTGTCTTATGAGTGGATTTGGAATGGGATCAACATATGAAAAGTATTTTTTTTTCATTTTGTGTTGTTCTCATGATAATTCTAAAAGGGTTTTTAAAAAATGTACCATTCATGTAAATGTGTGTTTTTGAAATGGTTTTTCTGTGTGAAAAATGGAGGGTTATCTTCTAATGAAAAAATGGTGATTTCCATCTCATAATTTAAGAATGTGGTGATTTGTGTAATCTATGAAATGATATTGAGTATAATAGAATCCAAGGTTTCTAGGTGGCATGACCAGTTCTACTACCCTAGTGATTAATAAGTGGAAATGTCCTGATTTCACTCAGCTATATTGGTTATTACTACACGAACTAACTTATGAGGATGATCAGAGACCACTAGTCCCATGGGATTTCCCTTCCTAGTGGATCATGCTTGAGAATGATATTATTGTGGTTACAATACCACCCTTCAATAAAGTTCAACGTACTAGTGACCCGCTCATGTTATATTAACCGAAGGGATTTACCCATGGTTCTCACTCCTAACAAGAAGACTGTGTAATAAGGTGTTATCCTTCAGCATATGGAAGAACATGTGTGTGTTGTACTTTCAAGTGGGTTTATTTTAAAAAGTTTTATCATTAAAATGCCTTAATTTTCATTACATTTCCATAAATGTTTTCTTATAAATGATCAAAATGTTTTACAGCAAATGAGCATGTTGAATTATATTTAAATGATATGTCATGGAATCTCTTTATTTGGGTGGCATCCAACAGGGATTTGGATCACACCATACATACAACTTTGGCTATATGCAGACCTTATTTATGTTTTCCTAGGAAAAGGAATGATGTTTCATGGAAATTTTAGTGGTTTCGGTTTCTAGTGATCCATGTTTCTATTATTGGTGGTGGAAGCTTAAGGGAGGTGTTTTATATGTTGCATGTAGGTTATTTTGAAATATTTTTGTTCCCAGTTTGTTTGTAATATTTCAGTTTTTTTTTTAAATTTTAATCCTTAAATCTAAATTTTTTTATTCCATGTTTGGCTGTGAACATTCAGTTTCATTATATTTATTTCGATTGATAATTATGATTATAAATTCGGTTAAAATTGTCTCTATTCTTCAATTTTTTTATGCAGTCACTTGTTCTTAGCCTGTAGGGATCAGGAACACCCTTCAGGACATTCCACCGACAAGGTCATGTACCAGTTAGAATGATGACCTGGCTTGGTTCCTGACAAATAATGATAAATAGGAATGATAAGAATAGTGTGATGGTGGTTATATTAAAATTTTAAAAAGATTTTAGTCGATAATTAAATTCATTTTTTAAACATTGTAATGTCATGAAATGAATATGAAATTATTAGTGTATTGTTTATATAATTAGAAATACTTTAAAATGATAATTATATGATCAAATTTGATATTTTGATTGATATGTAGTTCTTATTGGGTTTGATAGTGATATCTTTTTGTAGTAATTATGGTCATTGTGGTGGTTAGTGTGATGTTTTTATACTATTGTGCATTTGAAAGGTCATAGAAATAAATGAGATATCATTTGTGAGTTGACCCATAGGATCGGATTATTTGTGGTTAACATGTATACACATTATATTTTCCCTTGTTTATTCTTATGAACCATAAAAATAATTCAATATACTTAATGACTACTATATAAGGAATTGGGTTTCATGTGTTTTCTCTGATAGAAAGTTAATTGTTATAATATTTGGTTGACTAATCCCTCTCCGCTAATATCTCTCCTGATATAGTGTAGGTTATGATATCCAATGATTATAACTCATGGTCTATGATGGACGACAGTTATATTTCTATTGATATTATTTTGTGATGATGATATGATAGAGATTCTAAAGAATTATGGTATAAGTACATGTTTGCTGAAGGGCATCGGGTTAACTGATTTCTTGTTCAAAATACAATACTATGATGATGATGTGATAGGAGTTTTGGATTCGATGATATGACATTTGGAAGTGTTTGGGGTATAATTTTTCCATGTTTATGTGGTGATGATATTGATGTGTCAAATATGTTATTATGTTATTATGAGGACATATAATGGATGAAATAAGTAAGAAAATTTTGTTGGGTCATGAGAGTGAATAGATAGGCAAATAAGTGGTTTTGGGGATCATTATGATGCCCTATTTTAGTTTGATGATAAAATAATTATTTGAGATATAATGTGACGAATATATGGTGATCATGGAGGGTAATTTACTATAAGTGAATATAATTTGTTTTTGGCTATTTGTACACCAGAAAATTGGTATTCTTCATCAATATCATAATTAGAGGGTTTGCTAATAAAGATATCCTATAATATATCATAATTATCACTAGTGTTGGTGGTGTCATTATAATTGGATTTAAATCATTGTGTTAAATATTTTTAATTATTGGTAATCTATGACATTTAAAAGTGTTAAATATTTGCATATATTTATATTACCTGAATTTAATTTTCATTTTATTTCAATTTCATGGGATTCATATAGCCAATCCTTCTCATATATTTGTTTTCCACCCTCCTTGTCATTTTCCAATGTGTTTTCTAATGGAGTTAATATTGTAGGGTCACTATAATGATCACTCCCAACCAAGTTGGAGTAACCTTGGATTTAGGTTATGAAAAATATATAACATTCTATTCAGAGTTAATTAAATACTTAATTCATGGATATTTGACTCCATTATATCGTTTCAGTTTATTTTGAGGGAGTTTAATTATAAATAACCATACCATTCATACATAGATATTAATTATAAATAGATTAATATTCCTTACATAACACATAGAAAACACACTATAGAATAGTATGGGTTTAGTGTCTTTGGAAACCTAGAGACAAAAACAACTTGGCCATAAAACATCAACATTGTCTCTTTATAACATGAACACTTTTTTATGGGTCATACTTAATACATTCCATTAATATATATGGGACAATAAATATAAGTTAAGGGTTACCATAGATGCTCAGTAATGGAAAAAAGGGAGATATCAATCATAACATAATCATAAGGGAATAAAAACATAAATATAGCATTTTAAATTTATACCCTAGATTGGCTTCCCATGACATACACAAAGTAGATATGAGGAAGGCAATGGCTGCTTCTCCCAGCGCTCGGGCTCTAGGTTCTTTCCCATCCCCAGTCAGGGAGGGTGCTCCTCCATCGGTGGCCTCTGGTCCGGCTTGCGGAGCTGGTCCGGTCAATGCCACACCCTCTAGTGTTGCGGTCAAAGGTAAGGGCTGGTCTTTCAAATACATTCTCTGTGGTCCCTCGGCGGTCACGACTAGCAGTGAGGCATCTCCCTCGGCTTCCTCCTCCAGGCGTATTCCCCCAATCCCGCTGGGTCCTAGGGTTGCTGCAAGAGTGGATGGAGTTCCTTCTGTGGAGTTATCAGCTCAGGAACTCCAAGAGGCCTCCGCCTTCCACGACATCACCCTGGTGGCGCGGTTTGGGATCAACAAACCTCCCCTCAGTATCTTTAGGGTCTTCGTCGATTCCCGGGGACTGTGCCAACCGATGGCTATTTCAGAGCTTTCCAGAGTTGCTTTTTTGCATCCATCTATTCTCCAGGGAGGACCTTGTGAAGTCTTGGGCACGAGAAGGTCGATGGTGTGGTTTGTGGTGGTTCTCCCTATCCCGGTGGTCATGGGACTACCACTTCGGTAAGGAGTTGCTGTCGGCAGCCGTGTGGGTCTCCTTGCCTGGACTTTCGCTGCCTTTCTAGAACTCAGCACTTTTGAAGTCGATTGGTGACTCCTTGTGGGCCTTCCTCTGCTCTGATGATCCCACGACGTGTCTCTTAGCTGCTGTGAATCCGCGTATCTGTGTAGAGCATGATCCTTCGAAGCGTTTGTCTCCCGGTGTATTGCTATGCTCCGAGGATGGTATTTCGTGGTGGCAGAGGCTCCTCTTAAAAGGCTCCCCTAGGTTTTGTGTGGCATGCAGTATCCACGAACATTCGGATATGGTTTGCTGTAAGGGGAAGACAGGGATCCCGGCCTCCGGCTCTGGTCGTCGGGGTCCTCCGATGGGAGGATCATCTAGCTCGGCCCCCGGGACGGGCGAGGTAGCCATTGGGGGCTCTCCTTCCAATTCAAATTCAAACTGCAGGAGGGGTTCTCTCGCGCCACCTGTCATCTCTAACTTTGTTGGCTTGTCCGAGGTGGGGGTCTGTGCCCTTGGGACCGCACTGCCAGACGAGGACCTGATCTCTTTTCCACCTGTCCCCTTTGGGGTTGACATGGGACTGGATTCTGCTACCCCTGCTATGAGGACTTCACCTTAACCCTGGGGGTTTTTCGGGTTCTCATTCATGACTGCACCGGCACCCCGCCCCGGTCTCTTTCTCCTCCTCTGATGCTGCCGATTTCTACCCAGTTTTTCCTGGATTTTATACAACACTCTATGAGTAGCGACCTGGATTCTGTTGGGAAAGACGGGAAAGCGACGAATGCGCAAACAAATGAAAAATAGAACGTGCAGAAGAAATTGAATCTTTCCCCCCAAATAGATGCGGATGCGCAATGACAAAATTAAATGCAGAAAAAATAAAGTTGACACAGGAAATTTTACGTGGAAAACCCGAAAGGGAAAAACCATGGGACCTAGTCCAGAAATAGGGATCCACTAAAATCAAGAAGTACACAGTAGAGACTCTCCAAATTGGAAGGGATCTCAAAAGTAATACTCAAGAATAAAAGTATGGGTCAAAAGGTGGAGAGAAAGAATGATGATCGTTAAAGAAAGGCGATCACCAAATGGGATTTGCCCTTGGTGTTGTTGGTGCCGATGATCTTGAAATGCCTTGCCTCTGCCTCCTTATATAGGAAAAGAATCAGCGTCAAAATATTGTCACTGCATCAAAAGAGTGTCACCGTGTGAATTAATTCACGTGGTCTTGGCCTGCATTAAAACAGATACCTCATGAGCACCAATTGAGGAGTCGTTACCCAGTGCACCAACCAGGAAGGCTCCCAACAATCTCCCCCTCCGACAAAAGTGGGGATCACCGCCAACCCTACAATCTGTCGGCAAGTCTCAAATTTTACTCTTGGTAAACTCTTGGTTAACATGTCTGACCCATTGTCATCAGTGTGGATCTTCTCATGCTCTAACTATCTCGAATCAAGGACGTTGCGAATCCAATGATATCGAACATCGATATGTTTCGACCAGCCATGAATAGTAGATTTCTTTCCCAAAAAACAGCACTCTGACTATCACAAAATAAAACATACCTGTCTTGATTTAAATTGAGCTCTCGAATAAACGTTTTAATCCACAACAATTCTTTGCACGCCTCAGTAGCTGCAATAAACTCTGACTCTCTGGTAGAGAAAGCAACACATCTTTGCAATCTAGACTGCCAAGATACAGCTCCCCCTGCAAAAGTGATCAAATTTCCTGAAGTAGACTTCCTCGAATCGATATCTCCTGCCATATCTGAATTTGTAAAGCCACAAAGCATAGGTTGCCATTTTCCAAAACACAATCTCAGATCAGAAGTACCACGAAGATGACGAAAAATGTACTTCAATGATCTCCAATGATCTCTACCTAGATTTGATAGAAAACGACTAACCACACAAACTGAATGAGCTATATCAGGTCTAGTACATACAATTTCATACATCAAACATCCAACAGCAGATGAATAAGGTATGTGTTGCATCTCCTCTCTCTCTTCATCAGTAGAAGGTGACTGACTGGAGATGAGCTTAAAATGTAATGCACGAGGAGTACTAACCACTTTTGCTCTATCCATAGAAAATCTCTGATGAAACTTCTCAATTTATCTCTCCTGAGATAACCACAACTTCTTGACCTTCCTGTCATGGGAGATTGTCATGCCAAGAATATTTCGTGCTGGCCCCATGTCTTTCATCGCAAAAGAATGACAATGATACCTCTTCAATCTGTCAATTCTAGAAGTATCGTGGCCAACAATGAGAATATCATCAACATAAAGCAACAATATAATAAAATCATCATCAGTAAATCTCTGAACAAAAACAAAATGATCAGAAGATGTCTTCCTCAAACCCTGATGAGAAATGACAGATTCAAGCTTCTTATACCACTGCCTTAGAGCTTTATTCAAAACATACAATCACTTCTTCAACTTGCAGACATGATTTTCTATAACTGTTTCAACAAAACCCTCTGGTTGATCTATATAAATCTCCTCCTCTAAATCTACATGGAGGAAATTTGTCTTCACATCCATCTGCTCAATCTACAGATCTAAACTGGCAGCCAAACCAAGTACAACCCGAATGGAAGACATTTTGAAAACATGTGAGAAAAAATCATCAAAATCAATACCTTTCTTCTGACAGAAGCCTTTGACAACTAACCTTGCCTTGTATCATGGAACAGAACTGGATTCTTCATTCTTAATCTGATAAATCCACCGATTTTGCAAAGCTATCTTCCCTTTCAGTAACTTCACCAGCTCAAAAGTGTGGTTTTCGTGCAGTGATTTAATCTCGTCATCCATTTCTGCAACCCATATGTCCTTATGTTCACTCTCTATTGCCTCATCAAACGATTCTGGTTCTCCACCTTCAGCGAGGATCACATACTCATCAGGTGAATATCGAGTAGAAACATTGTGATGTCGAGATGACCTCCGGAGTGGAACTGTAGGTTTATTAATAACCCCTAGAACCGGATCATCAGAAACAAAGGGTGCATCAGAAACATCAACTCCAACCTGTTCACCTTGAGCATCATTATGTACATCAACATGATCATCAGAATCAACAACATGAGGTAAATGTGAATTAGAACTTGGCTCAAGACTGAAAAAACCATCATAAGTTGTAGAAGCATCTTTTTCTCCATTATCAATGTTTGAAATAGTCTGATCCTCCTTAAACACTGCATCGCAGCTTCTGACATGTTTCCTCAAAACAGGATCATAGAACCTGTACCCAAACTCATCATGTCCAAATCCAATAAAAATACACTAGCGTGTCTTACCATCCGGCTTGGATCTCTCATCTATAGGAACATGAACAAAAGCCTTGCAACCAAAGATGTGAAAGTGATCGTACCTAATTTCTATGCCATACCAAAATTTATCGGGAGTGTCTGTCTGCAAAGCAACCGCAGGTGAAAAATTGATAATATAAGAAGTAGTAAGTAAAGCCTCACCCCAAAAATGTCCAGGCACTTTGGTTCTGAAAGAAAACGACAAACTCTTTCCAGCAAAGTTATGTTCATCCGCTCAGCTACACCATTCAGCTGAGGTGTCTTGGGCAGCATCTTCAGATGTCTAATACCTTCCTGCCTGCAATACTGATCAAACAGACCACAATACTCTCCTCCATTTTCAGTACGAATACATTTCAATTTCTTTCCTGATTCTCTCTCAGTAGAAACATGAAATTTTTCAAAAACACTGAGCACCTGAATTTTTGGATTTCAAGACATAAACCCAGAGCTTTCATGAGTAGTCATCAATAAATGTAACAAAATAAAGACCACCACAAAAGGTCTTCAATTTTAAAGGACCACAAATGTCATAATGTACCAATTCAAGTACATGTGACTTCCTTTGTGGAGGATGACTGCTGAAACTCACTCTGCATTGTTTTCTACCCATGCAATGATCACATGTGTCCAACTTGACACTATTCAAATCTAGAAGAATATTTCTCTTGGCCAAACAACTGAGACCTTTCTCACTAATGTGACTAAGCCTCTTATGCCACAACGTGGACGAAACACTGCACTCAACAATGCAAGAAGTATCACAAGAAATAGAAGCTCTATTCCAGTACAAAACTAATTGCTTCTTCCCTCTAGACACAATCAAAGAGACCTTGGAAATCTTCCATTGGCAATCACAAAAAGTACTGATAAACCCTTCATAATCAAGAACACTGGTAGAGATAGATTCAAACGAACCTCGGGTGCATGTCAGACATTCTTCAAAATCAGATTACTTCTTGTACTGGTCTTTAAACAAATAGTCCCGATGCCTAAAACGTCAGCATGTCCATCATTTCCCATCTTCAAAATTCAAAAATTACATGGGCTGTAAGATGTAAAGAACTCCTTCTTCGATGTCACGTGAAAACAGGCACCACTGTCAACAACCCAACAAGAATCATCAGAAGAAATGTTAATGGAATCATAAACAATAACAAGATCACCCCCTGTAGCAGCGGCAACATGATCATCTCCTTCGCCATTTTTCTTCTGTTGATTTTCATTCAATCTGTACTCTCTTTTCAGCTGATAACAAAAATTCTTAACATGCTCTTTCTTACCACAATGATGACATTAAAAATCTCTCTGCTTCATTCTGGATTTGCTTCTGCCTCTGCGCTTATCTCGACAACTCTGCCACCAGTCCTGGATTCTCCCCCTGTTCTCTATGACCAAAAGCTCGGAAAAAGATTTCTCCTGAGTACGTCTCCTAACCTATTCATTTAAAATAGCAGACTTGACAAAACTAAATGTCACAACACCATTAGGAGCAGAACCAATTAGAGTAACACATATATTTTCCCATGAATTAGGTAAAGTGTTAAGCAGCAAAAGAGCTAAAACCTCATCTTCAAAATTGATACCCATTCCAGACAACTAATCAAAGCATCCTTGATATTCACTTAAATAATCAGAAATAGACGTACCTTCTCTATACCTCAATTTCATCATTTGCTTGAGAAGAAACAGTTTATTGTTTCCCGTCTTCGAAGCGTAGGTCGTCTCAAACTTCTCCCACTAGGTTCTGGCGTGAGAGATGTTGACAATATGGTTCATCACGTTGTCTTTGACCCATTGAAAAATGAAACCACAAACCATCTCATGCTCGAACGCTCATTCTTCGTCTGGAATTCTCTCTGGCTTCTGGGTACTAAACACCGGAAGATGCATTCGCTTGACAAAAAGCATATCCTTCATTTTAAGTCACCACATATGGTAGTTGGTACCATTTAACAAAATCGTTCAACTGTAGTTGTCCGCCATAATAAATATGAAAAGAAAAGAACCAAACCCTATGATACCAGATGTTGGGAAATATGGGAATGTGACGAACATGCAAACAAATGAAAAAGAGAATGTGCAGTGGAAATTGAATCTTTCCCCCCAAATAGAAGCGGATGTGCAATGACAAAATTAAATGTAGAAAAAATAAAGTTGACACTGGAAATTTTACGTGGAAAACCTGAAAGGGGAAAACCACGGGACCTATTCTAGAAAGAGGGATTCACTAAAATCAAGAAGTACACGGTAGAGACTCCCCATAATGGAAGGGATCTCAAAAGTAATACTCAAGAATAAAAGTATGGATCAAAAGGTGGAGAGAAAGAAAGATGATCGTTAAAGAAAGACGATCACCAAATGGGATTTGCTCTCGGTGTTGTTGGTGCCGGTGATCTTGAAATGTCTTGCCTCTGCCTCCTTATATAGGAAAAGAATCAGCGTCAAAATAATGTCGTTGCGTCAAAAGAGTGTCACCGCGTGAATTAATTCATGCGGTCTTGGCCTGCATTAAAATAGATACCGCATGAGCACCAATTGAGGAGGTGTTACCCAGTGTGCCAACAAGGAAGGCGCCCAATAGCTTCGGCAATAGTAGACTCTCCTCGGGGAGCATCAGTTTCAAAAGGTATGCTAAGGGAGATGGAGGCGGCCCATAGCTCCCCACTGCGTTTGGTGTTAATTTCCCTCCTGAAAGGGGAGCCGTCTCCTTGCATCTTGCAACACCAGTCCCTAGTTAGATTCTCCTTGTGGGAGGAGTCTGTTGGCTCGATGGTAAAGAAGAGGTTTTCACCTTCACTGTAGGGTATTATCGATGGTCCGATTACTCGATCGTGGTCCTAAGTGTAGGTCTTGCTGATGGGCCCTGCACCCAATAGTCTGCATGGCATGAAGGCCAATAGGACTCACGCCTAATGATCTCTGTGATTATTTGGAATGCTCAGTGCTTGGGGGTATGTGCTAAAGGCGCCATCATGGCCTCAGAGGCCAGGAAGAATCATGCTTCTATCGTGGGTTTTCTGGAACCCAAACAGAACTCTGGTAAGCTTCAGGTTATCTCTAGGAGAATAGGTTGTTGCAATTCCTGGCATGGGAACCCAGAGAACTCCCATATCTAGATCCGTTGGAAGAATAACGTGCAAGTTGAGGTGCATAGTGTTTCTAACCAATGCGTCAATGCAAGGGTTTCGGGTGGGGGGAGCATGGCTTTCTTTCATTTGTTTATGCCGACACAGAGGCGGCAAGGAGGAGGGATCTCTGGAGATTTTTATCCTCATTTCAGATGGGCGACCTTCCTTGGTTCGTAGGGGGTGACTTGAACTCCATTGTTGACCACGACGAGAAGCAATGGGGTATTTCGTACATTTCCAATGGCATGCAGGACTAACAGGATTTCATTACAGCTTCAGGCCTGCTAGACATGGGTTTCTTCGGTAGAAAATACACTTGGTGCAACAATCGCAGGGGCACTAATCGCATATGGATTCAGCTGGATAGGTGTCCTACGAATCTTTAAGGCCTGGATTCCATCCCGCAGGACTCAGTTACCCACTTATCCAGGTCGCTCTCGGATCACGCTCTGCTTCTGGTGATTCTTCTAAGGGTTCATGGTGGAGGTCTGGATTTTCACTACGATAGTAACTGGAACAGTATGGAGGGCTTCATGCTGGTGGTGAAGAACTCATGGGATCAGGAGGAAAACGGGAGGTCATGGTGCGGGCTTGAAAACCTCTTGAAGCTGTTAAAGAAGGATATACAAGGCTGGTTGGTCGAGAGACCACAGGCTAGTACGGGAGTGGATAAAATTCAGACGGATATTGAGAGGCTGGAGGAGGAACTGTAATCTAACTGGGAGGGAAAAAAGTTCTCCTTGATTTGCGAAAGGTGTATTTTTCTCGCGAAGAAATTTATTGAGATCAAAAGGTCGTATAGGCAAAGATCGCGGGTTCGTTGGCTTAAGAAGGGTGATAGGAATAGTGATTTTTTCATGCTTTCCTGAAAGAGAAGA
This sequence comes from Viscum album, assembly GCA_963277665.1. Lineage (NCBI taxonomy): Eukaryota > Viridiplantae > Streptophyta > Magnoliopsida > Santalales > Viscaceae > Viscum > Viscum album. Next base: position 126,439,945 of record OY728160.1, read on the forward strand.
CTTCCATGAAGCTCAACCTCAACCATGGTAATGGGGTGTTTACTTCGGATGTTGGGGTTGATGGTTGTTTGGATCTGGAACACTTTGAAAAGTTTATGGGCGATGGACAGACTCCCAGGAAAGACCAAAGTGCAGAGGAGGGGACTGGTGACTTCTGGGGTTGCATCCCACAACTCATGGAGGGGTCAGACAATTCGCAGCTGATGGAACTACCGTCTGAAATAGAGATTAAGGTTGCGGCCCTGGGGATGTCGTTGGACAGTGCCACTGGGCCGGACGGGTTCCCATGATATTTCTATGTGGGTACGTGGGAGATCGTGGGGCCACAGGTGGTGGAGGTCATCCAGGATTTCATCTGAGGCGGCGCCCTCAATAGAAGCATCTGTGCCTCCAGGGTGGTTCTTATTTTGAAGGTCAAGGACCCTTCTATTATCACTCATTGTAGGCCTATCTATCTTTGTAACATGTCCTATAAGATTTTGGCTGGCCTTATTTCGTGAAGGCTCAGTAGTGTGATTCCTAGGTTCATCTCAAGAGAACATCATGGTTTTATTCCGGGTCAAAGCATATAGGGGTTGGTGGGCATCGCTAGTGAACTGGTCAGGGATCTCAACATGAAGGCGATGGGTTATAATGTCATTCTTCAAGTGGACATGGACATGGCTTACAGTACCATGGAATGGAGGTTTGTGATTCTGGTTATGCAGAGGTTGGCTTTCGACAAATGGTTTTGTGATCATTGCTTCCACCGCAACTCCTCCCCTTGGCTGTCCATTTCCACTATGGGGAAGGTGTTTGTCTTCTTCCAGACGGTGCACGGGGTTCGGCAAGGTGATCCCCTGTCTCCATCCCTCTTCGTCCTCGCACTGGATGCTCTCTCCGGAAACCTTCACAGAGGGCTGGCAGAGGGTAGGCTATCTCCATTTCGCCGACAAGGTGGTTCGGAGGGTGTCTCCCACCTTATGTTCGCAGATGTCATTCTCATGTTTCTGAATGGGAGGAGGTGATCGTTTCAAGGTTTTATGGAGATAATTCTCATGTACGAGTTCTTGAGCGGCCATGGAATCAACTACCCCAAGAGTTAGGTTTTCATTTCTATCAAGTGTTCCGGCCAATGATGTAGGGACATTCAAGGAATTTTGGAATGCCAAAGGAGGCAGCTACCAATGATCTATCTCAGTATTCCCCTGTCCTATTTTTGAATCAAGAACCATGTCTTCGATGGGGCTATTAGCAGAATTCTGGGAAGAATCACCAACTGGAAGAGTATGTTCCTTTCGTTTTGGGGGCGAGTCACATTTATCAATAATGTGCTCATGTCCATCCCAATGCACATTCATTCAATTTCCATGGCGCCAAAGGGTACCCTTGTAAGGATGGAGAAAATTTTCCCGTGTTTCTTTGGGATGCCAACCAAGAGGGGCAGTGCCATTGGGCCTCTTGTAGTTTCTTAGCGAAGCCCATGGACAAGAGCGAGGTGGGTCTTTGTGACATTTTCGAGACCATGAAGGGGTTGCAGGCACAGTATGCCTAGGAGGTTGCTATGGGAGACTCCTTATGGGATTATTTCTTCAAAGGACGATATGGGTAGGATGGTGAGTCCACAGAATCCTTCGGTTCTGGGCTTTCTCCGCTGGCCAGGGACATTTTCTCCCATTTAGAGGAGCTTCAGGGTTCAACCCGTTAGATCATTGGCCGCGGCGAGGTTAATTTTTGGAGGTCAAACTGGATGGGCATTCCGCTCTTCTTCCCTGGTTGAACGATTCCAATGGTCTCCTTTAGGTAGGTGTGCGTCCTCCCTTATTTTATGAAGGTCGTTCTCAACCAGGACCAGTGGGAGCTCTTTGATAGCTTTACTCTGAATAACGATGCATACAAGTGTTGTTTCGTAGGCTCTACCTCAGGCCCATTCTCCATCAAGGATTACACCAGGTCGCTTAATGTTGATACGAATCTGGACGAGTGGGCCTTGAAGTTCTGGTGCAAAGAGTTCCCATCCAAGACGAAATTCCCTGTGTGGAGGATCAGGAACTCTTCCCTTCCGACGGATGAGAACCTGCAAAGGAGAGGCATCCCATTGGCATCCTTCTGTCTTTGCTGCGTGCAATCCAGGAGGGAGTCTACGCTGCACCTATTCTTCCAGAGTGAATGGGTTGAACACCTTTGGTCCATGTTTTCCATCCATTCTCATTGTATCCATCCTCATACCTCCTTCAACGATTTCATGTCCTCATGGTTTCATGGAATAGGGATCAGCACGACGGAGATTAAAATCCAAGCATGTGCTCTTTCTTCCATCTGCTGGACCCTTTGGGAGGCTAGGAACTAGGAGAGGAGGGGTGTTCGGCCCTCAGTGAGGTCCCTTCATATGCAGGAAAAGACTCTAACCATTGATCTTTTTTCGGTCATCAAGGGTTTCCAGGTCTCTTCGGCCCTCTCCAGCTTCCTCAACAGATCATACCCGATAGGTTTTTCAGGTGATTTGGGGGGTAGGTGGGTACGCTGAAACCCCCCCATGAAGGGGTTGAAATTGAACATGGACGGCTCCTGAAAGAGTGGGATTATGTGGGGAGGGGTCTTATTAATGATCGGTGTGGCTCGGTGTTGGCAGATTTCAGCGCTTTCTTTGGGGCAGAAAACTCTATGGGGGCAGAAATGGGGGCCCTTCTCACAGGGCTCACCGTTTGCAGGAGGTTGGGTTTGCAGGTGGAGGTTATTGAGTCTGATTTTGAGGCTTTGGACAAGATGGTCAAAGGGACCTGCGAGGTGCCCTGGATACTTAGTTATTTAACCCGAAGGTGTTCGTTGGAGATGAGTCAGGGCCAACAGGTCCATCATGTTCTGATGGAAGCTAATTTTTCTACTGACGTGCTCGCAGGTTTGGGAAGTCCATAGGAGCCTCTTTTCATGTATAATAGTATTAGGTCACTACATGTGGCCTATTTGTCATTTGTCTAAGGGGACGCCCTCGGTTTACATCATTTTCGACCCCCCTAGGGGTTTCTCAGTTCATATGTAGTGGGCTGGTTGCCACTCCATTTCTCCAATAAATAAAAAAATTATGATTCATGTAAATTTATACCCTACATATCAAAGATCAAAATATTGAATCATGAAATTAATAGTATACAATTATAACACAGGAATCATAAAATAATCAAAGAGCATAATCCATAGGAGCATAACATTGGGATGAAATATGAAATTGTGTCATACTTTAAAACTCATAACATTGTGAACATATGCAATATAAATAGGTTAACTCATTAAATTAGAGGAATTAAACTAGGCACTTGTGTAAAAATACAGACAAGAATAAAGATACATGCATAATAATGTGAACATTTAATTAGGTTCATGAATAATTTTTTGAACATGTAATGAGGTTCCTGTATAACATTTGAGAACATGCAATCTAGTTCGTACATAAAATTTGCAACCATGTAATCAGGTTCACACATAGCATATATGAAGATGTTATTAGGTTCTTGATTTACATTTTTTAACAAGTAATTAATATAAAATATAATTTTGGTGAACACATAGTCAACTTAATGAGTAACATTTGGGAACATGAAATTAGTTTTAGGCATAACATTTGTGGACATGTAATAAGATTCATGCATAAAAGTTATGATCATGTGATCTGGTTCACACATATAATTTTTAATCTAGAGTTATCCCAAATTACACAATAAATTTTATGGAGATATATATCGAACTCATCACAAAATAAAAATCATTCATATGTGTTCCATAAGAATATAAATTATTCATCACATCAGAACCCATGTAATTAAATGAGTTTCATTAACATTTTTTAATAACATAACCCAAGGAAAAGTAACAAGATTCATTAAAATAATAGCATAAAAAAATAAATGAACTATTAAAATTATTAAGACATTATCCTTGAATTATATCCCTAGTTGAGAATAAGTAATATCAGTTAATTTTATTTTTGACAGAAATTAATTTTGAAAGGTGACTTCAAATAATTTTTTAGGAAAATATCCATTCTATTTTGAAAACATTTTTTTAAACTCCACATGATTATAAATCAAATTTTTCAAAAAAAAAACCTCTTACGATTTTATAAAAATATTCAATAAATTAATTTATCATTATGGAGGAAAAATATTTCAATTCTTTGTTGGTTAAAAGAATATTCCTTTTATATTTTTTACGAAAATTCATAAAGAGAATTATATAAAAAATGAATAAAATAATTTGTTGAAACTATTTTGGAAAAAAATGATGGTTAAAAACAAAATTGATCAATTATAATAGAATAATAAAAAATGGAAACAATTTTAGAAAAAAACATGGGCATGGAAGAAAATAAGTTTTAATTGAAACGTTTAAAAGATAAATTTTAACAGAAAATCCCCTATAAATAACACATCAATGAAGCCGTTATTAATAATATTTGTTAATTATTTGTATTAAATGAAAAAAAATATAAAGAATATTTATATCAAACATTATATAATCAAAAATAATCCCACATATAATCATATCATGACATAATCAATTTATTAGGAGCCTTACCCAAAAAACATAAATTGGGTTAAAAATTACACTTCCACATTGTAATGAATCAAATAGTATTCCACATATAAGTAATAATTAAAAAATTAAATATTTTAGGGAATTAATATAATGATTTTCAAGATAGGATATATCAAATGGTAGTATATTTACACCACACATAAGAAATAAGTGTTGAATAAGGTGTACATTTCACAAAAGTAAAAGTGAGATGAGAAACCGTTACCTCATGAATCCCTTCAGTTTTTTATACTTCAAAATCAAGTCTAAATGTTTAAATAATATTTTTATTACTTTCATGAACTATATACTTTTTATAATACCCGATATGATAATTTTAAGACATTTTATCACCCATTCATCAAAAATATTTCATGATTTTCATTGTTCCATGTGTGTTTGTCCCATGATTTTCATGATTGGTTCATTTGTGTATTAATATGAGTATTATATTAAATGGTGAATAAAACTAAAAGAACTAAAATGAAATGGTATTAATGATATTATATATTTTTAAATGTTCCCAATTATAATTTTCCTTTCTTACATGTGGATGATAAATTGGTTAAAATGCCAACGATATATGTTTAGTTAAATTTTATTATTCTTCAGACCATCTAGATCTAGTTTTTTAAAATAATATTAATTATATATATTAGATTGAGAACATTAAATTTGTTATAATATAAAATTGTTAACCTTATTTAACAAGAATAATATTTATATGTCCATCCATAAAGCTGGTAATGGAGATCATACAAAATTATTTTTCGTGGAGACGATTAACCACCGTAATTCAGATAGTAGTTTCATTTGATTCAACAAACGAAGGGAATAAATGGGATATATATAATATATTATATTATAAAAATAAAATTCCATTATATACATTATTTTTTATTTTTTATTCCTTGATGGATGAAGGAAGTTAGAAAAAGTTAGAAGAAAAAATTAAAATAAGGGAGGGGGTTTGAGAAAATTACCTCTTGAATATCCCCTCTTTGAAGTATCCATTAACGCCCTTGGAATTCAATTTTTTGGGAGACAATAATCACATGGATATCGGTAGAGTGATAAAGAGAGGTTTCATTTTCTATTTTTTGAGATTCAAGGATTGGGAGTAGAAAGGGGTAGTGATGGTGGTATTCATACTTGATAAAGGGTGGTTTTAAGTAATTAAATAATGATTATTTTATGTTTATAGACAACCACATTTTGGTGGAATAAATTCCAACAAAATTTTTAGATAATTAATGTCTATGTCATTTTAGGGATTAGTGAAATGTTAAAAAACATTAAATTTTTTAGATTTTATTTACTTTATGATTTTATATTTAAACATTAACCTGTTACATTATTTTACCTATATAAGGATGAATATTTTATTAACACTCAATGTTTTTTTCCTAGAAATGAAAATATACATAAAACCTAAATTGGTTCCCATTATTCAAAATAGATATACAATTTTAGCAAATTTAATTCACTTAATTGGTAAATTGAGATTTGAAATTAATTTTTCAAATGAGACAACAAAGTAGGTTTTTAGAGTGAAAATTTTCAAAGGATTGTAATTTTAATATATCATAATTATATAATAAAATCCTTCATAGGATTCATATTATATTAATATATGTACAATTGAACTTTTTATATATTAAATCCAATTTTAAAAATAATTTAACATTATAATGTATTTAGATTAATAGTCAGTTTTATTTTAAAATTTTGTATTTTCACTATTCAACAAAAGATAAAGATTCTCATAAAAGTGAAAAAAATTCACCCTAAGATATTTTTTAAAATAATAATTTATATGATTAAAATTAAATATCCAGATAAAATTTATTAATGTTTCAAAACAATTGTAAAACAGGTCCTCCATTAATGGCTAGAAAATTTTCTTTTAGAAAAATATAACTTTTTATGTTTAATATTTGATTTATTCTTATTATAATCCAATAAAACATATCATATGAATATAGATACATTTTATTAAGAATATAACAAATAAATTTCATTAGTATCATTAAAAAATGTTAATAAAGTATAAATAAAATTACATTATGTATGTAAAAATATTCTATTAAAAATAGATCCCTTCGATTCGTCTAGTTTTTTTATTTTCAATCTTAATTTTTTAGTGATCAATGAAATCATTATTCAAACATATTTAAAATATTTTTTCATAAATTAATTTATATAATTAATTCCATACATTAAAATGGCTTGGTGACAATGGTTGTGTTCAAAAAATAATATTTTTTATTTCATTAAAAATCATTGTTTTTTAACAAGTAATAATTCCAAGTGATAAAGTTTATAATAATAAAAATACATACCATAAAAACATTGGGTGTTAAATTATACCCCACTTAAAATTTACTACCCCTTGAATTTTTTTATCATACATAAAAAAGATGATGATTCCAATGCACCATTATATCTTATAGTTCCCACATTGCCTATTAAAATTGGTGGTTGTCCACAAAACATTAACTAGCTAAGTAGTATGGTTTCCTAGAACTCTATCTCAACACAAAATCAATGCTAGTTGTACATTATAAGAAATATCAATCTCAAATTGTAAGAACTATGTATTTATTATAGATTAAGGATTTGTTATTTACATCTTTTGGTGAGATACATGGAACAAATAATGATCCTGAGAAAGATTTGGTGGGTTAATCAATTGACAATCTATCATCCTGACACAATATTGATATAAAAAAAATGTGTCATTCAAAATTTTAAATTTCATATTGAATGTAAAATATGTATATATGAAAATTTATTTGTTGGAAACTAACACCATATTAAAGGTCAATAAATATTCCTTTTTAAAAAATTTATATTTAAAAGGTGAAGATCAATAAAAAATAGGATTCTGATTAGTAGAAACTGGAAATATGGACATGGAAGTTAATTCTTACTATCATGTTATGATTGAGAATTATAGATAACATTGCCATTATATGGTTATAGATGACAAAACCATAGACCATATCGGTCTAAAATGGTCATTGATATCCTAAAAAATGATGTTAATAGGAAAATATTCTATTTCAAAATCATTTTAGAATATATACATACATTATTTCACATCATCAAAACAATATCACTATATGGTTCTGACATTGTCAATATAAGATTGTTTTTGAACTCTATGAGAAGATATTGAACTTTTAATGCATGTAGAACTACTAGATGATAAAATACATAATGACATGACACATCATTCCTTATATCTCTAGTTATATTAACAAAAAATGGTTAGTGCATATTATTAAAATTTATAAAATTTTCTTCTGGTTTAGTAATATATTTAATCTCTAAAACCACTTCCAATTTTCAATGTAGTCAATTTCATAAATGGTAACCCTTATAAATCATCCAAAATATTCAAAATAAATTTACTAAATTTTCAAAATAAACTTGTCATTTGTCTCCTAAAAATGTGATATAGATCCCAATTATCACATGCAAAATATGTGTATATAAAGTTCCTAAAATAGGATAATAACCTGAATAACAATAAACCATTTGTGAGAAAATGTTTTTTTAAAAAAAATTAACTCTTTCATCATACTTTAAATCAAATTGTTCTATTATCTCAATCCATAGACCACCTATTCATCATATTAATAATTAGACCCATGTTAATAAATAATATCCCTTTTTATCATAATAAAAAATCTATTTAGTTTATTATTATCCCAACATAATTAACATATTAAGGATTATCTTTCCTTTAATCATATGTTTTCCAACAATATAACATTATTATTCAATTACTTTTTCAGTCCACCATAATCATTCAACATCTCCATCAATGTACATTATCAAAACAAATGTTTATCAATACTTACATATTTCAATATTTTTATAAAATAATATTTTAGTTCTATTACATAACTACTTAATTCAACCCACTTCCTTATAAAATATTTAACTATGATTTTTCATCTTATTCCTTAACAAAATTTCCCTTTCAAATATCATTTGTATTATAAATATAATTCCACCATGATAAATTTCAACACAAATATTTTTCCATGGACATTTATTTTCATAATTTCCATAATTTTTATATTTAACATTAATATATTGATATTATGTAAGGGAGACCAGTATTCTCATTCATTTCATTAACTGACCACCACATTTTTTCTTTGTAGTTTCATTCACTATTTCATTATTTTCCATAGTCATAATGTCATCATATTACTCTCTAGAGTCCACATGGGTTTTTCTCCCAACATTTTTGACATATAGAAAACTGAATCTTATATACTCTATGGTCTATATTTTTTGAATTAATAAGAAACTATTTCCATATCTTTTTTGGTTGGTCAAACCATTTATAAACTTAAACAATATAAAAAATGATATGTGAAAATGAATTAGGAATAATCACAACATCATTCACTATATGTTTCATCCCTTTTGACATATAATTAGAAACTTTATCATCATATTCAATGATAACCCAGTAACTACTGGTTCCCTCTTTTCATTTAAAAAAATAATAGCGTGATAAAACAATTCTACTTGGAAAAACCAAAAAATCAATGAAAATTAATTTTAATATTTCATTCTATGATAGCATTGGTTTAACTTAGGTTATTCATGATTGTTACAAAAACACTAGGATTAAAACCAAGACACACCTTTCTGGTTATTAGTAAGGTTGTATCATCATAATTTCCGAATTTACACTAAACCATGCTCTCATACCAACTATAATGAGCCATAAATTTAATGCATATATATTACATATAAATAGATGAATATGCATTACATAACATAGAAAAATATATCTATGACCACAAGGGTTTAGTTTCACTAAAAAAATTGAGAAATAGAAGAACATGTTTATAAAACTTCTTCACTATTATTTTATAACCAAATCTATTTTACCATGTCATACATAACACCTTCCATCATATCCTGAAAAAAATAAACATACAAGAAGGATGATATCAGATTATCAGTCACGGTCGTTTAGGGAGATATCAATAATAATATAAGAATAATGGCAAAAGAACATGATTATAACAATTAAAATTTATACCCTACTTTTCAAAGATCAAAATCAGGAGTCATGGAATAAAAAATTAAATTTATAAGACATGAATCATAAATGTATAAAAGAACACAATCTATATGAGGGTAATGTTGACATGAAACATGAAATATTTGATTAATCATAATTTGAAAAAATTCAAAACATTTATAAAAAGAAATAGGTTCACTCATTACGTAAAGTACCTGAATCGAATCCCTTACATAAACATAGTAACATGAATCCATTTCCATTCATAATACAATGAACATTTAATCAGGTTCATGCTTAACATTAGGAAAATATAAGTTGGTTTATGCATAACATTTATGAACATCTAATCAAGTTCACGTGTAGCATTTTGAACAAGTAATAAGGTTTATGTGTAGAATTTCTGAACATCTAATCATGTTCATGTATAATATTTTTGAACCTTTAATCAGGTTCATCAATAAATTTTAATAACGTGTAATCAATTCCATGTATAATGTAACATCCCGACCCTAGTAATCATATATCTGGTGTCTGATGTTATTAATATGTCATCAATACCGGGGACCAAATCCTAAAGGACATATATGTTTTGAAGACATGGTAAACAAGATATGTACATGTGTATTTTATTAAAAATGAATACTTTCATGAACAAATATGGAGTGCCATCTGACTCAACACCCGACCAAATCTATGGTATTTCTGGAAGTGTGTCCTCAATCCCCAAGGGCTAGAAACTAGTGTTTGGGTATCAACAATATTCTTTGGTAATTATTTCACCCATGAGTAAAAATTTAAACAATAATTAATAATAATTTAATCATAATTGAAATTTCATAACCAAATGAGATAAAAAAATTATCAGATTCAATATTTACATCTTAAAAAAACTCAAAAATAATAAAATTGAATTAAAATAAAAAAAATGATAAAAAAATCATCGATGCAACCTGAGGGTAATTTCAATCAAGCAATAATCACCAAAACATATGATAATATTAAATCTACCAATAAGGATCTGCCAACATCCCCACAACATATCATGCATTTACCTTTTTCGTGCATAACAAAGTCTATATACGCCCAAAGGTGCATGTTGGTTTCCATCCAAAGCCCAGTAGTATTCCACCCAAAGTAAAAGGGTATCTCGATACAACATTAGTAGAAAAATTGGAATAAATGTTTTGTAAAGGGATAAACACATTTTTTTAGTAATCATTTCAAAGGAAATAATATCATATCAAGAACCTTTTTGAAGGAAGAACATGAATTTCTTATAAAATTAAACATCAAGTGCACCATATGCCAATTGTAGGTAAAATATCACAAAATAGAAATATATAATGTTAAATCAATATAGGCACTCTCTATAGTGGAAGACTAGGTACCTCGTATCTCAGTGAAACATGGTATTGTGACCCCAATAGTCATCATCCTCATTCACGATCAACTCATGATGAATATATCAAAAAATATTGTGTTGTCCAACCATTATTGTCTTTTTAGTGTCATATTTTTAATCCCAAAATATAGAACTCGGACTTGGCCATGCCGATCCAACTAGCGTACTAGTCCTAACCCAACCACATACCCACCTAGGATTTCAATTTTGTACAATTTCTATTTCACATTTCACATAAAACATCATTATCACATACACCTAAAAAATATTATAAAAAACTAAGAAATCGATGCTTTCACAATCATCACGCATAATCCCCCATTTTCTAAAAAAATTTCACTTTCCATTTCATGCACACTAATAACATTTTGAAATAAATTTTATCAAAACTTACACATTTCATGAAATCTGTTTTGAAACATTATATGAAAAAACACAATCCATTCATTCATTTCCTTGGGCTAATCCCCTTGTAAATCAACACATTAATGTAATTCACTTTAAAACATGATTCTTCCACATACACAACTCATATTTCATAATAAAGTATCATGAAAAAGAATAGAACATTCCATAAAAATTTATTACTTTTGAAAAAAGCACTTTCAGATACATTATTAACTCAGATACCTTTGAAAACACATTTCACACCATTCAAAATACCATGGGGGACTTCCATGAATCACCACAATAACGTATAAACAAAATGTAACCATTTTCCTATATAAAATTCATTTCTATCATATATGAATATTAAAATACATTAAAAACACATTTCCAACCACAAAATAAATTAATAGAACATATTTATAAGGATGATCAAGAATATCAAAATCATTTACAAATGTTAACGCTTGGAAGCACCTACACCTCAGTTGGAAGTTTCTATGAATTACTGTGAAATTGTAACTGTACCACCACAAGACCTATAAAGGAATGATTAAACAACCATCATCAATTTATTAATAAAAAATACATGATAGGACCAATATAAGGAAAATAAACTCCACTGGAAATCAAGAACTTAAGAATGAGAGGAGAAGAACCCTTGAATGATGGAGAATACAAGGAAGAATACCCTGACATGATGAATTCATGAAGAATACACACAATAATATCGAAAGAAATGGATCCAAAGACTTATAAGAACGCTTGGAGGGAGATCCAATGGTTGAAAATAATTTATGGGGAGGAATGTGGTAGTTTGGGGTAAAATACATAGAGGACTCAAATGGAATTTTCAGATTTTTAATGACTTAGACAATTTACACAGATTTCCCACATGGTTTGTCAAACTATTCAGAAACCATGTGCCAATCACTGTCCAAGAGGAACATGACACATGGTTAGCCCATATGGTTTAAAATTAATTTTCTAACCATGTGGTTATCCACTTTCCAAATTGTCACTTTGGACATACGGTTTCCTGGGCATGAAGTAGGGTTCTCTAAACTGTGTGCCAACCATGTTCCACTTACTGTGAATCCTTACAAGAAATTTTTCATCAAAAAACATCTGGAAACAAATAATTAACATAACAAAAGAATTTATACAAGGGAATACCTTGAAACAAAACCAAATATGTGAATACTCTCCCAAACATGATAACTTTCCTCCCATAGAAATTAATTCTAATATTTGATCTGAGAAAAAATATACACTCCTCAGGAACTCATAGAAACTCATTACTGGCATCATAATGAGGAAAATAAAGGGACACCTTAGATAGACATAGAGGTTCAAAATATATAACTTAGTAAGCTAGAATAAACTATCCATAATATATATTTTTCCCCTAGAAAGCCACAACACCTTAATACGATTGAGTAAAAGAAAAGGAATTTTCAAAACTGCATATTATAAACTCCCAACCCAAAAACACCCTAGAAAATACCAAGAGAATCCCATACCTTATACCTGAAACCAAAAAACACAATCCCCTTTCCCAAGTGTAATGAAAAACTGAAACAACAAAATTTCAAATACTTGATTCAAGCAAGACCATGGGGAAATTTCTAAAATCTCTACACTTAACATAACGGAAACTTCGATTCGACATCTCCCAATGAAACTTATCAACATAAAACTACACTAGAGATTGAACTAGGTTGTCAATATGGGAGGCTCCAATGGACTTCCCTCTATGAGAAATTATTTTACACCAAACAAAACCGAAAGGAACCACTTCGAGACCCACTATCTATATCCCCACCATAATAATAGACTAGCATTAAAAAAACAAGAGAACGTCCACACCAACAAAAATATCATCATCACAAGGGAAAGGGAGTGGGGAAAATACAATTAAAGTGACATAAAAATGATTCACATAGGTCATCCACGCAATGACATCCAATTTTAATCATTTATACAATAATGTATGACAACTATAATTACACAAAGGTAAAACCATAATTCTATTTGTATCATTGTGGAACTTATAACAACATGGGAACCTACATCAACAACCTGAAAACTGATCACACCCAAAAGAAGGTGGCCCGAGCTGTGTCAAAGTTCATCACACCCTCTGTGTGTAGAGACCCGAAGCATGATGTACATAAACATTACATTACTTTTGTGGAGTACTTAACACATAACAAAAACAGACACACAAGGATTGTAATAGTTTAGTGTCTTTGGAAACTCGGAATATAAACTTCTAATCATGTTGAAATAACTTCAACAACTCCCATAACGATCTTCCCCTTTTTGTTTCCTTACCTAAAACCTTTCTTTATATCATGGGGAATAGAAAACATATAAAGGGTGACCTCAAATGCTTAGTAAGGGTAATCATGGATAAATTAAAACAAATCATATACATTTGAACTTAAAAACATGAACATAATGTTTAAACATCAAAAGCTTGAGAAATTACACAAAACATGGAAGTACGTAAGTCATAGATCATAATGAAACATTAAGAATGATAAAATATCATGGGGGTGTAACATGTAATTGTGACAACAATTAAGCACATGTTATGATTTCCATAGTAGCCATGCCATTGCTTCCAAGACCATATTAGTGGACAAAGTCCCTTTCTAAATCGAGTTAACTCCTCATTCCAGTCCTGTATTACTGAACTGGTTTAACTTACCATTCCAGCCATGTCTATTTCATGAGATATAAATCTTTACCCAATGCATTGGAGGGAGATATAGGTCCCACCCATCTCATAATGAAATCATTCTTACTTGTGCCACAAAATAAACTTAAAACATTCATCATAACCCAAAGAATAATATGGGTTTCATAAACATCATCCTGTCATCACATAATTCATATAAAAAATTGATATTTCATCATAAGAAAAGTGAAACCATGTAAATCATAGAGACATTATACTTGAAACATACACACATTAAATAATGTCATATTAGATGGAAAATGGTTTTGATAAAACACTTGAAATGAATTATTAAGGAATATATTCTTTATTCTTGAAAATCAATTTCTTTTCACATAATTCCATTCAATTTTAAAAGAAAAGGATTCGGTTGAAAACAGTCATGAAATATTGTAGAGTAAGCTTCGTGAAAATAAGGTGTTATGAAACCGTAAAAATTCGTTCATGCCGTATAAGTTAAAAAACATTCTTCTCGTACTTTTGTCAGAAAAGTAAAAAAGTACCTTGTAAAAGAATGATTCCATATATACCATGTAGTAAAAGTAAAAAATGGGTAAAAAGGAATTTAAACATACATGAAACACTTTTATAAAACATGGACATGGATGATAGAAATAACCCCAGTAAATACTTTCGAATAAGAAACCTAGGATAAAAATTGATATTTGAAAAATTATCCCTTACTTTAGGTCCAATATGCTTCGTAAGTGTCCGAAACTCCTATATAATGATTTAAATAATTTCATTGACTTATTACAGAATCCTATTCATTGTTATGATATCATATATGGTTCACTTATGACTTAATATTACTGGTTCTTTTTTAAATTCCATGTTAAAGAGCGTTTTGGGTAAAATCATTTCATTTGTCATCCGTGTTCTGACTTAAAATTATTCATATGATTAGTTAGATCATGATTTCTTAATTCCAGAATATAAATCATGATTTATATATAATATGTATTCAGAATATACATATATATCATAGATTTATAAATGGAAAGAAATACACTGTTCATGGAGACGGTAGGTCATACATACACGGAACGTTGTTTTCGTTCCCTCGTTGAATTGAATAGAATTAATTGGATGACATAAATATATATATACATAAATCCAGTATCATTATGTCATATATTTCATGATTACTTATTATATATACTTTATAATCATTCATGAATGGTTAATCATTGAGAATGAATCCCATCGCGTCGTGGAGACGGTAGACCATACGTACGCACGAGTGATGATATCATTCCCATGATGGTGGAATTGTATCGAAGTGTATATATAATATTTCAGAATCAATATCACTTTAAAATAATCATATATAGTCATTATTTACACCATTATACCCATCTAAGTAAGGTGGTGGTGGAAAATAGATTACGCCACGGCGTGGAGACGTTATTCCGTACGTATGCACGCGTGGTTATTTTGTTTTCCGTAGGATGGATAGAAGGTTAAATAAGGTGGTTTCATATTTATAATAACATATCATAATATGAGTTATACTGATGTTATTACTTCATAATGAAACAACTAAATAATAGGGAGTAGAAGAAGAATGGAACTTGAAGAAAACGGCAGATGGTATTACCTCTTTCTCAAAGTGACTCTTTTAAACTTTCTCTTAGGGCACTAAAATTGGACTTTGAAGAAGACCAGGACCTATAGGATGTTTCTAGGAAAGTGTATAATAGAAATTTTCAGGGTTTTTCTAAGATTGAAGGTTAAAAGTGGTGTGAGGAAGAGAGGTAGGAGATGCCCTTTTATAAGGGAGGAGAGGGGCACCTTTGGAAATATAAGAAATATTAGTTTATATTAAATCCCAACCCCACTTAAAAACATCCAAAATGACTCATATAAGAATTTTATATGACATAGGGTTGTAATATCATAAACCAATAAAATATAGACATGTTAGGAATCTATTTTAAACATTATCAACTGGATTTATCCTTATTTATCAATTTAATTTTATTTGTGGTAATAATATTCTAAATTTTAAATTATTATAAATAATTACATATGTGTTGTGAATTTTCCATAATTTGAAACTCTATTACATATTTGACCATATAAATTTAAATTTATAATTTTTAAATATTTTTTTTGATTTTTACACAATTTTATAATATGTTATTTTTATAAAATAACAATTGTGTCAATTTTAACACTATTCATTTATTTGAATTTAAATAAACAATATACAAAAGATATGTTCAAACTAAAAGATTTAATAGATTCATGACATGTCATATTTATCAAAAACATTAGTGGATCACATTAAATAGTTTATATAATATTTATTTTATTATTTTTAAAACCGTTTATTTGGTTTATCTCTTAATAAAATAATTACTTCAACATTTTTGTATAATTATTTAATATACATATTTTTTGCATAAAAATTAAAAATAAAATCATATTATGAAGATAAATCTATTTCCTTTTACAATAATACTTATTCGAATTTATCATCTTGAAATCACAATATTTAAATTTTTATATTTATTAAATTATGAAGGTGACAACTTTGACATCATCTAAAATAAAATAATCTAAGTGTCATAATCGATTTTATAAGGCTCCAAATGGTCAAATATTAGACCATTGTATGGTTATGGTTTAAATGTACATGACCAATAGGTTTTGGTCAGGGTTTTGTGCCTTTTATGATCACTATTAGTTTAATAAAAACTATATTCTTGATTTTTCACTAGATAAACAATTTCTGCATCACTATTTGTGTAACAATTAATGATAATTATTTAATCCCTAAAATTCATAAATAAATTCATATGATGTATATAATTTTATTATATTTATGTATACTATTCATGTTCTAATTTTTATGAAGTTTATCACTATATTAAAATTATTATACTTATAAGATTTAAGAAAGTGACATGTTGTCACTTTCTCTGGTTTTAATAATAATTAAATTATTTTCATAGAAAAAAGGCCATTAAATGAATATAATACAACAATTAGGTGATATGGGTCGACTTTTAGTCATCCAATAGGATTTTGACAGGTGTTAGGGTAATTTGATAATCTTATATTTACCCTTAATTACCCGATTTACCTTTAACTATGGTAAATAAAATTTACCATAGTTACTATTCATAAAGCCCAAAAAAGTAGCTTATTAACATAATTTGGACCCACTTATTATAAATATGGAATCCAATTTTCCAAATTCAATACACAAAATTTTAAGAAATTAAATTAAAATTAATCCCGTTGTCGAAAGAAAATGGATTTTTTGTTTAAAACATTGCAAAAGATTGAATTGATTTAACCTACGAATTCAAGGTAAAATCTATGCCAATGAAATAAATTATATTAAATGGTAAAAATATATTCTATTTATACTTTAAAACCATTCAATATTATAATTTAACAACATAAATTATTATGTTGAAAAAAGTTGTTTTTAATTAAAATATATCGTGTTTTTACTATTCATTAAAATATGAAAGTTTTCAGAATAATATGAAAAATATATCCAATGTAAAATTTTATATCATGATTCCTAAGAATAATTTTATTTTGTAAAATTAAACTTATAAACATGTCAAAAACTAGATTTAAAGTGTGTGCGCCATCAAAAGGAGGCAAAAATGCATTTTTTGAAAAATACTTTTATTACACGAAAAATTTATTTTGTTCTTATACCATGTTCTAGAAAATGTGTAGGATGAATAATAATGTCATAAAATTCAAATTTTAGTTAATACTATTCATAACAGCTAGTTGATAATAATATTATAATAATAATGTTTAGTAAAACCCGGTATTGTGTACAACACACGCTATCGAGGAAGGTCGTGATTGCGTGTAATGCAAGCCAAGTCAGGGTTGCGTGTAGTGAATGACTCCATTGTTGCTGCGTATAACAAAATACATTGAATATATATATATATATACTCAATGTTTCATAGAATAACTACTATCAAACAAACATGAAATTGTGTGTAACACGATCCAGGACTAGTGTTGCATATACTGCAAGCTAATATGGCGTTGTGTATAGATCAAGATAATCTTGGTGTATCGTACAACAGAAGATAGGAAAGAAATTAAAAAGAATATATATTATAAAATCCTGGGTTATTACATTCTACCCCCCTTAAAATGAATTTCTCCCCCGAAATTCGTCAAGGTTATAAATGGTTTTCTACTTGAAAGTTTCTTTAATTAAAACCCACATCGTAAAAAGGAATACCAAACTTATATTTAAAAACTATAGTATGAAACGTAATGGTTACCCAAATAAACTAATCACTGGGTTTCTACATAGGAGAACATAGGTGAAAATATGTATATGGAAGAGAAATCTTACCATCATGTTCTAATAGATAGTGGTAGAGAACATGGCTATGAAAAATCCAACAATCACAAAGCCATAGATTTGTGATGATCTATGGTGCCATCTGATTCATCGGATATAAGAGCACTAGTAAAACATTTTTGGTTTTCAATATCATTTCCCTAAAGTTGAAAATTTTGAATTAGAAGAAATACTTGCATGATTTTTGTACAATCTCACTATTTTTCATGCTTTGAACAATTTCCACTTCATCTCTTAAATAAATGAAGTTGAATTTGTTATTCGTGAAGTGTTAACAGATCACGTGATAGAATGATGGGTCATTCCATCTGTTTCAAACAAAAGGTTAGAAAAAGTTATCAAATATACATAAGTCCATCTATGGTGAGTTTAATCATATAATATTCCAAAAATGAACATATACTTCATATATCACACCACTAAATAAAATAAAACTATTTTCTACTAACCAGGGACTTCATGTAGGCCAGTGGTATGTGATAAAGGCCATTCACACTTAGGTTGTGGGTTCGATTCCCATATCCTTGTCCGACGTGATTGGCTGTCACCCATCCTACTGGTTGTCCTTTTTCTAAAACTACATTACTATAACATCCCATCAATAATATCGAAAATGTTCTATCCTTAAACAATACTAACTTATGTCCAACATAATCCATTCCAATCATTAGGATTATCTAAAATACTTCGGACTAAGCTCATAGTATAAAGAAAATGATTACATGAAATGTCACATAACAATCACTTGAATGCCATCACTTATCCCCCATATATCTTAAGATATATCTTTTTGGTCAAATTACAAACATGTGAATACCTTAATCATGTATTCTCTTGAATAATGAATACCCATTGAACCTAAGTGAAAACATGAATGCAGTTAAAAGTTAAAACTTTCCACATACCAAAATCCTCAAAATTCTATATACTCAAACCATGATATCACTTAGTCATTATATCAATCATGAGCTCATGAATACAATAAAACATCTCATTGTCTTCTTATCCCTTCATTATTTTCATATGATCTACTTTCCAAAAATATCTGAATAAACTTCTATGGATATCGGTACCATTCAACATATACTTTCAAATACTTCAGGAAAAACAATAATGTAACAATCCTTAGATGATTCTTTATTCCATAGTTCCGTACATTATTCTTTATAAACATAAAATCATTCCACTAACTTCTTAAACCACTGACTGAGCTTTATCATTTCTTTCATCTCATATTTCATTTGTAGTCTCATCATTACCATCCACATAAATACTACTCATATGACCATGTTGTTTCTCTTCATGAGATTTTACCTTAGGGCATTGGTTTTCATATTGCCCATACATTCCACATTTAAAACATCCAATCATAGTTGATGTCGTAGCAATACCATTATCCTTGTCCATGGTGTTAACTGACCCTTTTCATTTGCACTTACTGGATTTGTGTCCTTCTTTTCGACACCCAATGAATCTTCCAGTTCCTTTGAAACAATCTCCCTGATGCCTCATCCCACATGATTTACATGAGAGAAATTGAACATTCTTTCCTCTATGATCATCATGAATCTCCATCTTTCTCTTATTATCTGAGTCAGGAAACTTACCAAAGTTGAGATTATTGATGATATTATGAGATTGCTGACTAGGCATAATAACAATGTTGGGACTTCCAAATCCTGTTTCAATTGGTTTCTTATGAATAATATCATTCCATTGTCCATCATATCCTCCATTAACATGAATCTTCCTATTTCCAGCCATTTTCTAAAACCCAAAAAAATAGTGTGAGAGGAAAATACCATGATAGGGAAAACAACATAATAAAGGGGGAGTAACCTCAATATCTAACATCTTAGGTTAAATTATAAGATCGTTACCATAGTTCTAGGACTATATCCTATATGTATACTTATCCTAAGGGACATCCCTAGACATTCCTTATAAATATCACATGGAATCTCACTAGTGTTTTCGCATCCTAGCTTGCAAAGGTTGACTAAACATTTCCTCTGATACCAACTGTAGAGACCCGAATCTTGACGTACATAAACATTACATTACTTTTTTGGAATACTTAACAAATAAAAAAAACATACACACATGTACCGTAATAGTTTAGTGTCTTTGGAAACTCGGAATATAATTTTCTAATCATGTTGAAATATCTTTAAAAACTCCCATAATGATCTTCCCATTTTTGTTTCCTTACTAAAACCTTTCTTTATATCCTGGGGAAAAGAAAACATATAATGGGTGATCTAAAATGCTCAGTAAGGTTAAGAATGGATAAAATAAAACAAATCATATATATTTGAACATAAAAACATGAACATAATGTTTAAACATCAAAAGCATGAGCAATGACCTAAAAATGGAAGTAAGTAAGGCATAGATCATAATGAAACATTAATCATGATAAAATAGCATGGGAGTAAAACATGTAATTGTGGAAACCATTAAGAACATGTTATGATTTCCATAGTAGCCAAGGCATTTCTGCCAAGACCATATTAGTGGACAAAGTCCCTTTCTGAATCATGTTAACTCCTCGTTCTAGTCCTATATTACTGAACCGGTTTAAATTTCCATTCCAGCCATGTCTATCTCATGAGATATAAATTTTTACCCAATGCATTGGAGGGATATATAGGTCCCACCCATCTCATAATTAAATCATTCTTACTTGTGCCACAAAATTAACTTAAAAAAATCATCATAAACCAAAGAATAAAATGGGTCTCATAAACATCATCCCGTCATCACATAATCCATATAAAAAATGGATATTTCGTCATAAGAAAAGTGAAACCATGTAAATCGTGGAGACATTATACTTGAAACATACTCATATGAAATAATGTCATCTTAGATGGAAAATGGTTTTGATAAAACACTTGAAATGAATTCTTGAGGAAAATGTCATTTCTTCTTGAAAATCATTTTCTTTTCACAAAATTCCATTAAATTTTAAAAGAAAAGTATTTGGTTGAAAATAGTCATGAAATCTTGTAGAGTAATCTTCATGAAAATAAGGCGTAATGAAACCATAAAAATCCGTTCATGCCGTATAAGTTAAAAAAACATTCTTCACGTACTTTTGTCGGAAATGTGAAAAATTACCTTGTAAAAGTAAGATTCCATACAAACCATGTAGTAAAAGTAAAAAATGAGTAAAAAGGACTTTAAAAATACATGAAAAAACTTTTATAAAACATGGAAATGGATGATAGAAATAACCCTAGTAAATACTTATGAATAAGCAATCTCAGATAAAAATTGATATTTGAAAAATTATCCCTTACCTTAGGTCGGATATGCTTCGTAAGTGTCCGAAACTCTTGCATAATGATTTAAATAATGACATTGACTTATTATAGAATCATGTTCATTGTTATTATATCATATATGGTTCACTTATGACTTCATGTTACCCATTCTTTTGTAAATTCCATGTTAAAGAGTGTTTTGGCTAAAATCGTTTCATTTGTCATCCGTGTTCTGACTTGTAATTATTAATATGATTACTTAGATCATGATTGATTAATTAAATAATATAGAACATTATTTATATATAATATATATTCATAATATACATATATATCATAGATCGATAAATAGAATGAAATACACCGTTCATGGAGACGGTAGGTCGTACATACACATGAACGTTGTTTTCCTTCACTCATTGAATTGAATGGAATTAATTGGATGACATATATATATATTTACATAAATTCAGTATTATCATGTCATATATTTCCTGAGTACTTCTTATATATACTTTATAATCATTTAAGAATGGCTAATCATTGAGAATGAATCTCATCGCGTCGTGGAGACGGTAGTCCGTACGTACACACGAGCGATGATATCATTCCCATGATGGTGGAATTATATTGAAGTGTATATATAATATTTTAGAATCAATATAAATTTAATATAATCATATATATTCATTATTTACACCATTATACCCATCCAAGTAATGTGGGAGTGGAAAATAGATTACACCACGGCATGGAGACAGTATTCCGTACGTACGCACGTGCGGTTATTTCATTTTCCGTAGGATGGATAGAAGGTTAAATAAGGTTGTTTCATATTTATAATAACATATAAGTATACGAGTTATAATGATGTTATTACTTCATAATTAAACAACTAATTAAGAGGGAGTAGAAGAAGAATGGAACTTGAAGAAAATGGTAGAAGGTATTACCTCTTTCTCAAAGTGCCTCCTTTAATCTTTCTCTTAGGGAACTAAAATTGGTCTTTGAAGAAGACCAAGACCTATAGGATATTTCTAGGGAAGTGTAGAAGGTAATTGGGCAGGGTTTTTCCGAGCTTGAAGTCTCAAAGTGGTGTGAGGAAGAGAGGGAGGAGATGCCCTTTTATAAGGGAGGAGAGGGGCACCTTTGGAAATATAAGAAATATTAGTTTATTTTAAATCCCAACCCCATATTAAAACTTCCAAAATGACTCATATATGAATATTATATGAGATAGGGTTGTAATATCATAAACCAATAATATTTGGACATGTTAGGAATCTATTTTAAACATTATCAACTTGATTTATCCTTATTTATCAATTTAATTTTATTTGTGGTAACAATATTCTAAATTTTAAATTATTATAAATAATTACATTTGTGTTGTTAATTTTTAATAATTTGACACTATATAAAATTTTAGACCATATAAATTTAAATTTCCAATTTTTAAATATTTTTTTATTGTGATTTTTACACAATTTTATAATATGTTATTTTTATAAAATAACAATTGTGTCAATTTTGACACTATTCATTTATTTGAATTTAAATAAATAATATAAAACATATATGTTCTAACTAAAAGATTTAATAGATTCATAACATGTCATATTTATCAAAAAAATAGTGGATCACATTAAATAGTTCATATAATATTTATTTTATTATTTTTAAAACCATTTATTTTGTTTATCTCTTAATAAAATAATTACTACAACATTTTTGTATAATTATTTAATATACTTATTTGTTGCATAAAAATTAAAAATAAAATCCTATGACGAAGATAAATCTATCAACTTTCACAATAATACTTTTACTCTAATTTATCATCTTAAAATCACAATATTTAAATTTTTATATTTATTAAATTATGAAGGTGACAACTTTGGCATCATTTAAAATAAAACAATATAAGTGTCGTAATTGCTTTTATAAGGCTCCAAATGGTAAAATATTATACCATTGTAGGGTTATTGTTTAAATGTACATGACCTATAAGTTTTGGTCAGGGTTTTGTGCCTTTTATGATCATTATTAGTTTAATAAAAACTATATTCTTGATTTTTTACTAGATAAACAATTTCTGCATCACTATTGTGTCACAATTAATGATAATTATTTAATCCCTAAAAATTATAAATAAATTAATATGATATACATAATATTATTAGATTTCTGAAAACAATTCATGTTAGAATTTGCATGATGTTTATCACTAAATTAAAATTATTATACTTATAAGATTTAAGAAAGTGACATGTTGTCACTTTCTTTGGTTTTAATAATAAATAAATTATTTTCATAGAAAAAAGTCCATTAAATTAATCTAATACGACAATTAGGGGATATGGGCCGACATTTAGTCATCCAATAAGATTTTGACTGGTGTTAGGGTAATTTGATAATCTTATATTTACCCTTAATTACATGATTTACCTTTAACTATGGTAAATAAAATTTACCGTAGTTACTATTCATAAAGCCCAAAAATAAAAAGTATCTTATTAACATAATTTTGACCAACTGATTCCAAATAAGGAATCCAGTTTTCCAAATTAAATACACAAAAGTTGCAGAAATTAAATTAAAATTAATCTCGTTGTCGAAAGAAAACGGGTTTTTTGTTTAAAACATTGCAAAAGATTGAATAGATTTAACCTACGAATTCAAGGTAAAATCAATGATAATGACATAAATTATATTAAGTGGTATAAATATATTCTATTTATACTTTAAAACCATTCAATATTATAATTTAACAACATAAATTATTATGATGAAAAGAGTTGTTTTTAATTAAAATATAGCGTGTTTTTACTATTCATTAAAGTATGAAAGTTATCAGAATAATATGAAAAATTTATCCAAGGTAAAATTTTATATCATCATTCCAAAAAATAATTGTATTTTGTAAAATTAAACTTATAAACATGTCAAAAACTAGATTTAAAGTGGGTGCACCATCAGAAGGCGACAAAACTGCATTTTTTGAAAAATACTTATTTTACCCGAAAAATTTATTTTGTTCTTATACCATGTAATAGAAACTATGTAAGATGAATAATAATGTTATAAAATTCAAAATTTAGTTAATAATATTTATAAAGGATAGTTTATAATAATATTATAATAATATATTGTTGTTTAGTAAAACCCGGTATTGTGTACAACACACGCTATCGAGGAAGGTCGTGATTGAGTGTAATGCAAGACAAGTCAGGGTTGTGTGTGGAGCATGACTCCATTGTTTCTGTGTATAACAAAATACATTTAATATATATATATATATTCAATGTTTCGTAGAAAAACTACTATAAAAAAACATGAAATTGTGTGTAACACGATCCAGGATTAGTGTTGCATATACTGCAAGCTAATACGGTGTTGCGTATAGCGCAAGATAATCTTGTTGTATCATACAATAGAAGATATGAACGAAATTAAAAAGAATATATCTTAAAAAATCTCGGGTTATTACACGGTGGTTTCCTAACTATGCCAAAAGTTTCACTCTGTGACCTATGGATAGAGCCATGTTATCTTAAGGAATATACTTCCCCATAGTCAAGAGATGAAAATCCTCTGTCAAATATCCTTCAGTAGTTTCCATAATCATCCACATAGAAATTCAGGACTGTATAATAGAACACGACACACCATGGAAACCATTTCACCTCAACAAGAATCTTCCACCAATATGATGATGCAGGGGACACATATGCATCATCCTCTTTCTTCCTAATGAAAAATAGAAATAACAATGATCACACAGAAGAGACCTTCATTTAGAACATGGAAACTCAGGATTTCTCAAAAAAAAACATGCTTCCATTAAAATAGAAGTTATAAAAACACTCCTAGAATCCTCTTTTTCATTTTAACGAGAAAAGGACACATCAAAACATCACCATACATGACCATCAGACCCAAATAATAATTATAATGAAAAGGGCATCAAACCAATCCCCCAAAAATTCACTAATCCTATAAATGGTAAAGGGAGTCTTATTCAAAGGGGTGGGACTATCTCAATGATTCTTACTATAAAACTTTTTATGGAACTGTTACAAGTGGCCTGGGAATCCATAGGCACCAAAGGTATTTAAAGAATTTTTACACAATGGATCACTTTGAAAAGATTTTACACACTGATTTCACAACATGGTTCTACACTAGAAATAAGCTGATGAAATACCATGTCCAAAATCAACAGCATCATGCTGATTTCTATTACAGAAATTCCATTCACCACTTTCATACTATACATTCAATAAAAAATTTGGGAAACATCACCTTTGAAGACTCCAAAAACTCAAGAAAACTAAATTCTCATCGAATTTTTTACTTCCACTCTTCCTCTTCAAGAGTATCCACATAACAGAAATAAAGATGTGGACTCAACATTCTAAACTCAATAAGAAAGTCATTAAGTTTATCAACTCAAGTGTTTGTCAACGGTGATCTACTCTATGATGCTCCTTGAAAAAGAATTGAATGTTATGAGGTCAAACACTTAGAAAAAATGGAAGTTGATAACCCGAGTAACCTAATTCCTCAATCAAAAATTACCACATGCATTATGTGAACTCAAAAAGGGAAGAAATTGAAATTCTTCCAAAACTATATTTGAAAAGAACCCACTGACCATTATCTCCAAAAAAAAACTCATCAACAAGAGGTTTGACATGAGACACCATTCAAGCAAGAATAATTATCAAACTCTAAACAATTCAAAACAAAATTCTCAAATCATAAGGAGACACCACACAACCATTGGTGATCAAACATTACCTCTACTCTTAAGAGGACTTTTGTAATGGAAACTAGCTTGGGGGTTACACAATCCCCAATGGAATTCCATGGATCCTCACACATGTATATTCTCATTCCAAAACATCCACCTGTCACCTCATATCACCCAAATTTTCACAAATATCTATGAATATTGTCACCCATGGAAATACAAAATATCAAAAAACCATTCTACTTTAAAAAAAATCATTCAACCCATTTGTTCAATTTATATATTTATATTCCATTTCAAAAATTTTTAATAATTTTAAATAGTTCACTCAAAACCAAGTCAAAATAAAATTCAAATATCACACATTGTATAATAACATTTTTCCAATTAAAATCCATTTTCAGTTTCTCAATAAATTACAATTAAAATAGATTTCCAAAACCTTTAATAAAATTGATAACATTTTACAAATATCTAATTTCATTAAAACACATGTTTGCATTATAAAAATTCAATATCGATAAACTCATCCCCATTTAATCAATATCATCTTATAAAAGTACACTTCTCTAAATATTTCCTCAAATGATTCCAAAACTCATTTTCAGACTTCCCCAAATATAAAAATATATCAATGTTAAAATATGGTTTACAAAATTTCAAAAATAAGGGATCACAAAATATTTTTCAAAATTAAGGAAGACCAAAACAACTCCCAAGGGGAAACTAGAGTTCATGGGTGACTCATCCAAATGGTTGGTGGTCGTACTCCAATCGCAGCACCGTTGTGGAGAGTATTGTTGGACAATGTCCCTGGAACGACATGGATTTCTAGGACCTACATGCTCATTGTGACCATTGAACCAAATATCATTTAATTTCCCAAACAGTAAAAAATCATAATAACCAAATAAACTATATAAAACATGAATTGCCATGGAAAATCAAGTCTCTTCACGAGGTGTGATGGCTGGGAACCAAACTCAAAACTAGAAAATCAATCCCCAACAGTCCAAGCAGCAGTCTATCCAGAATCTTCCATTAATAGAAATACCCAAAAAGAGAATAACCTACCACATCAAAGTTCCATTAGAGTGAACAACCAACCTAGATTGGGCCACGACCCAAATTGCATTCCTAATCCCCATGGGTATAAACAAAAAATATATAATGAATGAAATAAACCTGAATTATCATAACAAAATGATATACAATAATTTTCAGATTCAATATTTACATCATTAAATAAACCTCCAACATACTAAAATAAAATTGAAACCATAAAATGACCCATAATCCTCCATGAAAAATAAGGGGAGTTTCTCTCAGGCCACAATCTTTTACACCTGTGACAAGAAGAACTCTAGTAACCCAGATCCACCAAAATTACCCCAAAACATCTTATATTTACCAAGTTTATTCATAAAAAGTATACATACTCTCAAAGGTGTATGTTGGGTGTGAGACAAATCCCAGTAGGAATCCACATTAAATAAAAGGTTCCATGATACAACATTAATAGATAAATTAATATCATGTTTTAAAAAGATGTAGTAACACTCTTATAGTAATCATTTTAATGGAAAAACGTTCAAGGGATGATCAATTTAAAAGTTATAACATTATTTTCTTATAAAATTAAACACTAAGTGAACCTTATACTAAAGGTAAGTATAGTATCCCGAGAGAGAACAATGTCACAAAAAACCCCTATAGGAACTAGCTATAATGGAACATTTGCTTCCTCAAATCTTAGTGAATTCTTGTTTAGAAAGAACACTCATCATCATCCTACTGAATGATCCACTTGAGAGGAATCTATCAGAAATTCTATGGGTCTACAACCATCATAGATTTTTTAGTTTTGTATCATCATTCTTAATAGAGATAAATGGCCATTGGTCCCTCCAATGAAACTATCTTACTAGCCATAGTACACCCATCAAGTCACCTTGGATTATGTTTATTCTAAATTATCAGTCCATATGTCACATAAAACATAACATTCATATAAATGTTCCTAGTATTATAAACACATCAGGAAATCACCACATTCACAATAATCACAAAGAAACCACCATTTTCCCTAAAAAAATTACTTTAAATTTCATACACAATAAAACAAATTTAAAATATTTTTTCAAACCACTTATACATTTCCAGAAACCCAATTTGAAACATCTCAAGAAAACACATAATCCATTCAATGATTTCCTTGGTACAATCCCATTTCAATTAAACACATAAGATTTATTCCATTTAAAACATGCTACTGTCACATACACAATTTATATTTTATACTAAAGGTGAAATATAATGCAGCCAAAATGACAATAAAATTTAGTTCCACTAGGAAAATGACATTTAAATACATTATGATCACAAATAACAATGAAAACGCATGCCAAAACCTTCAAAAAAAAAACAATAAAACACTTCCACGAAGCACTAAAATAAGGAAATCAAAAAACAAATCCATTTCCTTTATATAATTCATTTCCATAATATGTGCATAAAAATTTCTCTCAAAACACATTTTCACTAGACATTATATTCATAGAACACATTTATAATGAAAATAAATCATGTCAAAATATTCTATAAATGTAAAATAATAGAACCAGCTATCTCACTTGTGAAAACTTATAGAAATATTTGAGAAAATGAAACCACCCCACCAAAATACCCTATATAAGAAATAATAAACAACCATCACCATGATCTTACTCAAAAATAGATGATCAGAGAATGATTAGGTCAAAGACTCAATTGGAGATTCAGAACTAATGAATGAGGGCAGATAACCACTAGAAATATGTAAAAAGAGGAATAAGAATCTTACTTGAAGGCTCCATGAGGAAACCAGAAAAAAATTTCCCAAGGGATCCCAAGAGGTCCAAGGTAGTTTGGAGGGAGCTAAAAAGGATTAATGTCACATATGGGTCAGAATAAAGGTGGTTAAGGGTTTACATTATAGATGAATGAAAGGGAATTTTTATATTTTCAATGACATGGACAAGTCACATGGTTTTTCCACACGGTTTAACAAACTATATGAAAACTGTGCACCCCTCACTACCAATGAGGAAAATGATGCATGGTTAGACTACAGAGTTTAAAACCCATGTACTAAAAATGTGGTTACCCACATTAAAAAATGTTAGTTTGGACACTTGGTTTCCTGGGAAAGGAACACAATTTTCTAAACCACAGGCCAACTGTGTGCCATTAACTGTTAAAACAAAAACTAAATTTTTCATCAACAACACTTAGGGGAACTGATTATTATCCACATAACATAATTGACACAATGTAATACCTTGAAAATAATCATGGATTTTAAAAATACACTAATTACACCATTTCATTCATTCATTTTAGGATAATAACACTATAATATCTATATTATACATTCATATCATTCGTAGTATATAATCGGGAATCATAGTGAAAGAAAACATAATAAGGGTGAGTTCAAATTCATAATAAGTAAAAATTATAGTGGAAGAAAAAATGACTCAATGAGAATTGTCAACATGGTAACATATTAACATAACACAAATGCCATGTAATCAATATATTGATAATGAAGTGGATAAATAATATGGAAAGGTATATAATTGCAAACACAATAAATTCATATAACAAGATTTAGAAAACTCAATATAGAAAGGTAATAAACTAAAACACATTCCATTTAGTCAACGAACTAAAAATGAAATTTATACATATATATGTAAATGAAAAATATTTTTCAAAAATAATAAATGAAAAAAAATTAATGACATGATTAATTATTAAACTCCATGTTTCATAGGTATGTGGAACAATTACTGGCAAGACCATTTAAAAGGATGTTTAAAATATACTAGTTACATTCTAATTTGGTTTCTCGATCTTTAACTCTTCCGTCATGACCTTCCAGAAGATAAAATAAATAACCCTATTTTGGAAGCAATCTCAAGGGCTTTATCACCAACAAATTTCATTTTATTATACTACCAATGCACCAAGGGGATTACATTATCGTGTCCCCAACCCATAGGGAATTCCTTAAATGGTACCCAACCCATGTCTATCATTTCTAAAGGTTTCCTCTAATCGAATAAACAACATGAGTTATAAAATTTCCATATTGAATAATTTATATATAAATATTTACCAAAATAATCTAATAAATTTATATTTTAAGACCACATGAAAAATTTTACATGGTTTAAGAAATAATCATATTTATGATAATTAAAATGGTTGCTTATGGGAAAAAATGTTAAATTATCATGGGAAATTAAATATTTCAAGTGATTAAAAGGTATTAAGGAATTTAATGTGAATATTATCCTTGTACAAATATATCATAGACCATCTAAGATATGAATAAGGATAATAGAAATTAGTCATATCCCATGTGTAGTATAAATGGTTATTTTCCATTGATGAATATAAATACTATAAATTATATCTTGAAAATTTAGGATGAAAATATCATTTTTTTAACCACAAGAAAAACCATTTCTTTGAAAATAAATTTTGAAAGAAAATTAATTAAAAAATAACCACTTTAAATTTCAATGGATACATCTAATGAATGATTTCATGTATATATAAACACTCTATATGTGAAAAAAAATTCATTTTAAAAGGAAAAGGGGTTATAAAAAATATTTCTTTGGAAAGAGATACGATGATTCCTTCGAAAATATTCATAAAAGTAAAAAGTGTAAAATTTTTATTAAAAAATAATTTGGAATAGAGTAAAAAAATTTAATGCTTTTTAACTAAACATGCTTTTTAGAAGAAAACATGTTGTCTTTCTAAAGAGAAAAATGAGTTTGGGTTTTCTTAAAATCAATTGAAAAACATTTTGAGTACCAATGTCTGGAAACATGTTTATAATACATGAAAAAGATCATGAATAACCCTATAAGAGTAAAATTAAATGGTTTATGAAAAAATTGTCATTTGATATGCTTGAATAGAATAAAATTTTAAATATAATTAAAACTATTATTTAGGTTATAATATTTATGAATTCCATATTGTCCCATTCCACTAAAATAATTATTAAATCCTATGCTTAATAAATTAATAAAATTAAATTAATTTTTAAAATACAATGAATATAAAATAATTCATGGTATAATATAAAAAATGTACATCAGATACACCACATAATGAAGTATTTGGTGGATATGAAATTTATCCCAGATATGTAAAAAATGTTAGATGAAAATCTATTAACTTATGTTTCTTTAAGGGTGAATGTACTTAAATTTAATTTATAAGGGGGTTATCCATGTAACTAAATTATTCATGAACCATTATAATATTTATAATATCATATATAATCTTATTTTAATATCTTATTACATGTTTTTTTTAAAACAATTCATTATTTTAACTATTTTGAGTGCTAATTGCTTAGTTTCTCGTGTATGTTTTAACTTGTTATATGTTGTACATGTTAATTATATCATTATAACTTAATATAAAGAATTAAATGCATGATTTAATTATAATATATATTCATTATAATATTATTCATAATAATTTATAAAATTTAGAGAGAAAAAATTAAATGTGTCATTAATGTAGATGATGGTCTATACGTATGAATGAATACAACTTTAATTTCATTTTCATTTTGAATGAATTAAAACCTTATTATATATATATATGAAAATTAAAATATAATATTTATTTCATTATGTTACATAGGTTTGTTAAAACCATTCTTTATATGTTCCATGTGTAGCATGAATGAATCACATTGTTTTGAGGGTGTGGTAGTCCACACTTCCATAAACGTTATTATCATATTTACACAAAATGGAATAAATAGGTGTTTGTGTTATAAAATAATTAAATAATAATAAATAATTAATATTTACCATATATATTATATAAATATTATTTTATCATCATTATCAACCACTAATGGTGGGGATGTAAAAAATGAAAACATTGTTTTATGAGGCTGTAATTCACCATACACATAAATGGTATGTTCGTTACCAATTAGATGGAAGTGTGTGTAATTTTAGGTTGAAACCAAAACATAGAAACATTTTGGTACATTTTTTACACTATTATTTGTATATAACTAAGTAAAAATTATAATTTATGGAGTGTATAATAGAAATTAAACTAAAGTGGTTTACGAAATATGTTACATCTTTTTTAGATATCTCTTTTTGGTTTTAAACAATGTTCATTCTTGGATTAATTTCATACCAAGTTGACTATTCTAGTTTTATGTGAGGTATTTTTAGGATCCATTTGGATTTATCTTAGTCAATATAATTTTTTTTAGATTTGTGGGGAATTGGGGGGGATTCCATTTATTATGGAGGAGGAGTGGCCCTCTTGTAAATTTTTTAAAATGGAATTCCACTGAATTTAATTACATTACATGTGGTTCTAATAGAGGTTAAAATTAAATAAAACATGTTATAGGTTATATATATGACCACTGGAAGGAATTTGGAAAATTTTCTAGGTCATTTTGGCCCTTAAGATTAATGTTTAGTCCTATGTGAAACCAAATTTTACTTTAATCGTGGTAATTAATTTTCATTACATTCAGTAATATATTTAGTCAAAAACTATATTTAATTTAGTAGAAATTTGGAATTATTATAATCCCAAATATTTATTGAATTTTTCCAAATTAAAATAACATAATTTTTACAAATTAAGTTAAATTTAATCCCGTTGATGGGACGACAATTCAGGTTTTTAAGCAAAAGAGGTCCAAAAGTATTCTATGTTTTTATATCTAATTTCAAATAGGAATTTATTCCAATGACCTAAATTATCATAAATAAAATTAATTTATCAAATTAAAAATTCAAATTAATTTTTTATATTATTTATTTTTTTAAATAAATTAGATTAAAAAGCAATTAAGAGTTACAATTCGTCATTTTTCTTTATTCATTAGAAATAAAAAATTCAATAAAAAACTAAAAAATGACCCTAAAATAGATTTTATGTTTATATATATAATATAAACAGAATATGGACATATAAAATTTATAAAATAGCTAAAAATTGGATTTAAAATAGTATTTTCATTAAAAGGCGGTAAAAGGGGCTTAATAAAAGTATATTATTTTATTCATAAAATTGGATTTGTTCTTATCTTATGATTATCATATATTTTTGATGAATATGAAATATATTTGATAGAATATATATATATATATATATATTACATTAATATTAATCTTTAATTTTAATTAATCTAATATATTAGGATAAAAAATCATTGTGAGCTTCAAAATAGTTTTTTATAAAAATATTTCTTTAATATTAAATTGGTTTTTATATAAGTTTATAATTAAGTTTTATATAATGAATTCCTTTTATAATTGTGCAAAACATATATTCTCATAAGATAGTTAATCATTTTAATAAATTCTAATTTAACCACTAGGTTATATTATACTATATTAAATAATAATATTTTAGTAATATGTTAATGTTTGGTAAAACATGGTCTTTTGTATAACGAAAGGAATAAAAGAAACTCATTATTGAGTGTGATATATGATGACATACTATCTTGTGAATTGCAAGAAATAAAATATATAGTATTTATTTAAAAATAAAAATAAAAATGATAAATTCTCAGGATATTATATTCTTATATACACATTGTGTTGTGGAATACACACTACTAAATAAAATGTTTGTAGTTTAGTTTTTTGGGCAATTAAATTCTCCCCATATTAATTAAATTATGCCTTTAAAATATAAACACTTTCTTGGAAATTGATTGTTTGTTTCTTTTTTTTATGTTGAAATATCACATCATGAGAAGTGTTTATAAAATATCTTATAGAAAAGAGATAATGGTATGTACAAATGTCACATGGACTAACATATTAATTGGTGTCTATATAGAATAATATTAGTGGAAATTAAAGATATGTACTTTGAGGAAAAGAATAAATACTTTTAGGGAGTCATTGAGGTCATCAATGACAAACAATTTAATGATAAATGGAATATTTAGGGTCTCAAATATATATATATATCTATAATGATCTATAAGTACATTGGTTCGACAAAAATAAAGTTATTAGGATAACAATTTTTTCCATATCATTTTCCTCATGTTGAGAAATTCCATTCTTATAAATGAATATTAGTAGACTTACTAATATAATATATCAAAATGTCATATGAACACTTCCAAATTTTTGTTATGCTTCAAAAATAATATAATTAGTCCCTCAATCCATGAAATCGATATCCAAAAATTTAAATTGTTTCATGCAGTACAAAAATAAACATTTAATGGATCATAAGTCCTATAAATGAGTCAAAAGTATTTGAATTTGTCTCTAACTATTCTCCAAATCCCATATGGATAAGGTATTAATCTATACACCTAAAATTAACACTATATATTCATCATTAATATTAAATCCTGAAATTGGTGAACTGAAAACTAAGGACATATTCACTAATAAATTGTATACGTCGATGGTTGGCATGAAACCATTATCATTCTTTAGTCATTGGTTCAAGATCCACGTCATTTCAGAAATTTAATGACTATCAACCAATATGGATATTTCACTTTTCAATATTAATATAATTTCCAATGTAAATATGATCAAAATCCTTGAAATAAGTTTAATCACTAAATTACCTTTTAACTATGGTTTTCAATACAACCTCATAACATAAATGCTATATATGATTATCTTTACACAACTTTTTCCATGTTCTATGGTTTATTATATGTCATTAATTTTCATTATCTATAAAATTATTCATAATGGTTTGTAAATAAAAGTTGAATTATCCAAAGTGTATCCATAGAGAGTGTCAAATCAGGTGTACAGTAAGGCCCTTGTTGTGTACCAGGTTACATCGAGTCTAACCCGACACACCTTGTCAGACTTGTTAATCCGAGGTACATCTATTCCAAAAATATGTCAACCTATAGTTTCTAGATATGTATATATTTCTTGGAAGACCCAAATCATCTATGCATTAAAAAAATTCAATGTTGTTATTTTATTCTTATCCTCAATATCTACCATATTGTTATGTTATCTAATATATGTTTTCTTAAATCTAGTTCCCAAGGTTGCTACTAAAATTCCACTCATACTAGCTATAGCGACATTACCCCGGTATTCTAGGAGTGTGTTTTTACTACCATAACATTCAAATTATTAAAAGGAATAAAATCCAAATTGAATTAGCAGTTTACTAGTATTGGTAAATAAGATTCATATATGAGTAGTGTATTACAAATGAATAAACTAATTATAATTTATATTTTTCATTAGAGGCTAATAACTACATTCCACATAGTTTATCCTTTAATATCATTGTTAATACACACTAGTGAATCCACAGGAAATGAAATATAATTAGGGTGAGGTCAAATTATCAGTATGTTTAAATTATGGTGGAAGATATAATGAATCAATGAGATTAGTCAAAATGGAAAGGTAATAAAATAACTCAAATTCCATGTTATCAACAAACTCATAAGGGAGTGTATAAAAAATATGAAAATATAAATAAATGTAATCATATGCATTCAAAGAACTAGAAAAGTGAAAATCCATATGGTATGGAATGAATGTAAAACACAATACATTTAATCAATGATCTGAAAATGATATGTATACATAGATATGTCGATGCAAAATATATACGATGAATAATTACTCATAATAAATTTTCAAAATGATTAATTATTACATGCCATGTTTCCTAGTTACATAGAACCATTACCATAAATAACTTTCACAATAAGGTTATAAAAATATTGTTTATAACCCTATTTGGGTTTTCTAACCACAAATCTGTTGTCAAGACCTTTCACAGGACAATTTCAAATTTTCTTATTTGAAAATAGACTCATAGGGTTAGTTTCCAACAGATTTCATCTAATGAGACAACCAATGCATCAAGGGATTAAATTAACCAATCTCTAACCCATGGGGAATTTCTTAAACAGTCTCCAACCTATGTATTTATTTCCCTAAGCATTCCTCATATCAAATAAAAAATATTACTTATCCAATATTGTTATTGAATAAATGATATGAATTTATCAATATTTACAAAAATAATAAAATAAATATCAAAGTGAAAATTGTATAATGAATGTTATAGGATTAACGAAATAATCTTATCTGTGAAATATAACATGGACACTTTTGGGAAATTTAATGTCATATGATAATAAGAAATTGAATAATTTAATGAGATAAAAATGAAGAAAGGATGTGAATGTGAATACTATCCACAAACAAATCAATCATATAACATATAGAGGAATATTTAGAATAATATAAATACAACATATCCTATGTAGAGAATAAATTATGGGTTTCCATTATTGATTAATTGAAATACTATAAAATCTTTCATAAAAATATTCTTTTGGAAAATATCCAATTGTTTGAAATTTTTTCTAAAAAAACATTTAAATAAAAATTACATTTGACAACAGTTTCTTTTATAATTATCCTTATAAACATGAAAATTAAGCATTGAAAAAATAAAGGAGTGAAAATACATACACTCTATATGAGGTAAAAATTACATTCATCTTTCATGGTAAAATATTATAAAATATATTATTTGGAAATAGAAAACATTGTACATTTGAAAATATTCGAAAATAAGAAAATGGTTAAAAATTAATTTAATAAATTATTTTGAAAAGGATAAAATTATTTTTTAGAACATATTAATGAAACACGGGTTTGATAAAAAATTAGGTTCTCTGACTAAAGTGGGAAATTTAGTCAAGTATTCATAATAACATTTTCTAAAATGTTTTGAGTACTCTAGAGTGGAAAAGTGTTACTAATACATGAGAATTTTCATGAATAACCTAGACATAGGAAAATTAAATCATTTAGAGAATAATGGTCATATAATTTATTGAATGTAAATACTTCTGAAAGATCAATAAAATTATTCTTGAGGAAAATAATCTTTAAACATCACAAAGTGTCCAATACCACATAAAGTTTTAAATCATAATACTCATGATGGATAAAAATTAAATGAAAGTTTAAAATACCATTATGATAAATTAGTTCATGATATGATATATCAAAATGGAAAGTAGTTACACAACACAATGAAGTAAGTGGTGAATATGACATTTATCTCAAATATGTAAAATGTGTGTTACAAATACCTTACATTGTGCTTCCATTAAGTTGAACTTCCATTAACCTCATGTATCAAGGGTATAGTCATGTAAATAAATATTTACAGACATATACACATATCTATAACATCATATATAATCTACTTTTCATATCTTATTACCAATTATTTAATAAAATTTCATTATTTTAAATATTTAGAGTGTTAATTGCTTAGTTTATCGAGTATGTTCTAACTTATTACTCATTTCTCCAGAAAATTAGATATTGATTTTATCATATATATAATTTAAGACATGATTTAAGTAATATTTATTCCTCATATTTTTATCTAGTATAATTCAGAACATTTGGATATAAGAAATGAAATGCATAGTTCTTAGAGATGGTATGTCGTACATATGTATGAATGTTGCATTTATTTATATTTCATTTTAAAATAATGAATATTAAATTATTTGTATTAATATTTTAATTATTATATAGTATATATATAATATATGTTATATAGTTTTTTAAAACATCCTTTATATTTCCCATCTATAGTGTAAAAAATCACATCTCTTTGGGGGTGTGGTAGTCTGCACTTCCATAAATGATGTTATCATATTCACAGAAATGGAAAGTATAAGGGTTTGTGTTATAAAATAATTAGAGAAGAATAAAGACATAATTTTTGTCATATATATCAAATATAAATTCAATTTATATCATAATTTTCAACAATGAATTTTGGTAAAGGGAAGATGAACAACTTCGGTTCGTGAGGAAATAATTCTGCATACAAATAAATAGTATGTTTGTTACCTATTAGATGGAAGTGTGTGTATGTTTAGTTGAATACTATAAAATAAAACCATATCATTATATTAGAGATAATTTTTTTATGTAATCATGGAATAATTATTATTTTATGAGCAGGAAATGGAAATAAAACTAAAGAGTTTTAAG
Organism: Viscum album; assembly: GCA_963277665.1. NCBI lineage: Eukaryota > Viridiplantae > Streptophyta > Magnoliopsida > Santalales > Viscaceae > Viscum > Viscum album. The sequence continues at coordinate 126,478,585 of OY728160.1, forward strand.
AAAGATGTCACCTCTTTTTCAAGAAACTCCTCTTTTTGCACTGAAGGGATTCCATGGTTTTCTTTCGACCCCAGGAATGTCTTCTAGGTATTATAGATGGATTTTTAGGAACTATTAGTTATATTATATTTCCTAAAAAAGTGTCTTTATAGGTTTGAGGAAGTTGGATGAGAGGGGTCCTTTTATAATGGAGGAGTATCACTCGTGGAAATTTATGAAAAAGGAACTCCACCCATGTTTTTCCCATTTCAAGTAGATCTAATAATGGTACCAATTAAATCCACGATAATATAGGGTATAAATATGACAATAAAAATGGATTTTGTTCAATTTTATAGGTTATTTTGTCCCTTATGTGTAAGGTTTAGTCCCTTTTGATGTTTAATTTCTCATTAATCATTATAATTAATTTAAATCACATTCACTAGTCATTTTTTGGTCAATAACTATGTTAAACTTATCATAAATTATAAATTATGTTGTTTACAAATATGTAATCTACTTTCCAACTTCATATCAATTATGTGGTAGATATTGACTTTAATTTAATCCCATAGACTGGACGAGAAATCACATTTCAAAAGTCCAAACATCCAAAAGTTTACTATGTTTTTATATCCAATTTCAAAGTAAAATTGATTAAAATGACCAGAAATTATATTAAAAAATAATAATTTATTTTTTTAAACATTAAAATTAATATTAAAATAACATTTAAACATTTAAATAAATTATAAGAAAAATAATATTTTGAGTAAAAAATCAGTATTTTTCATTATTCATTAAAAATGAATCTTCATAAAAAAATACCCAAACATCACCATAATATAATTTATTTGTTTCCTAATTAAATTTTATGTTTATATATATATATATATATAAGATTTAAAAATTTGAAAAATTTTACTTAAAATTGGTTGTCTATTTATAGGCTGTAAAAGTTCGTTAATAAAAATAAATTATTTTATGTGTATAATTGGGGTGGTTCATATCTTATGCCTAAAAAATATAATCATTTATTATCAACGAAATTTGATTGAATATATAATATATATTAAAATAATATCACTCAAAAAATTTAATGAATTTTATTTATTGAGATAGAACATCTTTTTGAGATAGAAAATATTTTATAAAAACATTCCATTTATACTGAATTTCTTATTATATTCATTTATAATTAATTTGAAGCCAATGAATTAATTTTATATTATTTTAAAACATATATTTTTCATAATTTAGTTAATATTATTAATAAAATTTAATTTAACATCTAGGTTATATGTTATTTTATTAAATAATACCATTTTAATAATATATTTTTGTTTTGTAAAACTAATTATTGCGTGTAATTCAATCCATTAAAAAAGATAATTATTTTGTATGACATACTCTAACTCAGTTTCAATTGTATTTCAATATATAAAATAGTTTTAATTTATATAAAATATTAAATATATTATAAATTTTTGTGATATTGTATTCCCTTATGTTCTTGGTGTTGTGTGTAATACATTATATAGAATACAATTTCTCTAAATTAGTTTTCTTGGGAATTATATATAACATTTGTGAACATGTAATTAGGTTAACACATAGAATTTTTCAACAAGCAATCAGTTTCACACATAACATTTGTGAACATGTACTCTGGTTTACACATAAAATCATTACTCATGATTTATCCATCATTACCCATTCATTGATGGGAGATATATGTCCTACCCTCACACAATAAAAATACTACAAATTTATTCTATATGAACATAAATAATCCATCAAAATAAAACCCATGTAATTAAATGAGTTTCAAAAACATTTTACCATAACATAAATCATTGAAAATAAATGGGATTCATAAAAATTGTGACACTGTGAACATAAACAAAACATAAAAAAGAATGAGTATAGGTTCATTTAATAATATAAATATTAAATAATAAGTAATATCAAATAATATTATCTGATATTGAATGTGATTTTTAATGATAACTTGAAATATTTCATGAGTAAATTATCCTTTATGTTTTGTAAACATTTTTATTAAATTCCATGAAATTATAAAATAAAACAATTTCTTGAAAAATAAACATTTTATTTTATATCTGATTGATTATTATATTAATGTGTCACGAAGACTATAAAAATACACGACACCATTAAATTTATGAAACATTCCTTCCATATTTTTATCAGAAAATTCATAAAAACCCCACATTGAAAATGATAGAAAGAATCATTTCAATTAGAATTGTAAAAATTAAAAAAATGTGTAAAAATGAAATTAAAAAATTATTAGACAATATTAAAAACATTTTTGAATCAATTTAAGAAAAACATTTTCAAGAATAAAAAATGGATTTTTAAGCGAATGTTTAAATAAATAATTTCTAAAAGAAAATCTATAGTAGACATCCTAACACTGAAGTGATAATTAATAAAATTTATTTATTATGTTTACTATATATAAATACAATTAAAAATAGTGGAAATAATACATATGAAAAAAATAATACCTCACATAATCATAGCATGACATACTCAAAGAAGTAGTACGTTATCTTGAAGAATGGAGATTGGGCTAAGAATTGTCATTTAGTTATGTAGTCATTCAAATCTTATGCCCCATAAAAGTAATAATTACCAAATTAAATATTTTACTTTTTATAATAATTATATTTATGATTGGATATATAAATGGTAATTATTTATTAACAAAAGATAATAAATAAGAGTTGAACAAGGCATAAATATCACATCAGTAAAAGTTTTATGAGAAACCCTTAACAAATGCTTCCCTATAGATTTGTTGATATTAACGTACTTCATAATGATTTTGAAATGTTATAAATTTATTAAATAACCATATTTATTTTTATAATACCATATATTATAATTTTATAACATCTTACCACCAATTAAATATTAATATTTCATGATTTTCATTGTTCCATGTGAGTTTGTTTTTGGGGTTTACATGATTGGTTCATTTTTGTATAATTGTAGAATTTATTTTTGAATGTAAATAAAACTCCATAACTGGAATGAAATGGTATTCATGCACTTTAAAAATACTAAATGGTCGCATATATTATTATTTTTTATTACATGATTATTATTCCCTTTTTAATATATTAATGTCATTTTTTAGTTTAATTTAGATGTATTTCCGAACATCTCAAAATAGTTTTGATTTATTTAGTATTATTTCTATATAGTAGTCCCATAAAATTATTTAGCCCCATATATAAAAAATTATATATTATTTAACTAGATTAAAAATTATATCTCTAGAATTTATGGTGGCAATGTAATATGAAATAAATAATTATTATCCAATATGATTAACCATCATAATAAAAACAATTGTTTTGTTTCATTTAATTATTGGAAGAAATAAATGGGATGGACAAATTATATTGAAATATGAAGATAAAATTACATTATATATATGATTTTTGAGTTATTATGACTTGATTTGTGACATTGGTGGGGATAAGGTTGAAGAAGAAGAGAAAATAAGAGAGGTGGTTTGAGAAAATTCAATATTGAATATCAACTCCTTGAAAGATCCTATAATGTAAATGGAAATCGTATTTTGGTGATAGCAGTATTACTAGATGTGGGGAGGTAGGATAAGAAATTTTTTCGATGACATTAGGATATTTATGTCTTGTGGGGAATAATGGTGTTGTGATTATTTGTTTTTATACTTGAGATGTTGTGGTTTTATGTGAATAAATATTGATTATTTTAAATACAAGACCAACTAAATTTTTGTTCTATTAATTACAAAAAAATTGATAATTAATCTTTTAATGGTTGTTTATTGTCAATAAACACTTCATACAACGATTTCATTTTGTATTTTTTATGAATTTTTTGTTTTTCACTTTTAACATAAACCTATTATATTATATTACCTATACAACGATAGATATTTTTTTACCATGGGGAAATTGTTTTGAAAAAAATGAAAAAGGCCTTATATAATAATTTTTAATTTATTATTAAATATATATAATTTCAGTTACTAAATTAAATTCATAAAACTTTGAAAATTATATTATAAATAAACGTGAAAGACTAGATGACAAAACATGTTATTTAAGAGAAAATTTTCAAAAGATTGAAATGTTTTTGTATCAAAATTCAATATTAATATGGTCTGAAAGACCAAATTGTATTAATTGATATATATATGAACTATTATGACATAAATAAAAGTTTAAAATATATTTTATCGTAATAAAATATTTAGATGAAAAGTTAGTTTTCAATTAAAAATCAGTATTTTTCACTATTCATAAAAAATTGATACCTTCAAGAAAAATACATAAAAATAAACGTAACCATTTATGATGATTTTATTTCAAAAATAAAATTATTTTTCTAAAAAATAAGTATAAAATTTTTAAAAGGTATTTTTATATGAGGTGTGCCATTAAAAGGTGAAAAATTACCTTTTAGGAAAATATTTCTTTTTATGGTTAAAATAGGACTTATTATTCTATTAAACCTTTTAAACATTTTTGTAGAATTAAAAAATTTATAAAAAATCTGACATATAAATTAAATTAATGTATTTCTCTAATAGTGATTAATTTAATATATGAATTTAAAATTCCATTATATGCATAAAAATAGATTTAAAAACACATCCCTTATGTTCAATTAGTCATTTTTATTTTCATTTCTAGATAATTCGTTACTAATAAATTAATTTTATAATCATATCTAACATTTATTTTAATAACTTATTAAATCTAATTCATTATCACCATTCTGACATCTAGGTGGTAATGTTTTTTTGAAAATAATAAAATATTGGAGTTCGTTTAAGCTGAGTGTTTTCAGAAAATTTATCCATCTAAGAAAATAAATTTATTTAAATATATATATATACCCTAAAATCATGGGGTGTTAAAAGCATGGTAAATTATAGTTATGTAAATTTTTATAATGTTAATATTTTTCATAATAAGGATTTTGATGTTATTATCAAATTGGTTGTGAATGTTTGATTATTAAATGGATTAGTGTTGATTTTATATGATGGAATATACATATCATGATAGTGGAAGAATATGATATTGATTAGTCAACTATGTTGGGTTGGGTATTGGGAAAAATATTATAGATGATGTGCGGAAAACCAATTTTGGTATCAAATTGTGTGAAATATTTAAAATTATATCAAATTGAAGTAACAAATGTAATAAAGGATATTGGTAAACCATCTACTGAAGATTTTTTTTAATGAAATTGTCATATTGGAAACATAAGTGGGCAGGGGATGTTATTATTTTCATCTAATGGAACACTAAAATAGAAGCACCTAAATTCTATATCATGTGAGGGTTTAAATGTGGGTCTTTTACTATACATGGATCTACTCCTATGTATCAAAAGTTGGTTATTGTATATAAAAATGTATGGAGACCAATTATAGTATATTATCATTTTTAATTCACTATATGTGTTTTATTTTAAAAAAATCACATGGAAAGTGTGGGTATAAATTCTAAAAATCAAATAAGAAGTTTTCCATTGAATTTTTGAGGCTAGGTAATAGTTGGGATTAAATAATTAATTAATTGATGAAATTTTTGTGGAATAAATAGACATGGTTTGTGATGATAGTACCAATGATAGAAGACACAAATAGTATAGAGAAATAGAGTAATATAACATTTAATAATATATCCTAGATCATGTGACTGTATTCTTTTTTTTAAATAGTTTTATGCAGAAGTAGTGAATGAAATACATATTTTATCAACAAAAATATATTCATATTAATAGATAATGATATACATAGGGATATTTATATTAGTAAACTTTTTTATGTAGCACACCATAATATATTTGGTTGTAATTCATATCTGAATTTCAATTATTTTTAAAGAGAATATATAGATGTTATGTTCAAAATAAATTTTGTTTTTGGAGTAAGAAGATAATAACCACCAATTTCAGATTTTTTATCATGAAAAGTGAATGTTTTTTTAGAAATTATAATGTATTCTTAAATGAAGTAATATTCCACAAGGATTGACATATAATAGAAAATTTTTCTATGAATGAAGAATCCATACATTGTGCTTATGTTTATTTTAATGGGAGGATAAAAATTACAAGTTGGTTTTGGGAACACATTTTGCTTGGAGATACTATGAATTTTTTAATCATTTAATAGAAAATATGGATATAAAATGGAGACTTAGACATTGGTTTTAAATTATAGAAAAATCACTGAAAAAATGTAATAAATGGTTTTAGTATTTCATTAAATAAAAATATTTCATCCGAAACAATTCACTTCATTATTGATTCGTTGGGATATTTGATGTGGGATTTTTATCATTAATCTAATTTAAAAAGATCATATACTCTTAATATTCGTGAAGATATAATTTACATAAGAGAAGATCAAATATTTTTTTGAATGTTCTTGATAATGGATTTTATAGTCAAAAATGTTTTTTGCGGGTGCTGATCTTTCAATATTAGGAAATGGTAACCTTTATGTTATCTTTGTATCAATACATATATAATGATTTGGATTTTTTAGAGTGCCTGAATTGAATATTTTTTATAACCCCATTTGTTAGTTAATTATAATCATATAAATAGAAGTTTCTTAGAATGGATAATGGGCATAAATATTTGAAAATATATCAACTTGCATCCACAATAGGAATAATGATGTATTATAAGGTATGTACTAGTATTTTGATTAAATTTATAAAAGGGTTTTTAAATAGATAATTACAAAATCCTAGGATAGATCTATACAAATCTATGAAATGTAAACTCTGATATCTCAAAGGTAATATAGAATTATCTCTAGTTTTTTTAAAATAGACACGTCATTTTATGGATATTTTGATATATTTATTATAAGATATATGGATTGTAATGGAATTATAATGAGGTATTTATTTATTTATATAAGTATAAATACAATATGGATCCCACAAATATAAATAATGGTTTCACTCTAACTGATAAAATTAGTGTATGTGGAATAAAAAATTGAAGTGAGTGATTTGTTATTATTGAAGGGTATGTTGGAAAAATGATAATGAAGCCGTGGAATATAATGACATGTTATTATAGTCAAAGTTTAATAAATCATTATAAGAGTCTAGAATTTAACTAAATGATAGAGAATGTTAAAATGAACTATTACATTGATGGATGCATTTTATAAATGGAGTTATAAAATTAAAAATTGTATGTAATAGTGGAAAATCAGATTACATGTTGAGGAAGTTCGTGGTTTGGGAAATTATAGGGTAGTGTAGAGATTGTGTAGGACTTTTGTGAGTATATATTTCTCTAAAGATCATTGTTACCATATAATTTGAGAGGGGAAGATGTTACAAAGGTGTATTAATTAAATATTAAAAATAGTACCCATGTTTAATATTTTTATGGTGTGAAGTCACATTGGTAGCTAAACACTATTTGGGAGGGTGTCAACTGGTCTATGTGGATTATTAGTTGAGAATCCCTGGATAGTTAAATATTTATATAAAAAACTATTTGTGGTTTATTATTGAGTGGTGGATGGTAATCTCATTCATGGATAGGAGTTGTTATTTAGTGGAAATTTTGTTTCCATAGTGTTATCTAGAATATTGCTACAATCGGATAGAGTCGTTTTAAAAATTACAACCCCAGTTACATTATTTCAATTGTTATTTATTAAAAATTTATTAAATTAATTAGACCATAATACACATGATCAATCTTATAGCATACATGAAAGAAAATATATATACTATGTCATTATATTACCATAGAAGTATAAAGTAAATAATATAAATTTAATAATATTTATTATTCCTTTATTTTTTTATTGTTATATCAAAAATATAATTCATCATGATTTTTTAGAAAAAATAACAACCAATTTAAAGAGTGACATAAGATTCCCAGTAAGGGATAACATTAAGTTCAAGCTAAAATGAAAAAAAAATCTTATAAATATGAAATAGAATGAATAAAAAATCCATTGATAGCATGGGAATAAAATATCTATAAATTTATAATTTTTCACTTATGGGTGAATTTCTATACCAATGTTTTGATGTCAGAACCAATTTTATTTTATTTGTTAGCCCTAATTTGATTTTAAATATTTTTATTTAGTGTATTGATTTATCACCATTTCAGTTTTTCAATATTAATATTAACTTTTATCCTAAAAAACTATAAATTTATAAATTAATCTTCATCAAGGTTTCATACATGAAAATGATCGTTTTTGTTTATTTTGGAATTTGGTTATTCTTGAATAGTTTCATTTTGAATAAATTTTAGGAATGGTTATTATGTGGTGTAGTAATAAAAAACCATTATTTAAAATAAATAATATACTTATTTTTCTACAATTTAACATAGATCCTCTATTTTTAGGATCATTTTGAAATTAATTATCGATTTGATCAGTTTTATATGTTTTAAATCCATCCAGGAAGTGGAAGCCCTTATAGATTAGTGGATCCTTATTAGAGGATTAATGGATTGTCAAAAAAGAGATATACTACCTTGATATTTTCCAAAATTTTACACTGGTAGCTTCTGTCCTAAAATTCCACTACAAAGCCTATATATTTTAGAATGAATTTTTATTTTTATTTTTCTTTATCTCAGAAATTAATCTAGAACCCTATGATTTATTAAAATATAAATCATAAATTTTAAGAAAAATTAATGAGTTCTTTTACATCCAAAATTTGTGAAACATTATTAGAGTTTTTGTTTTATTAAATAATTGAGATAACTGAACATCATTAAAAATCTCTAGATGAGATGTACCAAATACCTTCTGAATTAACCTAGTCAAAATTTAATTATAAAAGAAATATTATTGATTTTATTATATATTTTATTATTATTTATACATTTTAGGTTCCTTGAGATATAATTATTGGAATACTATGTTTTATAATGAACCATGGGTCAAGATTTATTAAGGTATAAATTTCAGTGTTTATGATATGAACATAATATGATTTTATATTATTGGCCGCAATAACACTATTAATGATCTATAAAGTGGTAGGAACAAAAGGATTGTGAGAATAATATTGGAAAACACTGACTAGGACCACAATCCCCAAGAGTGGTAGTGATCGGTGTTGTGTCTTTTGCACTAGATTTGGTTGGTGGGAAATTAGTTCAAATTGATATGAGCTATATGTTTTATCATAACATGGTTATATTCTATGAAAAAATCAAGAGTTGTTTAATAAATAACATTAAATATATTAGGTGACAGATTGGAATTAAGAACTTATAATAATACAATATATTAGATACAAATATTAGACAGATGGAATATGATTCAGGAATGAGTTGTTAATGGGGTGAATGTATGAGAAATAAATGTTTTCCATTCAGTGCCACCAGTTTTTTTGAGGAGTATAGTGTGGTTGGGGGACTGTAAAGTGTGTATTTTCATTACTAAAATTTGTTTAGGTACTTTGGGACATCCTATTCAAAATGGAATGAATTTTTGGTCACTTAGATTATGGCTGATGCATGAATTTTGTGATTAATGATGAAATTAATTTGAAAAATAAAATTATATATACAATAATTTAACGTTCCCAATAAAAATACATTGATTAATTTCTACCATCAGAAAAATATAATATTTATTATAGAAATAATCTCATTAGAATATGAATTGGTATATTGGGTTTTCATCTTATCTTAGGTGATCATGTAAATATTATTGTTGAAACAATAATAATATGTGTGGAAATATTCTTCATACTAAAGGTTAGAGCTTTAATTACAATCATGTATAATATAAATAACCATGATTGGTTTTGATTGGAACATGTCTATGACTATTTGGTAATAATAATTTTATCTCAACTAAATAGTGGAAATCATTAACATTATAATGATTTCTCATTACATGTGTTGAAAAAACATATATACAGTAAAAAATTCATTATATTATGGATTATAATTAAATTATAAATTTTGGGATGTGAATGGGAAAATAAAATTAAAGGGTTTATGGTATGATTAATGATAATTTTCATAATTATCATAACATTCATTATATGGTAAAGTAATTTATGATTTATTTATGACAACGACATAAACTAAGATTTAATAAAAAAAACTAAATATCAATTTAAATGTGTTTCCATGAATGGACCTCCAAGTAGTTAAATGGATGATATAAATGTGATCATTTATATTAAATAATTGTGTGGAAAATAAAAGTATTTGAATGTCATTATAGAGGATTAATTATGAAAGAAGGTCTAAATGATTAATGGTGAATGTCATTAATGACGATAATATCATGATGAGTCACTGATAATGAATTTCTTCACCAATGATAACATAAAATTTTAATGGCAATCAAAGTACATAAGGGATTTTTTTTAATTTATGGAATGATGTTATAAAGTAATTAATCGATCTATAGAGGCTATGTAATTAAATATTTAATAAAAATATTCAAATATGATTTCCAATCACTATGAATCCTTGGAGAATCATATTGAGATACTTATAAATGAATCAACTTGACTCATATGAGGAAGGTGAAATGAAACATTATATGTTATGGATAGTTAAATAATTTTCATAAATTAATTTTATGTATCATTAAATTATAATTTACTTTCTTTGGGATTAGAGAAATAGAATATATTAATGATGATATAATATTTGGATTGCTACATGGGAGTCCTGTTTGAATGATATCAGTGATCCCTAGTCTTGAATCTGGAGTTTGTGTTTAATAATTGATTTTAGATTTGGTTCAACATATGAACAATAGATAATATTTTTTATAAAATGTTATGTTGGATCACCAATTCACTCACCCACTGATTAGGGATACAGTTAGGTGGTTGCTATCATTAGAGGGGAAATGACATAAACATATTTCTACCATTACTCACAAACTATTATATCTTAGAATAAGTTATAAATTTTTAAGAGATATTCATATATGTGTAATACCTCAAAAATCATTGGTACGTGATAGGAGATATGGGTAGTATACTAAACATCCTAGGCATGAGAATGAATAGAATTGTAATTCACTAAATAAGAGACACTACATATCATTTAGAGCATTAGAATTGAGTATGATATTGGTGAACCAGCTATTATTTCTCCTCATAAAAAATATATTTTATTTAAGTATTCTCTGAGTGATTCTGGAGTCCTAGACATTTGTGTTTCATTTTGTTCCATGATATACAACATTAGCTTATGATATTTGTATTTACCCTAGTGCTCTGAAATATATATTTTCATTAGATTTGGGTTTAGGTATTTTCTATAAAACACTCGATATAGGTAGAGATATGTATTCTATACATCATATCTTGATTAGGGAATATAGGTAAATTATTGGGTAATTTGTTTTTGATATAAATGAGGTGAGTTTAATATTTTTTTATATTAACATTTAATTATTTAGGAATAATAATGAAATTAATTTATGGATAGTTTGATCAATATTGGTCAATAAAAAAAATTTCTTGGATGATAAAGTCAGGTGGTCATCATATTTCAAAATAGTTTAAAACATTGAAACATGTATATAGTAGATATTTATAGGGTTACAACATTGAATTAGATGACCAAATTATGTATTTTTACAAAGGACCAAAATTAAATAATTTACTCTAAAGATAAATAAACAATACATGAGAGGACATTATAAAGGGTAAAAATAACCCCCAATCAGTTCAGGTGGTCATTAGTGTTGTTTCAAAAAGTAAGAACCAAAGATAATTCACATAAAATATGGTAGAGAAATTTCAAAACTAGAATAAATGACAAATTATTCTTATTACATATCTTTTAAATACAAGGGGTTTGCTACCATGTCACTCACCCACAATATGTTTGTAAAATCTCAAAATTATGACCTTCCAAACCCATGTAAGATTTCTTATCAAAATAAATTTATTTGAGGTATTGTTTCATTCCATATAAGAAGTTGGACAACAAAGACAAGTCCATCTCCAATACTGATAGTATGATGTTGTATTGACTACATTGGGTTGGGCCATAAATAATGGATTTAAATTCTATTTTGATAGATATAAGATTCCCTTTGAAACTAAAATCCATGATGAAAAATCCAATTATTTCATGAATAATGAAAATTCTCCTAATGATATGCTAATAATTTACATAATATGAGATATGTTTTATCCATTTGTTTGGATCAATTCGACAAATGCATCATCCTAGGTTTATTAAGACATTATTATCCTTGAAAGGGAATACCATGAGTCCTTAGAGAGTAGGGGAGATATCCTTTTACTATAACATGGTTTCTAGATCTATGATAATAGAAATTTTATTAATTTTATTAAATTATGTACCTTTTTTCCATGTTGATTAGGATATGAAAATGATGGACGATTATGGATCCTAAAGATTAAACATTATTATTATAGTTACTTGACTATATATTTGATTAATATAACCACACTCATATCATTTATACATGGGGTGGAATCTATTTTAGTATGAGGTAATTACACCTATTTATTCATATGTTTATTTTCTCAATTTTTATGGAGGTATTTTTCATAGGAATGTGTCAAACCATATTTTTTTTATAATTCACTTAATATTCTATGTATGTCAAGTTGGATATTGATGTATGAGAGTATGTGATATTTGTTTATGGTAAGGCCACCTATGATCAATTTTATAACTTATTTAAAGTTATTTTCCTCTATACTAATAATGGTGAGATTGGGGAGTTCACCTACTAGTAATCTGATATGCGGTAATATGGTATTAGTAAGATAAGATACTATTCTGAGTTATGTACTTGGAAGGATTGTCTGAAAAATTTATATAAAATTATCATAAGGATATATTGTACATGTTATCCCAATAGAAGACATTATAATGACAATGGTAGCTAAAATATTCCTAAGCATCAATTTTATTGATTAAATATGACTATGAAATTAATATATGAACAAGGATTGTAAATGGATTAATATTGCATCGTATAGATAAATTTGATGATTTTATGATTTCATGACTTATTTTGTAGGATCCACAGATAATTATTTATTGTTAGGTATAAGATATATTTATTTATATCCTCATTAATTTGTATAAGTTTATGATTTTGATGTTTTCTATTAGGTAGAGGAAACATATTTCTCATATCTGGATATTACATTGTGTAACAGTCGTTAAGGTGATGAGTTACGATGGATAAAATAGACGACATTATATGGAATGGCTATATATAAAAAATTTTGTATGATCTTAGTGAACTCAAATAGTTGTCTTGTTATGTAGTGGTGTTGGTTTCTTATAGAGAGTTAGGTAAATTTAGTGAAACTTCTCAAATATTCTTTTATTATGCTATGTTTTTATTAAAATTTTAATTCATTATCATGTGATATATAAGGATCCATGTAACTATCTTTTAATTAGTGATTAATACCACTATGTTTTCGCTGAATATAGTGTCTGTAGTGGGTTCTTTTTTGTATGTTTTAATCCTTTTTGTTAGAGTACCACATCAAAATAGTTGTACAAGTAAGGAGCTACCTAGTAATTATTTATGTGCTTATAGGGAATAAATAATATTAAAACATTTCTCCATGTTAACACACATCTAAAGTCTATGAAGTGAAGTAAAATATGCATTTATTCCTAGATTTTATAATAGGGAAATTTATATGGGCTGATATTTGGATACATATCATTCAAAAAATTACAATGCATTACTTTTGGTTCGGTCTATATATTTTAAAATTTATAGAAGTCAAATAAATTATTGGATAAAAATTTAATTGATTAAAATAAAAGTTTTTCAAAAAAATACAATCCACGGAATGATAGGTTCTAAGTCAATGATTCCATAAATTGTAAACAAATTATATCACTATTTAGGTCATCTTCTTCCAAGATCACATAACTTCCCCTCCAGATATTTCAGTATTTCTATATACACAAAAATTGTATTTCTAATAAGGAAATATAATTATAATGACAAATATCACAAAACCTTAGGGATAAAATATAGTTAAAATAAATCATCAAATCGGTAAAAATCTATCCAATAAGGAGAAAACACCTAACCCTAATTTCATAACATTTAGTTCATGGATTCAGTGACACCATGAGGCTCAAGAACATGTCTTTTTTGTTTCAAGTTGATGACTTTTATCTCAAGGAATCCAAGAATAACCTTCACTTGTGAATACACACGAATCCATAAAATGTTTATGAATGAGTATGCATCCATCATATTTCACTCAAGGAAAAATGAATAAAATGATGTTAATATGACACAGAAAGCTTCTATCACCGTTAAGGACCATGTGCATTGTTATAAAATTCAGTGAGAATACTTATATCATCACTACAACATACATCACTATGGAGAGATACTTTCATGTTTTTGTACATGATTACCAAATAGTTTTAAACACTTCACATTTATTCATCTCAGATGTACTAAGAATTACTCTTGGTCAATTCTAAGTGTGTTACAAGCCTTTCCATTGACCTATCACTAGGTTCAAAATTCCATTCCCATCTATGGACTCCCTTATCCCATGTTACCTAGTAATATTGAATTAAAACTTTCTTCCCTACCAGTAAAAATTAACCTACATGCATCCTTTCACATAGTTCATCTGTTGAGTATTTTCACCTCACACAATCCTTCTCTATAGTAACCTAAAATTCATGAAGAAGTCATTTACCATATTCAAGTGTCCCTCTCAATCCTTTATTCCTTTTGTAATTGAGATCAATATTTTATAGAATATATCCCAACAGATTTAAACTCTAAATAATATAATACTCAGGGTACAAAAACCTATTTATTACATTTAAAAAAGAAAACTATTTATTGGTACTGGTGGATCTACACTTGGATCAAGACACTTATTCTAAACACTATAAACATGAATCTAAGGTATATAAACATGTCGTCAAATTCATATCTCGAATTAATAAGCTAAAAATCACATTATTCTATCGATCAACTATAATCCACCAAGTTTCACTCAATTTTTCGTACTGCCCAAGAATCTATTCATCCTTCCCTCCCATTCAGTTAAAAAATATAAGACTAAGCCATGTGCTACGTTGATCATTTGTAATCCCCAATAATAAAATGACACTCATGGGTCTGTCACATATAGAAAAATTTCTATAAATTATGACTCAATAGTCTATTCAGCATGGATTTAAAAAACATAGCTTATCTCAATTTCATTAATTTAATAATGATGAAAAAAAGTCTTAGTTATACAACATTAAAAATGTAGACATGATTTTCATTGGGTGAAAACCATAAAAAGTTATATTTTTTTTATGGTTTCATGACTATAGAGGTCCACACAATGATCTTTTCCACATTTCATTAAAAGATGTGATAAAACTATGTAAATGGAACAAAAGATTTTGGGTTTTGATTCACATTACATGGATACATATAAGACACTTATTCTTGGGTCCAATAACCGATTTAATATACTTTTCATTCCTCCTTATCCCATTATGTCTTCCTAGATGATACCAAATTGTTTATCCTACTTTATAGATGTGTTATATTAAATTTCAATTATTTACTAACTAGTGAGTAAACTAATTTCAATTTCTATTTAATAATAACAACAAGGATGTATAATAGAGACCCAAAGAATATTTATGAGGATTATGATCTATCCATAAGAATATCGAAGGTCACATATTGTATTTATTTAATAATTAATCTTTAATGCATGATATTTTTGATGGTCATCTTTAAAGAATCAATTAATAAAAAACTTGTATTGGTGGATAAAGGAGCATGGTATACAAAAAAATTGAGAGTTTGTGAAACGTTTGTGAAAGATTGACATCATTATCTTGAAGCTAATAGTTTATAACAGAATCATTAAAGTTATTATTTAATTAATTAAAAATAAAAAAATTAATTTATCCTATAATTATACACATATGTAAATTCATTTATACCATAAGATAATTATTTTATACATCTGGAGCAGGATATCAAAATATGGAAAATGAATTTATCTTATCAATTTAAGAAATCCTTGACCATTAAATACATTTCAAATTCCTATATGAAAATTTATTTTGCACAGCTGATTCATGAATAAAAATATCTTCTAAGAGATTTGTAAGAGAATTTTATTATATAATAAGAGTAGTGATTTTACCTATTTTAGAAATAAATTATTTATTACATGAAAATAAGATACAGAGATACATATGTAAATTGAGAAATGTATAAAATTTTCAATATGTATCTTGTATCCAAATGACCGACATAGTAGAATGAATCCAACATGTTCCTTTTGATGAGTAAAACATAGAAGACATGTGACCTAGCATAATATTTAATCGTGAAGGAAAATATATTATGCATCCATTTTAGTAACGTAGATTATGTTAAATGTGAAGGATAAAATTGTCTGTTTCATAAAAAATTGTGACATAGATAGTTATTGTGATATATTTTACTATATGAAGACCTTGAAATCTCAGTTTTTTTACGACCCATTATTTGAAGATGTTAGAATGTTAATATAATGTATAATATCAAACACCGAATTTATATGGGATATAATGAATATTTTGAATATAAATTTTTATAATGTTAAATCAGAGATATTGTTACATGGAAAAATATGAACAATAATATTCATCAAATGAGAAAAGAATGTTTCATAAGTCTATTAGAGTATCTGAGATAATTAGTGAGATTAAGAAATGGTGTTTCATGTGATCATCATCGCATGCACATCATTCCAAACTCTTAAATGGGGAGAAAAAATTTAATTCTAAAAAATCATATTATTCATAATCCAATGATATCATTATATAATAATGGATATCATATTACAAATCTTGAGATACAACTAAGATATATAACTATTTGAATGGGCCTTCACAGAAAAATTATAACAGTAGATATTTATAAGAATTATTGACACGACATAAAACTCGGGGTAGAGTTAGTAGTTACTCATCTATAGATTCCAAAATAATTAGAAAATAATAATTTACTAGAAAATATTTAGATCACTTATTTATATTGAAGATAAATTGTGCATTTTTGAGGTCACATTCAAGAAGAGAAGAAGGTATTCTCTGAAAAAAAATCATTCAAAGAGAAAAATTGAAAACCTCCTTTATATCACAATGGAAAGATCCATTAAAATATATTTAGTACAGAATCATAGAAACATATACTTATTACTATGTACATGAAGAATAATAATGTATTTATGCACTAACATAGTAATGTGAAGGAAAATAATTAGATATTTTTTGTAGAATAAGACATCGTGAAGTCAGTGACTGAAATACCACTCTTGGTTTTTGAGATGGAGTAGTTCCAATGTTTTATATTCAAATGAATGAAAATTTAATGTCTCAGTATGGATTTTATGATAAAAAAATATTCTATTAATAGAGATATTTAATACAACATCTATTGAAAACAATTATATATTGAATAAATATAAGGGAATGACCAGTTCTCTACATAAATAATTTTAATGTGAATTGAAGAAAAAGAAGAAGATCCATCCTACTTGATTGTTTCTTGTTTAATAAAACCATTATATTAAAGTGAAATAGAGGAAACCCATCTAATTTATTCAAAATAATAATACAAACAATTTATTTTATACTCGAGGGACTCCAGACAACACATTTGATCTTACTTTAGGGTGTTATAAGACCATTTTTTGTAGAAAGTTAAAAATTACCACACATTTAGTATACCTAGTCTGTCATAAGGGATCATTTTCAAGGTTAGACCATTTCTTTTGTTTTTCATGAAAATAAAATAAAACATGTTTGTGAGTGGGTTAATAGAAACCAATCATTCGAGACATATTCAACTACAATAGAGGTGAACCTCATTCACAGACCCTGGTATCCATTATGATTTTTAATTTATAATTTTTTGTTAATTCAATAATAGAATTAATGATCAAATAATTTATAATGATTTTTAATGGGATCATGTTGAAAGTGGTTTAATTTTATCCCACACTTATTCGCCCCTAATCTCGGTGTGTTTATCTCTTTGTGATCCAAAAAAATGGTAGCCTATCTAGTCACTCCTCTAATTTTATTCTCAAATTTGGATCTTGTTAAAGATTTGATATACCTATTATAAATTTATAATTAATTTCAAACATTGATGTGTTGTATCTATAGATGATCTAGAATCAATCATGTCTATGACCTTAATGAACAAAAGAATAAATAATTATGAAAGATGAAGAATAAAACAATCTTCAGCAAAAAGGGTGAGGAATTTTTTTCCCAATGTTTCAAATATGAGAGACATATTTAACATGGACAATATTATTTGGTGGAATGGTCTACTACCGAAGATAAGTACAACATTTTCACCTCATGTTTTTCATCAACCCAACATGAATAAGATGTAAGAAAAATATGATACCAAAAATATCATCATTATGATACCCTAATTAGTGGATGTGATCATATTTATGGGGAGTTCGGTGTGGAATTATTCACTAAATTGAATGATATAATGTACAATTTTACCAACTAAATGGTCACTTTAATATATGGATTATTCAAACATATATAGTAATAGGACACTGATCTTGAAGAAAACATATAGAACATGGGGAATATATTTCAAGGGATAATGAGTCCCAATATTAATCTCTCCATGTACATTAGAGAAAAAAAGTTGTCAATGTTGACGTTGATGAATGATTTTCTAGGTTCTATGTTATATAGTAAAATAAAATTCCCTAGAAAGAGGATTATAGTATAGAATATGAAGACAAGTACAATGATTTTGAATAAAATATGAATTATATCATTAATGTCATGAATTATCAACTTGTGATCAACTAATTTATGATTAATGATATTGAAACATTAAAATAAGAGAAAAATAAAATGCATGATGATGAAATTGAAATGTTCAAAAATAATCGGAAGGCATACAACAGTTAGTGGATGTTGAGAAATTTTTTCTAATTATAAAATGTTTGGATATTGTATTGAAGTTGATAAATTATTTATATGTTCAAGACAATACTTTAGAATAAAATGAAATAATTATTTTTACTAGATGATATATTAAAGAAAAATCTTATAAGAAGTAATCATATATTAAATAAAATCAATTTTTTCAAAGGTAAATATTGACATCATTTAATGTTCAATATCAATATGTATTAATGAAAAACGAACTATCAACCTTTATAAATGATGTTTTTGAAAAAATTATTTCAAGTCACTATACATACATGAAATGAAAATATATACAAATGTGATTGAAGTAAAATTATGAGAAAACCACTATTACAAATAGTAGGAATGAAATTTAGTGTAAAATAAGTTATTCTATAAAGAATCCCATCAGAATAATGAAATGAATAAGACACAATGAGTATATAAAATTGTCAATACTATTTTATATTTAGTCACATGGAATCATATTATTAGTTTAAATAATTGTTATCTTAAATATGAATGCCCACATCTAGGCGTGTCATTGAAACAATGAAACAAATTCCATATAAAAAACTAGAGATTGTTCCAATTTGGAACCTGTATTAAAATGTATATAATCTCTATGAGATTCTAAAAGGAAGTGTTCATAGTGAACATATGTGTAACTATAAATTAGTAATGACTGAAACTACACAAAATCATAATAAAATACCATAAAACATAATGTTTGTATACATGCCTACATAGGGTGATAATTAAAAGAAGTTTAATATTTGAATAATACCCAAAAAGAAACAATAATTATAAAATTTCAAATAGAAAAAGCTTATTATTTTGTGAGAAAACAAATCAAACTGTTGATCAGTATAATAATAGTATATACATCCCATTGAATATATTTGAGTTCATGAATTATAAGTGGAAGACACGTAGAAGAACAAAATAAATGTGTTGAAGTGTTAAAACCCACACCTCATATTCCATATGGATCTAAAAAAAGTTTTTTCATATTCAAATTTACTTACTATTAATCTACCTAATATATTAATATAGAGAAAAATAATCTAGAAAGAGAATATGTGAATTATGAAGGAAAATGAATCTAGAAGATTCCATATAAAAAAATTAAATGTCATGTGAGGCTATCAATAATTGATAACCACAAAATCTAGGAATTATTGTGTGGAAGGATAATATATGTTGGAAATATATTAGATGAATTCTTATGCATCAATTTATCTCAACCTGAGATGTGGAAAATGAATATGAAATCACTAGGTGTTGATGTTCCTTGATGGTTAGTGTATATAAGACAATTCTACAAAAAGAAATTACTAATATCAAATATTCCATCCAACTAAAAGATTAGAAGAATCCTATAATAATCTATATGATGATTTCACCCCCACATGGATCAGAACATATTATCATACTTCATTCCCTAATTTAGACACAAAGAAGATCCTCCTACTTCTAATATACTCTATGTTTGTTCTTTATTTACAAATTATTGAAGGGAAATCATACTTTCAATGGGATGAATATTCAACTCGAAAAGTAAATTCATCTCTTTTGGTGGAGGAATAACATTTATCAACTTTGTTCGAACATTGATCTCAATAGATGTTTTTCCATTCTTATTCCCCCCAAAAGGATGATTGCCATGATAAAGAACATATTGAACTCCGTTTTGTGGGATAAAAAATAAGACATGGAAGTGTCACTGAGCTTCTGGGAAATGTATAGCCAAGACAATAGAGGAGGGTGGTATTGGGATACAGAATATGGGTGAAATAATGCAGGCCATGTAGGTTAAAATGGCTTGGGATGTGATCGCTGAAAATTCTTTATTTGAAATATTCATTAATAACATGTATGGGGAAGACTGGAAGAGTTGGGATGATAGAAACATGGGGTTTTATAGCCTCGGTTGATGCATGAGTTCCCATATGGAGGTATTTCAGGATCAAGTGAGATGGATTATTGGATGTAGGGACATCAACATCAGGTCAGATAATTTCGTAGGAGGGGAACCCTTTTTCCAGGATGTCCAGAGTGAAGCGTCACTTTCAAGGAGGCCTCTAGTCATCCTTCTTTTCAAAATGTTATTCCAAACTCTGAGCAGAATGAGGTCTATAATTCCATTCAACTGGTGTAGGAGCCTGATCGCTACATGTTTGATGGATCCAATTCAGGACAGTTCTGTCGAGGTGATTTCACAAAGCTGATTCATGTGCAGGATAACAGAGATGAGTGGAACAACAAAATCTGGTGCAAAGAGATTCCAGGGAAATGAAATTTTCTTGTTTGTCATTTAAGATATTAAGCCTTCCCTATTGAGGAAAATATTCAGAAGAAGGGATTAGCATTAGCTTCCCACTTCCAGTGTAGTATACGCTCTCAAAATGAATCTAAAGACCATGTATTATTCACAGGGTGATTAGGAGAGAGTGATCAGGGCTTTTGGAGGCATTGACAGTACATCATCGGTGGATGGGTTTCAATTCAAAACATTCTGGAAGACTATTTCTTGGTGATGGACATGTAGAGGTAGAATCCATGGAGAAAGGTATGGTTTTTGCGGTGGCATGCTGGACTTTATGAGATGCGAGGAACAAGGCTAGGGAGGGTATCAAGAGGTCGCACGAGTTTCTCCAAATATGTGTCAAGTTTCTGGTGGCAGAGATGGGTGTGCTCATTAAAGGGGGGAAGGATACTATTGCGTTTAGGAAGATAATTATCGCGGCATGTATGCACTGATCAGTGATGCAGTAGGGGCGGTGGGTATGCTGGATGTCCTCTTGTTCCAGGATTAAACTGAATGTGTGTGGTTCTTATCAATAAGGAGATATGAGAGGGGGATGCCTTATAAGGGAGAATAGGGGATCAGTTCTTCTAGCATACATTTCTTTATATGGTGAGGTCACATCGATAAGAGCTGAGGTGCGTGCTATGGCCCCTAGTTTATCGCTTTGTAGGAACTTAAATTTTGAGATATCTGAAGTAGAGTCTGACTTTGTAGTTCTGGTTGGGCTGCTATAGAAAAATGGAAAGATACCATTGGAGTTAATGTATATCATCAGAAAATGAATTTTCATTCTTAATCAAGGCACATCTATTCTTCACATGTGGATGGAGGGTAATGGTGCAGCTGGCACACTTTCCAAAAAAGTTATTTCTTAGGAAATGTTGATTTTTTTAAAAATCCAGGGTTCCTTATAGAATTATTTTCATATCATTGATGTAGGTGATTCCCTAGGTCTTCACCACATTATCCCTCCGTAATATGGGCTTGTAATCATCAAGCCTTCAATAAAAATTTATCTTTCAGTCATTCAATATCGAATATTTATTACATACTTTTTGTAAGTCATTATCATGGTTTAATCTATTTGTAGTTGTCTTTTTTAGTGTTGGTTGAAAATTTTCAAATATCACCCTTGATAAAGATGATAAATATCCAATATTTTATCAATGGATTTGAAGACACCATAATGGATAAGATCACATCAATTGATACTCACATATAATTGATAAGAAAATAGTCAACTGATAGAATTATTCATCTTCATCAGGTGATTCTAGGGATAATCCATTGAGGGAGAGTATCTAAAGAAGTGCACATAACCTTATATTTCATCCAAATCTAACAATATTGAATTTTTAATTGTTAATTTTGTTATTTATGAGGTATATGATCTTACCCTATAATCCCTATTCAATCATTTCAAATATTATTATAAACTATAGGTGGTTCACTAAAATAAGTAAATTACTTGGAAACATTTTATTGAAGAAATTTTAGCAAAGAATACATGAACATAACATGCCACACATACTTTAATGTTTTCAATGTGTGTATTATTATGAATATTTGAAATTCATGTGAAATATATCAATAGGATTCTCCATAAATGTGGTATTAGTCATCCTCAACTTATAATCCATCAATTTCTATCAACCAATTACGTTCAATATGAAAAATAGATGGATAATCTCTAATGTTAGATACAATTTTTTCTATATATGTTAGAATCATATTCCTTATGGGGAATGGAAACCAATGATGCCTAAACAAGATGATCTTTTCTTACATCAGGTTATACCAACACATCATAGAGTTGAATAATTGATGGAACATTTCATAACCAATAAATTATAACATCATATACCGTCAATTTATATTTGTCATCAGTAAGTGTAATTGAGAATATAAATAAAAAAATTATTCAAGAAAACATATTAGAATGCTATTTTATATGATATAGCGAAGAATGAAACATATTTACATAAAAGTTTATAAATCATCATTGAAAAAATATAAACAATAGGATTGATGATCCTAAATTTGAGGTTTTTGTACCGGTTTTCAATGTGTTATTATGTAATGAATCAATTAATTTCTATATGTAGAAGAGAAAAGTTCAACATTAAATAATAATGGAGATTCATAGAATTTTTTGATGATGATGGTCAACTCAAAATATTTTCAAATTTCATATATTATATTTTTGATTATGTACATTTTTATATATGAAATTTTATGAGATGAAATTCAAATAATCAAATACCTGTGTCGGTGGATGAAGTAACGTGGTCTATAATAACATTAAGAAGTTATGAAGTGCATGCAATGGGTTAGCATGTCCTTCAAAAATCGCATAGATAAGAAGAAGAAATTTTGGAAGTGTTGTGGTAATGATAGAGAAATTAATAAACCATTTATATTATAGAGACCCACATATGTAAATTTATTTGTGGGTAAGATAATTCTTTAACAATCTTAGAGATTGATTTCAGAAATTGGAGAATGCATTTATCTTATGCACACAAGTTATTTTAGACCATTTATGATATTTTTAATTCCTATAATATATTTTAATATAAATATTATATTCGTGAAGTAAAATAACATATGGTGAGATATGTAAGACGATTCAATTATATAAAAATAATTGTGAGATGAGTTATTTCATTACGTTATTTAACATATGCATATAAGCTATGTAGCTATATAAAATAACTCAGTAACAAAAAATTAAATGCGATTCACATAATAAAATCATCAACATAGAAGAATGAGTCACATGGCTTAATAATAATGAGTACTACAAAGTGTAATGGTTATTTATCCTTATGTAGATTCACATTGGTGAGTATATGATGTATCCGTTTTAATAAAAACCTAGTTTATTTGTTTGTATTCATATCAACAATGTACCCAATGATTAGTGTGATTTACATATATGATTTATATTTAACTGATTGTGATGTAGTCAATTAATTTGACATAGCTTACATTATAAATCCATTGAAATCATTGATTTTTTGATGAACTATGATATGAAAGCATAAATATTAATATATCATGTGAAATATTGAATCCTAAATAACTCGGGTATATTAATGATGATTTTAATTGATATTACCATGTGATTATATTTGAGAGAGTATTTCATGAGAAAATGTGACGAATAATATTTGGTTAAAATAAAAAATGATTTAAAAGGACATCCAATTATCTGAGATCATAGGTGTGATTAGGATAAGTGTTTCATATGATCATTATCATATGAATGAAATACTAAACATTTTATTGGAGAATAATATAATCAATATGAATATTCTATAATACTTTGTGTCCTGTGATATAGAAATAAATTAGGGAAATCCATATTCACAATTGTTAGATATAGAAATATCATTGTATTTTTAAATGATTAATTAATAAAAAATTTAAAAAGGATATCTTTACAAGGATTAATGACTCTAAATTAAATTCAGAAGAGATTATGTGGATCCTAATATATAAATACCAAAGGCCCCAACTATGATGAATATGGTGTGAAATAATGGGAAAACATATTTCTCACAATGAGAAATAAAGAAAATGCCATGTCCCTTTCATTAAGTGAATAAGGTTTTCCACACACAAATAAAAAATTCATAAGAAAAATAAACCATCACTGCATAGAAAAAAATACACATAAAAATATGTTGAGTTAGTGAAAACGAAACCTTTCCCTTACTATCATGAATGTGAAGAGAGAAAGGGTATCAATAGTTTAACTTAACTATGAAAATAAAAAATTTGATATGTTCCATAAAGATAAATCCCTCATGATTTTGAAGACCTCAAAATAACACCTGGTGTTTCTGATGGAGTAGATCACATGTTCTTTGTTTACATTGAATAAATGTTGATATTTCACTCTATTTTTTAAGAGAGTAAAATTCTTATGTCTAGAGAGATATAATACATCATCTGTTGCGGACCATGATATATTGAGGAATGATAAAGTGTAAAACTAGTGATATAAATCATTAATACTAATTATTCATTAAAGAAGCAGAGTTGTCCTACATAATTGTTCAATGTTTCCGATAGCCCTTTCAATTTTTATGGAAAAATTAGTAGACCATATTTTTGCTGTATAAACATAATAAGATCAATTTTTTCTATCTAGGGGGACACAAGCGAATGCAGATGACATTTATTCAATTTTGTACATTCCAAATCTGTTGTATAAATGGAAAACAATCCCACATATTCTTTGTATCTTATTGGTTCCTAGAGAAAAGGTTTAACTTCATAACCTTACATGTTAATTACATGATAATAAAAGGAATGTCGTGTGGGAGTGGGGTAATAACCACCATACATAGTGTATGTAGTCATCCACACAAGAGGAAAACCACATTAAAAATATCATGTTTCTATTTTTATGTATAATTTTTGTGAATTATTACTAATTATAGGTGAAAAAAATATATGAATTAATTAGTGAATAGGTGAAAAGGTTATTAAAATTGATATTGTTCGAAGTGGTAAAACATCATTCTACATCTATTCACACCATCTTAGTGTGGTTATCTTAATGTGATCTTATTAAAAGAACAACATACCCTTAAACCTAATTTAGTTTGTAATGATTCAATAAGATAATCAAGTTGTGATGCTCATGTATCCTACACCATTTAGTTGGTGATGAGAATACATGTCTGCACATCTATTTAGTGATAGTGACACATATTATTCCATTTGTAATGGGATATCATGTCAACCAACAACATATGAGCTAGTAAACCAAATCATCCCATTTGTGATAATACCAATGATTAAACCACTAGTAACAAGACAATAACCCAAATCTTCCCATTGATGGGAATTTAACCGATCGACATACTAGTGACAAGAAAGTGTCCGACATCTTTCTATTGGCAATTAGATAATATCTCAACCCCTGGTAAGAAGATAACAAAATATATCATCCAACTGGTGATAAATAAGTAGGTTTATCCATTGATTATGAGATAATAACCCACTTATTCTCATTGATGAAGAGCCAAAAGTCATACTACTAGTGAGAAACCAAAAAACCGCAAATCCACATTAACAAGAATCTAATAAGTTAATTTTTTGGTGACATACTAGTGAACCCTCGTCCATTATTTTTAGGCTTTAGTGGCTTCAGATGCCCTAAAAATTAGTTTTAAAAACTATATTTCCATCATATATGTTTTAATATTGAATAATTATCAAATAAATTCATTTCCTATTATAATAAGATAAATTCTCCTCAATCCCTTAGTACACGATGATTTAATTTAATAATTGTTATTTTTTCATTTTCCTAATTGATCAATCCAAAATTCATTTGATATTATCCTCATTAAAGTGGTGGGTGATGTGTAATAAACTGATAATATTAGAATGAAGTATTTAATGAAATAATAATTATATATATGGGATTCATAGAATATATGATATTTTTCTCAATGATATGTGTCTATCATTAGTTCTATTAGTTTTGATGGATGATATTTGATTCATCAATCACAAAAATTAATTTAAACATACTTTTGGAAGGAATTTAAATTATAAAATTGATGTGAAAAAATAAGAAACAATAAAATTAACTTGGTTTTAAATCATCCAACTTAAAAAGTGATTTACCAATAATTATTGATTATATATGTTACTTATACATTGGTATTCTTGTTATTTATTTTGATCCCATAAAAATATCCTGAAAGACCTAAATTTTCCTCAATTGAAACATGAATACAAAAAAATCTATATTTTAAAAATGATTTCTGAATTTTGATGGTGATCATATCACATAAAACCATGAGGCCATGGAAAACAATACTTATTGCACCTCCATTACCATAACATCCACTATCGAAGCTATATGGAACCATATTTTACACTCCCCAGGTAAATACAATCAACTCTATATGGTAAATATAATGGTTTTGGAATATATTAAAAATGGATTGATTTGAAAATTCCATATTTATATTGATAGCATGAAATATAAGAGTTAATGTAGGATATATCAGTGTTGAGGTCCAACATGTGGTAGAATACCCCTGTCACCACATCTAATTTCTTTAGGAGACTCTAAATTGAGATTTTTTTTAATCACATACATATAAGAAACTTGTGAGTGTTTCACTGATGTAAATATAATTCCCTAATCTTATTCTATGATGGATTACAAATAATAAGGACATTGTCATTAATAAACAACCCCAGATCTATCAAAGGTTATTGAAGACATCCTATAACACCCCTATTTTTTACTTTACCTTATTAAATATATTATTTCACAAACAACATTGAAATAGAAAAAAACCAAATATATTTTATTTTGATAATATATTAAAATTTCATTAAAAAATTAATATAATATGAGACTGAAATATAAATCGTCATTAAAAAATACATAAGTGGAGTAAAACAATAATTCAGTTAAAATACCATGGACATTAAACCATCAACCTTTTAGTTTTCCCTGTATATTATACCACCAAATTTACCAATTTAACGATGGAAAATAATTTGTAATAAAATATAAATTTTATGATATAATAAATGAAAATAATAATTTATTTTTTTAAAATAATGTAATGATATATATTAAAATGATATATGATTGTTATATATATGGTTGTTGGATATATGATTGATCGATATATGATAATTTAATTGAAGTACATTTCAAATGACTTATTTTGGTAAAAATGTATCTAATAGGTGTAATGGTTATTTTATAGTTATGATTAAAAGAGTAGATAGATATAAAATATTTTACATATAATTTCTATCAATAATATTGGAATAACATAAAAAAATACTAATAATTTTTCAAAATATCAATTATTTTATATAATTTGATTTTTGGTATATAATTTATTATAAATTTAATTTACCTCATTTAAATGATCATTCTAATAAATTAAAGTTCCAAAATTTATGTAATTATTTATTAAATATGTAAATAATTTTTGGAAAATTATAAAAGAGTTTCAATGAATAATAATTTAATGATTCTTGGTCAATAGAAATGGTTTAGTTAAAATAATTAATATATAGAGTTGTTTGTGTTTAATTTTTAAATTTATCCTAACTAGATTACAAAATTAAACTAAAAGTGTTTTTTATGTATTTATAAAACATAATTATCATTCAACTTATTATTATTACTTTCAAAGGAAAAACTACAATTTCACTATTAGGCCTAAAATAATTTTTTCTAAAAATTTGTTTTTATGTATCATGTTTCTTATTTAAAATTTATTTTATTTACTTTTATAATATAGTTTTAATAAAATGGATTCCATTTTCTAGATCAATGAATTTTAATTAGTTATGTGGGATAATTTTATTTCTCAGGGGGAAAAATATTGCACCCAAGGTAAAATTTGAGTTACCATTGTTATGGTTAAATAAAGTAAAAATGGTTAAACAAAGTAGTAAATTATTATAACTTCTCAATACTTATCTATAAATTTTTTTGATGAGTGAATTAAATAACCACATTCATTAGTTTTCCACTTTTTATCCACTTTTTGTGTAGAATTATATCCTTTCAACATAAGGAATTAATGTTTGTGTAAATTCCACCCAAAAATCATATTTAAAATACCTCTCCTACACCCACATAATAATATGATTTTAATTTATTTATCTCTCGAATCATATCCCAAATTACCACTTATAATCTATTATTTCATATCTTTTTTTCTCAATTTATAAGAAATAGGACTATGCCCTTCATTATAGAGGAACAAATTTCAAAAAGGATCGAATTACTCAAATTAATAATCTAGTTTTTCACTAGCATTCTCAATTTCCATCACATATCCACTCTTCTATAAAATAATTCAATAATTCAAAGTTGTTATAATATTATAATTATACTATTACAAAAATTAAATTATTATAATATAACCCTACACACATGCTTATTCATTTGTATAATATATTAATGTGTGTGTCATTTTTATGACCTACAAGATCAATGTTATATTAACTTCATAATTTTTAACATGAATGATAATATTAACATAAGTGATCATAATAATATTTATAAATATTTATTTTTTTTCCTGACTATATATAAATGTAAAACTAAAATGAATTATTATTAATAAAATTATTATTACTATTAAAAATTAACATAAATCAATGCATTATAATATACATCTTTTGAATCAATCTTATATATTTGAAAATATTAATAGGGAATTATATAAATATTTAAAAATTTATTCCAATACTTTGGATTATATTATATTAATCACCCCATTCTCAATATAATATTATTGACATTAAATTACTGAATCTTAAATAAAATAATTAAAATTCATAACTTCCAATTACAAAACTACGAAATAAATAAATAATATATGTATAATAAGTGAATAAAATTGAAGAGTAAAATGTGTATCAAAAATAAATAATGTTACTAAGTATGTCACTAGTATGATTATTTTTATTATAAAATATGTGAAAATATAATTTTGGAATTAATGTGTAATGGTATGGGAATCTATTCAATTCTCATTTGAGATCGGGATAATTTATGTGAAAATTATCAATATAGAAATTTTTGTGTTTTTTATCCATCAAAAACCATCTATATTTTGTTTTAATCTCGTTATATATAGGGCGTCAATTTATTCTTACCCTTCCCTAAATGGGTTTATAATTCACCTTGAATTATTATTGTAAGTGGTTCTGACAGTATCTATTCTTTTAAGAAAAGAGTTTTTTCTTCCATGTATATGAATTTCATATTCATTATAGCTATCAATAAATATTTCTATATTATTTATCAAGTATATCTTATCATAAAAAAAATTATTTTAGAAAAGTATAAAGAAATATTGAAACTCTGTTGATTAATTTTTTATCATTGTTTTTAGTCTCATATAGTTTTTATCAATTTTCACATTGATGTTTCCAATAATGATTTTCATGGTTCTCAATATAATTCTTACATTCTCCTAAATTAATTTTTATAATTGATTTTTTATAAATTTTCTCATTTTTAAAATGATTATATATGACTATTATAAATTTCTTTATATTTCAATAAATGTATATTAGCGTCTAAAATATTTTAATGGTTATATCTTTAAATAGAGTAATCTGATTAATTCCAAAAAATTATTCATTTTTAATCCTTTTCATATCCTTATGATTTTTTTGTCAAATGTAATTTAATCTATGATGGAATTAAAAATTATATCATATTTATATGGATGAGGAATATAATTTATTTTATAATTTGATGGGTGGGATAGAAATTATATTTCCCTAAATTGAAATATTTGAATATTTATACCTCATGAGATAATATGTTTGGGACTGGGGAGTGAACCCAATCCACGATGTTTATATGAAGGGGGAGTGAACCTAATCCACATTGTTATGGAACTCTATAAACTATGTGTTGATGGTATTTATAGTGATCCCTAATATAAAAAAGGAATATATATTCATTGGTTTCTTCTAAATTCCTTTTTTATGATTCAATGAATTGGGATAATTTTCTCTAGATTCAATATTCATATACCTCTTTTATCTTGTTTTTTCAAAAAAAAACATAGGTTATTTTTCATGATTTATAATTCATTTTTCATTCATTATAATTTCCCATTGTCATACTTATGTACACTAATTATGTTCTCATACCCACATGTTCATCATATTCTTTTGTATTGTATTTAATTTTTATCAATTATCTTTACCCCTTTTAGAGAATCTAAACACATACTTTCTTTTCGTTCAATTCCCAATATAATGAAGAAGAGTAATTTGTATGAAATTTCATAAAGGGTTTCATCTGTGATTATTATTATTTTTATATATTGAAGAATTCTTTAAAAATAATTTGGTTATATATCAAATCTCTAAAACAATATAAAAATATAAGTTCTATTGTATTATCTATAATAAGATGTAATGAATAGTCATTATTGATGAAAAAATTTATATGTTCTTATGTGTGGGTTTCCATAATTAGTGCTCATGTGTGGCATAATTATTTTCATGGATTATTTTATACATAATAGGAGGATGAGACCTAATACAACAATGGTTGTATGAAAAGTGTAATAGTATATACATAGAGTATCATAAGTAAATAAAAATATGTTATAGGTTGAAATATTGGTGTGATGTTGTTAGGCATCCTAGGATTTATTTTTTTATCATATGATTTTTTTATAATTATATTATTTCATAACAACCACACGAACATATCTAGTTTTAGTAACAAGTAGTAATATGGTAGAATAAACTTAAAAACAATTTCATTTGATATGGAAATGATTTTATTAATGAGAAATTGGATGGGATATGATCTAGACTGACAAAATATCATGGTTATTTTCTCCCAACTCATTGAAATAGTAAATAATAGATTAAATAGTTTCGAACTCCAAAATGATCCAAGGATAGAAAAAAATATCCATTAAAACCTTAATATTATTCTTACCACCCTCATTTAGGGGGACTTATATCCCACAAATTTACGTGTCATGGAACAATACAATAGAGATGATATTTTTCATTCTAGATTTCTTAACACATGAGATGTTTTTTAGCTATTTATTATTTAGATGATGAAAATGAAAAATATTATAATTTAAGTATTAGTGTGATGAAATAAGAAAAATTTGGATATTTATTATGGAGGGAGATTAATATTATATTATTGAAACACTATTACCCCAGACTCTTCTCACTGAAATATAGATATTTATCCCTAAGATGATGAAAATATTTAATTAATCCCTTACTATCAATAAGGAAAACATAAAGATACCTATAATTTAATCCTATTTGTTTATCGTTTCCCATAAAAGAAAAATCAACAATTTTTTTGTCTTAAAACCAAAACTCTAAAAACTGTTGTTTATAAGTGTCTTTTGTTTATATAGGAGAATTAATTGTTGTGATATTAATGTGGAAACTAAAATTAGATACCCACAATATTCTTGTAGTTTTTGGGATAAAAGCAGGAAACTAGAGTATCATGTAAAGATCAAATAATGAAACCTGTGGGGGGGAAATCATTTTTATAACCACATATTTAAAATTTTAGAATAATCATAGAGCAAATTTAGTCAAAGGATTAGGGAAATTCATCACTTGGGGAAGAAAATTCAATCATGATGATTAATGAAAAATAGATATTATGAGTCCAATCAATGAAATATATAAAAAGAGGGATAAAACTAGTGAAACACTAAAAAATAATTGATTCAGTTGTAAAGATGATGAAAATTATAAAAAATAGTGCACCAATCCCACGGTTCATGATGAAAATTTATTTCAACAACACTAAATTCATAATAAATGGGAAATTATATTCCATCAAAACAATTGAAGTGTTCAAAAAAATAGTGTGAGGAAATACATAGTAATTATCAAATAATGAAATTAAATTGAATTATGTTATTTTGGTTTCACTATCACTTTTATATAATGGTATTTTTCTATTATAATTAATTCTATAAAATAATTATTATAATTTTAATTTTTAACGAATGCATATAATAGTATGATGCTTTTCTTATACAAATATAATTTTTTATTTATATATGTTAGAATATTCATCATGAAAATATAAATGTTCTCCCATTAGATTAGTTTTTTTGTGATAGTTTCCTCGAAAGTTATCTATCTATATAAATATCATGTTAATTATCGATATGGGGAAATCTCCATTTATATACCAAATTAATAAAAGATTGTTTGTCAGTGCATGGGTGTAAAAAATCTCTCTATGGATGTTACTTCCCTTATATGATTTCAATACCTAATAATGATAGAAAATTTTATCAAATAGTTTTATGAAAACCCAATATTGATGAAAATCTCATTATGTGCGGAGATATTGATGTATTTTGAAAAGAGTCTCCCAATATTTCTACAAATCATGATAATGAGTTTTCTATAGAAGTCATACCAACTTATATACAAATATCAAACCCTCTTTATATAATATATTTAATATAATTGAAAAAAATAAATAATAAACTCCAATATAATATAGATAATCACTCAATATTACATTGTCATTTACTAAGTCATACACCAGTATTTTTAAGAAAAAAATGGATAAACCCATATCTTCATGAATTATCATGAGATTACGATGATTATAATAAATAAAAAATATTATCTCCCCTATATTGATGACATGTTTGATCTACTTCAAAGAGATCAATACTTCTCATATTTAGTCCTTCTTTCCAGATATCAATGAATTGCAATTAAAAATAGTTGATATTCCCTTAAAATCCTTTTGTTTATGATATGGGAACTATGAATTCATATTCAAGACTTTCTAACTAATAAATTCTCATTGTATATTTATGGGTATACTGAATATAGTATTATTATGTTACCTTAACTAATTAGTAGATGAATTTTTAGATTATATTTTAATATATTTCAAAATAAGGTAGAGAATTGTTATCATTTGAGAATTGTGTTCAAAAGAACGAGAAAGAATAATTTGTATTCCTAATAGAGAAAATGTTATTTATTTTAACAAAAAGGTTCATTATTCATCAATATAATCCCATGTGAGAGTGTACGTATGGAAAATTCAACATCAATGATGATTAAATAATTTCTAGTTTCATACATTGTAACATAGATCTATATTTCACATGCTTTAGTGGGACACAATTGACAATTTATATTAAATTTATCAAGATATTAAAATCAGAAAACAAAGATAAGTTGAAAGGGATTTATGATACATTAGTATTATGAAAATGAAAATAATTTTATGCTCTTAAAATGTGGGTTTCAGGTCACCATTATGCACAGTACCATATACTAAATTGGATTTTGTTAAAAATAAAAATTCATTAATTTATATTTTTTGGTATTTAATTATGAAAATGAAACATTAGTAGATTATGAATCATTTATATTAATATTTTGTGAGAAAAATTTTCTTAATTTATTATTTGGAGTAATCATCTATAATATATGAATCGATTATAGAGAAGAAGAATCTCTATGTATCATGTTGTGAAACATATAATGATCAAAAAATTTCATAATATATATTCAAAAAAGAGTTAAACATGCACAAAATGAGATGATAAGAGTTAATAATGTAGGATGACTACTCATTATATTACCACCGAGTTATGTAAAACTAGGTATTTGATTCTATATGACGGAAGGATCAGGCTACATCACCCATGATGTGGATTGAAATAGACACAACCCAAATTGATTTGTAGAGGGTGGACCTATAAATCACTTGGTAAGGGGAGAAATACTATATTAACAAAATTTATAATCAACCATAACACTATTTTAATATCAAGAAGTCAAAAAAATATGATATATAGATATTGAATAAGGCAATGAATATTCATGATATTATCCTTCGAAATGATGGAATTATTATATTTGGTAAATGAGTATGTGTCCTTTCAATATAAAAATTCATAGTGTTGTATGATGATGAACATATATCATCACATTATATCCATTAGAAAAGTACCGGTTGGGATTGTGACCCATTTCAATAATAAAAATCATACAATTATAAGAAGTTGCTCGAGAAGGTGACTTTAGTCTTGTAATGATTTTGTTATTTTGTCTTCAATGATAATAGTATTGTTTGGATGTTATTCTTGATTTTTCAAATAATGGTTTCAAAAATTATATAGAAATACTTGGTTTTGGTACATTTACCAATTGGTTTATATGATTATATTTGAACCACTTATATCGTGTATTTATAGGGAATGATTGAGCTATTGGTTTTTCCATTCCATAAGTGATTTTTATCTGGGAAAATAATTGTTACAGGATCTCAACCATAATATTTTTTATTTGTTAAAATCAAATAAATTTATTTGGTTAGTATAACAGATTGACCATCATAAACCCACTATAATGATTGTATTGGAATACATGCTAATATATATTGTGATCATTTGATTCTTATTTATCTAATTGGTCTCCCATTCATATCGATTATAATATATTATCATTAAATATATGAATTTATACAAAACTTATCATTTTTATAAAGGATTTGAAGTCCAGCCAATGTGAAATCTCACATATAATTTTTTTATATCTTTTATTTATGGTTTTTATGTATATGATGAGTTTTTATTGAAGGTTCAAGAGAGACTCATCTAACTAAGGTTATTAAGATGATGTGTTTCTTCATATTTTTTAACATTATCATTTCTAGAGTAACTTATAGCACATGATTCATTGTTTTTGTTTATTCATATCTAATTTATAATAACTACACATAGAGAGATATTTTTATCAACTAGTATTATAGAGGAGGCTCTCAAAATCATGGCGGTTCACATGGAAACAAATATGGTCATATTTTATTTTTCTAAAAAAAATATCTATTCCAATGGGAGTTATTATTATAATAAATTATAATAAAAAAGAATTAAGGAAATAAATTCATATATATATTTGTCAATTACAAGAGGTGGGTAAATTCTAAATTAAAAAAACATTCGTTTTTATCCTTAAAAAAATCTATGTTGGAAAAAGTCAAAAAAATGAATTCTCAAACCCACATTAGTTCTTATTAAAGAAATAAACATTCTTATGATCCAATAATGTTAATCCGATAAAGAAACCTAAGAAACTATACTTAAGGAAATATTCATACAAATATCTTATAGAATCTAAAATAGAGTTTGTACAAGAGAAATAATGTACAATAATGTTACACTTTCTCTCTAAAAATAAATGAATTGGAATTTAGACACACTACAATCAAGTAAAAAAGTAAAAATTATTTATTTTAACAGAACGAGAAGGGTATTTAACACCTTGGATAAAGGTACCTTCATTTATAATATAAATATAGAATGTATTACCCCCACAAGGGTAATAAATCTATACAAAGGTCAATATATATCTTTCTATCCACAAAATCCTTCGATTAAGTAGACAATTGACACCTCTATCTTCCTTTCCCCACATTCCCTTAATTTTGAATAACACAAATCTGATTCTCACTAAGTAGATTTAATAAGTTTTTTACAGCTTGAACAACATATCTCTATATAAACTCCACACCCTATAATGATTTCAAATAGATTGGTATTTATTTTCAAAGATTCAACGGTCGAATTTCACCCCCAACGGTCCTATTTCAATGAAATTTCAGAGGGACCAGTATGTGTGGCGTTCAGGAAATAGTAAATTTATAATAGGTTTAATGACATCATTTTTAATAAGAAACTATGAAAAGTATTGATGACATCATTTTCTATAGCTAAGTGTGAGAAAAATTATCATATTGTGGATCTGATAAAATGGAATGTTACATTAAGGAATGTTGGTAACTGTAATAAAAACATATAATTAGATATAAATATATTGAATGCTAGAATCTAATTTTTGAGAAATTCATAGTTGTATTTTTGAGGAAAGTGGATTATAACTTTAGATGAAATCAGAGTTTTATTTCATAAGAAATTAGTGTCTGATTTCAATGAAATCAGAGTCCAATTTCCAAGGAAATCAGATTCAAATTTCCAAGAATTTGGAGTCCAATTTTCGAAGAAATTAGATTCAAATTTCTCATGAAATCGGTGTCCGATATTAGAGTAAATAGGAGTCTGATTTTTGAGGAAATTAAAGTATGATTTCATGAAGAAATCAAAGTCTGTATACCTTAATGAAATTCATGAGATAATGGGGACAAATTATATTTGGTGTAGAAAACATAATTAGGATAATAGATTATATGGGTATAGTTTACAAGGTTCTATCATATAAAATTTCATATAGAAAAAAACTATCTTTAAGAAAATGTTTTAGTGATTTTCAAAACATAAAGGAATGGATAAGTCATAAGGAGACTTATTGAATCAAAAATCGCCCTCTTTTTGGAAAGCACAAATAACATTTCATAAAAGAATATTTAAGCCTTTATTTTTTACGTAAAATAAATACTTATCTCCCCTTTTGTTTCTAACTCATAATGAATATGAATAAGTCCCGTAGAGGTTATGAAATCCTTAAATGATCATATTAATATCTTTGATTTTATCTATATTTTAGAATATATTTTTCTTTTATCTAAGGATATCTTTTTTAAGAAAACTCCCCCATTCCTGATCATCATCACCTTTAGTTTAATATTATTTTAGAACATTATTATATCCTCTTAGTGATTTTCAAAAACAAATGGGAAGATATATAATGTAACTCAAAGGTTATGAAACATACAACATGAAACAATTATATAACAAAATTTTCATTAATATATTAAAGAGAAAAAAAAATTTGTTAAAAAAAATAACGGTGAAATAATTTTAATCATCATTATTCATTTCTAGCATTTTATTTTTCATCATAGATTTCATATTCATTAATTCCATGTTATCTTCATGGAACTTAGTCCAAAACAAATCCTGAACAGAATTTATCTTTTCAGGATATTTGATACACTATTCCTAAGACTTAATGACTTATTCAAGATTCTTAATTTTTTCGTCCAACTCTTCCCAGATTTAATTCTCCCTTTTTAGATTGAGAGTAATGGAGTTCATCATTCCATTCAAATATCTAACTTCTTATTGGTGGAGAGCATGATTTTCCTTCATTTTTTCAAATAAACATATGCGATTATTTTAAATTTTAATCAGACTTATCAAAGGAATACTTGAGTAAGTGAATGAAGTTATCCTAAACAATAAGTTCAAATGAAATTGTTTTCAAGCACTATGTTTTCTCTTTATACACATTTTTATGAGAGTCAAATTTTTTGAGAAAAACTTGAACTCAGCTTCGAGTTTGATGAATATTTCCATGCCAAGATTTCTACACTCTGTCTTATGATTAATTTTTTCTTGAATCAGTTGAAAACCAGATTTTCTACATGTAAAGAGTGGAATAAAGTTGAAATGTTTCATTAGGGATTGAACCAAAAAATCATCACCTACTGAAAAGGAAGATTTTGAATGGGGAAGATTTATTGGTGAGGTTACTTCAATATGCTCACCATATATCTTCATGGATGTACCAGTAACATATCTTTTTCAACAAAAAATTTATGAGGAATATCATCAACCAATTTCTTACCATTATCTACCATAATGATTGCCTTCTCAATTTTATGAGTTTCATGATCACCATTAGAAACCTGTATTATTCTATAATCATTATCAACTTCTTTTTCATAAACTTTTTGAACAACATTAGCATATTTTATCTCAATATGATGAGTAATATTATAATAACCTTCACAATCATCATATGAAGGAATTTTATTTAATTCCTCTTGAGAAACATCATCCTTATAAAAAGATTTTCCTTTTGAAATTATATGTGGGGAGGAAATGTGTGATGTTCTTATTGATGTCTTATAATAATGAATTTATTTATTTACTTCATCAAGAACATTAATCTGATAATCACATTCCTCTTTTTCATTATTTTCTTCTTCGTTATTTTCTTCTTCGTTATTTTCTTCTTCGTTATTTTCTTCTTCTTGATTTTATTATACTTCTATAATTACTATAACTAAGACAAATTTCATTCCCTTATTCAATGCTGGAGTTTCAATATCTACATGTGTAAGGGGAATATATTTTTCATGGAAGAATGAATCGGGT
Source organism: Viscum album (assembly GCA_963277665.1). NCBI lineage: Eukaryota > Viridiplantae > Streptophyta > Magnoliopsida > Santalales > Viscaceae > Viscum > Viscum album. The sequence continues at coordinate 126,517,540 of OY728160.1, forward strand.
ACTTGAATTTTTTCAGAGGATTTCTCAGTGCCTCTATAATGATTCCAAATAATCTCAACTTTTGAAATTTTCTTCTTCTTCTTCTCTTTTTCTTCTATTTCATGCCCTTTAGAAGCCTAGATTTTTAAGGTCTTATCTATGTCTTGATCTATTACAAAAATATTATCTACTTTTTTTCTTTTTCTCTTCTATTCTCTCCAATTACTGAAAACCTCAGCTAAGAAGGTTTTCTATTCCTTGGTATTATGAAGTACTAATGCAAGTTCAAGAAGATAGAGATGGTTTCTATGATTTCTATACAATAGTTTCTGATTCTTGAACTTTTATATTCTTGGTCTTAGACTTTGAACATTCAAAAAACTGATATTCCTTTCAATATAGATCAAAAATATTATATAACTATCCAGAAAAACCAAACACCATTATCTTGAGGGTTTTATTACTCAATAATATGATTCTGAATGTCTTAGGCTTTGACTTCCAAGTAACCTCGCATGTTTATAAGCAAATAAATATGATCTTGGATAGAATTGTTGGATAAATTAAAATATTAGACTTAATTTTTCCATTCTTAATGTTGATTATGGCGAGAAAGATATACTTGATAATATTAATATTTCATAGATTAACTAGAAAATTTATCATTACTATTCATGAAGTCTAAACAGTATCCTTGTCACAATTTCTCAAAATCATGAATCCTTGCATCCAAAGGGAAATAGTCCAGTGGTTCATTAAGAGATTTTAAATCTTAGGTGTCTTCACTACCAAAATACATAATAATTTAATTGTCTTAAACTAATCAAGGAAACTTATTTTTATGGAATCCTATGCAAAACGAAACATGCTTTTCCCTCAAATGGTATGTTAATAGCACTAGAAGATTTCTTATTTGACAAAGAATACGTTTTTCTATGACTTTTGAACCAAATTGTATCGTTTCATCCTTTTCTTAAAAACTGATAGGTGTCGTAAAATTCTATGACAACAACTACATAAATTGGATCTTAATTCCTTTCATTTTTTATAAAAATACTCTTCAATCCATTGAGTTTTCTTATCTTCCTTATCAGAGAATAATACGTGTTGAATAAATTATGATCTACTAACAATTATATGAAGATTTACCAGTCATTGAGTTATTTATTCAAATGCATCAGAGTTTTATAAGATACATCCAACTACCTTCGAAGCCTTAAGGAATAAATGAAGAATTAGATATTCGTATTTGAAGAGTTCAAGAGCTCAGGTGACAATGTTGTGGATACTGATGTAGAACATGAAGGGGTCCCTTTATATAGACTTTATGGCAATAGTTAAACTTCCCAATTCTATCCAATGGTTATTATTCTCTTGACCATATCTGATCGTTGATGTTATATCCAAAGAAATATTTGTAGGTTCTGATCTTTTTAGGATTTAAGGAAATAATTAGATTTAATTAAGGATGAATCCAATAAAAATTTTCTTATAGAATTCTTGGAAAAACCAACAAACGTAAAAGTATCTAAGAATATTTAAGTATTGAAATGTGCCTTCTAGAGTTTTAGAAAGATTTTTTTAGTATTGATAATGTTTTTCTTATAAAATATATGTTCTGAATAGTTTTGTTAGGGAAATAAAATTTTAGGGTTTGGAAAAAAATTTATTAATGTTCTGAAAATTTTGATTAACATAATATACTCCCAATATAAGGATATGGTTTAAAAAAGTGGATAGGAATGATTACCTTATGTTATCATTGTTAACTTTTTTTAATATATTAAAATATATAGGAAGGTAACGATTTTTGTAAAATATAAACAAGTTTTTCATGAATTCTGATGAATGGTAATATAATATCTCTTTTAACAGTGTGATCCCTAAGAAAGTGATTCTTTATGTCTATATGATTTGAATGAATGTAGTGTTCATAGTTCTTTTAGGGAAATTCCACTAGTATTATCACATGTTATTTGTGTTTTTTTCTAACTAATTCCATAGTCTGTGAGTGTGTGTTTCATCCACAACACATAACACCAACATCTTCTAGATGCTACATATTCATATTCTACAATGCAATGTGCTACTGAGTATAGTTTTATTATGATAAAGAGTCTAACGAATCTCCAAAAAATAAAACGTTCTGGATGAACATTTCCTCTCAATTCTAAAACCACCAAATTCAGCATCTGAAATGGTTTTTAAAACAAAATCATTTCCTCAAGAAAATAAAAGTCTTAAATCCAGGGTTCTCTATAAATAGTGAAAAATTATTTTCCCTGATTTTAAATTATAGTCTTTTGGTTTTATTGATATTTTTCACATAACCATACTGAAGAAATTAGGTCCAGATGACTAGCTATTATGTATGATAGACTTCATATAATACCTATAAAACATGTTTGATCTACTAGTTTTCCAGCATAATTAAGAACAATAGTATTTGAGGTGATTATTGGAGTACTTATACTTTTAGTGTTGTCATATCCATACTTCTTAAGAAGATATTTAATATATTATTGTTGAAATATAAAATTTCCAACTGGTTTTTGTTAAACTTGAAAAAAATGATAACTCACCCATAATACTCATTTCAAACTCATATTTCATATTATTCGCAAATAAATTGGTTGAGGATTACTGAGTTGATCCTAATAAAATTTCATCGATATAAATTTCAAAAACAAATTCATTTTTCTTTAGTTTATAAAAATAGTTAGATCAATAGTTCCCTTAACATAATTGTATTGAAACAAGAATCATTTAAATTTGTCATACCATACTATAGGGGATTTTTTATGTCCATATAAAACATTGGTATGTTAGTAAACATGTTAAATATACTTTTTGTCTTAAAAACCATGAGTTATTTCGTCAGAAAAACATCCTCTTAATCATATCCGTTAAGGAAAGGACACTTCACATCCATTGGAAAAGCAATGAAACTGAAAAAAACTGAAAAGGAAAGTAGAATACAAATAAATTCAAGTATAGCTACTAGAGCATATGAATCTTTATAGTCTATTCCTTCTTGATGATTATATACATTAGAATCTACTCTTGATTTATTTCATAAAATCATTCCATTAAAATCCCATTTTTTTGAAGACCCATTTTATTACAACAATATATGTTTTTTCTTTTGGATTTTTAGATAATGTCAAGACATTGTTCCATTCAAATTCATTTTTTTATCTTACATATTTCTAATCTAATCATCCCCACCCAAAGAGTCATCAATACTTTTTTGTTCTAATTTTGGAAGTAATGATTGATGTTTTACTTAATTTCTTAGATATCTTATAACACTTACTAGTTGATATAAATCACCAATGATAGGATCACTAGAATAGTTCATGAGAAACAACTAACATTGGTTTTGAAAAATATTTTCATCAACATAGCGTATAAAATAATTTGGGGTAAATACATCAAAAATATTTTCTTGAGTATTTTCATAATTAAAAGAATCATCTTTTAAAGGTTGATAATCAGTTTTTGAAAATACATCCAAAGATGTAGGATGGGTTTATTTAAAAATAAATGGAATGGTTTCATAGAACATAACATGTATTGTTTCCTCAACTATACACATATTTTTGTTAAAAAATCTATAAGCATTAGAAGTAGTGTAATATCTTAGGAAAATCCATTCATCAGCTTTTGGTGTGAATTTATCTATGTTTCATTAGTATTTAAGATGAATACTTATCATACAAATAATTTTATGTAAGAAACATTTTATTTTCAACGAGTCCAGAACTCATAAGTTGTTTTATTATGATAGGGTATAATTAAAAATCAATTTATAGTATAACAAGCAGTACTAATGGTGTCAGCAAAAAAGGGTTTAGAAAAAGAATATTCACTCAACATGATTCTTGTTGTCTCTTGAAGAATACGATTTATTATTTCAACAACACCATTTTTTGAGGAGTTCCTAAAGCTGAGATGTTATGATAAATTCCTTTCACACTGAAAATGGATTCATAATATTAATTTTTAAATATTACCCCATTATCACTACGAATTTTTATTAATAGAAGGTTTTTATCTTTTTTAACTTTGGGATTAATTGTTCAAAAATAAGAAAAGTATTCAGATTTATTTGCTAGGAAATAGAACCTTGTAAATCTAGTGTAATAATCACCTAAAACAAATACATATTATTCACCTCCAATACTTCTAATTTATGTTGGAATAAAAAGATCCATATTCACGAGCTGTAATGCTTTATAAGTTGACACTTCACTAATGTATTTCAATTTATACTTATGTTGATTTCTATATTGACATGTATTAGAGACATCTAAAGAATAAAATCCATGATTTGGTATATCCTTAACAAGTCTTTTCGTATAATGTTTACAAATATTCCTAAGGTTACAGTGTCCTAGTCTTCTATTCCATAACCAAGATTGATCCTCCATTGAACTAAGGCAAGGTCTGCCTTGGCTTCTAATGTCATATATGTTAAGTGTGTAATCATTCTCATGCCAATAGGCAAAGAGAATGAATTAATTCTTGGAATTTATTACTATGAATTTACCATTCCTAAAGTTTTCAATGAATTCTTTATCACATAATTGGATTATTCTTAAAAGGTTATTCAAAATGAGATTAACAAATAAAATATTTTAAGTTCCTGTTTTTTGAGAAGATCAATATTACCTATACTAATAATTTCTCCTCGATCATTAACTCGGAATTTTTATTTTCCACCTTTGGTGTTAAAAATATTTTCAAAGAAGTTTTTGCTATAAGTTATATATAGGGAACATCCACTATTCATGTAATAGGTATAATTGTTGTCTCTTCCTTTGTTTTCTTTAAAATCAAGCAATTAAACATTCATAATCTTAACTTTATTTGATCAAAATTTTGTAGAACATTAAATCCTAGGTATCCACATTTTAATGGAAAAGTTGGATTTATAAAAACCAAATGATTGAGTTTTTATTCAAAGAATAATATTTATCCCAATTTCTACCACATTGAAACATAATTTAAAAAAGAAAACATTGAGGTACAAAATATTTGTGACTAAAAACTGGTTTTGAATGAGAATAACCAAATCAAAAACTATTCTTTAGAGGAAGAAGTTTAAAAAAAAATTACGAAATTTTTCATTTCCATGAGTAATGTTTGAAAAAAAATTCCTTAAGGAAAATATTTCAGAATTTTATCTGATGAATATGTTCTTATCCTGGTAGTCATTAGTCAAAGAATCTGAGTTTGTCTCTAAAACATTTTTCTTGGAAATAACATTTTCAAGATTCTTATAAATTTTATCATTTATAGTATATAAATCCTCTAGTTTTTTGGAAAAAAATTTAAAAATAAAGGTTTTTAATCAAGATCATTTGATGATATGATACTTATATTATTACAATAGTGATTCTAGTATTTTACTATTCATGTTTCTTATTGACATTACTATTTTATTTCTCATGTAACATGGAAAACATAGACATGTGTTAAAAATATGATATAGTATTATCTATTGATGAGGAAGATTCATCATCTAAGGATTCATAATTTTTATCATTTGGATAGTTAACAGTTAAAGAAATGTAGCTTAAATATTCATTAGTGTTTACCTTAAGCATTAGACATTGATTTTTAGAAGAAATGCTAGCTATAAGACCAATATTATTCTATACAGAATATTCAATATCCAAAGATTCATCATAAGAATCTCCACCACAAGAAATCCATGAATCATTATGTTTTAGTACTTTACTTCCATTATATGTGTAATACTTCTTCTTATTCTATTCAGAATGTATATCCTTTCTTTTATTCTTTTTAATATTAGGAAAATCAATTATTATATGTCCAGCCTTATTAAATTCATAGAAATTCACTTTAGATTCTTTCTTATCCTTTCTGTCTTTCTTATTGTATCTTTAATGGAAATATTTCTTTCCTGCAATCTTGTTCATCCTTTAGGCAATATTGGATAGTTTATTTTCTGAGTGATCGCTACCACTTGAGTATGATATAACTACTTTCATAGTCTTTGACATGTTATTTCTTTTAGGGGTGTTGAAATTCATTTCATTATAAGTGGTTGTAAAATAAATACTCTCAGTCTTATTTTTAATATTATCATAATCACTTTTCAATTTATTCTCATATTGTCGAAGAGTCCTGAATAACTCATCAAGAGTATCTCTTGTAACATTCCTTGATTCATAAATAGTGATTCTATTAGATTCCCACTCATTTGTCCAAATATGTAATCTTATCTAAAATAACATCATAATATAATCCATTTTCTCCCATTGATTATAGGTTGTTGAAAATTGGAATAAACCACTATTGAACTTTATATATGGGTTATCTATATAGAAATACAATACCATGGTAGTCACCTCTAATTTCATCTCTTCTAGTTTCAAAAACCAAGGATGTGCCAAAATGTATAACTTCTAATTTATTCTAGATTCTACAAGTAGCTTCACATTATGAAATCTATCTATTGAATTTACTACTAATATAATATAATAATATATTTCATACCTTAAATTTAATATTAACATTTCTTCCTGATTGGTGAATTTTCCGATATCATTATTAGGAATCATATAATCTCTAGTTAATGTAACAAAAATTATCCACAATAGTGATGATAATAAATGTCTTCATCCTATCTCTCAATTATTTATAGACATCTCATTCAAAAATAAGAGGTATGGAAAAATTTAAGATGTCTATTGATCCGACACTCATTCATGTTGTTCTCAAAAAAAATTCCCCCAAATACAGGTTTGTAGAAAATTTTTATTATAAAATAGTTTAAAAGTAAAATATTAAGAAAAACTTGAACAAGTAATGATATATAATAAAATATGATAAAGAAAACATATCTGAGAGTATAAGTATTTCAGAGTCCTACTCGGATACCAATTATAGGAATGAAATGTATATGTAGATTGCTCAATTATAATAGGGGTTGAGTTATAAGGTCAAAAAAACATTTGATTTTGTCCTTAGGAAAATTTATTTTAAATAAATTTAAACAAAATAAATTCACAGACCCTCATTAATTCATAATAAAGAAACTAACTTTCTTAGGATTTGATAACGTAAACCCAAAAATGAAACATAAAAAATTGTAGTTATATAGATGGTAGTATGTACATATGAAGGGTGATGTTTTCTGTTTTAAAGAATAATTATTACATCATAAATATACAATTTATTAATAAAATTTATCCTAATTACAACTCATTTATGTACTATTGAAAAATTAATCACATCTCTTTTGGGGGGTTGTAGTTCCCACGTACTGATGAGCGGTGGTATCATTTTTTCATAGATGGTAAAATAAGAAGGTAGATTAGATCATATAATTCGTGAAGAATAAATTTGATTATAAATATCATATTTAATCATTATATCTATCATAATAATTAACCATGAAATTTTTTTATATAAAATGAATCATTAATATATCTTTCAGCGGTATTCTTCATGTATGCACAAGTAATACATTCATTTCCCAATTGATGTAAAGTAGGTGTAAAATGGTTTCCCCCTATTTATAATGACAAATAATTATATTTATTATACTAAATTAATTATACTAGAATGGATAAAAAATTTAATAAAATTAGAAGATGAATGACAATTGAAAATGAAGAGAAAGAACTTATACCTCTTATTTAAAAAAAAAACTTTTAAATATCTTTTTAATGACCATTGGGTTTGTCTTTTAAAAAGAACATATCCTATAGGACATCACTGGGTATGTAAATAAGACACTATGGTATTTTGGGTTTAGAATAATTGATTGTGTTGTGTAGATATGATACAATAGTGGTTTCTATTTTATAGGTGCGGGGAGTCTCACAATTGTAATTATTAAGAATATAAAAAAATTATATAGGTAGTAAAAATATTTTGGCTATAATTTGGATCATGATTGAAAATAATGTAATATATAATTTAAATTTACTCATAGAATACTATTATGAATGTCTTTTAGGTTATTTTAACCCATACCTCTTTAGTTTAACCCCTTGTTAATCCATTTTAACCGTTACTGTACTAATGAATATTTACACTTGTTATTATTCATAAAGGTCATATATTATGATATTGTTGACACATAATATTAATTAAAATTTTTAAAAAATTTAATCCATTTTATTACATTTTATTTTTCAATGGGGATTTAATTAATTTTTTAATATGTTCCCAAAATATAAAAACCCCATTTTTATAAAAAAAAATGAATTTTTATGCATAAAACTGGGATTACCTTCATTCATTTCCCGGTAAAAACTTTTTTATGAATGTTAGAATATTTGATTTAATGTAATATATACATATATAATATAAATTATTCTTTAATATAGATTATGTTCTTTTACTATGATAAAAATATACTTTTCTCAACAAAATTGTTTTTTAGAAAAGAACCTATTCTTGCCTTCAAATGAATTTAAATAATTTTAAAAATCCATTAAAAATCAATGAATTAATTTTATAAGTATGAAAATAATAATTTTTTATTATCTATTTAGTTATATTCACCCCCCCAAACAAATTTCTAAGCAATTACTATCATATTAAATAGATATAATTTAGTGTCATATCATAGTTTGGTAAAACACGATGTTTGATAAAAATAAAGATTTCAATGAAATTTAATAAATTTAAAGAGAAATAGTTCAGAAAATATCATTGTGTCGCATTGAAATTCCATCACTATTATACAAACAAATGAGGATTCTTATTCTTCATCACCTCATTGGGTTCCCTATTCAATAACTCAAATTTATCATTTCAACATAAAACATTGAATATTGCGAGTAATCCTGTTATATAAAACATTTTATTTTCAATATAGAATCGATACATGTTTTTCTCAAGATGAGTGATGATACACTAGTGGTACAATCTTTGATTTAATTAGATTTTAATAATTAGATATCGCATTCCTTAAGTGAGATATTTAAAACACATCAGGAATATGATAGATATTTACTAGAACATAAAGTGATAAGAAACTATCCCAATATGATTAATCATTTTGAATGGACTAATATATCATGGTCTTAGATTTCCTTTATTTACAAATATCATGAAATTCTCCCATGGAGATCTTAAAAATAATACCTTATCACCGACTTTTATGTCTAGATATCACAAATTATAGTCAGCATAAATTTTCTACAAACTATAAGATTTTGTATTGTTTTTTAATAATGTATTAGCCTGAGAAAAATTAATCTGGTGCACTGTAGAGAACAAAAGCATGACGTACATGGAAATTACATTACTTTTGAGGAATACTTAATACATAACAAAAACAGACACACAAGGACCGTAATAGTTTAGTGTCTTTGGAAGCTTGGAACTTAATCTTCTAATCGTGGTGAAAGATCTTCAACATCTCCCTTAAAGATCTTCCCCTTTTTTTCTTACCTAAAACCTTTATTTATATCCTGGGGAAAAGAAAACATAAAAAGGGTGATCTCAAATGCACAGTAAGGGTAAGCATGGGTAAAATAAAACATACCATATACATTTGAACTTAAAAACATGAACATAATGTTTAAACATCAAAATCTTGAGAAATGACATAAAACACGGAAGTACGTAAGGAATAGATCACAAAGAAACATTAAGAATGATAAAATAGCATGGGAATAAAACATGTAATTGTGGCATCCATTAAGCACATGTAATGATTTCCATAGTAGCCAAGGCATTGCTGCCAAGACCATCTTAGTGGACAAAGTCCCATTCTGAATCGCGTTCACTCCTCATTTCAGTCCTGTAACACTAAACCGGATTAACTAACTGTTATAACCATGTCTATCTCATGAGATATAAATCTTTACCCAATTCATTGTAGGGAGATATAGGTCCCACCCATCTCATAATGATACCATTCTTATGTGTGCCACAAAATTAGAAACCATACATCATAGCATAACCCATGCAATAAAAATGGGAATCTTAAACATTGTGACATCATAAAACAATTCATATAAGATAAAAGAATTCATAAAAATATAATTACATCAAAACATAATCAAATCAATGTAATAATAGGGATATAAACAGAACCCTTTATTATCGTAGATGGAAAATAATTTTGATAAAACACTTGAACTCCATTCTTGAGGAAAATATCCTTTCTGCTTCAAAAACACTTTTCCTTTCTTAATATGTCATACAATTCTACACTAAAAGAATTTTATTAAAAATAAACATAAAAACATGTAAAGGTAGCTTCTTGGAAATAATGTTTTAAAAATCCATTCATGCCGTATAAGTCAAAAAACTTTCTTCATACTTTTGTCGGAAAAGTCAAAGAGTACCTCGTACGGAAAATGACAAAACATTCCATTCATATCCTTTACTAAAAACTCACCGAAGGGTAAAATTGGATTTAAAAAATTGTATGTGGAAGGAAATAATATTACATATTGAGGAAACATGGATGTGGATGATAAAATAAACCCCAGTAAATTTCAAAGTATAAACAATCTCGGATAAAAATGAGATTGTGATATTTCCCTTACCTTAGGTCTGATATGCTTCGTATGTATCGGAACCCCCTGTACAATTATTTAAAAAATGTTATTGACTTATTAAAAAAATCATATTCATTGTTATTATATCATATATGGTTCACTTATGACTTTATATTACCCGTTCTTTTGTAAATTCATGTTAAAGGAGCGTTTTGGGTAAAATCATCTCATTTTTCGTTCGTGTTTTAACTTGTAATTATTAATATGATTACTTGGATCATGATTACTTATATCCAGAATGTAAAACATGATTTATATATAATATATATTCATAATATAAAGCTATATAATATATCTATAAATCGAAAGAAATACACCGTTCATGGAGACGGTAGGTCGTACGTACACATGAACGTTGTTTTCGTTTCCTTATTGAATTTAATGAAATTAAGTAGATGACATACATATATATATACATAAATCTGGTATAAATATTATGTCATGTATTTCATGATTACTTATTATATATACTTTATAATCATTCATGAATGATTAATCATTGAGAATGAATCTCATCGCGTCGTGGACACGGTAGTCCGTACGTACGCACGAGCGATGATATCATTCCCCTGATCGTGGAATTATATTCAAGTGTATGTATAATATTTAAGAATCAATATCACTTTACAATAATCATATATAGTCATTATTTACACCATTATACCCATCCAAGTAAGGTGGTGGTGGAAAATAGATTACACCACGGCGTGGAGACGGTATTCCGCACGTACGCACGCGCGATGATTTCTTTTTTCGTAGGATGGATAAATTGTGAAATAGGGTTGTTTCATAATTATAATAACATATCAGTATATGAGTGATACTGATGTTATTAATTCATAATGAAACAACTAAATAAGAAGAAGTGGAAAAAGAAATAAAGTTGAAAGAATCGGTAACGAACATTACCTCTTCTTTGAAGCGCCGATTTGAGACCTCCACTTAGGGCACTACAATTGGTCTTTCAAGAAGACCAGGACCTCTAGGATATTTCTAGGGAAGTGGATAAGATAATTTTTCATGGGTTGTCCGAGCTTGAAGGATCCAATTTGTGTGAGGAAGAGAGCGAGGAGGTGCCCTTTTATAAGGGAGGAGAGGGGCACCTTGGGAAATCTTAAAAATATTAATTTATAATAATTCTAACCCCACTTAAAAACCTCCCAAAATTACTGATATTAGAATATAAGATGAGATAGGGTTGTAATATCATCATCCAATAAAATTTAGACATGTTAGAAAATTATTTTAAACATTATCAACTTGATTTATCCTTACTTAATCAATTTAATTTTATTTGTGGTAATAACATTCTATATTTTTACTTATAACAAAAAATTACTTATTTTTTGTGATTTTTCCATAATTGGATACTTTATAACATTTTAGACCATTTTATTTTAATTTATAATTTTTAAATTTTTTTTTGATTTTTAAACAATTTTATAATATGTTATTTTTATAAAATAACAATAGTGTCAATTTTGGCACTATTCATTTATATGAATTTAAATAAAATAAATGCAGAAGATATGTTCGAACTAAAAGCGTCAGTAGATTCATAAAAGACCATATGTATCTATAAAATTAGTGGATAACATTAAATAGTTCATATAATATTTATTTTATTATTTTTAAAAACCATTTATTTGGTTTATCTCTTAATAAAATAATTACTACAACATTTTTGTATAATTATTTAATATACATATATGTTGCATAAAAATTAAAAATAAAATCCTATGATGAAGATAAATCTATTAAGTTTTAAAATAATAATTTTACTCGAATTTATCATCTTAAAATCGCAATAGATAAATTATTATATTTATTAAATCATGAAGGTCAAAACTTTGGCATCATTTAAAATAAAATAATATAAGTGTCAAAATTGCTTGTATAAGACTCCAAATGGTAAAATATTCGACCCTTGGATGATTATAGTTTAAATTTACATGACCAATATGTTTTGTTCAGGGTTTCGTGTCATTTAAGGTCACTATTAGTTTAATAAAAACTATATTCTTTATTTTTCACTAGGTAAATAATTTCTGCATCACTATTGTGTCACTATTAATGATAATTATTTATTCCTAAAAAATTCTAAATAAATTCTCATGATGTAGATAATTTTGTTAGATATCTGTAGACTATTAATGTTAAAAGTTTCATGAAGTTTATCACTAACTTAAAATTATTATACTTATAATATTTAAGAGAGTGACATGTTGTCACTTTCTTTGGTTTTAATAATAATTAAATTATTTTCATTGGAAAAAGTTCATTAAATGAATCTAATCCAACCGTTAGGTGATATGGGTCGACTTTTAGTCATCCAATAGGATTTTTTCAAGTGTTAGGGTAATTTTATAATCTTATATTTACCCTTAATTACCTGATTTACCTTTAACTATGGTAAACAAAATTTACCGAAGTTACTATTCACAAAGCTCAAAAATAAAAAGTAGCTTATTAACATAATTTAGGCTCACTGATTCCAAATATGGAATCCATTTTTCCAAATTCAATACACAAAAGTTGCAGAAATTAAATTAAAATTAATCCTGTTGTCGAAAGAAAGTGGGTTTTCTTTAAAACATTTCAAAAGATTGAATTGATTTAACCTGCGAATTCAAGGTAAAATCAATGATAATGAAGTATATTATATTAAATGGTAAAAATATATTCTATTTATACTTTAAAACCATTAAATATTACAATTTAACACATAAGATATTACAATGAAAAAAGTTGTTTTTAATTAAAATATAGCTTGTTTTTACTATTCCTTAAAATATGAAAGTTATTAGAATAAAATGAAAAATTTATCCAAAGTTAATTTTTATTTCTTGATTCCAAATAATAATTTTATTTTGTCAAATGGAACTTATAAACATTTAAAAAACTATATTTAAAGTGGGTGCGCCATCAAAAGGTGGCAAAACTGCATTTTTTTGAAAAATATTTATTTTACCCGAAAAATTTATTTTGTTCTTATACCATGTTCTAGAAAGTGTTTAAGATGAATAATAATGTTATAAAATTCAAAATTTAGTTAATAATATTCATAAAGGCTAGTTCATAACAATATTATTATAATATATTGGTGTTTAGAAAAACTCGGTATTGCGTACAACACACGCTATCAGGGAAGGTCGCGATTGCATGTAATGCAAGCCAAGTCAGGGTTGCGTGTAGTGCAGGACTCCATTGTTGTTGCGTATAACAAAATCCAACCATATTTTATTTATACATTGAATATATATATACACTCAATGTTGCGTAGAATAACTTCTATCAAACGAACTTGAAATTGTGTGTAACACGAGCCAAGAATAGTGTTGTGTAAACTACAAGCTAATACGGTGTTGCATATAGCGCATGATAATCTTGGTGTATCGTACAACATAAGATATAAATGAAATTAAAAATAATGTATCTTATAAAATCTCGTGTTGTTACATTCTACCCCCCTTAAAATGAATTTCCCCCTCGAAATTCGTCGGGGTTATAAATTGTTTACTATTCATAGAAACCCACATCGTAAAAAGAAATACCAAAACTGAACTTTAAAAACTAAAGTATGAAATATAACGGTTACCCAAATTAACTCATCACTGGGTTTCCATATAGGATAACATTAGTGAAAATATGGATATGGAAGATAAATCTAACCAACATGTTCTGATAGAGAGTGGTATAGAACATGGCTATTGAAAAAGCCAACAATCACAAAGCCATAAATTTGTGACTATCTAAGGTAGCATATGATTCATTGAATATAAAGGCACTAGGACCACATTTTTGGTTCTCAAGATCATTTCCATAATGATGATAAAATTGGAATTAGAAGAAATACTTTCATGATTTTGGTATAGTCTCAGCATCGGTAATTATTTGGACAATTTCTACTTCATCTCTTAAAGAAATGATGTTGAATTTGTCATTCGTGATGTGTTAGAAGATCATCTGATAGTATGATGGGTCATTCCATCTGCCTCAAACAAAAGGTTAGAAAAGTTATCAAAAAAATACATAAGTCCATCTATAGTGAGATTAATCATATATGGTTCATAAAATGGACTTATACTTCATATATCATACTGCTTAATATAATAAAGCTAGTTTCTACTAAACAGGGACTTCTTGTAGGCCATTGGTAGACAATAAAGGCCAGTCACACTTCGGTTGTGGGTTCAATTCCCACAGCCTTGTACGACACGATGGGCTGTCACCCATCCTACAGGTTGTCCTTTTTCTAAAACTATATTACAATAACATCCCATCAATAATATAAAAAAAAAGTTATATCCTTAAACAATACTAACTTATGTACAACATAATTCATTCCAATATTTAGGCCTATCTGAAATACTTCGGTCCAATCTTATAGTATAAAGAAAATGATTAATTGAAATGTCATCAGCCAAGCATGAAAATATCATCATTTATCCCCCATATATCTTGTTGGTCACATTCCAATCATGTGAATACCTTAATCATGTATTCTCATGAAAAATGAATACCCATTGAACCATAGTGAAAACATGAATGCAGTTAAAAGTTAACACATTCTACATAACAAAATCCTCAAAATTCTATATACTCAAACCATGATATTACTTAGTCCTTATATCAATCATGAGCTCATGAATACTGTCAAACATTTCATTTTCTCCTTATCCCTTCATTATGCGCATATCATCTGCTTTTCAAAATATTTGAATCACTTTTCATGGTTACTGGTACCTTAAAATTACTGAAAACCACAATAGACTAATACAAAAATATTCTAATACACAATAAAAGTACCTCAACAACATTATTCTTGAATACCAATACATAAAGACTTCAATCCATCCTCTTTAATGATTGTCCTAGAATAAGTCCTTCCTTGATTTAGAAGTAACTTTTTAGGTCAGGGCCTTGAGTTGGGTAATGCCCATGTTCTCCACAAATAATACATTGAGCTCCGTAATAGTCTATCACTTTATGACCCTTTTCTCCACACAGATAACATCAGTCCCTCCATTTGAGGTATTCCTCAATGTTCTTTATCCCTTCTTTTGAAATCTCAATCTTCTTTTCTTTATGCCCCTCAACATGCGAACATGCATAATAGTCTATCTTCCTCTTATTTGATGAATTAGGCATACCACTAAATTTCACCTTGTTAATCATATATCGTGATGACTGATTCGGAATAATCACAATATCTTTCTATCTAGGCATTACAAAATTTTGTTGCTCATAGTCACCAATTTTTCCATTGGATTCAATGTTAACCGAATTCCTTCTCGTTCCCTCCATTAACTAAAACAAAAAAATAATTCTGGGAGACGAAAAATCATGATAGAGAAAACAACATAGTAAAGGGGGAGTAACCTAAATATCTAACATCTTAGGTTAAATTATAAGATCTTTAGCGCAATTCTAGGTCTATAACATATACGTATACTTAACCTTAGAGACATCCCTAGACATACCTTAGAAATATCTCTAGGGATCTCACTAATGTCTTCGCATCCTAGTTTCCAAAGGTTGACTAAACCTTTCCTCTGATACCAACTATAGAGACCCAAAGCTTGACGTAAATGGACATTACATTACATTTATGGAAAACTTAATACATAACAAAAACAGACACACAAGTACCATAATAGTTTAGTGTCTTTGGAAACATGGAACATAATCTACTAATCGTGGTGAAAGATCTTCAACATCTCCCTTAAAGATATTCCCCTTTTTTTCTTACCTAAAACCCTTCTTTATATCCTGGGGAAAAGAAAACATAAAAAGAGTGAGCTAAAATGCTCAGTATGGGTAAGCATGGATAAAGTAAAACATAACATATACATTTGAACTTAAAAACATGAACATAATGTTTAAACATCAAAATCATGAGAAATGACATAAAACATGGAAGTACGTAAGGCATAAATCATAAAGAACCATTAATAATGATAAAATAGCATGGGAATAAAACATGTAATTATGGCATCAATTAATCACATGTAATGATTTCCATAGTAGCCAAGGAATTGCTGCCAAGACCATCTTAGTGGACAAAGTCCCATTCTGAATCGAGTTCCCTCCTCGTTTCAGTCCTGTAACACTGAACCAGATTAACTTACCATTCCATCCATGTCTATCTCATGAGATATAAATCTTTACCCAATGCATTAGAGGGAGATATAGGTCCCACCCATCTCATAATGATATCATTCTAATGTTTTCCACAAAATCAAAAACCATACATCCTAGCATAATCCATGTAATAAAAATAGAAAACTTAAACATCGTGACATCATAAAACAATTCATATAAGATATAGGAATTCATAAAAATATAGTTCCATCACAACATAATAAAATAAATGTAATAATAGGGATATAAATAGAACCCTTTATTATCTTAGATGGAAAATAATTTTGATAAAGCACTTGAACTCCATTCTTGAGGAAAATATCCTTTCTGCTTCGAAAACAATTTTCCTTTCTTAACATGTCGTACAATTCTAAACTAAAATAAGTTGATTAAAAATAAACTAGAAAACTTGAAAAGGAAGATTCTTGGAAATAATGTTTTAAAAATCCATTCATGCTGTATAAATTAAAAAAAACATTCTTCGTACTTTTGTCGGAAAAGTTAAAAAGTACCACGTACGAAAAATGACAAAAGATTCCTTCTATATCCTTTACTAAAAATTCACCGAAGGGTAAAATTGGATTTAAACAATTGTAGGTGGAAGGTAATAATATTACATATTATGGAATCGTGGATGTGGATGATAAAATAAACCCCAGTAAATTTCAAAGTATAAAAAATCTCAGATAAAAATGAGATTGTGATATTTCCCTTACCTTAGGTCCGATATGCTTTGTACATTTCTGAACCCCCTGTATAATGATTTAAATAATGTTATTTACTTATTACATAATCATATTTGTTTTTATTATATCATATATGGTCCACTAATGACTTTATATTACCCGTTCTTTTGTAAATTCATGTTTAAGTAGCGTTTTGGGTATAATCATCTCATTTGTTGTTCGTGTTTTAACTTGTAATTATTAATATGATTACATGGATCATGATTACTTATATCCAGAATGTAAAACATGATTTATATATAATATATATTCAGAATATACATATATATAATATATCTATAAATGGAAAGAAATACATCGTTCATGGAGAAGATAGATTGTACGTACGCATGAATGCTGTTTTCGTTTCCTTATTGAATTGAATGGAATTAAGTAGATGACATAAATATATATATACATAAATCCAGTATCATTATTATGTCATATATTTCATGATTAATTATTATATATACTTTATAATCATTCATGAATGGTTAATCATTGAGAATGAATCTCATCTCGTCGTGGAGACGGTAGTCCGTACGTACGCACGAGCGATGATATCATTCCCATGATTGTGGAATTGTATTAAAGTGTATGTATAATATTTAATAATAAATATCACCTTACAATAATCATATATAGTCATTATTTACACCATTATACCCATCCTGGTAAGGTGGTGGTGGAAAATAGATTACACCACGGCGTGGAGACGGTATTCCGTACGTACTCACGCGCGGTGATTTCATTTTCCGTAGGATGGATAAATTGTGAAATAGGTTTGTTTCATACTTATAATGACATATCAGTATATTAGTGATACTGATGTTATTACTTCATAATGAAACAACTAAATAAGAAGAAGTGGAAGAAGAAATAAAGTTGAAAGAATCGGTAACGAACATTACCTCTTCTTTGAAGCGCCTCTTTGAAACCTCCTCTCAGGGCACTACAATTGGTCTTTGAAGAAGACCAGGACCTCTAGGGTGTTTCTAGGGAAGTGGATAACAGAATTTGGCAGGGTTTAGCCGATATTGAAGGCTCAAATTTGTGTGAGGAAGATAGGGAGGAGGTGCCCTTTTATAAGGGATGAGAGGGGAACCTTTAGAAATCTTAAAAATACTAGTTTATAATAAATCTAACCCCACTTAAAAACCTCCAAAAATGACTAATATTAGAATAAAAAATGAGATAGGATTGTGATATCATCAACCAATAAAATTTAGACGTGTTAGGAAATTATTTTAAACATTATCAACTTGATTTATCCTTACTGAATCAATTTAATTTTATTTGTGGTAATAACATTATAAATTTTAACTTATGACAAAAAATTACTTATTTTTTTTGAATTTTCCATAATTGGATACTTTATAACATTTTAGACCATATAAATTTAAATTTATAATTTTTAAATATTTATGTGACTTTTAAACAATTTTATAATATGTTATTTTTATAAAATAACAAATGTGTCAATATTGACACTATTCATTTATATGAATTTAAATAAAATATATACATAATATATGGTCAAAATAAAAGCTTTAGTAGATTCAAAAAAGGCCATATGTATCTATAAAATTAGTGTAGAACAGTAAATAGTTCATATAATATTTATTTTTTTATTTTTAAAACCATTTATTTGGTTTATCACTTAATAAAATAATTACTACATCATTTTTGTATAATTATTAAATATAATTATATGTTGCATAAAAATTAAAAATAAAACTATATGATTAATATAAATCTATTAAGTTTCAAAATAATACTTTTACTCGAATTTATCATCTTAAAATCACAATAGTTAAATTATTATACTTATTAAATTATGAAGGTGACAACTTTGGCATCATTTAAAATAAAATAATATAAGTGTCATAATTGCTTGTATAAGACTCCAAATGGTCAATTATTCAACCATTGGATGATTATAGTTTAAATTTACTTGACCAATATGTTTTGTTCAGGGTTTTGTGCCTTTTATGGTCACTATTATTTTAATAAATACAATATTTTTGATTTTTCACTAGATAAATAATTTCTGCATCACCATTATGTCACAATTAATGATAATTTTTTAATCCCAAAAAATTCTAAATAAATTCTCATGATGTAGATAATTTTGTTATATTTCTGTAGACTATTAATGTTAACAGTTTAATGTATTTTATCACTAACTTAAAATTATTATACTTATAGTATTTAAGAGAGTGACATGTTGTCACTTTCTTTGGTTTTAATAATAATTAAATTATTTTCATGTGAAAAAGATCATTAAATGAATCTAATACGACCCTTAGGTGATATGGGTCTACTTTTAGTCATCCAATAGGATTTTTCCAAGTGTTAGGGTAATTTTATAATCGTATATTTACCCTTAATTACCCAATTTACCATTAACTATGGTAAATAAAATTTGCTGTAGTTACAATTTACAATGCTCAAAAATAAAAAGTATCTTATTAACATAATTTGGACTCACTGATTCCAAATATGGAATCCATTTTTCCAAATTAAATACACAAAAGTTGGAGAAATTAAATTAAAATTAATCCCATTGTCGAAAGAAAAAGGGTTTTTTAAAACATTGCAAAAGATTGAATTGATTTAACCTACGAATTCAAGGTAAAATCAATGCTAATGACATACATTATATTAAATGGTAAAAATATATTATATTTATACTTTAAAACCATTCAATATTATAATTTAACCACATAATATATTATGATGAAAAAGTTGTTTTTAATTAAAATATAGCGTGTTTTTACTATTCATTAAAATATAAAAGTTATCAGAATAAAATAAAAATTATATCCAAAGTAAATTTTTATTTCTTGATTCCAATGAATAATTTTATTTTGTCAAATGGAACATATAATCATTTCAAAAGCTATATTTAATGTGGGTGCCCCATCAAAAGGCGGCAAAACTGCAATTTTTTTTAAAATACATATTTTACCTGAAAAATTTATTTTGTTCTTATACCAAGTTCTAGAAAGTGTGTAAGATGAATAATAATGTTATAAAATTCAAAATTTAGTTAATATTATTCATAACGGCTAGTTCATAACAATATTATAATAATATATTGTTGTTTAGTAATACCCGGTATTGCGTACAACACACACTATCAGGGAAGGTCGTGATTGCGTGTAATGCAAGACAAGTCAGGGTTGTGTGTAGTGCAGAACTCCTTTGTTGTTGTGTATAACAAAATAAAACCATATTTTATTTATACATTGAATATATATATATATATATACACTCAATGTTGCGTAGAATAACTTCTATCAAACGAACTTGAAATTGTGTGTAACACGAGCCAAGAATAGTGTTGCGTAAACTACAAACTAATATAGTGTTGCGTATAGCGCAAGATAATCTTGGTGTATCGTACAACAGAAGATATGAATGAAATTATAAAGAATGTATCTTATAAAATCTCGGGTTGTTACATGCACTGAGCTAGTTCACAAAAATCCCTTAAGCACACCTCCTCATATGATAGAGGCTACTGACTAGCAGTGGGGATCTATGGTGGATTATTGAAGAGTATATGAATCCATATTAGAGTAAAAAATATGATGTAAATTATCAAATATCATATAATTCAAATAATGAAGAAGAATAAATGAAATGAGATGAAAACATTGTGTAATAAAATGAAATATAGTAAAGGCTTGAACACCCATTTCGTACATACTACTCTGATTTCAAACATGGAATATCACATCTAAAAAATAATAAATGGAAAAATGTTCAATAGGACATACTTCAATCTCCAAGTCATATCACATCTCTAGTCTCTGGTACACTATGGAGATGGTCCAGCCTGATCATCAGACTCCACATGATCATCATTCTAAAAAATGTAATCATGGTCCATTGACCTATGCCTCATGCATATGTGCAAAAAAACACATAAGGTCATCAGTCACACTGATGTTCACATACAGGTGGTGAAAAATAAATAACAGAAGGGCACCCCAAGGGTGAACCTATTACCAACAGTCATGTCTACATGCTCTTACAATATTATATGCCTAGAAAAAACATATCTAAAATAAATATAAATGAATCCAAAGTCAATCATCGATTT
Organism: Viscum album; assembly: GCA_963277665.1. Lineage (NCBI taxonomy): Eukaryota > Viridiplantae > Streptophyta > Magnoliopsida > Santalales > Viscaceae > Viscum > Viscum album. The sequence continues at coordinate 126,539,058 of OY728160.1, forward strand.
TATGACTATAATCGACCATATGTGAATTAATAAACATTGAGGGGTCTCCAAAAATGTATTGATGACTGTTCATACAAAACAACATGTATTATCCACTCCCATATAATCCCAAAAAAATTAGGACATTATACTCTATCCCTTAAATGATAGCTTAATGCATTAGTCTTATGTACTCAACCCATGATAATGAAATATAATAATATAGTACATGTCTATAGTCTCACAAAAGTATCTCACATATCAATACCCAAATATTCATTTTCGAACATAAACCCTGGATGTAGAGAATCATTACACCATCCATACCACCATGTTTACAATTGATTTATAGAGCATCAGTCTAGAAAAAAACTCATTGGTACAAAGCATCAATCCACCATCAATGCCACAAATAGTATAAAATACAAGTGGTTCCCAGAGCATCAGTGCAACACATAATCCCTAGATGTTTATTTTCAGTCTAACATTATAATATTCTGGTTCCTAGAGCCTTAGTTTGGAACATAATCTGTAGAGTATATAATAGTATTGGTTCATTAAAAATCATTCAAGAACCTTATCAATGGATGCAGTGCATTATTCAACCATCATACTTACATGGTTCCAATAGGATCTTTATAACACCTATTCCATGGATTTCAAGAATTAATCCAACATCCAAATACCATGGTGTCTAGAGTGTTGTTTTATCACCAAATTCATATATATATGCACACACATCATCACTAACATGATTCTAAAAAAACATGTCTGGAGCTGTAGTAGAACAGTAAACCCATAAAAGTTATTGATACCATTGAAAATAATCAAGTATAATATCCCCAATCCTAGAAATCCATATCGAACCATGTGGACTATCACATAAAATTCTTTGAATAATCATATCCCATCTCAGTAAACCAGCCGCTAAACATGGAATCACAACCATATCACTACATCCCCTTGGGAGTAGACCTAGTCTGACCATAATAACCAAAATCTTGGACCATTTCATATATATCTGGGTAAAATATCCTACATCATAGTATCTATAATCTCATAACCTCACAAGATTCAATAGTAGTAATTAATCATAAATTAAATATCCTTTGGCTCGACCCCTTTCCAATCAACCCATGTTTGGCATGTACACCCAACCAATCCCCAACTCATGTCCCAGCTCTATACTGCTAGTGGGGTATAATTACATCACATATATAATCATAGTTTCTAATGAACCAATGCTATGTCATCCAATAATTCATATGACCATCTATAGGGTATCATCTCATGTCTTCCTCTAAGGAGAAATGTGTAATCACTTTAGGGTGGAAGACATCTCCATCCTAACATATACTCCCCAAAACATCTATCATGAATCCTCAAATCACCCAATAAGGCCCCACCATCATAATATATATATATATATAAACACTAATAATGGATTAATCTGATCTCCAATTCTGATTGAATGGCTCCACAACCTCAAAACCCCCCAAAAGGGTAACAAAGGGGTAGTACATGATATGTATTCTCAATTACACAACATGTACTGATGTATCCCCACACGGTCATGTACTCTGGCCGAACATGACTTCTAAAATGAAACTACATGGCATATCCGTTATTTTCACAGTATGTACCATTCACATGGTACCTATTAGTGTACCTCACATAGTATGGTCATGTACTTTTACATTCAATGCGGCCCATAATAGGGTCTCTCTAAGTACTCTTCTTTGTCGTGTTCCCTCACATGGGTTGTATAATCACGTACTTGACTACAAATAATAGTATTGGAACACAAAATCTACACCCTTTACAAAAACTATACTATTAAAATAACATCTTCTATAATGGGTAATTTCACAAAACTTGTGTTCCAGAACTAAACATCGTGTAATAAGGATTTCTATACAAAAAACCCCTATGATCCTTCTAATACCCATTTTTTCCTCAATTAGTTAAAAATCCACACTATAAAGTGATTAAGAGTAATTATAAGTCCCTAAAACAAGAAGTAAAATTAATATATATAGATTATGTAATAAAAATAAAAAACTGGCCTACCTTGTGTTGTAAATATTGATGCATCCTATCCAAATCCACTCTCGTAAGCCATTTCACCTCAATCATGTCTCAAAATCAATCATGGGAAATGTACAGTGGAATCTTCTCTAACATACCTTTTTTTTATAGGCATCTAGAGGAGAGAACCCTCTACAATATGTATTCTAATTAATAATAAGTAAATGTGGGGGGAAGAGGCGTTTTACCACTTTTATTTAATTTATTTCCAATTTAAAAACTCAACCTGGGTACTATAATCTGAAGAAGGATTAAACCTCACATAATAAAAAAATACCAATCTAGACTCTACCGTGATGTCATAATCTCAATCAAACACTCTGTTCAGTAGTATTTCCACTAAAAAGGGTTATATTTTAATGTCCAACTTATTAAATATTAAATATTCCTCCCAAAACTCGAACTACTCAATGTTCCATAAACTCATTTCCAGGGGTAAAAACTCTATTATTGGACCAATGTAGAGCTCAAACATGTTATCCAAGATCTTCTACAAGAAAAAATGATCATTTTACCCCTCCTAAGACTATGAAAAAATTAAACTTCTCCTAAAATATAGAATATGAGTAATCATATTTATTTACTTGATTAATGGATCAAACATTCTCTTATATTTATATAGATATATCTGGTCTTAATAAATTTTATTCTCAAATAGCATCCCATCACATTGGTGTTTTTCACTTCTTACCACAGAGTTCTTCATAAGGATGAATCTGAATATTTTAGAGAAAGATATAATTGTAAAAAATTCAGAAAGAAAAATATGGCATTCACAATAATAATTAAAATCTATATATCATTATCCGAATATATTTTTTAGGGTTTTAATATTCCGTTTTTACAAAACATTTTTTATAATGATGACATGTAATGATAATGTTTGACTCCATATCTAACTATTTATAAACACTTTTCCAAAAATTCAAGGTAAACCTCATATCTTGATTAGATAAAATATAATTTAATTCTCCATATAAACCTACCATATATTTAATGGATATCCAAGATATCAGATGAAGTGAAAAATTTTCTCTTATTGGAATAAAATGTTCTTAATTCATAAGGGAATTAACCATAACCCAAATATCATTTTCCTTTTAGATTATTTGGGGATCCCAATAATGTAATCTATTGTAATGTGTTCCCAGATCCATTTAGGTATGGTTAGTGGTTGTAACAACCCCTTTTACTTATATCACTTGAAAATTAAATTATGAAATACTAGGCATCAAGAAACATACTCTATTAGATTATTATTCATGTTATCACACCATAAATACTATTTCAAATATAAATAAATAATTTTAAATCTAGGATGTATAGAGAATGATGAAATATATGATTTATCCAATAAGTTCTTCTTCATGTTTTGTTTAAATAGGAAACATATGTGGTTCTTGAGCATTATCATTCCATCACGATCATGGTAAAACTCAATAACAATTGTCACTTTCTCATATATTTCCACATATTTCTTATAAATTTGTTTAATCCTCACTTGTATGGATGGTTGAACATTCATATGATAAATACATGATATTTATCCATTAATCATGATCTCATGTTTCAAATTTGGAAAATCCATAAATATTGGATCTATTTCATTCCTCATCATGGATAAACTATCATGATCCTTCCAACTCAGAGCACCTTCCACCACATTCGCCTTCCCAAGGAGATTGTGTAATTTGAAGTTATATTCATAAATCAAATACAAATTTCTCATTTGGTACATAATTAGCACCATTTTTTGGAATATATAAATCATTATTTTATAATGATTATATATATCGCATATTTCACCATAATGACTATTCCATCATATTTTCATTGATAATTTACTACAAGTAACTCCAAATAATGAGAAAGGAAGTTTTTAAAATAAATTTATAAATTTTGAGATGATATACTCTAACTATATCATTATCCAAAATAACATAGTCTAATTCCTTCTTCAATGCACCATTGTATATCAAAAACTATTATCTAGTATAGGGTAGTGCAATTACAAGTTTACTGACCAATATTATCATCAGTTCCTTGAAATTATCATCACATTCACCCACCCATAGGTAAATAGATCCCATATATGTCAATATCATTTGTGGATTTCATTTTGATGATAAATGTATCAAAAAAATAGTTGGTACATTTCAAATAGAACAAAACTACATATCACAGACATTTTTGTTAGTTTGGGCCATTATTCAATGACATATTAATTTGATGAATCCAACAATATAATATAACATAATATTATATGTCCAAAAAATGAGGCATTATTTTCAAAAAATAAGAATTTTCAAACATAGAATATAACTCTACCTTCATTAAGATTTTCAATAAAATCATCATTATTTTTTTATTCTCTTCCATTCCCTTCACATGTGTAATAATATCATCTATAAATACTACAAAAACATATTATGGTAATTTATAAATAATCTATTCAATAAATCCATGAATATAGTTGGATAATTGGTATGTCTAAATGGAATTATTAATGATTCATAATGAAAATACTTCATATGGAAGGCTATATTGGGTATATCCTCCACGATCGTTAAATTATGACATCGAGATTGAATATCAATCAAGGAAAAATATTGAACTCTTCAAAACTAATAAAATATATCTTCAATATAGGGTATATGATAATTATTCTTAATAGTGGCCTTGTTATGTTTCTAATAATCAATGTAATGATGTATTGGACCATGTTTCATCATAACAAAATGAATAGGATCACCCCATGTTGAAGCATATGCCTGAATGAATCCTTTATCGAGATTTCAATAGAGTTTATTACATTATTAAAAATAAACATTTGGTTCTATTATATACATATTATTTAAAATACATCTATCTTTAGGTATAAGTTTTACTAAAATCATTTATTGGTACATTAGGGGAAGACCAGGAAAGTCAAGAGGAAATATATCAAAATATTCAAAAACAATTATCAAATTTTAATTATTGAATTTATACCTTACCATTTTAGATTAATATTCCATCGTAAATATTTAGTAAAATCTATATAATAAATGTAATATCAATTAAGTGTCCAGGTTTATTGTCAAAATGTTTTTATTATTATAGTTTTATTCCGAATATCAAATGTACCACCCTTCCTTGACATTTTATATCAGATCTATACGGAGAATGCCAATTCCTATCTAGAATAAGTTCAAATTCAATTAGTTGATTAATAAAAATAATTACATGTATAAAATTCCTAGAAACATATATAAGAGAGGTGGTGTAAACTAGATATCAGAATATTATACCATAATGAGTTTTCATTGAAAAAATGACATTTGACAACAGAGAATGTGATGTGATACCATTAGAAAATTTCATAGATACAATGGAGTGTCTATAACCATATTAAAATAAATAATTCTTAGTTTCAATATAATATAATTTTTTTGAACTTCTGAGTTTCTAAATAGAGTATTGAAATGCAATATTCTTGAAGTAATAGTTCTAGAAAAAACTTATCTGTATGTATTATTGTTGAGATCTAACATAGTTAGATGTCATAAAAAATGTATAGAACTATATTTATCTTCATTATTTTAATAGATATAAGAGAAACATAAATTTTACAGTTTAACTAGTTATGTTTCTACCAATAGAAGAAATTTGGTTAGGTGTATATTAATGTTTCAACTAGTTTTTACACTTTCAATTGTTAAATATTAATATATTGAGAAAACATAAATAGTTAATGAAATGGTATGGTTGAGATTTTTTGTTGAGGATCTTAGAAGAATTCATGCTGGTAGATTCAATTCTATGTTGTTTATAGTGTAATTGAGTTAGTGATGCCTCTTGTTTTTCATGTGAGAATAAAGAATGTCGCCCATAAGTGGACTTTTATTTTGATGGAGTTGGATTAAAAAGTGTTTGACTTGTGAATGGTTATTAGACAGACAACGAGGATGATTTATTCACAAGGATATTATTCTAAGATAAAATAAAGTAACCTGATTTCTAGTTCATATTATGTTGAATGAAATATTTTAGAGAAGCATTGCATATAGCTAAAGGGGTGTTATATTCTAAGTGTTGAAGGTTTATCATTATATCCTTTATGTTTTTTTAATTAATTTATTATATGGATTGTGTATCCTATTCACGAATTACATTCACTTAACTATAATCTGTTAAATTAAAATTTTAATTATTTGTAGTGATGTTAATATTAGTTCAACTTCAAATATGGTATACATATCCACATAATGTTCTAGATGTTATTGTTAGAAGACTCTTAGAAATAATGGAGGTGTTTGTTGTGGGTATTTTCATCATAAGGTGTGTATACATTTTCATCACATATAGAATTAATTAGTTATTAATGATTAATTGATCATTCATTTTTCTTCAAATAGTGATTATAATTCATGTTTGGTATTTCTATATGGAATTGGCTATCACGGTTTCCAATAAGTAGAATCTCATAAATGTATAGGGTCAATGCACCAATTTGGCTAGATAGAACCCACTATAATGGTTTGATGGAACCACATGATAATGTTTGTTATCATTATTTATTGATTAGTGATCTACATGTAAACCATGTCACAGTGATTAAAAAATATGATCATCAAATAATTGAAATACTTAAATGTTTCTCCCCTAGCTAAAAGACATGTAACATCAATAACATAATAACTATTATATGGTTTTATTTTCACAGAACTACTTCCTCTTTCCCATATGTCAAGGAAGATTTGAGAAAATTTTCAAGAGATATTTTACTATGTTTAGAGATTAAGAATAAGTTTTCCTTCCATGTTTAAGTGAGCATATGTCTAGAAATTTCCTTCCAAAACCAGAATCCATGATTTAGGTTCTAGTGATCTTACTTAATATTTCTAATGTCGGGGAAATATTCTCAACAATACAATTAAAAATATAGATCCAAAGGATATATTTTTTGGACAACATAATGAAGTATATTGTGGAGTATATATCTCGGTTTTTTGTATTCTATAATGTTAATGATGAATATCAATAGATTAAGGGTATAATAAAACTCTTACCTTTATCCATATCGAAATGATATAATAACACCATGTATTTAATTACTAATATTAAATGAAATTATAAATGATAAAATACCATTTGAGATATGGGTAATAATCGTATAATGTTGGTTTACTTAATTTTTAATTGATAATAATTATTTCGTCATCAAATTGACCAGATATATATATATATATAAACTATATGGGAGGTTTGATAAGAGTTTCGTTGAGAATTGTAATTGAATGAGATCCATGTTTTATTTCAAAATTCTATAGAAATATTCAAAAATAAATATCTAAAAATATTTGAATAAATTCTATTCATTATCTTTAAAATAATAGTCACTCTTAAAGGAACATTAAATATTTTAATACATGTTGATATAAATCCTTATTATTATTAAAGAAGGTTGTGTTCAACACCATTTAAAGTGTTTATCTAATATACCAATTTTTCTATTATATAATTCAATTTTCACTAAGTAATTACTTTTATGGAATGTGATACAAAACTCTATCCCATTATGATAATTTTAGAGTATGTACGATGTTGTGTCCAGATATTGTTAAATTATTGTTAAAGAATATTACAACCATTCATTAGAAAAACAAATCTATAAAATGTTGATAGAAGTGTTTCCCTGATAATCATGATTGAGATTTTGAGTTTTATGTTAGATAAAATGTATTCTTATAAATATAAACATGGATGTGTGTTGTGATATTTTGGGGAAATGGAAATATGATAACCAGATACAATTTCCACTTTAAAATACCAAATCATGTAGGGATATTATCTTATCTCCATGGACTTCAAAAATTCCTCTCACTCTTTTAAAATGTGTTAGAAATATCAATTTTGAGGATGTACATTATTGATATATTAAATGCACTATACTCATAAGATGTGAAAATGGAACAAGATCTATCTTATGAGGAGTAACCAACAGATATCTCTATTATAGAGATAAATTTCAATGAAAAAAGACAAGACACCAGATTAGTTATTTCTAGATTAATCATAATTTTGAGGATTAATTGTGGAATAACAAGGATTTAATGATTTTATAGTACTCTAATATATTTTCATTAGATTATTGAAATTTTTAAAGTGAATTTTATTTTTTATAAGGGGTCAAATCTAACACATGAATGTATTTACCATTGACATTTTAAATAGACTTTTCACATGATACACCAAACTAAGAGGAACCATGATATATTTTTATGGGATGAAATATTAAAATTCAAGATTAATTTTTTTATATTTTCATAATTAAATTTTAAACATCATTAGAAAAATAAAAATAGAATAACTCCACAAGTAAATAAAAATACCATGAACATGATGTAATCACTATAATTTCCTTACTTGATGATCATACCATAAATTATAACTGTAGCATAAAAAAATTAAAAATATAATATAACTTTTCAATGAGATGTAAAAAATATGGAGGAATAATTTTACTGTCTCATTTATGGTAACATTTTTGAATTAATAACATAATCATATATATGGCCATTATAAATATGGTCATTGGATAGATGGTTATTGGATTAATGTTCATTGATTTATGGTGTTTATGTATACATTTATCCAATATGTATATTGATTATTTTATATATTTATGTAACTAATGTGTTAGAAATGGCATATTTGACATGTAGTTAATATAAAAAATATTGGAATAAAAAAATACTATATACAAACCCATTTTAATTAAAAAAAATCTACACATGAAATTTTTGTATCCAATTAATGTAAACAATTCTAAAATAAAATATAAAGATACAATCTAATATTATATATATTAGTTACATTAATTAAGTTGGTTTTGGGTACATATTGTATTATAAATTTGAATCGTTTATTCTAAAATATATTTTCAATAATAAATGATACAAAAATTTCATGGAATTTTTGGTAAAATTAAATAAAAATATATTAATTATTTAATGTTTAAAACAATAACAAATTATTTATTTAATAATATAGAAAATAATTTAATTAAAATCATGATTATTTTATATATAATATATTGGCATTTTAATGATAAATTTATCTTATTCAGAGTATAAAATTTAATTAATGGTGTTATTTATATATTAAATCAAATTAATTTACTTTCATCTAATGATTATTGTTTTCTATGATAAAAAAATAAAGTCAAATTTTTGCTTGAAATATAATTTTATAAAAATAATTTTTATATACATTAAATATTTTATTATAAATTAATATTAATCAAGTTTTGAAATTTAATTCAATAAAATAAATTTCATTGTAGGAATTTGGTCACAAGAAATATGTAAGAGGTGTAATTTATATTTTTGTTAGAAAATTTTACCAAGTAAAAAAATTGAGTTTCCTTGGTATATGTGAAATATGGTTACAGTTGTTAAATTAGGTATTAAAGGGATAAAATATCACTAAAATTATCTCTAAAATGTGAATATGAATATACTCAAAACCCATCTCAAATATTATACAACTTTTGATATCGATTCAATTTAAAAAGAATACATTACACTTTAACAAATTAGTATTTATGAAAATGGAACACAAAAGTATCATATAAAAGGACTCATCATCTACCCACTTCAAACAACACTTTCAATTTGGTTGTCTATTTTATAATTTAAAAAATCTATTCTCACAATGTATTCTTCCATTATTAAAATCCTTTAGTTCCAAATAAATAGACATAAATTATAAGGACCTGGCAATATGAATTACATATTATACTGTATTTAAACTAGAATTTACATTCTTTCACTCCTAAATATCATTTATGTCTATAGATTAAGAGAGGTGGATAATAACTATTACATAATAAATATATATATATAATGTGTCAAAAGATATAATTTAAATATGTTTTTCAAAAATATAAAACATTTAAATAAAACATTTTTTATTTTCATTAAAATTCATTGTAAAGTTCTATATGACTTCTTCTATATAAAATACCGATTGGGGATCCACTTAGAAAAGTTCTACAATACAATTATTCATTATGCGTCAAGCACGACTCCCCATACACTAGAGGGTTATAACTAACAATGATGTTTTAATGATGATTTAACGGGGATACAATACCCTCATTATTAGAGTAACACCACGGTATAAAACTAAATTGACCAATCATTATAAAATGTAGTATAAAAAATGACAGGGAATAAGAAGATGAAAATAACTAATAAAATGGACAACAATAAATATATAACCCTTCATGCATTTCTATATGAGGGTACATAATATAAAAAATAGATATACAATATGTTCAACAATCCAATATTGTAAAAATATAATCAAATGAAGAAAATACAAAACGAATACCTCTATGATCATTCTATGATCTAGCTCATCCATTTTCTCCTAACTACCATATCAAATAATAATATAAATAATTATCATTCCTAAACCTGCTCTTGATACAATAATGAATGTTTAGGTACCCATATGCAATGGTAGCCTGAACAGGGTGAGTGATATAATCATTAGGCCTCTATAAGTGGTTTCTATAGCATAATCCATTATGTGATTATAATATACATTTTCTGTAGGTATAAAAGGTATTTCATCAGAAAAATAAAATTAAACAATTCATCTTAGGTTCCTTAGGGACCCATTTCCAACAATACCTTCTTCTTCCTAAGAATGAAAATATCTCAGCATAACTAATCATGAGAATATAGTCATATATATATTTATATGTACAAGAATGTATGTATATATATACACTATGTAAATAATTAGATATAAAAAAACACACCCACACATATCTATATATATAAGTAATAATGGCTAGGAAATGAGGCGTGCAGAAGAAGTCATGAAAGGGAGTCTCAAAAACAAAAAAGTGATTCTGGGTAGTAACATATAACAAAACATAAGACCATTATTTTGTTGACAACCAAAGGTACATACTCAAACAATCCAAAAATAAATTTATATTTATGTGTAATTTAAAAAAAACATAATATAAATCATTCATTATATTATATCATCCAAGGAATCCAATAATGAGGGAACCAAGTATCCTTTAAGGATCCTTGTAATGTCATTATATTATGTCCACATCCTTAGTGTTGGATAATGAGGAAACCCAAGCATCCCTACTACCATCCAACTTTCATTTGATCATTTTCCATCATGTTCTATAAAAAAGAAACCCATGTACCACTCAAAGAATGTGTAAATTCATCTATCCTATGATCCCATCAACAACATTTTGTAACAAGGAACCCCAAATATTTATTAAGAAAAAATATAATGCAAGTAACCTATTATAGAATCCATGAAATTTTATAAAAAAGGAATCCTAACTATTTCTCATGGAATATATAATCTCAAATTGACTATGAGAATATTCCAGGCATATATAATTCAATTAATCATTTAAATTTAATAATATATAAATTCCATGCTTTCAATCATGTTGTAACATATTTTAGGACTAAATCAAAAAGAGGTCGTATTTATAAGTATTACATTTATTACTAATTAACTAATAATAACAAACGTGTCCATGAACTTTAGCATTTTATTCATCAACTCAACTACATGTATTTAATTTTCTCTATATATTATAGAATACAACACACTGAACAATGGTTTTATTATTAAATCATGCCATTTCTATCCAATCAAGTTAATCTAACTCAATTTGATATCCCCTTACTTGATAGGTTGTTAATAAGGCATAAAATAATGTGATCAAGAGTAGAAAATACACTCTAATCATGATAATTTAAAAAAACCCATGCCGGTGGTTTAATTACATAATTAGGAATATTGGTTAGGTTATATAAACAACTCACCCAAAGGGGGATGTTTAATTACATAATTAGGCATGGTGGTCAGGGAATATAAACAACTCACCCCAAGGGGGTGGTTCAAGATGATGTTAACAACCACCAAAAATTTAAATTTAATCATAATTATAATATAATTTTCATCATTAGGTCTTACATAATTTTGTTCACAATTTAACATCAACAAATAGTGAATTTGTTGTGTGTCACAGTGTTGTGAATTTTTATGTAACATTTCATTAAGAGAAAATCCATTACCCACCTAGTTTATAATTAGGATTCTCCACTAATCCAGTATTAATCCTTGAATCGATTTGGTTCCAGACAAATCAAAGAAATGGAAAAAACAATGAAAAATTTGTGATTTAGTTCACAAAATGAAAGAATTTAAGATTCATATAATAATTATGAAAGGAATCAGATGAATGAATTAATTTTTAGTACACATATATTGAGGCTTATTCTATGAAATTTTAATATCAGACAAGGGAGATAAAATCATTCCTAGTAGAGGGGAGAAGAAGCTCCCAAAATCTGAGGGACTTTTATGAATGTGGGTGGGGAAGAAAAGAGGGAGGAAATAAAAATAATTTTGGGGGGAAATACTAAAATCACTGCATTAACAAGGTACATGGTTTCTCCTCATATATGGACAAACCATGCACATTAATTTAATGGGTTACTACATGTTTAAGGGGATTACATAGTTCATGTACATGTTTTGAGAAACTCTTCAATAATAACTAATTTATACTCTATTATAAGGATGAAACCATCACATAGAAATAAGTCATGGTATTGATATTTATATGTAACTGTGTAACACCATTACCCTCTTTGGATGTGCTTCACTAATTTTCCAAGAGAACCTTAGGATTTTATATAATATTCTTTACACTGCCAGTTTCTACCAAAATGGAGTGTTTGGAGCCTAATGCTCCCAAAACTCTATGAACACCCAAGAATCTGATAAGAAGATAATAAAATAATAAAATAAACACATTTATGTTATAAAAGGATCATATTCACATTATAAAGCATTATTTATTAATTTATCCAACCAAAAATTGTGAAATTAAAATATATTTAGAAAAAATTTCCTAGTCCAAAAATTGTGGGACACTATAATTTCACCACCTTAGATTTTTTTCATCCTTGAGAATACTTTGGAAAAACATCAAAACCACCAAAATTAAATAGTTAATGATGTTTTTTAAATAGTTTCATTATATTTAAAAATACCTAACACTACTTTAGGCGCTACATATGTGTATGGCCCATAAATTGCTAGCACTTGAGCCAGTTCTTGTATCTAGAACAAATATGTGGAAATGAAACATATCCAAGACTGTATATCATGATATATAATCAATAAAATGTAACATTAATTAAAAAATTCATAGAAATACCCCCCAAGGGTTTTAGATTTGAATAGCTATTTTTGATCAATGGTACTCCACATTACCTGAATTGAATGTTAATAAATTCTTGTATAATTATAATTATGCTCATTGAATGATAATTAGCTTGATTGAATGATCGACTCCTACTTGTAATTAATTTGATTGGTCGATCTGAATTTTTAATGAAAAGCCCCATCCAACCCACACTATACTGTCTTTATCCCTGTGACATTCCATAAGTGGTTCCTCATTTTCCATATTTATTCCATAAATAGGGATAAAGTTGAACCACTCCAAACTAACAATTTTAAAAAAACTTCGATTAGATAGTCATAATATCATAACCAAGAATCATTAATTCTTCTTGTAAGAAAGATCACATTTTCTTTGAACACTTCCATCATATCCTATACCCTACTTCTGGTGATGTTTCATGCAAAAACCATCAATTATTCATTTAAGTTGTTATTACTCAGCAAAAGAATGTGTGAATACCCAATCGAGAGAAATTGGATCTTCACCCATAAAACCATTCATCCGAGCCTCTATAGAATATGGAGTATCCTCAGAAGCATTAACTAGATTCTATGGAGCACATCCAAGATGGTCCATATATAGTTTTATGAAGGTTATTCTATAGTACATTGTAGAAACATCCTTGTATCTAAACACATACTGAGATGAATGACATTCAATTCAACGAATAAATTGGTGCCATTGAGTCTATTAATGGAATTTCTTCATGGAATCCTAGGCATCACTAAGGACTGACCATGCCCCTAAAAAAATGATCATGACCAGAACAGAGCTACCAAAATTTCTATTTGTCAATGAAATAATGAATTGAATTATTTTATTAGCTCGGTATATAAAAAATGTTCTATTTTTATACCAATAATAATTTAAAGATAGGGAAAATGATCATCTCTCAATCAAAAGTACACTATGAATTTACCAACAATTTATAGGACCCAATGGACTTCTATATAATCCAAGATGAGGTACCCAACATTTTTTTCAACCTTTCATAACAAACTACACAATTAAATGATAGTCTAACAACCACATGTTGACTTCCTTAGAATAACTCATCTACATTCATTGATGCTTCACCATTATAAGAGAAAAAATCCATCACTGTCGAGAAATTCCATGATTACTCAAGAATATGAACCAGTTTCCATCCATGGGAAATGGTGCTTTCAAATGTTCTATAGATATAAATCCACTTCATAATTCAGTTTCCTTGCGATCATTAATGAGTTTTCCACAACCTATTGTACTCATGGAATTTAAAAACTAAACTAACCAATACCAAATTGTCATCCTTAGTTATAGTCAGTAAACATGGATGGGCATAAATTTTCCCATTATCGACACGGTTCTCCCCACATTAGGTGTGTCTTAGTAATCTTTTAAAGAAAATAGAAACTCATTCCACAACACACACTCCACCTTTCACTGAAAATGGATCCAATATGTGACCAAAAAATTAAAAATTCTTATACAAAAATGAGAGACAAAAATTACTTCTTAAAATCACACAATTAAAAATTCAATCTAGTAGTATGAATTAATATATCTTTATATATTATCATTATTATCAATACCATCGGAAATATGGATAAAAACTGACCAACATGTCAAAACACCCAATCCTTTTTGGGACACCATCCCTGAGTATTAGTATGAGTATAATTTCCTCTAATTCCTTACTAACTATAAAATAGAATTTTCATATCAACATAGTGTAATGGAGAAAGGATTAAACAAGTACTATCAAACATGAACGGTTCATTGTACGATTTTACTAACTTGATAGGTATCACATGTATCAATGAATTCTACCCCAGGGTTTAATCTACAAAAGGTGCATCAAAGATACGATACATTGGATTTTTTCCCCATGTACCCCAGTATCTAATTTCTCTTTTAAAAGATTCACCCCATAGGAATTTTACATCATACGATTACTAATTTAGTTAATGACCACTCGAATCATCTATCACTGAAATAAAAAGATGAACACCACCTACTAAGTGGCTGACCATTCCCTAGGAATGATGAACCCACTAAAACTGATCATTACAAGATTTGAACACCTTAAACAAGGATTATATTATCATACTATCCCTTAATATCAAGATTCCATTTTATTACTAATAGTCCTATTTGGGACATCATCAACCAGATGACACATTTTGTTTGTAATTTATCACAAGAATTTATTGAGGTTATTAAACTCAAAGGGATCAAACTACACTTGTATATTCCCTTAGTAAAAAATAAAAAATCAAATCATAAAACTATATTCACAATATTAAATATCACCAACACTATCACCTTTCACTTTGGTTAAAGTAATAATTACCATCCATGGCCAAGAGTCAAAGCTAAGAGAACCAAAATTGGGATTTATTTGAGTATTTTCATTTATTTATTATTGATAATTAAATATTTTAAATGCACAATATAAACATTATATGCATGTTGTATAGAAAAAATCTTCGTACTTTTTTCACTAATTCCATAAGGAACACAGGAAAGATATATCAACATCCTTTTAAGCCTTATTATTTAGATAACATCCTATCACCATTTTGGAAATCTATATCCTAAATTATTTTTATAAATTCTATTGATCTAAGGGATTCTTGTAACCACGATAGGTTAACAAAAATGTCAATTATAAGATATAGATTAAATTACCCTTTATGATTTAATTGGAATTTCAACTATTGAAATCCACATTATAGTAAATCTACACTGATGATAAACTATATATCACAATTCAAGGGGATTGGTTCAATAAGACACTATCATGAATCGTCCCCTGAGGCTCGTGTCTTTACTACCCCAAGCCTTCCATCAATTTTCCAGGGGATAACAACTAGAACCGAAAGGTGTATTCCCTGAAACAGGAAGGAATTGCCTTTAAACCTGTAAAAAAACACAGTTTGAGAACACAACAAGACATAACTATGAAGTAAACTGTTGTAGTGAAAATGAGTGTTGAATGTAAAAGGGGCTAGAATACAAGCCCAACTGAATGTATGAGTACAACTAAAAGTATATATACAAATAGAATGAACAATACAACTGAAAAAGAGAAAACAACTACTAATTCATCCTCCGAAGATCCTACCAGAAGGGTTAGTACAGATCACCTCCTCAACACTTAGCATCTGCTTATCTCCTCTGATGTTTCAAGGTAGGGGGTCTATTATTTTATATTTTTCTTAAAATATATCCCTCATCACCATTATTAAACCCATTTTATCCTTCCTTTGATCATGAGTTAACACAGAGGGTGATGGCCTAACGAACCTGACCCGAACCCTCCACAACTTTGTTACCTTTGCGCCTTCTATGGAAGACCACCGGCACAGTGGACCAACCAGCTATAAAGGAGGTGATGCCCTAACACAATTCGTGAGAGGCGTATGTGTAAATAAGCTATCGGAACATCGGAGTGGCCGACCTCAGATGGCCATAGAGGAGCTGTAGTGTGTCGTCACGCACTGCTGGTGTGCAAAGGGGTTGCAGCTTGTCAGCCACGGAAAACAGAGAAGGCGGTAGGCTCATTGGCTTGCTAAGGAAGGGAAGGACGGTGCACCGTCACATGCCGCTGGTGAGCAGGAGACCGTGGCTGATGCCGCGGAATACGAGGCAGAACCCATGCCTCTGGCGGGTTCTGCGGCGCCCATGTGGCACTGGTGCTTCAATGGACGAATGTCATTTGGTCGTTTGGGATCTCAGGGGTGAGGCTCCCCTGAGCCGCCTGGAGGAAGCACCATGGGTCGCGCCCTTCACTCTAGGTCCTCCCTCCAGTAGTCCGGGCCACCTAGCCTGTGGGCCGGGCCACCTGCCTAGTGTGCCGCCACCAGCGGGGCCATCTGCCTCCGCTATGGGCTGGGTTTCCCCTTTTGTGGCCCAATACGGACCTCAGTCCAGCTGGCCGAGTCAATTTAACAACCCAAATTTTTAATGTATTTTTTTTAAAATATATATAATTATTATGAGTCTGTGAAAATTGAAGATGAATGATTCCATGGCCCATAGTGCCTGGAATGAATTTTTGATCATTTTTTCAGGTACGTTCAGTAAATGAGTGAGTTGTGTTTTCTTACTATTTTACTGTTGTTTGGATTAAAAATCCAAGGGCACCATTGAATCTGAAGCACTAGGATTCACTAAAGGGAGGGTTTTCTTTGAACATAGTATGTCTGGAGAAAAGGATTTATTTTGCAATTTTATAAAAATAAATGACAAAAATAATTTTGTTATTTTATTTCATATCCTCCAACAGACAAGTAAATCGGGTAGGATCAGCGATGTGTCATGCAAATAAATGGCTTGACCTGCTATCCCTATATAACGACGTCATTGGGGAGCTATGAAGTTTACTAAAATATATGCCCCATTAAACTCCAACTTCATTACATACCCTCCTCCTTTCCTATTTATATGGAGCTTGGGAGAGGTATCAACACATATTCTCCAAGAAACGAAGTGCTGAAGGAGCACTGCAATGGCAGAACCTTAGAAGATGGATCCAACCAAGGAGGTGGTGACAGACAACCCCGAACCACAAATCGAAGGGTGGCGTATGAGTGGTGTTGTTGGGAACTAGTTGTGGGAAGGAAGAACATGATCCACCTTCAAGCACAAGATTTTTCTCTAACGTATCAAGGTAGGGGGTTTATTCATATATGATTTTAATTGTTTTCCTCTTCATTATTCTTGGATTATATGAAGAACATCGGTCAACCGACTAACAAGTTGATCCGATAATCACTCATTTTGAGGGAGGTTATTATGGTGTATCCTTGTGGGGTTTTCTTTTTTTTTTTTAATAAAAGAAATTTTTAAACTTATTTAACCCTCCAATTGATCATGAGCTAACATGGAGGGTGTTGACCTAACGAACTTGACCCGAACCGTCTACAACATTGTTACCCTTGCACCATCTGTGGAAGAACACTGGGGCGGTGACACCAACAAGCTATGATGAAGGAGACAAGCCAATGAAATCCGCTAGAGGAGGCTAAGACACAAAGCTGTGGAGAACATCAGACTGGCCGGCCCTATCCGACTATGGAGGAGGTGGGCCGCGCTGTTGTGCACCGCCAGTGTGCAAAGGGGTCGCAACTCGTCAGTCGTGAAAGATGTAGAAGGCGAATGGATTATCATCCGACCACAGAAGGGAATGGTGGCGCACCATCGCACACTGCCAGGGAGTAAGAGACCGCAACCAATGCCGCGGCGGAGGAGGAAGAACCCATTCCTTCTTGTGGGTTCCCTGTCGACCGGGAAGCACCCCTATGACATCGCTGCTTCAAAATCATAACAGCCTTTCTCCGTTTAGGATCTCAACATAGTTTCTAGCCCAATACACCTAGAATAAGAACCATGGGCCATACCATTCGTGGTCAGACCGCCCTCCAGTGGGCTGTCGCCAGTAGGTAGAGCCACCTGCCATGTGGGTTGACACCAGCGAGCCAAGACTCTTACACAAAGGTTCACCACCCGTGGGCTGGGCCACACCTATGTGGGCCCCGCCCTAAAAAGGTTGAATCGTCCTTACGGGCAGACCCTTTTTAAGGGCTAGGCCGGACCTTGGCCCAGCGGGCCGAGTCTGAGGCGGCCCAACCCAAACCAGGTCGGACCGGACCCGGGCCCAAAAAAACATAAAGGGCCTTATCTAGAGAACTAGATGTCCATTTGATGAACTGTTTTTAGTGCTGGGATCCTTGGTGTTAGAAGGTAATTTTGACTTAATCCATGTGTGTTTTAGAGAAACTTGGAGTATGGTTGGGTTAGATCGCACCCGAATCCAACGGGTCCCACGGTACTAGAATGCCAATAACGCACAGACCGGGTGTCTGGTTGACGTGCCGCATATTGTGTTGGAACCCTTGTGACACAACAGATCATCAAGTTATTTATTTTTTAGATATTGTGCTGGTTGAAAAATGACCGATGGATTGGGGAACAGTTCTCCCAAGCACGCTACGTACGGAACCCTGTGACTAGCTGAGACCTGATGACTACTGACTTTTTGACTCGAAGTGACCTGATAACCAATGTATGCAATGGGGTGGATTACTTCAGCAAGACATGGTGGGTAGTGGCCATGGTACACGATGTAAAGGAGTACCTCAGCGTGTGACAGTGGGGGAGAGGCTCTATTGACCCAGAAGACCCACGGTAAGCGATGGGGAGGAGTACCTCAGCAGTTCATGGTCCGTGGGATGCACCACTAATTGATGTGGGAGGCCCACTACACTCAATAAAGGAGGAGTTATCTAGTATTGGAGGTTTTCGTCATTGTCACATAGAATGATACTTGTTCCTAGGCCTAGATTATCTATGTCTAGATATCAGCATTCGTAGCAATCTTGTGTGGGTTAAAATCATATCCTTTTTCTCTCAATTGTATAGCTGGTTTGAGCTGAGACTCTAATTGAGTTGTGTCTATTGCTTTGTGATTTTATGATTGATATCATGCATTGTGGTTTTACTTGTAGAATTATGAGAGACCTTCAGGGGACTCGGGGTACCTACTATGTTCCATTATACTCACCCCTGAATAGTCTATGCTCGCACTTCATTTTGCCTTGTGCAGATGACGAGAAGCTAGGCTAAGGCTAGAGGGTGCAATGACTAGGTGGTATGCGAAGGAGATATGCGGATGCAGAGTGCTGAGGAGGAAATCTGTACCTACCCTTTAGGTAGGATCCTCAAAGGACGACTCAGATTCTATTCTCCCTTTTTATGTTGTATTGGCCCTTTGAGTTATATTTTTACTTTAAGTTGTACTCATACTTTCAGTTGGGCTTATATTCCAGCCCCTTTTATTTTCTGAACTCTTTTTACTACAGCTGTTTACTTCAATGTCACTTCTATTTTTTTCTTAGACCGTGTGTTTTTATAGGTTTAAAGATAAATCCATCCAGTTTTGAAGAATATTCGTTTTGTTTCTAGTCACCAGCTCTTGGCCTATGGAAGGAGGGCTTGGGGTAGTCACCACATGGGTCTCGGGGGATGGGTCATGACAAAGTGTAATCAAAGGAGTTTAGTTATACTGAAGAACTAGGAATCTAATATTTTCTATAAAGAAACAGTGTTGTGTTTTATGAGTGCGGTTTTTAGTTCGGGAAATCTAGTGTTGGTGGGGCGGCCAACGTATCCACATACCAGGACCCTGAATTCTGATTTCTGACTCAGCGCACGAAAACAATGATTGCGTGTGTTTTGAAAAGATTCATTTTTTATCTCTTAAGTAAGTTCACCAGGTATAACATATTGATGGTGGAACACCTAACTTCTTTCATGATGTCACCACATATACATCCATCCAATATTATTGAGAGAGTAAGTGATGATGGCCCACAATGTGATGAGTCCTCTTTGTAGGGCCCTCCTATGACATTAGCACCTTTAGGTGGTGTAGTAGAAGCACCACTACTTATTGGGAAGCCGTTACCACTAAATCCACTAGTAGAGGATGCACGTCAACTGAGCACATTGCATGAGTTCCAACAGAAAAGGCCTCTGAGGTTCTGAGGTGAGACAGACCCATAGGCGAAGGAGGGGTAGCTGGAGACTGTGGATAGATTTTTCCACATGGTTGGGGCTCCAACTGATTTTATGGTGATCCTAGTAGCTAGCATTTTCTAGGCAGCAGTAGGGACATGGTGGAGCCTGACGCTCTAGATACATGATGAGGTGAACCTTATCTGGGTGGAATTCGAGGGGCTTTTCATGGATGAGTTCGTCCTAGTGACCTTATGCTCTATGTATATACAGGAGCCGCTGCACTTACAGTAGTGCAGCATGACAGTGGCACAGTACTCGGTGAGGTTCACTGTTCTCTCCTACTACTCCACCAACATGGTGTGGAACCCATTCCTCAGGGCCTAGACCTTTGATCATGGTCTCTGATAGGAGACTATATCATCGGTGGTATTGCTCAGCATAGCCACTCATGCTGGGGTTCTAGAGAGAGCGCTTTTGATGGGGAGCTTCCTAGCTGAGCAGGCACTCACTACGGGAGCCACCACCAGACATCAGGTATCAGATTCATCTATAGTAGGCAGTAGGTAGATGACACAGATGTCCAAGAGGACTATACCTTCTAGTGGATAACCCCAGGATGCAGGGTCAGAGTTGTGAGGGTTGCAAGGAAGAGAAAAATAGGAGATGGACACACATTATTACACATGCTGTGAGTATGGTCATATGTATCGCCACTGCCAGACCTCCCATATGTATAACCAGCAGACAGTCGAGGGACCACAGAGGCATAGGAAGTGGTTCACGCTAGGAGGTCCATAGGGTGGATGATGTGGCAGAGCTGTTGGCCATACAGCAGGTGGTGGGTGGAATTTCGAGGTTCTACCACCACCACCGCGAGGTGGTCCACCACGAACAGAGGGAGCATGAGGACAGGGACGAGCTCAGCTCCAGACAGCTGAGGATTATAACCATGGCACTCCAGAGATGATTAGAGTTATGATCTATGTCTACTCCACCTTAGTTTTAGTACTTATAGACACAGGTTCTAGTCACTCTTTTATTTCCAGAAACCTCATTCGGATCTCGGAGATTCTGGTAGAGCCGTTGGAATGATCATTATGGATAGAAACTCCTACAGGAGCAGATTCGACAATTACACCCTGGTTCCTGTTGTGTGGGATTACTCTAGGAGGTGAGAGATTCGGCTGGGATCTCCTATTAGTGGAATTGAGGCCTTACGATGTCATCATGGATATTGACTGGTTATCTACAGTACATGCTCATATTAACAGTATTAGGTGCAAAGTGTGGTGTGTTCGCATAGATGGGAACTGGCTTTCCTTCACCGGCTTGAAGGGAACCTTTGCATCATAGGATTGAGTTACCCAGAGGATGATGCATCTGATTACTCATCAGTTGGCTAGCCTTACCCTCAGAACAACAGATTTGAGAGTCTATGCTATCCTGTAGTGGTGGACCAATATGGTGATGTCTTTCCCGATTATGTTCTTGGAAAAACTCCATGCAGAGAGGTAGACTTTTACATTAAACTATACCCCAGAACGACCTCGATATCTAAACCAGCATATCATATGGATCTTGTGGATCTTCATGAGTTTGAGTGCAGTTGTAAGACTTGCAAGAAAATAGGTTCGTAAGACCCAGTGTTTCTCCATGGGTAGCCCCAATTGTGTTCCCCAAGAAGGCTTATGGGAGTTTGAGACTCTGTGTGGACTAATAGGGCCTAGATTATGTGACCATTAAGAACACGGATCCACTTTCGAGGATTGATGATCTTTTCGATCAGCTGATGGGAGATCGTTGGTTTTCAAAGATATACCTCATTTCATGCTATCATCAACTCAGTATACAAGATGAGGATGTGCAGAAGACATCTTTCAGATGTCAGTATTTCCATTATGAGTTCTTTTTTATTCCTTTTTGTATGACCAATTCCCTAGGAGTGTTCATGGGACTCATGAATAGGATCTTTTAGACATACCTCGATCCCTTCGTGGTGGTGTTCATCGATGACATCTTGGTGTACTTGGCGATGGAGGAGGATCATTCCTATCATCTGTAGATAGTTATGGATACACTCCAAGAGCCCATGTTTTATGGTAAACTCTAAAAGTGCCATTTTTAGATATGATAGTTCAACATTATGGGACATGTTATTTCAGAGGTAGGAGTTTTAGTGGATCCTACAAAGATATAGTTTGTGATTTCTTAGGAGCCCCCCAGGATTGTGACAGAGGTGCAGAGTTTCTTGGGGTTGGTTGGGTACTACCAGTGGTTCTTGCCTGAATTTTCTAGAGTTGTTTAACCCTTTTCAGGGTTGAAAAAGAAAAATGAATCCCTTCGTATGGATGGAGAGATTCTATCAGAGTTTCCAGGAGTTGAGGACGAGACTGATGAGTTCCCCCATCTTGAGGAAACTAAAAGAAGGTGTTGGGTATGTAGTCTACTACGACACATCAGGGACCAGACCTTGGTGTGTCCTAATGTAGGAGAAAATAGTGATAACTTATGGCTCATGGTAGGTGAGACAGCATGGGAAGAACTACACAACCCACGACCTAGAGTTAGAAGCAGTCATCTTCGCCTGGAAAATGTGGTGACATTACTTAATGGGAGAACAATTTATAGTCTACTTTGATAACAAGAGTCTTAGGTATATCTTCTCTCAGAAGGAACTGAACCTGAGATAGCGTCAATGGCTAGAGTTAGTCTAGGAATATGACTTCTAGATAGTCAATACTTATGGTAAGGGTAATGTGGTAGCAGATGCACTCAGTAGGAGGCCTGGTCTGCAATGGTTGAGTGAGGTGTTAGACCAGCTAGCCATGTTGTAGATATCCTTTGTGGATAGAGATGGAGCATCATACATTCTGTTTGTGATAGTCACTCCCCCACTCCCTCTGTGTGTCAGGGAGTCATAGCTTGGAGACATTGACTGTGAGGCTTGACGTGCACAGATATCCTCAAGACAGACACCTGATGGGTTTTCTCAAGGTAAGGAGAATGTCATCCCATTTATAGTATGTACCATGATACCGATGGCACAACAAGAGGTGGTGTTGAGAGAGTTACATATGTTCCCTCTGGTGGTACATCCTACTGTGGCGAAGATTTAAAAGCACCTCCGACATCAGCACTGGTGGCCAGGGATGATGAAGGCAGTAGCAAAGTTTGTTTCATGATGCCTCACTTGTCAGCAAGTGAAGGTCGAGCATTATGTTCCACCAGTATTAGCTCATCCACTAGATGTGCTAGAGTGGAAGTGGGATGGGGTCTTTATGGACTTTGTGATAGGGCTTCCACGAACGTCTAGGGGATATGATTCTATCTGGGTGATCATTGACTGACTCACCAATTAGGCCCACATATTACCTATCTGAGAGCAGGGATTAGTAGAGGGCTTGGGATGCCTCTACGTGAAGAAGATTGTACAACTTCATGGGGTGCCATCGATGATTGTCTCTAACCATGATGCATGTTTCACATCCCGGTTGTGGAAGGGATTGCAGGAGGCGTTCAACAATCAGCTTCATTTGAGCACCGCATTTCATCCTCAGACATATGGTCAGATGGAGTGGACCATTCAAACATTAGATGACATGCTAGGTGCAAGCGTTCAAGATTTTGGCCACAGTTGGGAGGACCACCTTCCCTTGGTAGAGTTTGCATGCAACAATAGCTATCACTCCACCATCGGAATAGAACCATCAGAGGCCCTATACAGTGGATCATGTAGATCACCTCTATGCTGGATAGACCCAGGGGAGTCAGCACTTATGGGTCCAGAGTTGGTATAAACTACCACTGAGAAGGTGCGGACCATCCGGGAGCGGAAGAAGACAGCACAAAGTAGACAGATGTTGTATACCGATAGGTGATGGAGACCTTTGGAGTTCCAAGAGGGGGACCACATTTTCCTGTGAGTCTCTCCTTGATGGGGACTATGATGATTTGGCTAGGATATTAAGTTATCATTGAGTTTTATTGGGCCATTTATGATACTTTATAGGATAGGTGAGGTGGGATACCACTTGGAACTTCCACCGTAGTTGGATAACATGCAAGAAATCTTCCACGTATCCTTGGTGAGAAGATATGTGCATGACCCATCTCATGTAATAGAATATAGTGAGACAGACATAGACGATGGGGTGATGTTTATAGAGGTTCTTGTTGAGATTGGGGATCAATAGAAGTGGGTCCTTCGTGGGTGGTCGATACCTCTGGTGTGCATTCTCTAGCAACACGGGAACCACTAGGAGAGCACATGGGAGAGGGAGGATCAAATTCGTCCTCGAAACCCCCTTTTTTTTCTTAGTCTATATTGTGGATTTTGAGGACAAAAATCCCTAAGGTGGGGAGAATGTAATGACTATGATTTTCCATGTAATTTTTTTTGTTATATAGAATTATTACGAGTTTGTGAAAATTGACAGCACATGATTCGGAGGGCCAGAGTGCTCGGAATTAATTTTTGAACTTCTTTTCGGGTACGTTCAGAAAATGAGTTAGCGGTGTTTTCTAACTTTTGAACCATTGCTCAGATTAAAAATATGAGGGCACCGCTGAATCCATAATGCCGGGATTCGATTAAGGGACGACTTTCTTTGACTGTAGTAGGTCTGGAGAAGAAGTTATATGTTATTATCTTTTAAAAATAAATTAAATAAAATAATTTTAGTATTTTATTTCATATCCTACAACAGACATATAAAGTGAGTGGGGTCGGTGATGGGTCAAGACAATAAATGGCTTGGCCTGCCAACCCTATGTAACAATGTCGTTGGGGAATTAGAAAGCATCTTTATTGAAGAGCCCCATTAAACTCCAACGTCATCACATAAACTCCCCATTATATATATATATATATATATGGAGCTTGGGAAATGGTATTGTCATAGATTCACCATGAAACGAAGTGATGAAGGATCACCACAACTCCGAACCCATAGAATACGGAACCAACCCTATGGGAGGTGACAGAAGACACCGAACCATGAATCAAAGGGGGACGTATGAGTGACATCATTGGGAACTATTTGATGGAAGGAAGAACATGATCCACCTTCAATCACAGGTTTTTTATCTGACATTTCGATGTACTGGGTTTATTCGTGTATGATTTTATGTGTTTTCATCTTCCCCGTTCTTGGAATATAAGAAAAACACAAGTCAACTGACAAACAAATTGATCAGCAAATCATTCATTTTTTGGGAGGTTGTTATTGGGTATCTGTGTGGGGTTTTTTGTTTTTTAATATAAGATATTTTTAAACCCATTTTATCATCCCTTTGATCTTGAGCTAATGCATAGGGCGTGGGACTAATGAACCTGGCCCGAACCCACCATAACTTTGTTACACTTGCGCCTTCCATGGAAGACCACTGGCCAGGCATCACCAACCGGCTATGAAGTAGGTGACGTGCCAATGCACACCGTGAGGGGAGGCCATGACACGATGTCGTGGAGAACATCCGAGAAGCCGGCCTCGACCATCAATGGAAGAGGTGGGGCCCACCGTCGCATTCTCCATTGTGCAAAGGGGTCACGGCTCATCACCAACAGCAGATGGAGAAGGCGGCCGGCTCGTCAGCTGGCCGTTGAAGGGAAGGGCAGTGCACTATTAGTGTGTATGAGAACATGGCTAAATCATTGGTGGAGGAGGTGGAACCCGCACCTCCGGTGGGTAATGTGGCGACCGAGCAGTGACCATGTGGCACCACCGCTTTAAAGGCCAGATAGCCTTAGGCTATTCAGGATCTCTGTGGAGCTTCTCCCTCAAGCCGCTTGGTGAGAGCACTACGAGCCACACCCTTCGTGGTCGGATCGCCCTCAAGCGGCTGCCGCCAGCTGGCCTTGCCACCTGTACAGTGGTCCACCTACCCATCGGGCTGCCACCTAGGGGGCTAGGCTATGCCCCACTGGCTAGGGCGCACCCCGCAGCGGGTCAGGCCCACCCTTTGAGGGCCCCGCCCTACATGGTCCGGGCTACCCATGTGGGACGACCATTTTTGTGGGCCTGGCAGGGCATCGGCCCACCAGACCGAGTCCAACACCGCACACCCTAGACTGGGTCCAACCAGGTCGGACAAGATCTGGGCCTCTCCAGGCCCCGAAACACATAAAGGGCCTTATCTCGAGAACCAGACGTCCACTTGACGAACTGTCTATGGCGTTGGAATCCTTGGAGCATGATGGTCATTTTGACATAATCCCTGAGAGTTGTAAAGAAAAATGGAGTACAGTCACGTTGGATCGCACTAGAATCCAACTAGGACCTCAGCACTGAAATTCCAATAATGCACAGACCGGGCATCCGATTGACTCACCATATGTTGTTTTGTAACCCTTGAGACACGAAGGATCATTGGGTTACTTCTTTGTGAGGCCTTGTGTTGGTTGATATATAACCGATGTCTTGGGGAGAAGTTCTCCCAAGAGTTCTATGTACGGAACCCTGTGACTGGATGAGACCTGACAACTGCAGACTTTTCGACTTGGAGTGACATGACAGTCAGACTACGCGATGGGGAGGAGTAACTCAGCATTCTATAGGGAGGAGCATCCACGGTACACGATGGGGAGGAGTACCTTAGCACGACACGGTGGGGGAGCGGCTCTGTGTGACCCGGCAGACCCATAGTACGTGATGGGGAGGAGTACCTCAGTATTTCAAGGTCATTGGGAAGTGCCTTTAGGTGATGTGGTAGTCCCACTGTACTCGATAGTGGAGTATTTCACCAGTAAACGAGGTGTTCAACATTGTGACTTGGAATGTAACTTGTTCCTAGTCCTAGAGAATCAGTGGATGGCTATCATCATTTGTAGCGATGCTATGTGGGTCAGCATCACATCCTTTTTCTCTGAGTTGTATACCTATTTTGAGCCAAAACTATAATTGACTTGTGTCTATTTCTTTTTGATTTGTGATTGAGATCATGCATTGTGGTTTTCCTTATGGAATTCTGAGAAACCTTTGTTGGTCTTGGGGTCCCTAATGAGCATCGTTATACTCACCTATTCATGGGCTTTGCCCGCACCTTGTTATATCATGTACTGGCAATGGGAAATTGGGCTAAGGGTGGAGGGATCCAGGACTAGTCGGTATGCGGAGGAGACATGCAGATGCGGAGTGCTGAGGAGGCAATCTTTATCTACACTTCAGTTAGGATCCTCAGAGGATGACTCAGTATCTATTTTACCTTTTTTAGTTGTATTGTTCCTTTCAGTTGTATTTTTACTTTTAGGTGTACTCGTACATTCAGTTGGGCTTGTATTCCAACCCCTTTTACTTTCAGCACTCCTTTATAATAAAATAGTTTACTTCACAGTTTCATCTTATTGTGTTCTTAGACTATGTGTTTTTTCATCTATAAAGGAAATTAATTCCCATTTCAGGGAATACACCCTTCGCTGCTAGTCACCCACCACTGGAAAAGTGAAGGTGGGTTAGTGGCAGTCATGGCATGGGCCCTGTGGAAGGGTCATGACAAACACAACCATAAATTTATACATAAAAATGTAAAAATAGATTCATACACCTTTAAAAACCATCACTATATAGCATAATTGTACCCCTATGGGGTTAAATACTAATTTATATAAATTAGGAGAGCTACAAGGTTCCAACATATTCAGTTGATATAAAATTTTAAGAAACACTCCAGAACGTTTTCACATAAGAATAATTTTTTGGTTGATCTACTTAGGCGAGGACAAGAAGAATATGCATTACCAACAAATTTATTTCTGATTTAGGGTTTAGAATCTTTTACAATTATACAATGATTTGAAGATATATTAAGTTGGTATAAAAAGTTTATATTATATGGGTTACCATCTCACAATATTTAAGGAATCCATACCCTTTAGTAATTGAAAATTGGTTCCATTATAAAAACACTGAGTATGGTTCATTCCAATTCAACTAATGGTTAAAAACTCAAAAATGTCATAAAAGGTTAGTCAAATAGAAATCCCCCAGTAGGATATGTTGGAAAATATCAATTAGGTGGATGAAATGATTTTATTTCACTATCCGTTTACCATAAATATAACAAATCATGATAACATAATAGCAAATACATGTAAACATGACAATAATAAGATAATCATGACAAATTAAAATGGAAATCTATCATGGAAGTAAGAAACACCCAATAATTTTATACATGAAATATTTCTAAATAGTCACCAATACAAGGCATGGAGTTAGAAATCCTAAATAATTCATATAATTATGAAATAACAGTATAATATCAAAATCATGTTGTTCAAATAGGCATGATAATATAATTTATAAGGCACATCCACAAATTATTCAAGAGACATGTAATTAAATGGACATGGAATGAAATATACGTGGCATGTGAATATATATTTATAAATTGTTATGAATGTAACAATATATTCTTATCATCATGGGTGAATTATAAAATACCAAAAATATCATTAATAATAATTTAATATAGATTAAATCAACACTCAAGGTGAAATCATATTCAAGATTCATAATGAAAAACACGAACAATAATTCCATCCCTTGACACTTGGTCTTTTCCCCATGCATGGGTTGATCCCTTGAAGACACAAATATTTACAGAGTGCCAATGCATTCTAAGTCTCCTGACTAATATCCCTAAATAGTAAGACAATGGAAACTAAAATGAACATATAATACAATTTTTATCCTCTTAACCTAGTAGACATATTCAAAAGTTCCCAAGATAGTTTTCCAAGTGTGCCTTAAGTGTGCCTCCCCATATTCCTGACGATACTCAATAGAAGTGAGGGACTATTGATGGTGACGTTCGGAGAGTATAACCTCATGAATAAAGTACCACGGTTGTATAATAATAAATATATATCTCCAATGAAAATTATAAAAATAAATAAATGATCATTGGAAGGTGAAAATAACTAATAAAATAACCAACACCAAATATACTACCATGCATTCATGTCTAGATGAGGATACATGATCTAAAACACTAAATTAATTCCTAGAAGTAAAATCCAATATAGTACTAGTATCATAAATATAATATAATCCAAAATGGATTACTCCATGAGTAGCCTAAGAACCATCATAGTCCTTTTATCCTAACTCCCATATCCAAAAATAATGCAATGCATGTTAAATAAAAAATCAGGATCCTATAACCAGGAGTTATGATCAGGTACCCTACTATGATGGTGACATGAATATGGATTGAGATATACACAGTGCACCACCAATAATAGTTTCTAAATAATAATCATGCCTTTTAATATAGAGGATAGTAGTTTTCATGTGTGATTGGTAAAGCAGAAAATAAATAAAATTATACAAGTCGTCTTAGGTTCCTCAGGGATACCAGGCCAACTATACCATCTTCTTCCAATGTCAAAACATATCTAAACACAACTCACTGTGAGAATATAGGCACATATACATATATATAATATTTTTTAACATTGTATATAAACATATAAATAGATAAGTAGTACTATCGACGAACAAAGGCATAACTCAAGCATACATGAAAGGATTTCTCTAATATCACGAAGTGATTTTGGGTTTCCACATATTACTCTATGTTAAACAATTATTTGTATGAGGACCTAAGGTACATACCCAAAGAATAATAGTATAATAACATTTATAAATTTTTTTGATATTCATAATAAATTATAAACAAATAGAATATATGTCTTTCGATCTATGATCCCATCTTAGGCATCCCATAATGAATGCCCCATGTATCACCCCTAAAATCCCATAATGCTGTTAATTTAGGAGATTGTCCATGGAGTTTAATAATGAATAAACCCATGTATCACTCATAAAAACAAACATCATTTTCATACCATCCCCGGAATTATATAAAAATGAAACCAATGTATTTTTCTTTGTATGTGGAATGTGATCTAGCCAATGAGCTCATCCAAGGAATTGTGCAATTAATTAACCCAAGTACTATTCAAGGTAGTGTGTAAATAATGTAATATAGGATCCATTGAATTTCATTATCTAAAATTGGAAACCTATGTATCAACCATGGAACATATAATCTCAAATAACCTATAATCCCTTGCAAGGCATTCTGTATAGAGTAACTCAAGTATCACTCAAAAAAAATATAATTCATTAAATTAGTTAAATTCAATAGTATAAAAACGAAAATATGGTATGAATTTTTTAACCCAATTAAGTTATGATAAAATAGGATGAATTATCCATAAGAAATACATTTATCTCATTTAGAATCACAATAATAGAGAAGTCCATATATAAAATAATTTCACCATCAATTCAACTTTTTTATCTAATTTCCCTATTTTATTAGAGAATATTGTGCACATAATTAGTGGTTTTTTTATAAATTGGTGATGGGTCTATCACATCATGTTTATCTAAATAAATTTAATAATTACATACAAGAAGGATTTTTCATCAAGAGAAAAATATGTGATAAAAAGTGATCAAGACATTACAATCATGACATTTAAAATAAAACCCAATGATAGTGGTTTAATTACATAGGGAGATTAGTTGTAAAGGATTTTATAAAACTCGGCCTAATGTGGTGGTTAATGTTAAGGAGAACCACTTTCAATGGATTATTTTTTTTGTAACTCCAATATAATTTAAGGTAATATGTATTGAATAACTAATTTCATATTTTAAGGGTAATTCACATGGAATCTAGTGTGAGGAAAACTGACGTAATTTATCATATCGAAAACTATTATTGAAATTTCCATATAATTCCTACTTTATATATAGGATTTTATACTCATCAAATATATATCAGGGAATTAAGAACTTCTGATAAATATCAAGGAAAAGGAAAACACCCTAAAATAGGGAAAATCATCTTGCACGAATACAAAATTTAGGATGGAAATACAAATGGTGAATGGAACATGTTAAAAAAAGAATACATGTACACATAAACAAAGACAAATAGTAAGTTATTATGGAATGAGATGAGGTAGGTAGCTCTATGACAAGATAAATATAAGACGATCTCCCATTTCCAGAGGGCCTACTATTTTTCTTAGATATGAGAGTTAGGAGAAAAAGACTGAGCCGGAGCATATGATTCTAATGAAGTTATCCCTATGGAATTGTATCCCCTTATTTATACCAGTATTACAATAGATTTTAACTTATACTTAATGTTATCTATTTTAGATTAAATAGCATCATATGTACACCTATAATGGTTGTATATTTGGGTTTTCCCATTTTAATAGTTCTTGTTATCTTCAGATGTGGTACCTTTTATTTATACTTAATCAATTATTGATTATTGTTATTATTATTACATTATGATACTCTAATAATAGGGGAATATTCTACCCACTGTACCATCATAAACCCCTACTTTATAGTTGAAATACTCTTGCATTTGGGGAGACTAATGTGAGGCTTAGCTTAAAATTAGATCGAGGAAATGTTCTCATTAACTCCCAGGTTAGGAAAATATATTCCTTGTTCTTAACCATTATTAAATAAAATGATTTTTAAAATATGGTTTGATCTCAACAAGATCTGTAAGGGAAATAAATGAATATAAATATACATGTTACTCTATCATTACTTATAAAAAATTTACTTTTCAAAGATAGATTTGGACTCCAAAAAAATTATTACCTAAAAAACCTCCTTTGTTTATCAACTATTTTTATATATAATATAAAAAATATATAAAGGAAAAAAATTAAAATCATATGTGATTTTTGGAATACATGAAAAACTCATGAAAACTTTTTCACAATTTTATACTTTTTACCTTTAATAATTATTAAATACATTCATTCAAAAAATAAGATAATTTATTATGTTTTTTAAATCATTATATTAAAAAAACATTCACTATAAGATTATATATAATATAAATGTATATTAGGAAATCATTTTCCATATAACACTTAAAAATTTAATGACCATAACATTAACTTCTATAGCAAATGCATTAGGGGGATATCATAGACAAACTCACCCTTGGTTTATGTCATAACCACTCGTCCTTATTTCCTAACATAACCTCCCATACAATGATTATCACAGAACCACCCATCCCTGGTTTTTGAGAGAACCAACTATCATCATTAATAATGGCCAATTATCATAACATAATCATAACAAAGGCATCAAATGATCAACATTACATTCATAAAATATTACACACACCCATTATGAAACGTTTTCAGATGCTAAAATGTCCACACTATTTTAATAACCTTATTCAATACAAAAATAAATAGAAAATGGGAAATAGTGTTTTAGTATAAGGAAACATGAAATCATGTAAATGAATAAAAATTCAAAATTGATTATGGTGGTGGAAAAATTCATGGTCACCACATACACTAAAATAGAATATTAGTTTTTTTTTTATTTTTTTTAAAATACCATGAAAATATTCCATTTGAAAACCATTAAAAGGAAGAAAAGAAATTTCCCTATGAAAATTTTTTATCTATTAAAGTAGATTAAATAAATAATTTTATAAAAACATTTATATGGAATAGAAATAATTTTATATGAAATTTAAAATATGATATTTCTTCAATATAAAGTACCTTACCCCTTAGTAAAAATTTCAATTGTAAGACCAATGAAAGAAAAACATTAATAACATTAAAACATGATTATATAAAAATTCATGATATAAAATATAAATATAATACTATATACACCTCATAAAATAATATACATTCACAACATAAAAATTTTCATGAACAAAAGGAAATTGAGATGAAGTCCTTTACCTTGAGTCTGACTCATCACATACGTTATTTTTCATCCAGAATAATAAAATTATGTTAATTATTTAATTTAATTTGAAACATTTCCAATTTTTTATTACAATTTTATATATGATTTCCTAATAAATTGAGTTTATATCATATGTTTTTATGATATTCATATTTTTAGTCCAAAATGACATTAATGGGTTGAAATTGGTCCAAGAGGTTATTTATTAAACACGTCCAGAATAATAATTTTTAAATTATTAAAATTTCGGTATATAATTTAGACTTTTATTACCAATCATGAAATATGGTTATGAAAAATTATTTATTCTATAAACATGGAGATGGTAGGGCATATGTTCACATGAGTGGGATATCCATTTTTCAATGATCATCATGGAAAGAAGATAAGTATTATATTATCATTACAAAATGATCATAATATCATACATACCATATTATTTAATTAAATATATATTTATATATATATATATCATCCAAGTGTTGTGGTGATAAAAAATGTATTACATCACTTTGTGGATGATGTAGTCCATTGGTACGCATGAACGAAGTGATAATTTTTTAGGGAGTCAAAAGTTATGAAATAAAATGATATATTACCTTTTAATAATTATAAATATGTTATGAATATCATAATTATATAAATTATATCACATATTTTCATTAAAAATAACCTTTTTACCTTTCATAGAAAATATTAGTGACAAAATCATGACATTTACTCCTGAGGTCGTATTCTACCATACTCACAAACATCGTTATTGTATCCCCGAAGGAATTTAAATTAATATGGATTATTTTATATGGTAATTAAATAAGTATAATTAATTTTAAAATGTAATATATATATATATATACTTGAAATCCAATATAATTACAAATCCATTATAGGTAATGAAAAGAAATGATTCATACAAAATTACAAGGTTATAGTCCCTTATAAACTTGATATTATCATAAAAAATATTTCATATAAGTGTTTAGGTCATTTTAACATTTATCATTTTAATTTATGTGTTCGTAAATCATTTTTTATCTTAACTGTGATAAAATTAATTTTACTATTTTAACTATTTATTATTAAAAAAATATTAATTTCACCAAAATATATAATATAAATTATACTGATTAAAAATATGGAACACATTTTTCCATATTAAATTCATACAAGTGGATTAATTTAATTTAATATTAAACCTACAGACAAGGTGAATAAGCTACTTTCAAGAAGTGTATATTTCATGAAAAATATAATTTTGTGTTAAATCTCTTTCTGTTAATATTAATTATATGAAATAAAATTAATATTTATAGATATATACTATATAAAATTCATTTAAATCATTCCACATTTGTTTTGTAATTATTTAAAAATGAGACACATTTTGCCCTTGAAAATTGGTTTTCATAAAATTCCCATTTTTCCCAAAAACAAACATATTCAAAAAACAAATATAAATTTGATCCTAAAGCAATTAAGTGGATTTAGTAATATTAAAAAAATATATAGTTCACATGAAATATTAATCGAAATATTATGTGACTTTGAATTTATATAAATTATTTTAATGAAATGAAATATTTTAAATTTTTGGTATTTTTCAATATTAACCAAAAAATCAATTTTTTCCCAAAAATCCAAATATTTCACACTATTTTTTCTAATGAAAATTTGAATTGATTTTTTATTATTAAAATTTTATAATTTAGATACAAATATTTTATATTAAAACTATATAATAAAATAGTTTAATTATAGATATTTCCTTTTTTAAATCATACTTAATACTTATATAGTTAATATACATATATATTTCATATCGTTAAATAATAAAATATTTTATTCTATAATTAATTATGATTTTAAATTCTACCCATATTTTGGAGTTGTTTCGTTGAAATTTTATTCACTTATTGAACTATTTGGGTTATTCTTCCCTCCTAGAATTTTTATATTCAGATTTTTCTAAATCAACTATATGGTTTTCCATAACACCATAAGTTAGTGAATCACCTTATTTGGAAACAATTTCTCTATAATGTTATAAATTTGAATATTATATTCAACATAATAAATATTATCTTAAAACAAAACTAATTTATGGGGATAATGAGTGATAAATCTTTCTCATTCTTCTTTAACATTGAATCATGAGAAAAGTTGAGTACCATGGATAAACTTGAAGAAAAATCCATTCGATAAGAAGCTGATAAACCTCTATCTAGAAATTTATTTGGTTCAACAATCCAGGGATATAAATTCTCCTGTTTACAAAAAATCATCACACTTATCCATCACAATTCTTTCAGAAAAAAACATGATAACATTCTATAAAAGAATGATCTTTTCTCTAGTTATCTAAAATAATTATCTTCTTGGTATGATCCATCCTCATATGGTTCTAAATAGACTACACATTCTCAGCCACTTCCTCTACTAAATCTGGTCTCATAAACTTCTTTCCTCCTATATCATCCAAAGGATCTATAATCTGACCCGACATTCCATATAATTCCTCAAATGGTGTCAGCTTTATAGCTGAATGAGAATTTTTAATAAAAGACAAAAAAACCAAAGAAATATATTGATCCTGACCTCAATTGTAAACTATTGACAAATAATTACTAACTTCATCCATGGTATAATATTTTTCACTTATACTAGTCATCATATTGAGGATGAAAATATATACTATAATTTAAATTAGTACCCAATGACTTCTGAATTCCATTTAAAAAATTAGATGTGATCCTTGGACCGTGTTTTGATAAAATACAGAGTGGAACTCCATATAAACATACTATCACTTTTAGATGCATTCTCAAATGTTAATCCAAATACATAGAATATAGAATGTGAAGTAAATATGAATATTTATTTGATCAATTTTCAATAATCAAATTCAAATTATTACCTAAAGAAGTCTATGGAAATACAACCATGAAGTCTTTTGAAATATATTCTCATTTCCACCATGGAATAAGAAAAGGTTGAAGAATTATCTTATGTAATTTTTGTTCTAATGTATCCTACTAACAAGTAAAACATTTCTTAGTAAATTTGACAATATCTCTTTTCATACCATTCCACATATAATATTCTCAATTGTCTTAGTACATCTTAATTATTCATATATAAACTAAAAATAGAGAAATGTGAGCTTAAATCCAAAAATTTCTCTTCAACAAGAATTCACAAGAAACAAAAAAATTCTTTTTATAAAAATGATAATGCCTCCTACATTAGAATTATAAAATGGAAAATTATACTACATAGTAGATTCTATATTTTCTTGTAAAGTATTATCTTACTTATTTTTTTTGTCATTATTATTTATAGAAAATTTGTCTACACTATATCGTAAAATAAAATAGAGGATATCCCTATATCTACAACTTCTATGAAAAAATTTAACAAATCATTGAACAATTTTCCACATTCCAATTATCAATAATTACTGTATAATTATTTTTTCAACTCATTGCATATTCAACTTTGTTTTACATTATAGGATATTCATTAAACCTTAAATCATAATACTTAATTAATTATAGAAATATTATTTATCAAATTTTTAATTATATTCATCTAAATATAAAATGAAGACTTTTATGATATATATATATATATTCAATACTTTTCTCTATAAAAATGAATTATCTAAACATTTAAATAAAAATTCACGTAATATAATTATAAATCATTTTCATGGTAATTTAACTCTTGGGGGTTCATGTGATGTAAATAAATATCAATTATCTAATCATTCAACCTCTTGAAAAACCAAATCTTGTTATTGTTGAAACACTATAGGTGAAACATTTTCCATTTCTTTATAGAAGGACCAAAACTGGAGCATTCACCAATCTTATTTGTAGTTATAAAATAGAATTGGAAAATTCTTTTTTCCTTAATAATTTAACTCCTCTTTGAGTTTTCATTGTCAATTAGACAAAGAACCACGATAAGTTTTGAACAATCCGCATGTAGTGACATTATAAACAAAGAAAACTACAAATATTTGAAACTTTTTTAGGTCATGATAGTTCTGAAAAATTTATCTTTTAACTGGGTAATTTTTTATGAATAATTTAAAAAAATGATTCCATGTTAAGAAGTTTTTCAACCAAAATTAAAACATTATAATTTTTCTATATAGTTTATTTTCATTTAATGTTTTAAAAACAATCCTTAGGTTACATTCGTGTTCTAACTATATCATAGAATATAAATAAATTTAATCAATAAACAAAACTAAAAACTTATCAATTAACTCACTAAAAATATATTCATAATGACTATAATGAATGAAAGTGCATTAATAAACCAATGTGAATAACTTTAAAGACATAATGCTTGTATCTAGTATATAATTATTTATTCAGAATTCCATCCTTTTTATCCTTCATATTGTGGTACTAGGTCATTGGAATAGACTTAAAAAAAACAACTTCCCTCAAGATATTCAAAAAAATCATTGATATGAGGTAAATGATACTTTTTATTAATATTTATGGTAATAAAATATCTATAATTAATGAAAATACTTAAGAAAAAAAAATTTATTTATAAAATGCAACACCACATTGTAAAGTTCTATGGTTAATGAAACTATATTCCAAAACACTAGAAATTACAATTTCAATTATAAAAATTACACTTCAGTAATATGATGAGGGGTTTTCAAATAGTCTTATCATCAGCCATTAATCAACAAAAAATTCAACCTTCCAATTAAGAAAAATATAATGAAAATTATCAGGAAATAAATCCATGTGTTCATTAACTACTAGCACGTCATTAGTTTGAATAATATTTTTCTTCTATATAATATATTCTTTATAACATTCACTGAAATCCATAATCAATTTCTCATATTTATGGTAGGTTATGAAAGGTATGAGATCATTGAATAATGGATTAATTTCTCTATAATTTAAAATATAAATAAAAACTATAATCTAATCCATTCCAAAATTGATATGTAACTCTACTATGGGAAGTTATAATATATTTATAGGAAATACTATAACACAAATAACAATACAATGACTCATAAAAATCATATCCACTTTACTATTTCATCATGTATTTTTCACCAAATTTTATATCCTCTTTTCATGTGTTAATATTATAATTTTTTTGGGGAAATATCCCAAAAAGAAAGAATGATATGATTTAGAGTCAAACTGGGAATTGGAATAATTCTAATAATCTAGTAACATACCTATCATCATATCACTAGATGCCCCAAAATCACCCATAGTTGTTTCAAAATAATTTGGAACACCTTTATTCTTTTTTTCATGATTATTTCGAACATGATTACACAACTTTGGGCACACATTTTTATAATTACAATTCTTATTATAATAAGAAAAACTTTCCCATTCATTTTCATTTTTTTAATCAATTTAGTAGGAATCACGAGCCATATAACCCAACATTAAACATCATAAGAACTTCTCTGTCATTGTAAGACAATCCACATGGTAAATTTTACAACACTTTACAAAATATGGTAACATTATTTTATTACCTCAAAAATTCTCTAATACAACACTACCATTCCCCCACCAATATCACATTTCAAAGTTGTTTCAATAGAAACCATGAGCATTAGTAGTCTAAATTT
This sequence comes from Viscum album, assembly GCA_963277665.1. NCBI lineage: Eukaryota > Viridiplantae > Streptophyta > Magnoliopsida > Santalales > Viscaceae > Viscum > Viscum album. The sequence continues at coordinate 126,578,332 of OY728160.1, forward strand.
CTTCAATCTTATATAATTTAATAAGTTTCTCATAGATATTTAAATCGTGGTAAAATTACAAAATTTAAATCTTGGATTTTATCCTATGTAAAACTTATTAATCATATTATCACGATCCTATATAAAATTAGGTACATACATGGATAATATTATAACATTTCATTTATATCAGACAAATAAATATTCATTATTTTTACTCAAATTTTTTATTTTTTTCATTTTATAGATTAACAAAATAGGGAAATATTTCTCATGGAATGTCATTTTTTCCCATCCAAGGAGTCAATCTCATCTCCATCTTTGGAATTCGTAACCAATAACCACCATCAATCGTTATCACCCTCAATATGGAAACTGTAATTGTTTACCTTTTAATGTTTCTAACACACAATGAAATGATATATCATCTCCAAGTAATTGATCCATCCTTTAGCAATGAGTATTTAAGAAGATACACTAAATGTTAGTGGATATTCTCTCACATAATACTATAAAATCGATATATTCAACTGTGGTACATACATATTCTTTATAACATAGATTCAACAACCATTTATAACATTATTAAATAGATTGAATACCCAAATAGACAATTTTATTCCAATTCTAACCATATTATCATGATTTTTGGATGTATATTTTCCTCTTGATGCCCTATCATTAAAACATCAATGATTCCTCGGTAGAAATTATTTATGATAAAATATAGTTTTGATGACGATACATGGTATTATTCAAATTATATATATTCTCAAATTAACCATAAGGTAAGATATTTTAAGGGAATGTTATTAAAAATATCCCTACTTGTAAAATTATCTAATCCTTTCTCTTACACGAACTATAAGGAACCGTCCTTAAATATGGTACATTTTAGTGGCCTTAAACAATAATTCACATGAATAAATTCTAAAAATATTTTATGATTTTATTTGTTATAAAATATTCTATAACTCTTTCAAAAAAACCCATATATATATATAATCTATAGATTAAATCATTACACATTCATAACACAACATAAAATATTTAAAATAAAAAGTATTTTCTTTTTTTATAAAAAAATTATATGAAATTTCAACATTACAAATTCCTTATTTTTTATCACCATTAAAAATTATTAGAAAAATTATTAAAATTAATCATCATCACAATATCACCATTAAATAAAATAAATTAAAATAAATAAACCCATTAGGATATCATTACACATAAAAACATTCATTTTCAATGTAATCATTATAAAAAAATTCACATTCCTAGAAAACTAGTTTATATTTCTGATGAATTTCAAAAAAAATCATAATGATACATAAATTCATAAAAACTAATGATGGATTCTTTGAAAACATAAAATTATCAAGAAATTATTTTTGAAAGTTCATACATTTCACCCTTAAAGAGCAGTGAATACATTTATTGGAAAAATAATCCAATTGATTACCTTTTTCTAAATCATAATATTACCATTAGAACTCATAAAAAGAATAGATAAAACATAATAGGATCTTGTGAACTTATTTAGTATATCACTCTTACAAACAAAATAACCTTACGATTGACTTCTGTACACAATGAATTTGAGTAATATCATAGCCCACCCATTCGGGTTTTATAATGTAACCTCCAATCCTCGGTCCATAATGTGACCACTCGTCATAGATTTTTTACAAGACCACATTTATATGGTTTTAAACATAACCACTTTTCATCATAAATCACTTTCAATAACTATAAAATAATAATAATTATTTTACATTTTCAAATTCCAAATTTACACTAATACAATATTATTTTCACCCATAAGAAATAAATTTTGTATATTTAAATATACACTCAATTAAAACACCATATGAAATACTAAATACCCAAAAATAGAGAAATATGGATTTAATTTTAATGAATCATGAAAACATGTAATTTAATCCTAAAATAAGATAATGGTTGTGGTTTTGGGAAATGTTCTCTTCACCGTATTAGTTAAAATGGAACGTTCCTCTCGTCTTTTATTCAAAACATTATATACATAAAAAATAAAATAATTTCCATCAAAACCCATGAAAGAAAAACAAAAACTACCTTAAAACAATTTTAGGTCAATATAATTACATTATAAAAATAAAATTAAAAAAATTTACATTGAAGGAAAATTATTTTATGGGAAAATATAAAGATAGTTTTTATAAAAAAGAATGCCCCCTACCAATTTAAAAAATATCAATCTTCACCCCATGAATTAATAACATTAAGAATAATTTAAATATAAATATAATATTTAAATAAATGATTCAAAACGAAATATAGTATGTATATAAACCTCATTAAAAAATATAGGTAGATATCAACAAAATTTTTCTCTAAGAAAGATAATTGAGATGAAGTCCCTTACCTCATGTCAAACTCATTATTTACAACATTATCTTCTTAAATAATAAAATTATGTATATAATTATCATTATTAAAACTAATTTTCTAGTTAATTACACAATTTTATTTCACTTATTATATTGTTATATATGATACTTTAAGAAACTATGTTTAGTCTTTATGTTTTGAAAAATTTCAGCTTGTGTGTCCAAAATGATTTTAGTAAGTAGAAATTGGACAAATTGATCTTTACATTAACATCTTCAAAATAATAATTACGAAAAAATTATCTTTTTTATATATAATATATAAAAAATATCATATAATTAATTATGTTTTGGAAAAATGAGTCATGTTATAATCATAGAGAGGGTAAGCCGTATATGTGCTTGAGATTTGTATCCCTTTTTCATTTATCCCTATAGATAGAAGTTAACAATTATTTTATCATTATATAATTATAATAATATATAAAATACATTATTATTTAATTAAATATACTTATATATATCATCCATGTGATGTGGTGATGAAAAATAATTGCATCACTTCATTGTGGTGGTCGTCAACACGTACCCATTAACGAAGTTATAATTTTTTAGCAAGTGAAAGAAAAATTAATAAAATATTATTTTATATTTTTAAAAAGTTAAATAGGTCACTAATATAATAATATTTTAAAATATATATCATATCTCCATTTAAATTATCCTTTTTACCTTCAATGATAAATTTTAGTGAAAAATGCATCGCATCATTTCATCAGGATATAGTCCACCAAACACATGAGGAATTAAATTGTATTCCCCACATAATGGAAAGTAATAAGGTATGTGTCATATAATTCATAAATTTGTAAAATTATGTGAAAAAATAATATATATATATATATATATTAAATTCATCGTTTTGTCAATCAATGGGAGGTGTTGATGAAAAATGAATCACATCTGTGCGTGAGGTGGTAGTCCACCATACCCACGAATGATGATTTTGTTTACCATTTGATGGAGGTGTACATGTATATAGAAAAGATAATTAACATAATAACATCTCATTATATGGAATGAACTAGCATTGTTATGTCATCATAATTGAATATAGTTTGAAGGGGTGTAAGAAAAAATAAATTAAAAATTCATATTTATGAATGCCACCTCTTTATCAGACAACCTCTATAGGTAAGAACCAAAATCCTTCATATGATGACATTGTGATAAAAAAATAGAATTCAGGTAGTGGTGAGGGAGGAAAGTATGGTTTTTTATGTAATTGACTATGCAATGGTATTTCAATGTTTTAATGTAAGAGGAGAAGTGGCGGTCTTTTATAAGTTATGTGAGTGTCACACTTGTTATTTTGGAAAAGAAAAAGTCATACCCACTATTTTGCCATTAAATAAGGCAGTAAAATATACAATTATAGATCCTTATACATCATAAAGTAAAAATATGGATAGAAAATATTTTTTATACATGTTTTGAGTTAATTTTAACTCTTATAATTTTATTTTAACCCATGGTAAATCTATTATTACCTAACCATAGTAAAATATATATATTTGTTACACTATTAATTATAAAAAAATTAAATGATGAATATATTAAACAATTTATTATGGTTACTAATAAATAATCCATTTTATCATATTCAATTTATGTAATTGTTTGAATATAATTTCAAATTAAACCTCTAAAAGTGATGAATTTGTTTTTTCAAGAAATGTATTTTTAATGAAAATACTGATTTTATTTTAACTCTATGACAAGTAAAAATACGTATATGAATATAAATTTATATTTATGTCTATATAATATATATATATTATTTATATTATTATTCATTATCTTTTTTAATTAATTCATAATACTAAATATTAGGTACTTTAAAACTACTTAAAAAATATTATTTTTAGACCAAAAAATAATCATTTACTAAAATTGAACATAATGTTAATTAAATTGTAATTAATTAAATTAAATATGAAAAATAAAAATTATAATACTCTAAAGATTATTCAAAATTTAATGTTAATTTCAAAATACTTAATATATAGAAGATGATTTGCACTGTTAAAACATTTAGGTCTGTTTGACAATCCACTTAAAAATAAATATTTTCTAAAAACCCAAAATTTCACCCTATTTGAATTTTGATATGATGATTTAAAAAAATATGTTTTAAAAAATTAAATAAATTTAAGTTATAAATTCATTTTCATATAAAACTCTTATATTAAAATTGTTTAGTTACAACTATTTCATTTTATACATAAAAATTGTATATTATTCCTATAATGAATAAAAGAAATTAATTCATCATTATGAATGCACCGATTTCATTATGGAATAAATTAATCAAATTATGTATCTAAATATTCAAAATATTTTTCAATAATATTCTCATATAAACTATACCCAAACCTCATTCACCAGTCCAATTGAAATATATATATTTCATTATTTTGTTTTTGAAATTATGTTACTATGATATAACTCTATACTCATGCTCATTTATTCATATAACATGTCCTTGTTTCGGTCTGTTTTTCCACCCACATGAATGATTATATACTATTATAATGAAAAACCATTTCATGATTCTATGTATGGTTTGTTATTGAGTTTAAATCCTTTGTTTTATAATGGTAAATGTTCACTGTTGACTAAGGAAGATCCCATGAGTAAATGGGTCCTGTTTGCAGACAGGCATTCCAAAATGGCCAAAAAAGCTGGGTTGAAAGATTAGTAGAAACTGTGCCACCCATGCATTACTTTTGCATAAAACCATATGATGTGAATCAAAAATGAAGAAATTGTTTTGAGATTATTCCCTTGTATAATTCGTCCCCCATCAGCGAAGGATTAAAAATAAATCATACATCTGGTGCCCGATTCTAGACTCGAAGGAGGAATTGGATAAGATTATGAGAACTTTTGAATCCTCTCCAATCCAATCAGTTATTATCTTTGAATTTGTCAAAATATTTAGGTTTAATATCTTCTTCTTTATTTTAATGTAAATATACCATTTCTTAAATTTCTTTTATCCTTCTTTAAATATGAGGCAAATATCGATCAAAGAGTCACATATGTCCTTTTGGTAGGTGGTATCATCATTTTCCCTATTAGTTTTTATATTTCATAGCTAAGATGTTGTGACTTATGATTAATTCTATAGAGTGTCTCTTTTTTGGAGATTTATTTAGATGAAACTGATAAGTGCGCCTATATTCACTCTTATTGATATCTTTTTAGTCTTTTATTGTCGGTTGATCTCGTATATGTACACCCCTTGGGTGTTCCACTTTAATTCCCAATTACGGTTATATTCTAAATTTCTATTAATTCCTTCTAAGAATTGGGTTTAGACATTAAATGGAATTAAACTAGATGGATGAAGGTTTAATGTAACCTGATACACATCTTATGTTCACAGTCCACCTATAATTGGAAATTCCCATTTAGAAAATTTCGTTGATGACCATCTACCCTTATAAATGTATCTCTTAGAATTATAAATTGAATTACATTTTTATGTAAAATTTAATTGTTTAATTAAGTGTAATGGATAATACATGATGGATTTATTTGTTATAAATGAAATAAACTATTTAAATGTAACGACTTATAAGGTTTTTATAGCCACACCCAATCAGATTTAATAAAATTTATTTAATTCAATTATGTACCCTTGTCTACATTGATATTGATTAGTGGGATGAAATAGTGGTAATTACTCATGATTATTTTTTTAAAATGTTATTATTATTTTATATAATATATTGAACATTGGAAACAAATCTATTGATAAGGACTGTATCAGACTCCATCACATTGGATGTCGAGCACAACCTCTCAGATAGTTGACACTTGTTGGACATTAGGATAAATGTGTTGCATCCCTTATTTGAGTGTTGACATGGTGGCACACTCACCATCATGACTGATGAGCATGAAGTCTCCCACTCATTATGAGATACATTCCATATAACCTATTCCATTCCCGTGGGGGTTGGGTGAGTTGGTTCAAGGTGGTGGTGTCCTATCATCGAGGTTCCAAGTTCGAGTCCTTGTAAAGGCAATGCGCACTATATGCCAGCAATCCTCTCATCCCCACGAATTGGTGTGTAACTGGCCCAATCCCAAGTGTTGGCCACCTTGGGCCTAGCTGGGGACGTGTGGCACATAGGTGGGCAGGACAGCTCAATACCTCGTTACCCAACAACACGTTTTCTTAATGTGTGACAGAGGTTTGATGGCAGAGCTCCCAATCCCTCTCGTGGCCATGGAGTAACCCTAATGACCAATGGTTCTGCTCCCTCCTCCCGATCGGAGGGGGGAGGATCGCATTCTCAGCTTCACAAGAAGGGGGAATCCTTCTTGCCGTTCTCAAAGCCTGACACCCTTCCTCTCTTCCCGAAGATCTCATTTTCCCCGAAAGTCCTCGGTCTTTTTTTGGATGCGCCTCAACTCCCTTTATCTTCAGCAGAGCTCACTTGTTCCATGGATCTCTGTAAACTCATGCTAGTTGTGAGATTCTGACATCATCGTCCATCAGTTGATGAATTTGACCACTTCGTCTTCGATTCTTGGAAGCTACAGGCACGTGCAGTGGTGGGGCTGCTCGATAGGCACCATTTTATGATTCAGTTTTCATCAGAGGAGGATCTTTCTTTCTCGTGGTCTAGGGCACCCTGAAGATGCAAAGGAGATTCTTTCTTCCCCTTTCGATTATGTTTTGATTTCCACATGCGGCGTGACCCATCTACAATCACAATCTAGGTTAGTATCCCTGGTCTCCCTCTATCCTTCCAAAATCCAGCTATCTTGTGTGTTATTGGGAATATGATCAGAAGATACATTTGTTCTGATTGGAGAATGGAAGTCCAATATCATCTGGTTTATCCAAGAATATGTCTTGAGGTAGATGTTTTGAGGCCACTTGTTAATTGGGTCTGGATCACGGATGGGGAAGAATTCCGATGGAAGCAGGAGGTTATCTTCGAATCCTGGATGAGAGTTTGTGAAATATGTCATAGGGTTGGTCATCATGAGTCGGTATGTCGAAGCAGGAATTTGGTTGGGTCTTCACAGGCTGTGAAATTGGGCAATGGTGGCCCTGGTGATGCTGATAGGTTGACGTCACTGGTGGAGACACGACCTGGGAATTCTCTTCCTGGGTGGTACTCTTCTTGTGAAAACGATGGAAATGATTTCCCTAAAAAGGTTGTGAAGAAGGCTGGAAAGGAGGCTTCTTTGGAGCAGGAAATGGGAGCAGATGACGTAAGAACCCAGATCTTCATTCAGGTATGTTTTTCCTTTTTTCTGAAGTTTTTATGAAAAATGTATTTTCTGGAAATTTTCAAAGTACACGTCGTGTACTTTCTGAGTACACGCTGCGTACTCTAACCTAGCTCGAATTCGTGTGATAGCTGTGCCCGGGGCAGACACACAGTGTGTAGGGGTGACGTGGAGGCCAATTTTGGTGGAGTACAGAAGGGACCCAGTACACGTCGTGTACTCTAAAATTAAAAGACGTGTACATTTCTTTTTTTTCTAAATTAACTCGGGTCGCGCCCCATTGTGATTTTTATCTTTTTTTAGGTCTCATTCACCTAGGAGAGACTCGTACAGCCGGATCTTTGACGAGCTCCCACCTCTCCTTCCGTTCTCTAATTCAAGCACAGTCGATTACGTTGGAAGCTCAGCGGTGAGTTCTTGCTTCTGTTATAGCCTTGTTTAATGATTCCTCTTTGTTTTCAAGATATCGTAGGTTGTGCGTTTTTTTCATTTTCTCTTATCTATGTTGTTCTAAGGGGGATTTGTCATCGTGGTTCACATATATCAATCACCTAGGATCGAGGTAGGTGGTTTGTGCCTTTCCGTAGAATGTTGATGAATATTTTGTGCGAATTCCAACAATACCCTTGAACAGGGTAGTGCATGTTTTTGTTTTGGGTTTTTTGTATTGCATGATTTTCTTGGTTCCTAGAGTAGATGTTTGCCTTTGATTATGGTATCTTTATTGTACCATGGATGTCTTCTATGCTTTTTCTGCCTGTTGGGAGTTTTTCCAGTTGCCATGCTTAGTTGTAGGATAGTAGAACTGTTACCTTATTTTGCTACTGATCCTTAGTTGATAGCCAAGTAGTTCTTGAGGGTTACTTGGACGATGTACATGCACGCTGAGCATGTTTAGTTTCACTAAGGACTTTGAGAACCTAGAGTAGTAGACCAAAGAAATAATTGACGGAAGGGCTTCTCCAGAGTGCCTTTTAATTACGATATGAGACCACAGGGGGGAATTGACGTTGAGTTCTTCCTTAGAGAGTCCGTATTTCCTCGATGTGGGTTATAGGCGGAATAGACATTGAGTGCTTCCCCAGAGAGCCATTATCACATTACAAGACTATAGGGGGAATTTACACTGAGTTCTTCCTTAGACTGTATGCTTAATTTATTAACTGAACTACAGGGGTGACACTGTTTGTCCCACCTAGAGGGTTGGTAGTACTTATAGGTTGAACCATAGGGGTTAGGGTATGAGAGCTACCCAAAGGGTTACCTTTTTCCTTTGTTACTGATCGTTTACTTGTGCTCTTCTTTTTTTAGAACTGTGGATTATAGCTGCTTGTGATTTCTTGTTTACTTCTTCTTGTTTTATTACTTGCCTGGTATTCATCGACTATTAGGCACAAATCTTTGGGTGATTTCCTACTGGGATTGTATCTCACACCCTGTTTGGGCCATACTTTTGGTCCCAAGCAGACTATGTTGCTGCAGGTATAGATAAGGGAAATCACCCTTCTACTTCAGGTTCTTGATTGCACTGGAGCTGGAGAGCATGGGACGGATCCGGGACTCGCGATGCTGAGGAGTCTATTTGGTTTTTCTTTTGAACATGTGTTCAGTTGTATTCTAGTACGTTGTTGTGTTTTTTTCCATAGATACTTGTAACTATTGTATCATTGTCATCCTTGCTATATATATTCATTGCTTTCACCGTTTGGTTGCTGCTGCTATGTATGTTGTTACTGATTCTGCTGTTGACTGTTGTGTTTCTGCTGTATACCATACTGAATGAGGGCATAGTTTCCCAACTGAATCACCAAGACCCTCGCTGCTAGTCGGCAACCTCTGACATTGGGGGAAATTCACTTGAGGTTATGTGGCGAACCGGGGTTGGGGCACCAGTAGAGGGGCTCCAGAATCGGGTCTTTACAAAGTGGTATCAGAGGAGTTCTTTTCTCTTGCTTTACTTTTTGGAGACTTTAGCCAGGGATAGGATGGATTCGGTACTCAGTATTAAGCTGTGCTCGGGAGTAGCTAACCCATGTATAGGGAATGTCCATACTACCTTGTTAATTGAAGTTTGCTGGTTTTGAGTTTCAGGGATGATATGTTTTCACCTAGAGGGAATCGCATGACTTGTGCGGTTATTGTTTTGATATTTCGGTTCAATTTCTGTTGCAACCCAATGAGATAAAGGTATGACATCTGTTCCATCATGTAAGAACTTCTAGAAATCACATTCCATGCATTCTTTCCATGTTATATAGGGTGCATTAGCGATTTCATGTTGTTGTGATATGCATGTTGTTGTGATAGATGCTTGATAACATCTCTGCTGTTATGTTAGAGAGATGTTTGTTTTTTCCCTTATATGGGACTACTGGAGATGTCGAGCTTTGATTCGCGGGGAGTATGGGCCCTCACGAATCAGAATTTGGTACCTCTTTCCCTTATTTTTAGTGTTTCTATGGGTCTGAGCAGTTTTTGAGCTACTGCCCAGAAAAACCCAGAATACATAGCGTGTACTTTTTGGATAGACTTCGTGTAGTTTTCAGTCCATGTCACCGACTGTGTGAGAAAAACATGGTGTTGTGACAGTATCTTTAGGAACACTCCATTTAGGGTAGGCACACTCTATGTAATTTCGGAGCCGTGTACCCAGCCGTGTCACTAACAACACAGGTCGGGGAAGCTCGGGTAGTACATGCCGTCTCCAGAGGGAACATGTCGTGTAGTCCTGTCCAGGTACCCGACCGTGTCACTAACAACATGGGCCAGCTTTAACTTCATTTCTACACACCGTGTTTTCTTTGAACATGATGTGTAGTCTTTTCCAAGTACCCAGCCGTGTCATGAACAACACGGGACAGTGTCACCTTGCCTATACACGCCATGTTTTTTCATAACACACCATGTATGGTTCAGCCGTGTAGACGGCCGTGTGTTTAACAACACGGGATGTCAAAGCCTCGTCCACTACACGTCGTGTTCATAGTAAACATGCCGTGTAGTCTCAGTTTATGAAAAACCGCATGTGGGTTCAACACACTGTGTAGTTTGAAGTGTACATGATTGGTAGGGCAGGAGTACACTCCCATGTAAGTTAGTTAAGAAGACACGCCATGAAGTTTTATACAAGCCATGTTGTCTTGTTTTAAAAAATTGTGTGTTTTTTCCTCCCCTGTTTCTGTTTTGTACTCTTGTGTTCTCTGTACTTGTTTTCCTGATCTAAGGTGTGATTTTGATCTTTCATAGATATGACTCCGAAAGGTCCTCCGGTTGTACATCTGTCATCAGGCATTGATCAGATGCCAGATAGGGCTGATCAAGGACTTCCTGTAAATCCTCCAGTCGGGCCAGCCTTGGCACCGCATGTTATACCGGTTGCAGGTGTAGATGCACAGTTCGAGCAAGGTTTAATGAGGATGATGCAGTCCTTCTAGGGATCTCTACCTCCTTCCATGTCAATGGTAGATTTGATGCAGGTTTTTCAACAGCATCATCCTCCCATGTTGTCAGGGGAAGGATAACCTTAGGCAATAGAGTCATGGCTGGAAGCCATGTTGACTATCTTCAAGCATCTGGAGACACCTCCTGATAGGCGGGCTAAGCTCACCACCTACATGCTCCGAGACTCTTCCAAGAGGTGGGGGGGCATGATCTTGCAGGTAGTTCCACAGCAGGATATGGCTTGGGAGGAGTTCTAGCATGTGTTCTTTGACTATTTCTACTCGGAGACCCCGAGGGCCGACTGAGCCCGGGAGATCATGAGCTTAGAGCAGGGTACTCTTTCTATCATGGAGTATTTCGCTCGTTTCACCGAGCTGGAGCACTTCACGCCCCTCTGATATGGGAGTGGGGTGTTCTTAGCAAGGAAGTTCGGGGATGGTCTCAGGCGGGAGATCCGCTCATAGGTGAACATCTTCCAGCTGACTTCCATTACTTCCATCTTCAATCAGGCACTGATTGCAGGGCGCAATCTGAGAGACTCTGGAGCTGCGAGTCATGGCGGTTCTGCTTCCAGAGCAAGTCTTCCTCTAGATGACAGCAAGAAGCATCGTAGAGAGCCTACACATGGTGATCTGAGGAAGCGAGATGCATCGTCAGGCAGCCATGTGACATGCTACCAGTGTGGTCAGTCAGGGAACATGAGTCGCAGTGCCAGAGGGACCCCGTGAAGTGCCGATCTTTCCGAAAGATGGGTCACATTCAGCGTTTCTGCCAGGTCTTCTCATCAGAAGCTAGTTACTGGGGTTCTTCCATGACTCCTCGTTCAAGAGAAGCACCACCAGTTTCTCACCAGTCGGGGAACTTGAGGTCTTCCGGTTGTTCGGGTTGAGGTGGAGGTTGAGTCTGTGGCGGTCAGCCACCAGTTCCTCAGCACCAGCAGGGAGGTTCTGCTTAGAGTGGTCATCCAGGGGCACAAGGCTGTCGTATAGGCCAACACTTCGCCATGGAGTAGACTTATCAGGAGCAGGATCTCGGCCCATCTACTGTCTGAGGTACAATTTTAGTAGCCTCAGTTGGATCTTCATCCCTTTTCGATACTGGTGCTAAGCATAGATTTATCTCTGTTGCTGTTGTGGAGATCCTTGGACTCTGCATCTTTTCTTCTGCCAACTCGTTGACACTAGACACACCTTTGGGGATGAGGACATCTAGTGTACGCCAGTATAGAGAGTGCCCTCTCGAGGTTGCAGGGTATCGCTTCTTATAGGATCTCTATGTCCTAAAGATGACAGGCTATGATGTCATCCTTGGCATAGATTGGTTGATTACCTTTCAAGAAGTCGTCGACTGTTATCACCGCATAGTGAGCTTTGATTCACCTAAGGGCGAGACTATTCTCTATAAGGGAAAGTAAGACGTTTGGGCGAGTCGGGAAGGAATCTAGCTTCTTGGGCTAGGAGGGGTGACGGCCCAAATTGCTAGTCTTTATCTGGATGATCAGGGGACTCCAGAGTTGGACTTTCCTCTAGTGGTGGATCGCTTTAGGGACGTCTATCCAGAAGACTTTTCAAGTTTTCCTTCAGAGCGTGAGGTAGACTTCTCTATTGATCTCATTCCAGGAGTGGCGTCGGTGTCCATTCCTGCCTATAGGATGGCCACACCTGAATTGAAAGATCTCAAGAAGCTGCTGGAGGATCTACAGGCTAAGGGTATCATCCAACCCAGTACTTCTCCTTGGGGTTCTCCTGTCCTGTTTGCAAAGAAGTTAGAAGGTAACCTTCGGATTTCTGTGGGTTATCGGAAGCTGAACCTGTTGACGGTCAAGAACAGATATCCTTTGCTGAGAATTGATGACCTTTTCGATCAGCTTTGAGGATCCCAGGTGTTCTTGAAGATCTACGTGAGGTCTGGTTATCATCAGTTGCGTGTTAGACCATCAGATATACCTCTGAAAGACTTCAGGAGCAGGTATGGTCTATAATAGTATACAGTCATGCCGTTTGGTCTCACGAAAGCACCTACAGTCTTCATGGAACTGATGAACCGAGTGATCCATCCTTACTTGGACTCCTTTTTTGTGGTCTTCGTGGACAATATCTTGGTGTACTCTCACACTTGACACGACCATGCCACACATCTTGAGATCATTCTAAGTACACTAAGAGAGCATCGGCTTTATGCTAAACTCTCGAAGTGCCACTTCTGGATGGATCATATTCACTTCTTGGGTCATGTAATCTTAGAGGCAGGAGTATCAGTGGACCCAGAGAAAGTGAGAGCTATATTTTCCTGGGAGAAGACGAAGAACGTCATTGAGGTACGAAGTTTCCTAGGATAGGCTGGATACTACAGACGCTTCATTCATGACTTTTCTCGTCTAGCAGCACCTTTGACAGGTCTGACAAAGATGGGGGAAAAGTTCTTATGGTCAGATTCTTGTGATTCAGCCTTTCAAGAGATGAAAAGGAGGTTGACGTCAGCACCAATACTAGTCTTTCCTGAGCCAGGAATGAACTACACCGTTTACTATGATGCTTCAGGTATCGGGTTGGGAGCTGTTCTTATACAGGGGGATGGAGTCCTTGCGTATGGGTCTCGGCAGTTGAGGCCACATGAGAGGAACTATGCTACGCACAATCTGGAGTTGGCAGATATTGTTCAGGCCTTACACTGTTGGAGACACTATCTGTTGGGAGATCACTTTTTGGTCTTCACTGACCATAAGAGTCTTAAGTATATTTTCATTCGGTGGGATTTGAGCCTAAGACAGCGCAGGTGGGTCGAGTACCTTCAATCTTTTGATTTCAATCTTGCCTATACGCAATGGAAAGGAAACACAGTGGCAGATGCATTGAGTAGGAGAACTCAGTTTCAAGCAGTTCAGGAGTCCATAAATGAGTGGAATCTGATGGATTTATTCTCTGAGATGCATCTGGAGGTGCACGACAAATAAGGACAGACTTTCCTATCTTCTGTAGTTGTTACCTCTACACTTCTTGATCGAGTATAGATGAGGCAGCTATCAGACTCTAAATGCTTAGCCATGTGGGAGAGTGTGTCAGGAGAGGACCCTCTTCCCGGATGGGCAGTGGGAGAGGATGAGATCTTGTGTTTCCAGGGACGTGTATGGGTGCCAGCAGACATACGTGAGGAGATGATGTAGGATTTTCATTCCTCAGTTTGGGCAGTGCATCCTCGCACCACCAAGATGTATCAAGATCTTCATCGCCAGTACTGGTGGCTAGGTATGAAGAAGGATGTTGCTGGATTCTTAATGATATGTTCTACTTTTCAGCAAGCGAAGGAAGAGCATCAAAGACCAGCATGCCTTTTACAGCACTTACCCATTCCGGAGTGGAAGTGGAAGGATGTCGCAATGGACTTCATGACTGGGTTTCCGAGGATTCCTCAAGGGAATGATGTTGTTTGGGTTATCGTCTATAGGCTTATGAAGGTTGTGCAATTCTTGCCGATTAAAGATACCTTCAGTGTTGATGATATGGGGAAACTTTATATCCGAGAGATCGTTCGTCTACATTGAGTTCCACACTCCATTGTTTCAGACAGGGATGCGTGCTTTACCTCTCGGTTCTGACAGGGAGTTCAGAAGGCCTTGGGTATATAGGTACTTTTGAGTACAACATATCATCCCCAGACTGATGGTCAGTCTGAGTGCACGATCCAGGTGCTTGAGGATATGCTCTGAGCATGAATCCTAGACTTTGGGGGTTCTTGGGAGAAGCATATTCCTCTAGTGGAGTTCTCTTACAACAACAGTTTCCAAGAGACCATTTAGATGGAACTATACCAGGCTTTGTATAGTAGGCCATGCCGATTCCCCTTATGCTGGTTGGAGGTAGAAGATGCAGCTTTTCTGGGACCTCCTCTCATTCAGGAGACCTCAGAATAGATAGAGATGATTTGGAAGAGGATGGATACGACACAGTCTTGATAGAAGTCTTATGATAATCTGCAAAGATGACCACTGGAGTTTGATGTTGGGGATCAGGTGTTCCTGCACGTCGCACCGAGGCTGGGACACAAGAGGATTCATAGACAGGGTAAGCTTTCACCGTGGTACATCAGACCATTTGAGGTCTTGGGGAGAGTGGGACTAGTCACCTATTGGTTGCAGCTACCTCAGAGGTATCAGGACATGCAAGATGTCTTCCACGTCTCTCAGCTTCAACATTACTTTTCAAACCTTTCTCACGCCTTTCATCCCGAGGAAGTCGAGCATGAAGCGGATGCATCGTTCGAGGGGCATCCCATCTAGATCTTCGATCACAGTATGAAGGTCCTCTGTGGGTGGTCTGTTTCTCTAGTACGAGTTCTATGGCAGCACGGGGGAGTACAAGATGAGACATGGGAGAGGGAGACCGATGTACGATCACAGTGGCCGGAACTATTTGGGGATTCTTCTTCTATGCCCCGTTAGGTAAATTTGGGGATGAATTTCTTTAAGGGGGGAATTTTGTAAGAACCTGGATCTTCGTTCAGGTATGTTTTTCCTTTTTTCAGGAGTTATTATGAAAAATGGATTTTTTGGAAATTTTCAAAGTACACGTTGTGTACTTTCTGAGTACACGCCTTGTACTCTGATCTGGCTCGAAGCCATGTGCTAGCCATGCCTAGGCCACACACACGGTGTGTAGGGGTGACATGGAGGCCGATTTTGGTAGATTACAGAAGGGACCTAGTACACGCCATGTTCTCTAAAAGTACACACCATGTACTTTTCTTTTATTTCTAAATGAACCGGGGTCGCGTCCCATTAGGATTTTTATCTTCTTTTAGGTCTGGTTCACCTAGGAGCGACCCGTACGGTCGGATCTTCAACGAGATCCCACCTCACCATCTGTTCTCTGATTCATGCACTGTCGATTGTATTGGAAGCGCAGCGGTGAGTTCTTCCTTCCTCTTGAGTGTTGTTTCTTGATTCTTCCTTGATTTCATGATATCATAGGTTGAACATTTTGTGCGTTTTCTCAGATCTACATCATTCTATGGGGGATCTATCATTGTGGTTCACGCATATCGATCACCTAGGATCGAGGTAGGTGGTTTGTGCCTTTTCGTAGAAAGTTGATGAATATTTTCTACGAATTCCACCAATAACCCTGAAAGGGGTATTGTGTGTTCCTATTTTTCCTTTGTTGTATTGCCTGCTTTGCTTGATTTCTAGAGTAGATGTTTGCATGTGATTATGGTAGTTTTACTGTACCATGGATGTCTGCTATGCTTTTTATGCATGTTGGGCATTTTCAAGTTGCCATGCTCAGTTGTAGTACAGTGGAACTGCTACCTTGTTTTTCTGATGTGCGTTAGTTGATATCCAAATAGTTCTTGAGGGTTACATGGATGATGTACACGCGCGCTGACCATGTTTAGTTTCACTCAGGACTGTGAGAACCTAGAGTATTATACCAAAGGGATAATTGATGAAAGGGATTCTCCAGACAGTCTTTTAATTACAATACAAGACCACAGGGGGAATTTACGTTTAGTGATTCCTCAGAGAGTCTATAGTTCCTCGATGCGGGCCACAGGGGGAATAGATGTTGAGTGATTCCCTAGAGAGCCTTTTGCACATTACAAGACAATAGGGGGAATTGATGGTGAGTGCTTCCCCAGAGAGTCCACTTAATTTCGTAACTTTACCAGAGGGGTTAGACTGTGTGTGCCACCTACAGGGTAGCTAGTAACTATAGGTTGAGCCATAGGGGTTAGGCTATGAGAGCTACCTAGAGGGTTACCTTTTTCCTTTATTACTGGTTGTTTACTTGTGATCTTATTTTGTTAGAACCATGGATTATAGCTTCTTGTGCTTTCCTATTTAATTCTTCTTATTTTATTACTTGCCTGGTATTCATTGACTATTAGGCACAAATCTTTGGGTGATTGCCTACTGGGATTGTATCTCACACCCTGTTTGGGTCATGCTTTTGGGCCCAATCAGTCTATGTTGCGGCAGGTATAGATAAGGGAAAGCTCCCTTCTACTTCATGTTCTTGATTGCACTGGAGGTGGAGAGAATGGGACCGATCCATGGCTCGTGATGCCGAGGAGTTTATTTTGTTTCTCTTTTGCAATAGTTTTCAGTTTCATCCAGCACGTTGTTGTGTTTTATTCATTCCATAGATACGTGTGCCTGATGCATCATTGTCATCCTTGCTATATATATTCATTGCTTCTGCTGTTTGGTTCCTACTGCTATGTATGTTGTTACAGCTTCTGTTGTTGACTGTTGTTTATCCACTGTATACCTTTCCGAATGAGGGCATAGTTTCCCCACCAAGTCATCAAGGTCATCGCTTCTAGTCAGCAGCCTTTGGCGTTTGGAAAAACACACTTAAGGTTATGTGGTGAACTGGGTATGGGGCCCCAGTGGAGGAGATCCAGATTTGGGTCGTTACAGATGACCAGTTTCACCCTGCTATTCCATATGAGGGTGTAAAGAAATATCATAGAGGGGATACTATGGCTGGATCTATGGTGAAGGAGTTTCAACCTTCATTGAATCATTCTATGAAGTAGGTTTTTGATCATCTAAAATCTGATTGTGGTTGTTATCAGTGGACTTTATCAGATGATACTAGCAGTGGCCCCTTGCAGCTAGCTAATGATTCCATTAGCAACCAGTTTGAGGTTTTGGAGGCTGAGAATGTTGATCCTAGTGAGGAAGGCCTTCAAAGGACTGACTCTGCTAATATGCAGCTTGTTTCCTCTGATTTTCTTGTTGTGGCTGATGTTACATCTGGAATGGAGCCTCATGAGGGTCATGCATTGAGGTTCCCCTGCAATGACTCATTCCGAATGATGATAACATGCAATTGCACTGAGTAGGAGGTGACTGTCTGACTGTATCAATGGGTACACTGTTTGGAGGGACTGATGGAGACCAAGTAGTTGATTCTGTGCACATCAACAGAAAGTGGGAAATTTTTTGGATAGTGATAAAGAAAATGTGCATGATCTTGCCAGACTATCTTATAGTGATGTTGTTCAAGGTGGGAAAAATAATTTTCCTATATGTGAAAGTGGTTAGACTGCTCCACCAAGAAGAATGCCGAAAAAAGATTATTCTTTCCGGCCAAGTCCAGTGTCTACCAGATCATCCTTCAAGAGGGAGAGTTTTCCTGGTACTATCACTTGTTATAAAAAGGAATTGAAATATTTTAAGGACTTTATCTCATTGGAGATGGTGAATCTGAGAAGGAAATATACTAAAATCCTCAGGCACTATGAAAGCTCAGATTGGGAATCAGCTACTGCTGATGAATATGGTGATGGGAATGAATTTTATGATATGTAGTTGTATTTTGGTGTTTTTTACTTGCATGTTGTACTTTTATTTTAATTTAATAAATGGTCAGTGGTTTTCCTCTAACTGAGCATTCCTGGTATAACCAATTCCCTAATATTAATGGCTCTTTAGACTAGTAATGGGTGTCTGGTTTACACCCCAGTTCATCCATCAATTATTAGTTTAGGAATATAGCCACTTACATCCACAAAAAGAAGGTTCCAATAGGTGTATGAAATATGTAACTATATTATATATATAAATATATATTATTACTATATATATAGTGACATATTGGACATTCCTCCCATATAGGAGTTGAGGAAGGTAGATCATCTTGGTTTCCACTAGGAACCCTGGAAAGATGGTTATTTATTTCAGGACTTGTATATTATATCATTTACACTTACCCACTATTTTGTTATGAACACATCATGGATTACTACCAAACATCATTGGTGGTGGCCCACTGAGATTTTTTCCACACCCTACTCGAGCTTCCATTGGGATCTATAAATATTTTCTTCCTGCAGGTACAAATAAGGTAATTTTCCATCCAACTAATCTTAAAAATTATTTCCTTATAGATGGATCTTAGGAGTAGAGGACCGATCATAGACTCAAGATACTACTCATGTAGTTTTTGTTATTTTTTCAATTTGTATATCATTATTTAATGTACATGACGCATATTCCCCTATTATATACTAATATTCCCTTCATCCATGAAGATGACAATTCCCAATGGGTTTTTATAATAACTTGGTTATTTAGTTATTTATTATTAAGATTTTTTATTATTATATCTATTTATTTTTATTCATACATTTTTGTATGTTTATGAATTTATCCAATTTGACAATCTGATATTATGACATGGTATCCCCACCATACCATCTTTACAACCTCACTTTGATTTAGTAGCTTTTGGAATACTAGGAGGCATTCATGAGGTAATGTGAAACACTTGATTGTGGTACATGTTAAGTGGATCTTGGGTCAGGTCATTAAAATATAGCATTAGAGAAATTTTTATTTTTTCATACCTTTTAGTTATTATATATGAGACTACGAGTTGAGGGAATTTTGAAATTACCCTATTCTTTGATATATCATTTCCATGTATTTGGTGAAACAAAATTACATGGTATGGGAAATTCTTATTATTGATTATTCCATTTATGGATGATTCAACTTCACCATTTGGTGAAACATGTTTTTATTGGTGCCATTTCTATTGGTATTATTGAAATATAGATTTATTTTCCATGGATTGATGAAATTTGGGTGTTTCATTACATTTATCACTGTTTCCCAAATACGAATAGTATTCCATGAATTTTTCCATGCTATATTTATTTTTTTCTTGTATCTTCTTATTGTATTTTGATAGTGTGTTGATTGTCTATTTAATTATTCAGAAATTTCAGTCAATAATATGAAAAAATATTTAAATCTTAAAGTGCATGCCTTATCCTAACAAATTTTTCTTAAATAGGTTTAATCAGACACCATAAGTAGTCAATTCTGACACATTGAGTCACAGACCATTTTTCACAAGGGCTAGAACATGTTATGGTATGGGTTAAGTGGATTCTATATTTTGGTTCATAAGGAGTATGGGACCATATGGATCAGAAATCATAATATATATAATTAAATAAAATTAAGTGATTTAAATATTTGAAAAATAAATAATTTAAAATGATTGTGACATTTAATATATGAACATCCACATTATACAAGTAATACTACACCTGAGACCTGAACCTGGATTTAGTTATTGGCAGATTGGTGTGTATTATGTTCAATTTTCCTTCTATTGTATCTTATAACACCTAGACCAAGATTTTTGTGCTGAAATAGAGGTGTTATTTTTCTTATAAGTTGTTTTTAAACCTATCTTAGTTATCTATCTATAATCCCTTCAATTTTTAAATGTCTTCGGATTTATACATTTAGAATTATAGTATCATGAAACCGTGGTGTCCTATGGTTGCATGCCCTAATGGTGATGAATACCATGAACCTTATGTGGATGGCATTATGCCACCATCGATTCCTCTAGTAGTGTCACTAGTGGAACATCTTCGTGTTCATGATAAGGAAACTAACACCCAGTTCTATAAGGGTTTTTATGTCTGCTGCAAAATATGAATGGTGTTGCTCGACATGCCTCGAGTATAGAAGAGTTCACTCAGGTTTACTATTAGTAGTATAGTCATGAATTTTTAGTGGATGATGGACCAAAATATACTAAGCCATGTCTTGAAGATATTCAATCTATATTTCAGTATATGGAGACACCTATAGATAATAGGGTCAAACATGTTACATATATATTATGTGATTATTCTATGTGATGGTGGGACATTATCATCGTCATGGATCAACATCATAATTTCATTTGGGAGGATTTAAAAATGATATTACAATATTATTTCATTCCATAGACAATGAGGGATGATAGAGATAGAGAATTCATGAACCTATATTTGGGGAGCATGTCTATTATAGAATATTAAGCATGTTTCACTATACTATAGTGGTTCAAACATACTATAGATGATGGATACCTTATGAACACCAGGAGATTCCAGGATGGGATGGTTTAAACCATTTGATCATAGGTAAATGTTTTCAGGTTGATTACCATTTCTAAAATAATCAAAAAATCCCATATCACTGTGCGGAATTTGAGGAAGGAGACGTTCTGAGTCAGGGAATTTATGTACCTAGACCTATCTTTACATCATCTTCTCAGTGTGAGATATGTTTTGAGGATTCTTGTGGAGGTATAAGTATCCAAGATAATCATGATTAATAATAATTAATATGTCACTAGTGTGAGAAACTAGGACACATGATGCCTCAATGATTTTGTTATCCAATGGAATTCAGAAGTTGTGGCAGGATGGGGCACATCTAGCAGTTTTGTAGAAACTTTTCCTTTAGTGCCTAATTGGCATGAATATTATCCTACTCCATGATAAAGAGCAGGCCCTATAGTATCATGACAGGTAGGTTACTTGAAGACCACTAGTAGATTAGGCTGAGGTGGCGGTAAAGGCCGAGGCAATCAGACACATGATTCTCTCAGCTAATAGAGAAGAAATACTTATGGTAGTAAGGCATTGACTTATGGCCATGGATCATGTGAGTAACATGCAGTCTATCCTTTTTAGATGGAGCAAGAAACTATACCTTCTACAGTTATAGGTATTGTTCTAGTTTAGTATATGTCAGTATCCAGTTTGTTAGAAAAAGTTTAATTTCACTCTTTTATATTTTATATTTTAATGGTATGTATGGACCTAGATAATGAGCACATATATGGGATTATGAAATTTTATAAACCACTAGGTATTTTCTAGGAGGGAATTACCAATTGTAAGGATTTCCCCTTGATATAGGAAGATATCATTAGGATTGATTATTTATTTCACTATCCCGATGATATTTACCTATACCATTGGAGAGTGACATTTACATCACCAAAGGGGATGTAAGATAGTACATAATGGATAATTGGATGTTCATGAGATAAGAGCAGGACCTGAACATCTAAAAATGGTACTAGCACAGATCAGATCACCTGTATTTTCCTAGATGATCGGGCTTTAAGGCCCACAATTTTCCTTCCTATAGTTGATTGTTTTAGGAAATAATTTCCTAATGACTTATTTATAATATATCCATTATGAGAGGTATAATTTACCATTTATCTTGTTACTGGAGTAGCACAAGTTACCATTTATCCTTTTATGATGGGACCTATGGAGCTTCAAGAGATCAAAAAACAGTTGCAGGATCTATAGGCTAAAGGTTTCATATGCCTCATCACTTAAACTTAGAGTCTATCATTATTTTTATAAGAAACAATTATAGTACTCTTGAGATTTTCATGGCATACCATTGATTTAACTAGTTCACAGTAAATAATTGGTATCAATTGTTTTGAATAGAAGATCTCTTTCATCAGATCCAAGGATCAATAGTATTTTCAAAGATATATCTGATATCAGGATATTGTCATGCACCATGTTAAGACATCATATATACCTCACAAAATATTCATGAGTATGTATGGTCTCTTTATACACCGGGTCATGTTTTTTGGTATCACGAAGGTACTTTCAGTCTCCATGGCTCTTATGAATCGAGTTCTCCACTCATATTTGGATTCATTGAGGGTAGTCATTGTTTATAAAATATTAGTGTATTCATGATATATAAATGACCATGTAACCTATATTAAGATCATTTTTAATAAACGATTATATCATCAAATTTATAATGTGTTTAGTAAAGACCACTTTTGGATTGAAATGTTCTATATCTTGGGACATATCATCTCAGAGTTAAGAGTTTTACTTGACATAGAAAAGTTATAGATTCAGTTCCCTAGGAGTATCTCAATAACAACTTTTACATTAAATATCATGGTCATTAAAAGATATTATAGGTTATTTATCTATTATTTATAACATCTTGCAGTTTAACTTATGGGATTGACAAAGAAAGGTGTGAAATTCATATGGTTAGAAGCTAGTGAAGTATGTTTTTTGGAGTAGAAGTGATATATCAATTCATCAGCGATACTGGTTATGAAATTTCATGGTAGGATCTATATAGTATAATATGATTTATTAGTTACTAGTAATGGAGTTATTCTGATATAGGACTAGTGATTCTTCACATAAAGGTCTCTTTAATTGAGGCATCACGAGTGGAATTACCTGACACACGATATCCAGATAGATGATATTGTTCATTTACTACATTTTTAGAGACACTACCTATTTTGATAACAATTCATGGTGTTCAATGATCAATAAATACTCATGTAAATCTTTTGACAGTAACATCTCAACCTTAGTAAATTTATGTGGGATGGGTAACTATAGTTGTTTGATTTTGAGAATTCATACAGAAATGGTAAAAGCAATACTATTACGGATTCTCTAAGCTGTAAGACTCAAAAATAGGCAGGTTGTGAATTAAATGTTGAATGGAAACTCATTTTATTATTCTCAAATATACATGTAGAAGTTCAAAAGGACCATGGTAAAACTATACTCTCAGACATAGAAGTAACCTCTACTCTTTTGTAAATTGATAATAATGGGAAAGCAATCTTACCATGAAGTCATTATTCGTAGGGAATGAATCTCAGGGGATGATACTTCTTCAGGTTGGGCCATTGATCGGAATGATAGATTATTATTCTATGGTAATGTATGGTTCCTAGAAAACATCACAGGGGAGAAGATGGGGGAATTCCAAGAATCAGTATGGGTAGTTCACCCTATTATCAACAAAGTGTATCGATATCATCAATTCCAGTAATGGTTCTCTGGTAAGAAATGTGATATTTTTGTATTCATCAATAAATGTTACACCTATTGGTAGGTGAAGGTAGAACATCATTGTTTGGGAGGTCTTTTGTAGATTTTTTCCTTTCTCTAGTGGAAACGGGATGATGTTTTGAAGGTCTTCATGACTAGTTTACCTATTCCACCTCATGGAAATGATATAGTGTGGGTTTTCATTGATATATTGATTAATATAAAACACTTCATACATCTATGATAGGACATGTTAGTAAAATAGCTAGTAAGGATTATCATTAGGGAGGTTGTATGTCTTCATTGAGATCCTCGTTCCATCAATTCTAATAGATACTCTTGTCTTAGACCGCTGTTCTGGAAGGGGTTGCAGAATCCATTTGGTAAATAGGTTCTTTTGAGCACAACCTACCACACATAGGCCAATGGATAGATACATAATACAATTTATGTGTTACAAAACTTTTTTCATGAATCATTCCTTGACTTTTGTTTTCTTGGGAGAAACACATTACCCACAATCAGTTTTCCTATATCAACAAATTTTAGGGTATCGTTGAAATCGATCCTTATGAAGCCTTATATGGAATGCCTTTCCAGTCACCTCTATGATGGGTAGATATATGGGATATAGATATGTATAGTCTAATTCTCAGTTTTGAGAAAACAATTTAGGTCTATATTCATAGAAATTTCATGATGATGGCCCAACCTAGATATTAGTCACATGATATCAAACAAAAGTAACCCCATGGGATTTCATTTTTAGAGACTTGAGTTTTGAAAAAATGGTCTATAAAGAAGGAAATCATGGTTATATTAAATTTTTTCCCCAGTCCACATGGTTACATCTATCATTTTGAGGAGAAATAGAGGTTTCGCTAGGGAAACATGGTTTTTCTAATACCGTGCACCTCCATGTGCATAGTTGTGCAAGAACCAGCAGGTTTTTTATTGTGGGATTTCCCATGGTTTTCGTAAAATTTGTTAAACCATGTTCCTTTAACTATGTAGGGAAAATACATAAGTAGTGGCTTTATCATGGGTTTTTAATACTCACACCTTCCTCATAGGCCCTTTAATTTTTAATTCAAATTACATATTCCCATCACATATTTGTATAACCTAGTTTTCTTTTCTACCATCATCCTCTAATAGATCATTCAACTTTATTCTCATAGGTAATTCCTCTACCATAATCATTGACATCTAGGTAAATCCCTATTATATGTCTGATTCATGATTTGAAGAAAGTATTGGATTGATTAATGTGAGCTCTCGAATACTATCCCTTGATATTAATGTTTATCTTTGAAAATTTGCACTATTTGGGTGCAATATATTTCCCTATTTTATGGGATTTAAAAAATTTACTCAATTAATTATAACTTACTCTGATTTTGAGGTTGATATCGATCAAGGAGTCATATATGACCTTAAGTTAGGTGGTCTCATCATTTCCCCAATGATTTTTTTTCTGTTTCGTTGCTATTCCTTTGTGTCACACATCATGTTTTCCATGCATCTCCTTTTAGTTGAGTTGTTTATATAAAACTGATCAATGCACGTAGATATACACCCTTAATTTCTTGTTTAGTTGTTTAGAGAGATTTGAACTCATGTACATACTCCCATTTTTTGGTTCACATGAATTACCCTTGTAGTTAAATGATTAATTTGCCTTAAAGAATTATAGGGGTTCAGTTTAGACATTAAATAGAATTTCCCTCAAAGTATGAATTTTAAGGTAAACCAAAACACCTATTAAGTGTTTGGACCACCTATAATTAGAGTTACCATGTATGAAATTTCATGTTGACTGTGTATCCTTCTAAATGTATCTTTAAAGCATATAAATTTAATTACCCAATTGTGGGGAATAGAATGGTTTAATAAAGATGAATGGTTAAAACAAGATAGTTTCTCTTATTTAAATTAAATTGATTATTTAAATGGAATGACTTATAATGGTGGTTTATCCATGCCTATTCAAATTTAATGAAATATTATAAATTGAATTATGTAACCCTGTTTACATTCGCATGATTAATGAGATGCATGGTAAGTAATCCCTCCTGATAGTATTTATAAAATGAGATCATTCCTTGATATGGGACATGATATGATGGTAAGGGGTCTGTTGGGAATGGCAATATTATTCTCCCTTTATTTGGTTGTTGATAATGATGTCTCACTCAATTGACACTAGTTGGACATTAGGATTTATGCACCAGATACCTTGTTCAAGTGTTGACATGATATCACACTAAACATCTCAAGTGATATGCATGATGTAGCCCAATAATTCTGAGATACAAGTAATGTACACTTTTGGATGATCTTATAGGATCCTAAAAATGGTTATAAATGTCTGAGTGACACCTTGATCTAGCTACTAACTAGTATTACATGTAAATGGCCACTTACGTTTACACATACTTGCTTCATATATGTGGTAGAAATAAATAACAATACTATAAATATATATATATATTATTTCTATATTTATATATATTAAATAACTGGAAAATCCTTTCAATAATGAGCCAAAGTAGGTAGTACATCTAGGTTTCATATATGAACTTGAGTAGCAGGTTGTTATTTTCATAAATATTTTATTATTTAATTTATGCTTGCACACTGTTTAGTTACGATCACAGATTGTATTACTACTAGAAACCATTGGTGGTAACCTATTTTTATTTTATATCACACCATACTCAGGCTTTTCTTGGTAGTCAAAGAGATTATATAAAAGTTGATACTAATAAGGTAAATCACCATATGACTTGTCTTTGATATTATTTTCCTATATATAGATCTTATTAGTAGAGACCAGAGCA
Source organism: Viscum album (assembly GCA_963277665.1). NCBI lineage: Eukaryota > Viridiplantae > Streptophyta > Magnoliopsida > Santalales > Viscaceae > Viscum > Viscum album. Next base: position 126,604,940 of record OY728160.1, read on the forward strand.
TATACTCAAGATGCTAGTAGAGAGTTTATATTATTTTCTTAATTTGTATAGAAAATTTTTATATTCTTATACCATGTTCCCATTTTTTATATTAATATTCCATACATCCATGTAGATGACACTACCTAGTGGCTTTTGTTTATTACTTAGTTATTGAGTTATTTATTCTTCCACTTTTTTATTAGCCTATCTTTTTATTTATATGATTCTACTATTCTGTGTTTATGATTGTATCTTTTGATCCACTCTGATGTGTGTGTCTAGTTTCCCCACCATACCACATTTACACCCTCACTAATAGTCAATAGCCTTTTCTATGCAAGGTTTTTTTCTTTAGGCCAAGTGACCCACTAGCTCGGGGCACGGGTTAAGTGGATCTCAGGTATAGTCATTACAAATATCTTCATAATATATATATTTTTATATATATTGAGAATTGAAACCTAAATTATGGTAAAATGTCTATTAAATATTATTTTATATGAAAAATATTGACAATATGTGTTAAATTAAAACAAATTAACATTATAAAATATCTCATCACTATTGTATAATCACCCAAAATGAAATCATTATAATTATAATTCCTTGGAATCCTGATTTTATATTATATCAAATTAATAGTTGACTATAATAATCTTTTTTACACAATTATTTAACTCCTTTGAGTAATCTAATATTTATTTACCTTCTATAATTGGATTATAATCAACATACCAATAATTAAAGTTGTAGAAAATAAACAAAATTTACATCCAATGATGAAAATAAATAGTCAATAACTAATATGTGTGTAATAAATGATTATAAATTAATATTATAAATGTTAGTACATTTGAAATATATTTTTAAATAATTTAAAATGATTTTATTGATTAATAATAAATTCATTAGTTTTTTAATTGATTTGGGATTAAGGGAATATATTTCCTTTCATATATATCATTGAAATCATGATATCTCATTTCTAAATAGTCATAGAGAAAATTATAAATTCATTCCCTCAAAAAATCTATATATATTTTCACCCTCTACTTATTTATGTGGTTTACATTCCTTCTTATCATTTCTATATTGACCCATAATTTTGTCAATAAAAATTCATTTCATATAATTTTGTTATATATAGTATTATTTTAAAAAACATACATCCCAAGATGAAACCAACAAAATTTTATTATATTAATTAAAACAATAAGTTTTTAGAATAAAAAAATGGAAATAAGAATAAAAATCATATAATGAGAAAAATAGATAATACGATATCAATGATATGAAAATATGGATCATATTGATTCACTAGAAAAATATCACTCTGTTACATCACTGTGTAAATGAAGCATAATATTACTAATTGATTGTTTCTCTTCTAATTGAAAACATATAAATAACCTTGAGATAAAAAATAATTTAAAGATGAATTATTGAAATATTTTTTAATTATATTATATAAAAAACTCATATGATCATTACAAATCTGATCGTTGCAGTAGTAATATAATTGTTTGAAAAAAAATCTTTCCATTGAAATAGTAATCTCACCATAGGGAAGACTAACGTGAAAATTATAGTAGATTAATCACAATTTAATGTGAAATATAATATTTTGGAAAACAATAAAATGACAATATGTGATATTTAAATCGTGGTATAAGTAAATGAATGTTTTTAAAATGATAAATTAATTATCTATATTATTGTCAAACAAACTTGTTTTATTTTTTTAAATAATAAATATAACGATTTATAATAATTTTTATTTTTATAAACTTTGTTTATAAATTATTTTTATTACATGTAATAAGTATAATACTATTTTATGAGACAAATTTTAATAATTAAAATGTTGAATAAATAGATCATAATTTTAAAATTGATATTTTTCAAATATATGATAATTTCTATGAAAAATTATATTCTTATATATAGAAAATAATTTTCGTAAAATGGTTTTATGTTTTTTGAAAATAAAAAATTTAAAGTTAAATATTTTAATTTTTTTAATTCTTCTAAAATAGTATAATTTTTTAATAATAGTGAAATACTCTAAAATATGAAATTAATCATCATATGCTATATAATTTTTTTTTTGTAATTTATGATGTAGGAACTCATTTTTTTCAAATTAATAATTTAATTTATGTAGTAGTAATAATCAATTATATTAGTATTCTTAGGAAAAAATAGGTAACTAATGAATATTATGTTAAAAAACTACCCTCTAATCCCCTTATAATTGTCACCATACACTGCAGATTCTCCTCAACACATCTAGGCCATGGACCTCGCCAAATTTATACAAAACAAACCTTTTCCAATCCTCACCAAAATATACTAGTACTTTTGTAAATTTTCAAATACCATTTCAAGGAGCCTTAATATGAAGAAGAATAGGAGACAACTAAAGGAAGAGGTATGCTTCTCAAATGATCTCTTTCAATTTAATTATTCTTCTACCTACCATATATATACTCAAAACATCTATAAATTGTAACATAAATATATTAAATATTAATATATGTTATTATTTTAGATTATTATCCATCATATACTCTATGTTATAACATTTCTAAAATTAAGTGTTGTGGACAATATGCTTGGTTCACCACCCCCATGAACAACACACTTCATTATCCATCACCACCATAATGGATGGTAATAATTTTTTTTTATTTTTCAATAAGACGATAATAGGTATATTATATATTATTTAATTTTCTATAATGAATATATTGACATAATATGAAATAAAACTATAGTAATTTGTGATGGTAGGTAAAACTCTTTAAATGGTCTAACCACATCACAATAAAGTTTTTAATAAGTGAATCATACCTATGAACGAAAAAATGTAAATTTGAAACCTTAAAAATTTATATAGATTCATGAATACCATTTTCGTTCAATTTTAGAGTTTTTTTCACATTTTAAAAGAACTTCCACAATTATACACATGTGATCGGACCAAGGAACCATGAAATGAATGAACATTTGAATGTAAAATTAAAATTAATATGTAATGAAAGAGGTTATAAGAAACATAATAATATTATATTAAATATAATATTAATGTAAACGAGTCCATTTTTAGTTAATTAATTATTCTAATTTTAATATATAGGATTCATAATGCACGTGTTAAATGGTTTGGGAACATAAGGTAAGATATCTCTTTATGGAAACCGTTTTCTTTGGGTCATATATTATCTCTCTATTTCTATCTTTATCTCACTATTTGAGGTTATTAAATACGTATAAATTTTAGATACTTTCCTCTTACTTATATACCAAGATTATTCTACTTTCCATTGGTGGGATAACACATTCCTTAGGTTCATTTGTCAAAGGTCATCTTTATGAAATCTCCTTGATTATGATTTGAGGAAAGATTTTGAATCCCATTTGGGTAATTTTCATGTTTACCCATATGATTGATTTACTTTAATAGAACACATAAGTATGTATATATTATATTGGTTGTACACCAATATCTCTCCAAAACATTGGTTAATATTTTTTATGATGAGTTTTTTTAGATGGTAATGTAGTTTAAACCTAATACAACATGGGAATTTGGCTACTATAAGATATTACCATAGTTCTTAGGGATTACTTATTATTATGTCATCTTATATGTTGTTTCAAAATTTCTATGTATCTAGGAACTAATTATACTATTTTAATTATGTTATTATCCCAATTGATTATTCATGATCCTAATATGTTATCAAATCTTGTTAATTCATTTAAGACATATGTTAATATTCATTAACATGTTTATTCCATAACATGATTTTTTATCTCACACCATTAGTTTAAGTATTTCGCAAGTTATCTAATGTTGATTTAGAAGTTAGATGTTTTTTAGTAGAATATTATATATATTAAAATATTATTGATTAATTTTAGATTCTTTTTTTGTACTATGACCATAGACTTCTAAATACATTATAGAACGTGATCATTGGGTTTTGTTTTTTTATAAATATGTTACAATTATTGTAATAGTATTTGTAAAATAGTATGTTTCTATAACAAGAAGCATAAAAAGGGATAATTTATTTTTAGATTAGGTCAATAATGAATTATCAAGAACCATAGGGATATTTATATATCTTAGAGAAAATCATAAAACAATCGATATATAGAGTGAGTCGTTTCCATGAAATTTCATCGTTTTAGGAGACAAGAAGTGGATGTGGCTCTAGAACAATTATACCAAAGGGTAATAACCTAGAAAAAGTAACATTGTTGATTAACTCGATTGACACATGTTTCATGAAAAAGAATATGTTCTACACACATAGTTTAAAATTATCTAGATATATTATTTTTATATTCCCCAAATCATTACATACCTTAATGGTGGACATGAATGGATTATTATCTTAGTAAACATAATAGGTAAATTTCCCTGAAATACCTTGATTGAGTCCAAGATATTTATATGTTAAGATATAATTTTTATTTATATGTTGTTACTTATATGGTTATAGTTTCACTTTTTATATAATTTTTCATTTTAGTATTCACATAATTTTTTTGTTAATGGTGGAAAATATGAAGAAACATAAAAATAACCAATATGAAAGAAAATGTTACGATTTCCAAAATTATATTACTCCCCTTATATGAGGTGGACTAGAGAATTCATCGATTTACTAGATCTAATATATCTGGATATGACTAATAAATTGAAAAACATGAAACACCCAATGTTTACTAAGGAATACAACGTTGTGGTAAAATCATTTATGTGAAAACTGCCTTAATACCACAGTGGGTCTTATAATATGATTATCATGGAATAATGGATTAAATACATTTAGAAATTTTATATATCCATGAATTTATAGAGTATGATAAAGTTGAGTTGTTTCCCTATAATATTAAAGTGTATTACCATTATTTATGGTCATAGATCAAGAACATGAAGTAAAATAAGGAAACTAAATCCAGGTAATGGGAAGTATGAAAATAATATTTTTCAATAAATATATTTTCAAAAAATATCCATATTAAATTGGAGGGGGAGTTCCTTAGACCAATGATAATGGAATATGATTATACTGGGGTATAAAAATAAAACATAAAAAGGATATGAATGGTATACTTCTATCTCTTTCATTGATAGGGAAAGTAAGGTGGAAAACCTATATAATGGAATAAATCTAATCCATTAAAAGATATAATGATTTATTACTTTAAATTCAATGAGAAGATTTCCTACAATAAACATATGGTTGATATAGATATGGGTGAATCTCAAGGGTCTTATAGGATTACTGATAAAAATAAAAAATAGTGGATAATTCTAGAGGTTCTATGGTTAACTGTCATTGTGGAAAAAATAGAATACCACATGTTAATAGTGTAGGAAGAAGCATCATAGAAAATGTCTCAAATGAAATTATTTGGTGTTTGAAATGTGGAAAATAAGGGAATTGTGATGATTAATTGAGAAAAAAGATGAATAAATCCATGAATGTGATTGATGAAAAGAAGATTCAGATCAGAACATATCCTATTGATTAAAGATTCCACCAAATAGAAGACACATATTATGCAATAAAATTCCTAATACATGTCTTTTTGGAGAAAATCCATGAATAAAACATAGAATTTATACAGAAAATTAAATCCATATTGTATCTCTACTGATGAGGTTGATTCAAAAAATGATCTGGTTAATGTATTTAGGTTATTCATTCACTAATTTTCAATAATCACTTTGAATCTGTTTCTATACATTTTTTAATATCTTACAATTTTATTATTATTATTCATGAACCACATAAATAAAAGAGTTTTTGTTATCTATGAGAAATTACATTGAGAAAATTATTGTTTCTCAAGTATATAACTCCTCCCCAGTAATTTTTTATTTACTGAACCTCCCATAAAATATTTTCCTATTTCAGTTAGTTGAGTTTCATGATATTTTTGGCATGTATTTTATGTCCTTATAAAAATCCAAAATATACTATTTGGAAATGGAGATCACTCCTTAAATCCTACATAATCCTCGTATTCTACACAAGTGTAGGAAGAGGTCGAATATCTTTAGGAAACTTCATGAAATTTGTAGTATTTATTACGTTGTGATAAATCATATTTATATAAAATGATTGATAAATATATGAGAATCACACTAAAAAAATGATATTTTTTGGGATTATTTGAGTGTATTCCTTAACTAGTTTTTTGGTATTCATTATTATTGAGAGGGTTAGTTATCAAAATAAATCATATTTAGATCTCTTCACATATCCATGAATCCCTATAGAATGTCCGCCATTGACGTGTGTGAACTAAATAAGCAGTTACTAGGGAATAAGGACAAGATTTTATACATCTGAGTTCTTTACTATGCGGTGAGTGGGTCCTCTTCGTCCAGAACGATGACATGACAATGATTATTTATATTTTTAATAATGAACTTGTAAAAATCTTAATAAAAAAAATTATCCCATTCTATGGATGGATGACTTGATTGATAAACTACACGGGGAAATTTATTTCTCTATGTTGAACCTTTAGTTGGTATATCACCCATAAAATGGGAAGAAAAACAGGAAATATAATGACTAACCTTCCAAAAACGTATGAACACAATGAGTTCATATTTATTCTCATCAGACTAACTTATTTTATATAAATCATTACAGACATACTAAATATTTTCATTACAAAGTACCTTGAATTTTTTTGGTAATATTTTTAAATTATATTTTAATATACTCCAAAATCAAGGAGGTCCATGAGGATAATTTAAATATTTTTCTAAATACTTTCTAAAGGATAATTTATATGAAATATGTAAAAAAAAATTGAGTTCTGGATGGGGGAGTATCTTTCCATGAATATTTTATTAACAGAAAATGGATATATGTGGACCCCTTTAAGAGAAATTCAATTGAGGAGTTTCCCATAATTAAACTAGTAAATGAGATCTATAGTTTTTGTAGACTATTATGGTGTTATCAAGGATTGTGAGAAAAATATCATGATTGTAAAAGCTACTATCAAATATGACTACGAATTGATTAATTCATGTCTATATTGATTAATGTGATGTCTCGAACTAGGATTACACTTTACCCAATCCCCAATCTTGGTTGGCCACGTGACCCCTAGCCTTTCACCCATATTCTAGGGGATGCCAACTAGCAAAGAGGGTGCATAAGGTTGAATAATAGGGTGAATGTACCCTCATATCAGAGTGGCAAATTAGATATGACAAAAATTAAACATTATAAGAGGAATAATACAATTAATAGATGTGGTAAATAGTTGATGCAATATATTAAACTAAATAACCATGAAGTGGAAAAGTAGATAACTGAATAACATAACCAAAGGTCTCAATAGAAGTGTATGAAATAATGATGCAAGGAATGATAACAATATTGAAATTAATAAACCTGTAGGAAGATGATATAAATTAGTAAAAAAGAACCCAAGTAGGAAATAAACTCCATGTGCACCTCTAGCATAATCTTGATCCTCTCCTACAAAAACTAGATAAGAAGAACTAGACAGCACCCTATGGAAGGGCCTTTACCACTCCATATACATGTATAAACATATTTTACTTGGGATCCAAGGGCATCCTTGGTTGGTTATGAGTTACAAATCTCAATATTCTACCACCAATAGTATCTATGTGTAATATACTTATGTACTCATAAATAAATAGATCGCATGTAATAGCAAGAAAGTGAAGAAATGTAGAATAAACAAAAAACCTCCCACTCAGGTTCTAAAAGTGTACATAGTGGATGTACCTAATTCATCCCATGGTTGGTATGTTTGATCATGTAACTGTATATATAGTATATTTATATATAGTTATGTGTTGTGATGTACTGGGATATGACTCTAATACATCCAATTTTAGGGGAAACTCTCACGGTCTACCCCCTAACCCAACACCAATATCTCTCATAATCACTTATCCAGAACATGATGGAAGGACTATGATATAACCTAAAGGCATACATAATTAGCAGAACTATCTTGGTATATCCCCTTTCTCATCCTACTAGATGTATCAGGATGAAACTCTTAAACATCTAACACCTGTGGAGCTCTCACAGTTAATCCCCAAGCTCTAGCTGGGATGATCAAAACGTCTCCCCCAATGGCTCTCACGGTCCCTTGGCTCCACATGGAATGCTGACATTGTCTTTTCCTACAAGGGATATCATAGTTCCTTAGATCCATAGCCTAAATGGAATATAAATTTATAATATATAATAATAAATCATTTTAATTTCCACATTTAATAGGATTCACATAAGGCATTACCTTTTATGTCATATTGTCAATCCTTTCAAGAAAGAATGAAGTTATAATCATGTATGCCACATGGAACATAAGGATTGACCTCTCAAGTCTTTTTTCATCCATATTCAAGTCATTCAAGGAATCACATTTAACAATGATCATTTTCAAAAACCATGGACAAGGAATGGTTTCACCATCTAATTGTTGAGGTAATATGGAGATACCCTTAGAAAATTCTTCACAAATAAAAGAGTGGGTGGATCCAGAATCAAATAAAAAATTTACTACTTTAGAGTGGATGGTATGTGCACCTCTCACCACTTCGTTATTGTACTCCACATCACCGATAGTAATTGCATGTGACTTTCATTTTTCTTTGGCCTTAAGAGTTTGTTGATGTCGATCATCATCATCAACCCTTGTATTTGGGAATTGATCGACATAATTCCCCATCTCCTTTCACTTGAAACATTGATGTGTAGTAGGTTCATTCTGCGTATCCCTTCCTTTGTTTGCATCATTAGACATCTTCTTCCCATTATTTCAAAATTCAATTGCCTGATAACTTTCTTTTCCACACTTATAACATTTTCTTGTCCCCTTAAGACAATTTCCTCCATGTTTCTTTCCACACTTTGAGCATAATGGAAAACTCATCTTCTTTTCAGTATGGTCTTTAGATTTTACTTTGAATTCCATTTTCATCTTCTTATCAAACCCATGTTACTGATGGGTTACACCAATCTCCATCTCAACCTTGAGAGCACATAGAACAATTTCATCATAGCTATTGAAGTCCCTTAGGGATAACGCCCTTTGAAGACTTGGTTTTAGGCCCCTAAAGAATCGATCAATCTTACTCTCAGGTAGGATAATAATTATGGAAGCGTATCGTGCAAGTCTTGTAAAATTTTCTTTGTAGGTACCAACAGATTCATCATCATTTTGCTTCAGTTCAAGAAACTCCTTCTCCATATTTTATCAATGAATGCATGGGAAATACTTATTGAAAAATATGTTCTTGAACTTGTCCCATTAAATGGACTCAATTTCATCCCTTTGCCTCATATTCTTAATAAGATTCCACCATTGATCAACATCACCTTCCAAATGATACACTGCTAAGATGACTTTATCATGTTCTGAACATTGATGAACTGAAAATATCTTTTTAGTGGTACTGATCCATTGTTCAGCCACTAATGGATCAGAAGACCCACTGAATGAAGGTGGGCGCTGCCTCATGATGGATTCCACAGAATGTTGCTCCTTGTTTTGATCGTTTAGAATTCATGCATGATTCATAGCTTGAGAAAGTTGTGTGATCATGGCTACAAGATTTTTCATTCTATCTCTCATAACTTTTGGTTGCTTAGGGGGAAAATCATTGCATTGCCCATTGCATTCCGCATTAACACAATTCCTTTGGGTTCCAGCCATTGACTAAAACCAAGAAGAATAGTGTGAACAACAATAATTATAATAGGAAAACCACATAATCAAGAATAAAATTTCACACCTAAGGTCTCATCATAGGTTGTTCATGACCATTTCTAAAACACTAAGATTGTGTTCTATGCTTATACATATCCTTAGGTTTCTTACTAAGGATTTCACATCCTAGTTTCCAAAGGCTGACTATACCTTTCCTCTGATACCAACTATAACAACCCATACTTTACATACATGGTTATTACTTCAAAATTGAAGCATAATAATTACAACATATAAAAAACCATGAAAGGACTGTATAAGTATAGTGTCTTTAGAAACTGGGAAACATAAACAACTGGTTCATAAATCATCTACATTGTCCCCCATTTGTTTCATCATATCTATAGTCCCTTTTCTACATATCATACTTAATATCATTCTTCCTGACCTGGGGAAAAGAAAACATACAAAAGGGTGAGCTCAAATTCTCATTAAGGGTAAACAAAAGAAATATCAAACATATCATATTCATAAGAACATTACATTTTGAAAATATTATCCTACAAAAGATATCATAACATGGGATAAATCATTGAAGTGAAATGTATTTCCAATAATCATAATTTAAAACATGAGGCTTTGTGGCATATACACAAAATCATAGTAAATCATTTCTTAGTAGTTAGACTCATTGCCAAGACTATCTTAGTGGACAAAGTCCTTTTCTGAACCGAGTTCACTCCTCATTTCAGTCCTGCTTCACTGAACCGTTTTAACCTGTTGTTCCAGCCATGTCTATCTCATGAGATATAAATCTTTACCCAATGAATTAGAGGGAGATATAGGTCCCACCCATCTCATAATGATACCATTCTTATGTGTTCCACACAATCATACATCATATCTTAACCCATGTAATAAATATGGCATTCTTAAACATCGTGACATCATAAAACAATTCATATAAGATAAAGGAATTCATAAAAATAACTCCATCACAACATAATCAAATCAATATAATAATAGGGATAGAAATAGAACCCTGTATTATCTTAGATGGAAAATAATTTTGATAAAACACTTGAACTCCATTCTCGAGGGAAATATCCTTTCTACTTCAAAAACATTTTTCCTTTCTTAACATGTCATACAATTTTAAACTAAATGAATTTGATTAAAAATAATCTTTAAAACTTGTAAAGGAATATTCATGGAAATAATGTTCTAAAAATACATTCATGTCGTATATGTTAAAAAAACATTCTTCTCGTACTTTGGCCAGAAAAGTCAAAAAGTGCCTCGTATGAAAAATGACAAAATATTCCATTCATATGTTTTAATAAAAACTCCCCAAAGGATAAAATTGGATTTAAAAAATTGTAGGAGGATAAATATAATATTACATATTGAGGAAACATGTATGTGGATGATTAATATTCCCCAATAAATTCTGAAGTCTAAACAATCTCGGATAAAATGAGATTGTGAGATTTTCCCTTACCTTAGGTCCGATTTTATTCGTAAGTGTCCAAACCACTTGTATAATGATTTAAGTAAAGTCATTGACTTATTACAGAATCATTATTATTTTTATGATACTATATATGGTCATTGTCTTAGCTCCTTTTTAGTAATACTTCATTGCTACTTATTATTCGGGTGTTTATTGCTTTATGTTCGTATGTGTGTTTTGTTGAATAAATTATTATTCATATTTTTAGGTTATATACACCTCATTTCCAAAATGGTATTAGTCTAAAATATATCATATTTATTCATTCAATTCATTTATATAATCATTATTCAATGAAGATCATGAATAACGAATCGCGTCACATCGTGGAGACGGTATTCCATACGGACGAACGAGCGATGATTTCATTCCCATGATTGTGGAATTGTATTGGAGTGTATGTATACTTTTTAAGAGTAAATATAACTTTAAAATAATCATATATAGTAATTATTTACACGATTATACCAATCCAAGTATGGTGGTGGTGGAAAATAGATTACACCACGACATGGAGACAGTATTCCGTACGTACACACGTGCGATGATTTCATTTTCCGTAGGATGGATAGATGGTGAAATAGAGTGGTTTCATACTTATAATAACATATTAGTATTTTAGTGATAGTTATGTTATTATTTCATAATGAAACAACAAAAAAATAAGAAGTATAAGAAGAAGAAATAAAGTTGATAGAATTGGTAACGGACATCACCTCTTCTTTGAAGCGCCTCTTTGAGACCTCCTCTTAGGGCACTAAAATTGGTCATTGAAGAAGACCAGACCCTCTATGATGTTTCTAGGGATGTGGGGAAGTGAAATTGGCAGGGGATTCCTGAGTTTTAAGGATCAAATTGGCGTGAGGAGGAGAGGGAGGAGGTGCCCTTTTATAAGGGAGGAGAGGGGAACCTTTGGAAATATAAGAAATATTAGTTTATATTAAATCCCAACCCCACTTAAAAACATCCAAAATGACTCATATACAATTATTAGATGAGATAAGGTTGTAATATAAACAAATAATAAAATTTAGACATGTTAGGAATTTATTTTAAACATTATCAACTTGATTTATCCTTACATATCAGTTTAATTTAATTTGTGGTAATAATATTCTAAATTTTAAATTATTATAAATAATTACATATGTGTTTTGAATTTTACATAATTTGACAATTTCTGAAATTTTAGACCATATAAATTTTAATTTATAATTTTTATATATTTTTTTGATTTTAATTTTTTTTTATAATATGTTATTTTTATAAAATAACAATAGTGTCAATTTTGACACTATTGATTTATTTGATTTTAAATAAAATATATAAATAAAATATGTTAAAAATAAAAGAATTAATAGATTAAGAAAATGTCATATGTATCTAGAAAATTATAGTAGAACATTAAATAGTTCATATAATATTTATTTTAATATTTTTAAAACCATTTATTTGATATTTTAATTAATAAAATAATTTCAACATCACTATTGTGTCATAATTAATGATAATTATATAATACATAAAAATTCTAAATAAATTCATATGATGTAGATAATTGTATTATATTTATGTATACTATTCATGTTCGATGTTTCATTAAGTTTATCACTAAATTAAAATTATTATACTTATAAGATTTAAGAAAGTGACATGTTGTCACTTTCTTTGGGTTTAATAATAATTAAATTCTTTTCATTGAAAAAAGTCCGTTAAATGAATATAATCTGACCCTAAGGTGATATGGGTAGACTTTTAGTCATCCTATAGGATTTATTCAGGTGTTAGGGTAATTTTATAATCTTATATTTACCCTTAATTACTCGATTTACCTTTTAACTATGATAAATAAAATTTACCGTAGTTATTATTCATAATGCCCAAATATAAAATGTAGCCCATTAACATAATTTGGACCCACCTATTCCAAATATGGAATCCATTTTTCAAAAGTAAAAACACATAAGTTTCAGTAATTAATTTAAAATTAATCCCGTTGTTAAGAAAACAAGTTTTAGAAGTTAAAACATTGCCAAAGATTGAAATGTTTTTACCTATGAATTCAAAGAGAAATTATTGATAATGACATAAATTATATTAAAAGGTAAAAATATATTCTATTTATAATTTAAAACCATTCAATATTATAATTTAACCATATAAATTATCTCAATTAAAAAAGTTGTTTTAATTATAAAATTGCGTATTTTTACTATTTATCAAAATATGAAAGTTATCAGAAAAATATCAAAAATTTATCCAAAGTAAATTTTTATATCCTAATTAAAAATAAGAATTTTATTTTGTCAAATTAAACTTATAAACATGTCAAAACTAGATTTAATTTGGGTGCGCCATCAAAAGGCGGCAAAACTGCATTTTTTTGAAAAATACTTATTTTACCCGAAAAAATTATTTTTTTCTCTTACCATATTCTAGAAAATGTGTAAGATGAATAATAATGTTATAAAATTCAAGATGTAGTTAATACTATTCATAACGGCTAGTCTATAACAATATATTGTTGTTTAGTGAAAACCGATATTGCGTACTACACACGCTATCGAGGAAGGTCGTGATTGTGTTTAATGCAAGCCAAGTCAGTATTGTCTGTTGCGAAAGATTCCTTTGGTGTTGCGTATAACATAAGAAATAAAAAAATATTTCTTATAAAATCTCAGGGTGTTACAAGGAGACCCAAGCATGAGGGGTTTTGAACTGTGAGAGAAGGAAAGATATGAAAAACAATAGAGGGTGAGGAGGAAAAATGAAAATTTGGTTTTTAAAATTAGAGAGGCAGAAATGGTATTATTTCCACAGAATCCTATTTCACGCGGTTTAGGAACACGGTTTACAAACAATTTGAAAACCCTGTGGTAAACCTCTACCCCAAAATTTCATCTGGTTATACAGCCATGCATAGTCTCAATCAATTGTATAAAAGAATTGCAGACATATAGGATCCCAATACTATATCTGCATGCTTTTACGAAACCATGAACCCAATCTTATGGCCCATTTTTTTGGAAATTACGGGCTACAGACATTCCTCATACACTCCATAGACCATACCTGTGCCGTTTTATACCTTTACCATGATTAAAGGGAATGATTCAAAATAAAAAAACTAATTATCTAAAACTTAATCAAAATGGACGCAATAACAGTGTCCCCATTTTATATAAACTATTACCCAGGTTGGCCTTCTCATGGTAAAGTGGAACTGCCAGAAAAAAGTTCTATCCACCTAGATAATATATCTGCTTCCAACTCTTAGGCCTCATCATTCACTCAATCATGTGTCTACAGCACCCATAAAATATGAATATCACTACCTCAGAGTGTCTTCACACTCTGATAAAAAATACATACCAGATAATCATTGAAGGAATTATTCATATTCATCTCAATATCATTAGGATGAAAGAAATGTGATGGGGCTAGATATTATCAATGAAGAGGACATAGATGAATGAAATTATGAATAGACAGGTATCTATGAGGAATTACCAACTGGTAATCCATCAATCTGATCCACTTCACAAACTTAAATAGTCCAACAAATCTCAATGATAACATATCTTTCTTCTGAATTCATGTATTCCCTAACTCGGGCGAGACTCACATGGAACCCTAGTCTCCGACCTTGAACTCAAGAGGTCGCTGGTATGAGTTGGTGTAATTTTAATTTCTAGACTAATCTATTAATATAAATTTTTGAATAAACAGGACCTCTTATGTAGTATCTCACATGAGACAGGGTCTAGGCATAACTTCCACCCCATCCTATAACAAGAAGAGAGGTGAGTATCAATTCCTACCATTAAAGGCATCATAGGGATCAATCACAATGGTAGTATGAATGATATTGTTATATGAAAATTCCATAAGATGAATGTGATTAACCAAAGATCCTCCCCAATCAAGGACATAAGAATGCACCATGTCCTCTAACCCCTAAAGTTTCTTCTATTTTTGTCCACTAGTCTGCAGGTGATTGTCCATGATCAGAAGTACCTGTGTAGGCCTTCTATAACCCCAACCAAAACCATGAAATGAAATAATAACTCTTTCATAACTGATAATTCAAGGATATCCATAATGAATTACCACCTCCTTCACATACATACTTCCCAGATCTCCTATCGAGAAGGTCTCCCATATAATAAAAAATTATGAATCCTTTTTCAGACAAGAAAATATAACCCAAATTTCATCATTTACATGGCGCAATCTGGGTAAAACAGTCACAATGTCCATTAAAACATCTTCCCATTTCTGCTTAATAATGGAAAATGGTTGATAAAGACCTACTAGACACTGATTTTTTTCCTTTAACTGCGGATAGGTGGAACACCACACGATGAATCAAGATATTATAAATTTTATGTTGGTCCACCATTATTAGCATCATAGATCTTGATACATTTTTGTGACATCGGGTTGAACCGCCCATTATGAGGCCTGAAAATACCTCATCATCTCCTCTGTGAGGTCTAATAGGACCCATAAATTACCATGAGACAATATAGTATCATACACATCTAATGTACAACCAAAATATGTATCATCATCTGAGACACTTTCTGTTAGGATATGGCCTCCAGGTTCAGAAATCTTTCTATAACATACACATTGCAGAAGAGTATAAGTCACCGATAAGGCAGAGAGAATAGTTTGAGCATGATCCTCCTCAACCTCAACATCCATATTTGAGTATAAATCTATAAGACTCGATAAATCACTAGATTCAAAGACTTTCTTTGTCTGAGTCTTTCATCACAGAGCATAGACATCATAATTCCCTACCCCTAAAGTGTAAGAAATCTTGAAATCAAATTATTGTAGGTTCTTGGCACATATATGATTCCTGGAATTCAAAACCCACTGAATGAAGATTTATATGAGGATTTTGTGGTCTTTTAATACCCCAACATTCTCTCGTAGGAGATAATTTCGCCAAATGATCAAGGAATGAACAACTATAGTGATCTCAAGATTTTGAATTTGATAATTTCACTCATGAGTTCTTTACTGATGAAAACCATACACAATGACTCATTCATATTGTATTAAAACAGCTCCAGTAATGATACATTATGCATCATTTTATACTATATAGGACCTTTTGGGATTTAGAGGAATCAGTATCTATGTTAAATTAATTATTCCCTGCAGCACCCGAAAGGCTACTTTACAAGCTTCAAACCATTTGAATTTCACACCATTCATTATCATGCCTATAACCAGTTATGCAAGGAGTGAGGAATCCAAGATAAAGTGTTTGTTCCGTCCAACAAGTCTTAGGAGACTATGTATTTCAATTAAATTCGTAGGACCCTCCCAAGAAACAAAAACTAGAAATTTCTCTCAGTTAACTAAAACTCATGACTCTGAGATGATATAATGTAGGAAGTGGACTTTATCAACCCATAATTAAAATTTAATGATCTTTGCATAGAGTAGATTCCCCATTAGTTAATTCATCATGATATCAATACAGTTTTCTTGGTCATATCTATAGAATGAATACACCAATATACCTTAAAAAAGAACAAAAAAATAATCAAGAAACTGGTGGGATACTTGATTAATAAGATCCATGAAACTTTTTGGTGTGTTCTTGAGTTTAAATGGCATAAAATGTTACTAATAAAGACAATAACTACTTTTAAAATCATTTTGAGGTATGTTAGAGGTCCTAACATGCACTTAATGATATCTTGGTCTCATATCTATCTTTGAAAACATCTTCACTTTTCTAAGTTGATCAAAGTAGTTGTCTATTCTAGGAAATAGATACATGTTCATAACAGTGAGATTATTTTACCAATGGTAATCCTAACAATGCCTATGGTTAAAATCTTCCTTATTGAAAAATATAACTGGTGAACCCCATGGAGATGTTCTGGGGAATATAAATTATATCTCCACTAGATCCTCCAAAATATTCTTTAGATCCATAAGCTTCATTGGTCCCATCCTATAAGGAGGAATGGTCACATTTGTTGCTCTTAAAATAAACACAATAGTAAACTATACCTCTCACATCGTAGGTATACCCGAGAAGAATTCATGGAATAAATATCTATAATTATATAGTAATGGAGTAAAATAGTGGGCTATAACCCCTGTTCATCAAGGTAATGACCAACGACCTCTTCTATAACACATACTAGACTCTACTTGTTGGGTCCTTCTCATGTCGCACTAATATCCCATTCTCCTTTATGCACATGTCTGAATACCTAAGGTGAGGAAAATATCACCCTCTGAATATATCATCCAATCCGGGATTTTTAGTCCACTAATCAACCTTTCCTAAAGATTATATCAAAACCTCACACATTGAGAACATATAGGTTCCATATGAAATGGCATGCGCCTATACCAAGGGGAAAATTATAAAAGTGGATAACTCTATATGAATGGATTCCTAAGGTTATATATAGAATAATGAAGCCACAATAATAATCGATGTTAAGGCCCAAACTCTCATTTTTTTCTTCAGATATAAAATAGTGAGACAATCCTCTATCAAAAAGAGTTGACACTAAATTGTAGTCTACCAGAATGGTACCTCGTACATTAGATAGTCTAAATAATTTGTCCTATAGAGTAAAATAGAATAAATTTATCTTTTATGTATCATATCCCTAAGTCAATTCATGATTTCCCTGAGCATGCCCACTCTACTGATACTAGGAATCATATATCTTATTTCCTCTACCTCAACTATTTCCTCAATCTGAATGAGTAGTGGCATTTTGGATGAATGATTTTTGTGATCCTATTGATCCAGCTTCTGATCAATGAGTACGTGCAGATAACCAATCTCTAGGAACTGCATCGAATGTCCTACAAATTTTTTTAATAGATGCAATCATGGGACAACCTCTTCACACTACTGGATCGCACAGACACTACATCCTGACATGCCATGGAATTCCACACTAGTTATAGATAAAAAACCTATCAACATGGGGATACTTATTATTTCTACCTTCACTTGTAGTCTTAAAGATCCTCTTTTTTCCAGATGAGGATCAACTATAATCTCTAAGTGATGAACCACCCTATATTGAAACATCAACATCCATTAAATTATACTATGTGATTAGGGAATGGATATAAATTTTAGAATGATCATCATCATGAAAACATTGACCAGTGATCAGATGGGATAACACAACCCGTCCTCAAATAACAGAGTATCCATCAGATCATCAGTAGTTATAGAGGAATAAAACCACTGCATCTCAGTTAAATGGGCTGAGTATTCCAAAACTGATATGGTCCCATACTAGATGTTCATAAATTCACTATCTCTATCATACCTCTGTGTATGGGGAATGAAGTAATCATAGAAGATGGTATGAATGTTATCCCAACCATCTCTCTATTCCTTTCTTCATAAATGATGACATCCCACCACATCATTATTGAATCCTAAAGGATATAAGCATCAAGTTTAACACTCCACTCTGGAGGATTCTATCGAAGTCCAAATATACATATGATCACCTTAAGCCAAGACTCTATAGCATGTGGTCCATTAACCCCGAGAATAAGGTAGAATGATTCTACTAGAATTCATGATCCAACTCTACTATACTCTGGGCAGGTCACACTCGACCTTTCATTGATTTTATCACACACAAAAAAAGCCTCTCAAAACTAGGTGTTAGTGCCGACATCTAGAATAGGTGGATGAGTCATACGTGGCTTGGTCTAAGGGTCAACATGCATCCCATGGCCCACCACCTCATGGACATGATAATCACCTTTTTAAAGGATCATGACTCGATAAAATCACATAGGAATAATGATACAATGCTAGAAAGATATCTCTGAAGGGATTCAACAAATATAGAAGATTCCATCCAAGAAACTGAAATAGGTTCTAAATCCACCATATTAGAACAGACACACCTCTCTATATTCTTCTAAATTACTGCCTAGATGATAGAAGAGAGGATAATAGGACATAAAAATGGAGAAGCACCCACCACCTAATAAAAAGGCTAGGTTTAGATCATTTTTCTTTGTTTGGAATGTGAAATATCGTTATTCTCAATTGATAACTCATATATCATCTAAAAATTTGAACATTTACTGATTTAAAACATTTAAATTGGATGAATCCAATTATATAACATTTTACAGTTCATAAGGGTCCACACACCATTTGAATCAAAATATATCATTTACTTGAATGTAAATCTCATTTAAAATGTGATTATTCATGAAATTACACTACTTAAAAATGGTTGATCTAGCTTGAATTACACTTTCTGATATATAAGGTCTGAAATACCTTATCATTCAAAATGTGGAACCCACTAAAATCACACCATGGTATGATCCCAATCTTTAAATATATGCCAAATCAATTTAATAGACAGCATGGAATAATCCACATGCAACATAAAATGATTGCTGAAAATTAAGTGTGATATTAAAAAAAATCCATGGCCAATTCAAATTGTCCCTATTGTGATTGTTGTTATAATAAATAACCCAAATTTCATCAGGTCAAGGTAATGGAATCATAATTCCAAAAAGATAAATATCAAAAATAATAATAAAAATATGTGATGAACACAATGGTTAAATGAAATCTGTAGTAAATAGAAGAACTAATAACAAAATCATTTAAGGAAACATGGAATTTACCCCCTAAAAGGGTTTGTGATGCCCAAGAATGTATTGTGACCAAGTCCTAAGAATTATTAGTATCTATTATACTATCACCAATTTGTTTGTCATGAATGGAACACATATGATTCAACTTTGTGAGGTCCAATAATTTTATTCCACATTACCCGTGCCATGAGAGTCATTAGCCACATGACCCTTGGTGTGTCTCCCCCTATGCCTGGGCCCTTCAACTAGCAGTAAAGGAGTATAAGGATTCTTATTGGGGACACTATACCCTCATATTAGAGTGTGATTGTGGATAGAACAAATGAAAAACTGAATCAGAAGAATAAAACAACAAACTAATGGATTAAATAGTTGAATCATAACAGTCAACTAAATAACCATAGAGTGGAAAAGTAGATAATAACATATAAAAAATCCCTAATGGTTGTTTCTGATAAAATGAGTCATGTGATACTAAAAATATTTAAATGCACAAATAGGTTCAAGAATGCTATAGAGTATTAGAAAAGAACATGAGGAATATATTATTTTCATGAGTATATTGAGCCTAAAATACCATCCTCCAAGATCCAGCTAAGAAGAACAAGTCAACAACATATATAAATCTCATTAACCTTTATAGTACCTAAATTAACAAAGTATTCTCATGTGCTAAGGGAGGACCAGGTTGTGTGTGACAAAAATATCAATTGGACACCACCAACTGTGTCTACATGTAATATGAGAAGGTATTTATAAATAAATAGTTTTAATGTAATAAAATAAAAATATCGTAGTTCATAACAAATAAACAACCACTTGCTCTTGTTCCTAAAGGATACCTTGTAGGTCTACCTGCTTCATCCCATGGTCGGTATGTCTGATCATGTCACAATATATATATATATATATATATATATATATATATATATATTAATTATATATATATCTGTGTGAGTGTGTGTTGGGAAGGATTGGGATATAACACTCAGAAACCCAATTCTAGGGGTATCTCTCATGGTCTAACCTTAAACCCAAATCCAAGAGCTCTCACTATCTCTTGAAATGCATGTGATGTTAGGACCAACATGTTACACAAATGTATCCATCCATAGGAGAGATCTCACAGTCTGTACCCTAGCAGTAGCAGGGAAGATCACACGATCTACCCCTCCAAGGTCCCTCAGAGTCCCTTTGCTTCACATCCTATTATGCATAGAAATTTATAATGTATAATTGTAACTCATAATAATTATTACATTTAATATGATGACAATAATGTATTGACTCTTATGTCATGTTTGCAATACTTTCCAAAAAACAATGCGTGATCAAGTATACCACATAGAATGTGAGGAAAAAACTCTCAAGAATTCTGTCATCCATATTCAATTCATTCTAGAAATCACATTTAACATCAATCATTTACATAAAGCATGAACAACTAATGGGTTCACCATCCACTAAACAAGTTCATTTAAAACTAAATAAATCATTTCCCATGGATCCTTTTGATAAAACATGAATAAGTTAAAGTGCATTCCATCCCTTAAAACCATTTATTTTAAATCCAATTCATTATACAGGACGTGAATATCATGATTTAACCATTAATCAATTTATGGAGAAGAATTACAACAAGATTAAGACATCCTACCTAAGGTAATCTCATCCAATTTTCCAAAACATGTAGAATTTGCTCATAAGGTAAATGTTTCAAGGACATCTCATTTTATAAATTCAACCATAACATTTTAATCCATATTAAACAATTCCATTTACCACATGAAATTCATCTAGTTAATAAGACAATTCCAATTCCCATATCAAAGGTTCTACTATCAAGGGGGATGATATAGGCAATAAACCAAATGCTTATGTAAAAAATTACAAGTTTATTAAGGAAAAAAAACCCATGGGGTGTCTTGGTACCAATTTAACAATCATGATAAAAGTGATACTGCATACAAAAGTCAATCCTAAAGCCAAATCGGGATCATATCATTTTAAACCCCTACAATGAACCAATTCACATATATAAATGTACTATGTTCATTTAGACATGATTGAAGCAATACAATTTATAATATTGGAAATCATATATTATGAAATTATAAACCAAATATGAAATTACCAAAACATAAATTGAAAACTCTGTGACCACTTACCAAGGGGTCGCAGATGAAGCCCCATTATATATTGAACTTACATTTTGAGTAGGTTGGATGAAATATATGTTTGAGTACAAAAACCTACAAATATGGTGAATATTCATGTACTTAAATAGATCAATAGATGGAAGGATACATAGAAGAAGGAAGAGTTTGTGGGGTTAATGTTTTTGTGTGATATCCAAAGCCTTTGATGGAATTGAAATCAGATCCTGGACTTAGGGGTAAAATATTAATATTTCACCAAAATTATATTACACTATTTTTAGGCACACAGTTTAAAAATAATGCACAAACTATGTGTAATAGATTTGCCCCAAAATTACAGTAGGCCACGCTGTTATGCTTCTAGTATTTCATGGTTGCAGAAAAACTGTTTAGACATACATGTTCCCCAATCTGTAGCATTATGTTTATGTTAAACCATTTTTGGCTTGGGTTGAATTGATTCAACTGATCAAACTGCCCAACATCTAGCCCTCATTTCAAAAAACTCTAGGCTCTAAAAAATCCCCAAACACTGCCGAAGCCTTCCTTAGTCCATTCAATACATTTACCATAGTTGATGAAATCATTCTAAATGAATAACTTATGCTCCATAACTTTAAAAAAATATGGGTTGTTATAATGAATGTGAAGATATCACTATGAAATTGAAAATGATGTGTATCACTTCACCAATACCCATGCTACCCTCAGGTGGTATCTCTTCTTGTTGTAAAAAAGTTATTCAATAAAGGGATCCAATTATTTATTGATTAAAAATAAAAATGTAGTATCCTACACCTCATGGTTATTAAAATTTCATGAGAATAACTACCCTACACTTGATATAGAGTTAGCTATAGTGATCATCACCTTTTAAATATTGATTAATTTTCTATATGGGGAGAAGTGTAAAATATAAATGCATCATAAGAGCCCAAAATATATATTCACACATTAGAAGCTAAACATAAATCGACAAAGATAGATAGATCTGGTCAAGGAATATGAATGCTCATTCCACTACCATATTAGGAAAGTATATAATGTGGAATATAAACAATATAGAAAACATATAATACCATTTTCAATTATTAGTATTTAGAAGGATCTAATCATATCATACATGAAAATTATGGTCATGGTAATCATAAGGGATGAAATATCATCATTATTTCTCAAGTTACTTCTCATCCTTAAATTCTAGAAAATAGAATGGATACTCTAAGGGACAGTGCAATAATTCTGAAGAATTTCGAATATATAATAAATGAGAATTCCTTAGAGTTAAAAATTTATGAATTAGTATTTTTTTTGACATTGTTCATGTGTCGATGTACCCTAATATCCTAGGATAAATAAGGAGTTTTTAGTGATGCACATTGATTAACCTTCACCATCCACCTAGGTGCACAAAGATGTATTGACGTCTTCCGAAGAACTATTGTTAAGAAAATCCAAAAAAGAAGATCATAAAGTATACTTAAATGTTTTTAGAACATGAGAAATTGAATTTGGATAGGAAAAAATACAAGCGATTAATGTAACCATTACCCATAATATCCTGGAAATCAGAAAAAATCATTACATAATTTATCACTATTCTTTTGAAAACACCCAATATATATAATAATCTATGGGTTGTAGTGGATTTTCATTCAAATAAATCTCAATTAATTTAAATTAAATAGTACTTACCACTCAATGAACATGCATTTTATATATATTAGAGATGTGGTAAGAGTACATTGGACAACACTATATATTATATCTAATGGATATCCAATGATTAACTAAAATTTCTAGGAATGTATCCAATATTCTATAAACATTAAACTACAAGTCTTTATAGCTTATCTTCAACATATTGATGGTCAATATAAGAATAATTTACCAAAACATAATGTTATTTTGAGATCATGATCAATGGGCACAAATATATATATATGAATCTATAAGGGAAAGAAATGTATAAAACATGTGTGTTGGCATGAAGTTATTGAATAAAATATATTGGGACCTAAAATTATAGTGTAAATTGTTGTAAGGGTCATGATTATTTAGTAACATATATGGGCATCCCAAATTCAATATAATAGATTTGATTATGACCATTGATGAGAATAATACTTTTTGGAAAGAGACAAATTATTTCCATAAATATCTCAATGGATGGGAGTAATGATATTTATAAACAATTGAAATCGATGTCTTAGGTATTTCAAACCATTTGGGATTCCAGATTGTATCATAGTCATGGATTATTTACCATCACTACCGAAAAACCTCTCTAAAGTACATGACATATTCTATGTATCCCTCTTAAGTGAGTACATACAAAATTTATCACGTGTACTAATATTAGTAGTGGTACAACTAGAAAATTATTTCCCATATTAGGATATTCTTGTAAAGATTATGGACCATAGAGATAGTATTATGAACAACAAAAAAACTTATCTTGTTAATGTACTATAGAGAAACCATAAGTGTGTGCATGAGACAAGGGACCTTGAAAAGTCAATAAAGTAGAAGTAACCTCACATATTTTCACTTTAGTATGGAATTAAATTTCTGATGAAATTTCATAACTGTGAAATAATGTAATTACCCAATGTTTTATTAATGTAATTTCCCTTATTATTTTTTCAACATTAGTAATGTACTATAAATTTCTTACACCACATGAGGAAAGCAAAAAAATAATATATTTATTTGAAAAATAAATTTTAATAATAAAAAAGAACATGTGAATTGAAAATATTTCAATGTGATAAAAAATAAAAATATCATAACTAAAATATAAATAATTGTATTTTATAGACCTAGAAAAATAACTGCACTAATGAGATACAATATAGAAATGATGAATAATATTTGTAATTAAATATTCATCCAGAAAATGAATATATATATATATACATATAACCATGAGAGATAATTACATCAAATGAATAGTAAATGCAATATGAGGTATTTATAAGAATTAAGGAACCTATATGAATGTTACAAATCTAATCATTGGAATTGTAATTAGTCTATAGAAAAGTAAATTGACCGTTGGAATATTAATTTGGACATTGGTAATAGAAACATGGCTCTTGGAATAGTATTCACACATTTGGAAGTGTAAAATAACATTTAGGTATCTTATAAAATGAAAATATGATATATTTATATCATTCTACAAGTACACAAATGTTTTAAAAATAATAAATTTTGTGATTATATTTTTGTAAAACATAAATTTTTCAATTTCACTTTTGTCATAATTATTAATATAGTAAAGAAACTTTATTTTCAAAAAATAGATTTATAAATAAATATTATATATAATTATAATGAAAAGATAATTTTATGATACCATAAGTTATTTTTCAAAGGATTATAAAATTGGTCATAATATTAAAATTAACATTATTTAAATCTATAGTGATATTATTTAAAAATTAATTTCTCATATTTATGAAATTATTAAAATTGTTTTAATTTTTTAAATCTACATGTCAAAAAATAGATTGGGTGTATTTATAATATTTTCCACAAAATCAGATTTTTTATGAATAGTAAAGTATAATAAAATAAGGTATATAACATTATAAGATAAATACTTCAATTTTTGAGTCACATATGATTTATGAACCCACTAGTTCAAACTCAAATGCACCGTTTTCTATATATATCCACAATAATTAACACAATGAGTAGTATTTGTAAAAAAAATTACAATATATTGTATTTCATATTTAAAACAACCCTCCCCGTCCTTATAAATAAAAACTCTAAACACCATTCTCATAACAACATCTAATACTTGGATCATGGAAATTTTTTTCCCATTTCACTTCCCAATCCTACCCCCATCCTAGAAATACTGGCGTCATCTGAAGCACATTTCAAGGAGCCTTAAGGGGTAGCCTAAGAGGATTAAATGGAATTGGAACAATTATTGACTAATACCTTTAAATTTGATTATTATTCTACCACTCAATATTTTATCCATCAACTTAAAAATTACCACATCCATTTCCAAAATATACTTTTATGTAATTATTATGATGCGATATCCATATTATATTTAACCCCCTGAGATTTTAAAAGAATAACATTATGTTTGATATCGTATATGACACACAAAACCATGATTATATAAGAATATAACATAACATTGAATTTTTGGTAATTTGTTAAAATAAATTTAATTTCATTGATAGCTTTTATAACACTCAATGTTGAATGTTTTATAGCATGTGAAATACTATTTTCATTATTATTTATATAAGGATATTATAACCAAGTTGTTAAATTAGCTAGTATAAATCAGATAGACTAGATTATGAAATGTATATAAAGGTAATTATGAATATAAATTTATAATTAAATTCTTATTAATTAATCACAAAGTTTTACAAAAATTCATTTTAGTCATCACAAATGTGTTTTCTTCAAAAAATGAATTTCACTTCATTATATGAGAAAATAATATGTTTAATTATATTGAATTTTATAAAATTTGTTTGATAAAATTTATTTTTTTAATATGAATATAATGTTTGGGTAAAAAAAATTATTTTCTCAGAAAACATTAATTTTTTAGTGAATAGTGAAGAAGAATATATTTTTATAAAATTTCAATTTCAATTAATAATTTAAGTCACTCTAATATTTTGATTTTGTTTCAAATTTACTTAAGTGTTATTTGGTTATATAAAATAAAATTAATTTCATTTAAAAAATATATATAGTATATTTTAGTGAAAGTGTATTTTTTAGGTGTAAAACATTTAAAAAAGCTATTACAAGGGGAATAATGATTAACTTTTTAAGTAATTAAAATATCCCCTAATTAGGAATACATAAAATTTTATTTATATATTTTATATATATAAAAATTTGAATTTAAATTCATTTAATTATTATTAATTTTTATATAGTTATTATAATATCATCTTAATCTTGTAAAATTCATTTTTTGATGACATGTTTTTGGAAAACCGATGCATTTTCTAATTTTATATTAAATTAACTAACTTATGAAAATTGAATTTTGAAACATGGATTACATACATAAAATCAAAATAATTTATATTATCTAATATCGTCAAAATAATTTATTACAATAATTAATAGTAAAAATAAATAAAAAATATTATTTATTATAGTTATGGTAAAAATGGGTTTATCGGGGGTTAAGATAAAATTATATTTGTTAATAATGAACCAAATAAAGTACAATTTACATTTTATGGTCATATTTCAACCTTATGTATTCAATTATTTTATATGTTGATTTTTGGATCCCACTTTTTTGAGAAAATTTTGGTGGTAATTCATTAAATAATTTCAAGTTGTTTCCTCTCCCGTACTTGTAAAAGAACACATGCACTCACCTCATCTTAACACAACCAAAAACCATTGGTTCATCAATTATATTACCATATAAATTATTTAATTCCCTAAATACATTAAATAATCCTTTGATTGATTAGAAATTTATCCTAATAAGGCATTTTGTGAAAACATAAAAAAGTTATCTGAACAAGAAGTAACATCCTTGAGTAATAATTATTTTATTTATTCTTAAATATCATTAGACTATTATTAAATCATGATTATATAATAACCTAAGTATCTTCCATATAAAAATGTTATTTTATTTTAATTGAATAAATTAAACCCATATCCTCCTCCTTCACATGGGAAACTAAATCATTGATTGTGTACGGTTAACTACCTTCTCACATAGTGATGTTATTCATTTCTTTTACATCACATTAATGGGATGTGTAAGATTATTTAAATTAATAATAAGATATATATGAAAAAATAATAATCCATCAAATACAAAAAAGCACATTCATTATTTTCATCATGATCATTATAAAATGGAAATATTTCTCATGCATATATATGAATTATTGTCTCTTTAATTATAACATAGTTAATTTTTCATAAACATATTTATAAGACTGTTTTGAAACTTTAATTAATAAAATTATTGATAATTATTTAAATATTAACATTTTTTATATTGTTAAATAATAATCTCTCTAACCTTAGTCATCTTACACAAGTAATTTTTGAGATATGAGCTTTTTATCATTAAATCATATGATGTGATGTTAATTAGTCAAGTAATTGAATATGATATGTTAAAAATGAAAAACAAAATAAAAAGTTTCTCAAAAAAAAAATAAATAGAAATCAATTTTTTTTATTTAGGAAATTAAAAAACGTACCTAAAAATCACTCTTGAGGTAAGGGTTTCATCTCAAAAAATGATTCATTGAGACACGTGTTATTTTATGAACGTATTTTATTTTATATTTTGTATATAATACCAATTTAAATATTATATAAATAATATTTCGTAAATCATGGTATTTTATGATAAAATTAACTTCATTCACTAATGGGGTTTTGATTCAAAAGTTACCAAAGAGTAAATGGTTTATGTTTCAATATCATTTTAATCATGATTTCATATTCCAAAAAATAGTTTGTGAGAAATTAATTCTAAATTTATTAATAAAACCCTAGAAATTTATTATTTTCAGTTTACTCATTAAAAATTCATCTAATAGTTCCATTTTCTCCACTTTTTCATAAAAATATTGAGAATGTTTTTTAAAGGAAAAATGGAATTATTTCTCTCTTAAATTTAAAATAATTTTTCTTCCTTATCAGTGTTTTCTAGAAAATAGTTTAAGATATGTTTTAGTATAATATTATTATTTTAAAAACAAATTATTACAAATGTTTGAAATTTTAAAAATTGATTTAAATGAAATATCTCTATTATTTTCAGAATAAGTTACTTTTTTACTTTTTCTAAAAATATAAATATAATATTTATTTTTACATGTATGATACAAAAGGTATTTTCTAAAATCATTAAAATTATTTTCCTCTGATATTATATAGTATCTTTTAATGATCATTTTAAAATAAAAATATTCCCCAAATATTATTTGAATATATTTTTGCAAAAGTGATATCCAAATTGGAATGATTATTTTCCTTCAGAATGTTTTTATTTTTTAAAAGTAATTTATATTCTAAAATTATAAAAACTTTAATATTTTGGAATTATTCTAAATTGTATATCAAGTTACATAGAATATTTAAAAAGCTTATTTTTTATTTATTTTATTGTTTAACATATTCCCAATTATCATTTAACAAATTCCATTACTTAGAAATTTCGTTTGATTATGATATTAAGTATGATTATGAAACCCATTTTATTTCCTTGGTATATTTTCATTTTATTCCTTAATGATTTCATTTATGTGGAACACCTAGATTGTGAAAATTTTATGATGGGTGTACAGAAATACATTTCCAATGAATTTGGAAAAGTTATAGTTTCATGAGATGTCATGTATGGGATTAAACAGTGAAGATAATATTTTACAAGACATTTCCCAAAAAATTGATATTGTCAAGGATTTCATTCTTGTATCATTTTATATGTTGTTTTTTCCACATTTTTTATGTTACCATGCTCTTATGATAATATGTTATTTATGTTATGCTTCAACATGAGTACTCATGTGCCTTAACATTATGCCATTAAATATATATTTGACTTGCATGTTATGGTTCCTTATCATGTTTATTCCCATACTGGGATTTTTCAGTCACCCATTTCTTCTAGGTATTCCATGGGATACACTATTTGGTTTTAGTACATAAAATTCATTAATGACCTCACAACAGAATGGGAAAAAATGATTAATTTTTTTTACATTGATGTATTTTGATCATAGTCTCTAAAAAAACTCGGACATATAATCTTTCGGTAAAAATTAGATTAATTTTATGCTAGGAATAATTTTATAATATGTGTAATATATTGGGTATCTATATTATACCCTCCATTCTTTTATTTCTTAAATGAATTTGTTTTTTACAATTTGATTGATTCATCACCTCTGTGAAAAAACACTTCATTTTTATATTACCTCCATCAGGGATGGTCATAAAAATTTTATTGTTGATAAATCATTTGGTAATAATTATATTATATATTATTTAATATTTTAGAACTAATATATAGTTATACTATAAAAAAATAGTTCATGATTGTCAGTAAAATTTTCTAAATAAACTAACCACATGACGCTGACATTTTTACCATGTTAATTGTCCCTATATCAGAACACACTAGAATGTTTGGGATAATAAAAATTTAAATAATTTCATAAATACCATTTCATTACACTTTATATGTTCATTTCTCATTTGAAAATAAATTCTAAAATTACGCACAAGTGAACCAATAATGTAAACATGAAATAAACACCATCAAAAAAGAAAATTTAAATATTATGTATCATTATAATAGATATAAACAAAAATTTAAAAATTATATTATATATATATATGGTTCTTAATTATGTAATTAATTAATTTAATTTTATTATACATTAAGTTAAGAGAAAATGTTGGACAAGTTATGAAAATATGTTAAAGAATTTATTTGAGCTATCCAATTTCTATGGGTTATGAAATTTCTATCAAGAACTCAATTTATCTAACTTTTTTATGTTATGAAATGTTTCTAAATTGTGTATATATGTCTAATTCATCTATCACTTACTTATTATCCCTTCTATTGATGGTTTAGTATAACAACTAAGGTCATTGATGAAATGAATTCTTTACGAAATCTAATTGATTATGATATTTGTAATAATTATGAAACCAATTTCATTCCATGGTATATTATTTTGTTTTTCTGCATAGATATATACTTCCTTTTGTGGAATACATAATCATTAACATGATATTATGGGTCAACCAGGATTTTAATCTTATGTGTTGTGTAATTTTTTTCTCACATGATATGTCATGTATATAATTTAGAAATAAAACTAATCCACCTTGTTATGTTTTCTTGGCGGTTATCATGGAATTATTATTATTTCCTATTATATATTTATTCTAAAATCCCATTGTTTCACAACCTTATGATAAAACATTTCTTAGGCAGTGCTCCCATGTGATTATTAATGATACTTCTCTTTTATGATATCATGCAATGTCATTTTGACACACATGTTATTCCTCATCACCATATTTATTTTATTACTAAGATTTTTATCTCACCCCCTTTTTATGTATTCATTATGTTATCCTATATAGTTTTGGGAGCTCAAACGGGTGTAGGAGAAAATTATAGATATTAAAATAAATCTATTTTATTTTAGTTTCTCTTTGTTGTATTATGAATATAGTGTCCTTAAAACACAATTACTCTTAGTCATTTGGTTGTATCTAATGGACAATTATGTTAAAAAACATGTAACAATGTGTGTAAAATCCGTATTTTTCTATAATTGTTCCACCAATTTATTTATAATACACCCAGAATTATTCATATAATTTCATATGACTTTGTACCTTCTTTTTGGTCTATAATTTTTTTCATTCAAGGAAAATTTTTTATAATCATTTTGGATTCCCTATTACCTAATACAATGATTTCCCAAGGTCCAATAATATTTACTTTTACATTTTATAAAAAACCATTAATTTAATATTTTAACTATTTTTTAATTCTTTTTTCAAGATTACTTTCTAAGACCATTTTCTTTTTTTCACTATAAAGATTTATTTTAATTATTTAATATACATTAAATTATTTTTCATTTTCAATTATATTTATTATATAAAACTAATAATTATAAAATTATTTCTTCAAATAATTATTATATAAAATGCAAATCATATTTCATCTAATTTTTAAAAATACTTTCTTATGTTTTTATAATTTTCATTTCTTGTATGTAAATATTCATTAATTTTTCATATTATTCATTAGGGATATGTTTTATTGGGAGAACAATTTTTCTTTATTTGGATGATTAATTTTTTAACATTTCATGATTCAAATGAACATAATTCAATTAACAATGTTTAATTTTGTGATAATAGAATTATGACTATTTTCAGGTTTACAGATAACTCATATATATGGTTATTCATTATGTGTCAAGTGTTTCGAGAATTATGTAGCTCTATGTTAAATTGGGTAAAGGTTTATGACTGATTAAATGACATGGATGGAATTAGGGAATAAACCCAGTTCATTATTTATATGGGAAAGGTGAGTAAACATGATTCAGTATTTATGGGACTCTTTCCAAAATATGATGATGGTGTTGGGACTGATTCTTGACATAAGAAATGATTTTATTTGCTTATGTTTTCTCTATAATCATATATTATGTTTTGATATATGTTGATTATTTTATAAATATTTCACATTCATATACCTCATTCCTCATGTTACTCCAAAAATAATTATAACATGATTTAAGAGTTGTGATCCACTATTTTATTTTGTATGATTTCTTTTTTTATTCTCATGTACCATGATTATATTCTCATAGAAACATGTTTACCATATACTCAATTTCTACCTTGGATAAATATCTCTTAAATTCACCTTTTACTCTATGTTTGAGATGAACCATATTATTCTATCCTTCAGGTAATGAATAATGTTATTATGTATTTTATATCGTCAAGGGTATCATGTGTGATGTTTTTTTGTGGGAAATATTGAATATTATTTGTAAAATAATTTTTTATTTATCTAAACTCTAAAAAAACCAATCAATATGTTTATGGGTGTGAATTATAATGAAATATAATGGATACCCGTGTTAAATTGTTCGTATATATATATATATGGGTTTGTTATTGAGTCATCTAAGTCACTAAAAAGGGTTTCCAAAACAAAGGTACTATAAAGAGTGTCCATACATGGTCACAAACACTATGTGCATCAAAGGTATCCTACCTCCCCTAATTAAACTACAATTAACCATGAATTATTTCCTTCTATAAAAGTCATTACAAAAGGATATCCCATGTTCACGACCTCTAGAAAGCCCAATTTACCAACATGATGTTTTCAAATGTCCATGGAGTCTGACATCACCTTTATTAGGGAGACCCTATACACTGATGATTAAATTTATGTGATCAAAAACTGATGATGTAGCCAACATTTTTGTGTCAATAAATAAACATGTCATGGATGTATACCCTATAAAAATACCATCCAATGTATTTAACCTCACCATATTCATAAAATTTTCTCTAATAGGAGAGAGAGATATATATATAACAAATTGGAAATTAGCCATCAGTTTTATGGTTCTACTCGTATTGTAAGTGAATATAAATTAACATTCTAGAATAATTATTTAATATAAATATGAGTTCAAATATAAAAAAAAATAAATTATGTGATCCCCTCAGCCTGAATATTCTATGTCTGAGATATTTCCACCATAAGATAGATTGAGGATATCAGTATAGTTGCAAAGACACCTTCATACCAAGAAATGAAAATAACGAAATATCGTACGATGGTATCCCCATCATTACCCAATGATTCTCTGTAAAAACTAGAAGACACCCACTATGTTGATCATAATCCATTTCACCTGTAGATCTCAAACAATAGATAAGGATGAATTTTCCAAGTAATGAATTACCCTTCTTGAAAAAGTATTAGGGGTGTAACCAAAGAGGCATAACCTTTTTTCTAAACATCCATATAATGAAAATTATACACAAATAAAGTGAGGAAGTAGTGAGATGAATTAAAAATATTTATCATGTATTAACCAATATAAAATATTCTTAATGACATCCCTATAAAATAATGGAATATTATATTCTATAACTCAACTATGTTCTATAGGTAACCCAAAATAATATTAGTTGATGATTTATAACATATATTGTATATTAAAATAATCATAGAACATGTAATATACAATGAAAACTTGTTGAAAATTCAGTTATATTAATATTAGGAATAGCTAAGTTAGGAAAATAATGTGAGTTCCTCAACATGTTGGAATTTAACGTCATAAAATAATCCAAAAGGTGATTGAATATCTGTCTCTTAATAATTTACTTTTAGGATGGGGAATTTATAGAACATATTACTTTTACCCACTTATTTATCCATTGAAGTATTTGGAGTTTTAAATTGAAACTTCCTCACCAAAAAACATTGTATGATTTGTGTAACATAAGTAATTTTTATGGAACCTCAAATTAGAGATAAATTTTTAATATATCAACTATACCACATTATTTTTCTCATAAGCCTAATAAAGAACATATAAATGATATATGTTTGTTGATATGATTAACTATGAAGTCATCCAAAATTGAAAGTGGTGTATTATTAAAGGAAAACCCATTTATTCTATATTACCACCCATAATAATTCAAAATAAAATAATAAATAATGCTCCAGGGGAATATCCATATCAAGTTCTATTTTTATCATAACCTAAAATAAATTCCTAACATGAAATAATTAACAAAAAATTATTCTATATAACAACTCAAGGTATTCCATAGCGTATAAGGCTACATAATTTTTACCCTAACCAGTAAAACTTAAGCCCACAAGGATGAGAAGTTTTTCTACCAACTATCATCACCACCAATGAACTATGTGGAAATATTTGAGGGTCCTTTGGAAGAGGTGAGATCCATAATAATTAACCTAGTTTTTTAAAATTTTGTACAACCATTATCATTGATTGATCAATATTCCACTCTTTAAAAAACTCAATCAATGAAGATTGTAGAAAATTATCTCTCAGTTATGTGCCATTCTAAATAAATTTGTGTGATAGAAAACACATTCCTCAGAGAGTATCCCAAATTATATATTTTTTATATAGTAATATATTCCTCCAACTAGCTAGTTCCTATTTCAAATATAGATGACATAAATGATGATAATTCTAGTAAAAAATAAGTATTATACCTTACTAATGTCAATAAGGATATATTCCCTCATTGGTATGCATTTATGAGAATCATTTACTCTATGATAAATGAAATACCTCCATAAAACCATAGAAATGGCCAATATGGGAATACCTTAAAACCAATAATCATCCCCACAATATGATATACGAGTAGGATATACAAACCATACATCAATGCCAGTTCTATGACATAACACCCCCCATCAGATTCCCCTGCCCATTGGTTATTCCATGATAAGAAATGATAAGAAGAAATTACATGCAAATTTATTTAACAATAAAACACCAAGTACTATTCATATACTTAGAAGAAATGTTTATATTTAAAAAATAATATCAAAATTAGAAATCATTAGTATGTCAGTTTCAATTTGTCTCAAGGAAATTTCCCAAGCCCTGATGAAATAAAAGACAAATTTCAACCCCTTCCTACTAGTGGCCCATATGCCAAAGAATGGACTTCTCACCTAAAAAGGGTGTATCCATCCCTATAAATAGGATATATTCCACACCAGCTATTTGGTCATATTTATCTCTAATTGATCACTAGGAGTTTCCCTTATAAAATTACCACATATATTTTGTTATAGTGAGTTACTAGGACTATCCTCAACAGAATGAAAAATAATTTTAAAATAGAAAATATAATATTCCTTTACTATATACAAAAAAATAATATAAATGCTTTCGCCATATATAATATCTAATAAGGGGAAATATCAAAAATTCATTAATTTTATGTATAAAAATATAAACTATAGTGCCCATATTTTCCTAATTTTAATAGAAAAGTGGAACAAAATAATAATATCACTCATTTTATCTAGGTGAAAACTATGGTAAATAGTGAACTATCTCTAAGAAACATTGTAATGTGATGTTGGCATTACATAAATGGTAAAATATTTCTGCATTCTTTTCCCAAACTGTGAACATTCATGAGAAACCATGTGAGTAGAGAAAATGGGAGAATTATTATCATCACATGATTTGTAAAACCAAGTGAACCAAATATATGATAGGATATCATTGAGACAGTACCAATACACAATTGGTGTAAGGTTCTCTAAACTATGCGGAACAACTTTGCAGTTACCTGGGCGTTCTCCAGTAGCATGTTCATATTTGGATCATGACTTGAGAAATGGTGTGGCATAACCATATGATGTGAATCAAATGATCTGAAATTTTTTATTTTACTTGGATTAAGACATCAAAACAATCATTTTCTTCTTTCATCACAGGCCATCAAACAAATTTTAATCAATTAAAATACAAGTAAATTTTCATTGATTTATATAATTTTTTTTGATGAATCGTAGGATTTGGGATCTCCAGAATTGATATCAATTCCATGATATTGATTATTATATCTAGATTATTTCTTTATATATATATTGGATCCATTTATTTAACATTTCATAGGTATATCATTTAGAAAATCATTATATCTTGATGAGATATTGTAGTATATTTTGAAAGGAACTGATTATGTGGATGAATATAGATTATCTATTATGTAATTTTCCATTTTCATCATCTATCGATAATTAGTTTCCTTCTCTCTCATTCCCACTTGTTTGGGAACATAAAGGATTTGTTTTTAAAGTGTATTTCTTGGATTTAAAAAGGAAAATTTTGTAATTTTTTAAGAGAATCCATGATGGTTTTTGTTTTCAAAATATGAAAATTTGGTGGGTGTTTGAGAAGTCCATTTATATTGTAATTAAAACCAATGATTTAAAGATATGGTTTTATATTAATGATTGAATAGTTTTTCAATGAAATGTTTGAAATGGAGGATTTACTTTTGTGGAATAAATTTGTCTGGGACATAAAATTTTGGCTGGAATGTGTTCTTGGGGAAAGATCATAGTTGTGATGTACAACCATCAATGTGGGATAGGTTATGGTCATGAAGTACCACCGTCAATGTTAGACATGAAGCATGTGTGTCTATGGATGTAGAAGTTAACATAAAATGGTAATGATAAGTAATAATAAATGATGCTAATCTATTATTTATTTTCACTCGTTTATCTATTTTATGTATTTTTTATAACAATTAATTTGATGAATATCTATTTTATATAAAATTTATTAACCATTTAGTATCCTAGTGTCATGTATGGGGAAGTCTATGTGGATTTTCTACTGAGTTCTATACTCACCCCATCTAGGTCATGTTGGTGTATTTACAATTGTTTTTTTACTAAGACACATAAAAGGGAAATGTATCATACATATGAAGTGATGCATCTTGATACCATGGTTAGGTCATGTGGAGTTCAACCATAGAGCTAGTTTAGGTGATTCTTGGGATTATTCTACATTGGTTTCACTGGGTTTTGTCATATTTTTGTCTTATTTGGTTTATGTATCTAATTTATTTTTTCATACTAATATTATTTTGTATTTGGTTTGTCTTTCAGTTATATGTGTTATAATAATGAATTATATATATGAGTTGGGTTGTGTAAATTTTATATTTAAGGTTTTTATAGTTTCCAAATATAAATCATCCATTGATCATCTCTTAATCCATCAGAATTGTTTCTAGCATTTAGTTTCTTAGGGATGTTAACTATAGTTATTATCACTTCACCTCCTCTCATGAAGATAAGTATATGGGGGGAGGTTACTAATGGTATTAGTATGGGATTGTGTTTCTATCATATTGGTATGGAAACTTTAACAACATAAAACATTGTGAATTATGTTTTTCAAATTAATTTAATCTTTTTTTATATTTTTCAATTCACACAACACTGAATATAACTTATGTTATACACAATCACTAAATTTTTCTTGCATTATATGAACTATAAAGATAATATTATTCTACAAGAAATACATAGGATAGCTTGAGGTACATACCGAACAATGGATGTCTTGTCATGCACAAAAAATATGATTTCTTTTGAAATCTTGTGTTACAAGCAAGACAAGGATTTACAGATATACAATATACTGTTAATATTTAAATTAAAATAATATTTTAATTACCACCTAGCCATTAGAATGGAAATAATAAAAAATGTTAACCAAGTTATCAAAATATTATTTAAAAATGTATATAAAATTAATCATTCGGTTATCAATTATCAATAAATGAAATTAATTACTAATTTAAATTAAATAAATTCATATTCTAAGAACTCTATTTTTATTTGTACAAACAACATTTTATCTTGATAAATTAAAAAAACCAATTATGACTAGTTTTAATAAAATTTATATATGACATATTTAATCAATTTTTTTGGATTCTCAATTGAATGATCTGATAGGCATGATATTAAAGAAAATCCAATTTTATATATAAAATGATGTATGTTTCAAAAATGGTACTTTTCAAATTTTTAATGGAAAACCCATTTTAAATATAATTTTTGAAAATTTTATAATTATTATATTTGAAAATATGCTTCTTCCAAAATTGGGATATTAAATTTTACCATGTTGAAATTTTTGGTATTTTTCTAATAAGTTTCAGGTTTTTATAATTAGTGAAAATTTCAAAATATTAATTAAAAAGAGATTTTACTATTAAAATATTTTATATTGTTTAATTATATATTTTAGTTTTCTAAATGTATAATTAGAAATAATTTTATCATTTCATCTAATTTATGTCATTATAATGAATTTAAAATTTAATTTGGAAATGAAAACATGTTAATATTTTGGACATTTTCACTTTAAAAACTTGATTTCACATTTTATCAACAATATTAATTTTAAATTATTTTTATCACATTAATTGTTTTCATTTTATAAAAATTGTTGTATATTTTTAATAATAATTTTTAAATTTTTTAAATAGTAAAATTTTATATTTATTCAATATGAATAGTAACATTATGAAGTATTATTACAACTATTAAGGGAAAATCATGTAATTAAGTGTAAAAATAGTATTATAAATTTTATAAAACTAAAATAACACATTATGAGATTTTAATTTAAGAATTTTATTATACCCTTAAAATAATATGAATAAAAATTGAATAATTTAATGGAAATATTTCCCTAAATATGAATCATATATTATTATACTAAAATGGAGTGACAAAATGTTGCACTCTTAATTTTAATAAGGATAATATTTTGAATATTTGGATTAATTGAAGATATTATCAACTACATATATTATTTAAGAAATATTTTTTCTACATAATTTATTTTTTAAAAAAAATTCTAAATAAGTAATTACCATAACAAAATAAAAAAATATGATATAATAATTACACAATTAATGAAACAATCAATTAATGATGTTACTAATATTAAAATAAATATAAATTTACTTCATAATGGTGATCCAAAAAATTTTCTAGTTTAATATGACATATTACAAGGGTCTTAAATGAATTGGTTCAATAATATATTGATGTATGTATTTTATTAAAGTCAATTTTATTAATATTATCAATGTTAACACTAATTATATTTTTTGAAATAAATATTTTATTAGATTATTTAAAAATAATAAAAATATTAAATATAGACTATAATGATAAATTATGGTATAAAAATCAATAATTTACCATTTAAGATTAAATTTTCAATTTACATGTAAAAAATATATCCTCTTAATCTTTCAAACATTATTACTGGAGTTATTTCTAAATTATGTTACTAAGGGTTAATGAAAAAGATAAGGTTTAAAATCACATAAAACCCTTTATAAAATTTATTGGCTGATGATATGAAAACATTATCTAATCATGGATTCAAATATATGAACATTAATGGATATTAATATTGTGTTTTTGTATAATATAAATTAATATTTTTGATAGTTTCCAGAGGTTCCCCTTACCATCATTATAAACAGAAACCTGATCCGCCAAGACATTTCTCAAATTTGATCCATCTAGATGGATGAATCTTGAAAAAAATCAATTATCCACTTCCCTATCCACATTATTTTTGTTGTTGTATTTCCAAAAGATCATCTCTACATTCAATTATAGGTGATAAAAAAGAGAAGTATTGAAGAATAGGCAATCACTCTAATTGATCACTCTCTTTTTCTAATGTATAACACATCTGATAAATCAATGATATGTATCATAAAAAAATTCATCATAATGATTATTATTAAATTAAATTATGATTAGGAACACACCATTATATATCCCCTTTCCCAATGAACAAGAAATTAAAGTACCACTCATTCATATATATGACTTATTGTATCCATGAAAGGATACAATTCATTGTCTATCATAATATTTTATTTGTGGGAATAATGGTTGGTTGAATGTTTATTTATAATATTTATGAAATAATTGTTCTTATTTAATGATAAAATCATATCTACATTTTTACCATCTAATATTTTGGTTAATATTGATGTTGTTCATGGGTACATATGGCTTACCATCTCAATGATGTGATGTGATTCAGTTTTCATCAATATTTCTCAAGGATGGTAATAAGGAAGAATTTTTTTAATACATATAATATATATATCATAACTATGATTATAGAATAATAATATATCTTATCAGTTTCATTATTTTTATATGGCGTAGAAATAAAACATCGTTCATACATATGTATGACATACCATCTCCATGAACGATATATTTTATTTTAAATCTCTTACTATTATGAATCTCTAATAATACTTATCTTCTATATATATATATATATGATATTTATATCATGTTTATCATTACTTATATGTTAAAATAGTGATTTATGTTAGATGGACTAAAATATATAAAAAATCAAAACACATGCGAAAAAAAAGAAATTACTACATAAAATGTAATGATAACATTAAATTGTTAATAAATGGGTAATATAGCACCATATTTAAATAATATATGGTATGATATAATTAAATAAGGTTCAATACTATATTTATAATAATCATATATTTATTATATAGGAGTTTTTTTGAAATATTATGAAAGTCAAGACATATGGTTAGGGAATATGATCTCAATTTTACTTTAATGAGACACATGCCACATTAACCACTCACTTCATTTTTTCCGTATATAATGAAATGTTACATTTTATATATATTTTTTTATTTATATCAAAATATTTAAATGATTTTATTCTCTTATTGGGTTTACGATTCTAATGTTACTCAAGTGGTAGGGGATTTATCAATCTCTTTTTTTCTATGGGGCACATCCCTTATACACTACTTGTGTCTTTTATGTTGTGTATATAGTGCCTATTATTAAATTTTGTTATCCCTATACATAATATTATAGTACTTTAATTTCTACATAACATTATTTATTTTTTAGGTCTTATGATTCTATTAATTTCAATGTGATATGTATTTATTTCACATTTCCAACAATATATGGGATTATTTTGTTCTATTTCTCAACTGTAGAATATTTATCCTCAAAGTAAAAATTTTAAAAAAAAAATTCAAATATATTTTCACTATTCTAATATGGATATTTAAATTCATTTTTACCTATTTTTTAAATTTCAATACATGGTTTTAAATAAATATTTTTATCATTTTTCTAATGAGGTGATTTGTGAATTTTCCGTCAAAAGTATGAGAGGAGTTATTTTTAATGTATACAACATGAATGGAATTTTCAAATATCATGAATAATTAATTATTTTATAAAAAAATTACAATATTACATGATTATTTTGAAATAAAATATTTTCTTTTAAATTTTTGAGGTTTTTTTAAAAATGTTTTCATAAAAGAAATGATATCTTAATTATGAATTATTTTCAAGTGATATATTAAAATTATTTTCCATGTAAGATAACGTTCTTTGATGATAAATATGTTTTTATAGGGATATGATTCTATTATACATTCTTATTCTATCTAATAATGTTTACTTTATATTATGGAATGATATATTTGAAACCCATTTCTTTACCATGGGTGGTGTTATGACTAAATCATGTTTTTTAAAGACATTCCATTCTATGGGTTCTGATATGATGGAGGATTTCTGTTCTTATGGAACTCATAAGTATGGTTTTAATTATGTGATTGGTGAGACATATATCTCCCAAAAATTCATTAGGTAAGGAATTATATCTTCCGAGATAATGAAGGGAATCATGTCCATGGTATTGATCAACTATAGGAGATGGGGAAACCTTATATACTATAGAAAATAAATTTGACTAGGATGGGGGTGTCTCCCTCCTTGTAGGTGTAGTCCCCGAGAAGTACCCGGTTATTTTTTTCAATTATCCTTAACTAATATTGAATTATATTACATGTTACTGTATTGGCCACAAATTCCATGTCATACTCTTATCTTATGAATTCATGGATTATGCTCTTGA
The DNA here is from genome assembly GCA_963277665.1 of Viscum album. Taxonomy (NCBI): domain Eukaryota; kingdom Viridiplantae; phylum Streptophyta; class Magnoliopsida; order Santalales; family Viscaceae; genus Viscum; species Viscum album. Next base: position 126,647,101 of record OY728160.1, read on the forward strand.
TTCCCTTTTTATTCTTATCTTATGAACTTCCAATATTTATTACATCAAAATTCTATATGATATTTGATATATAGGTAATGATCTTATATTCTACTGATTAGGTTATCCTATCCTTATGCTCATTTTTATACGTACACATGTCCTTTATTTACCCTTACTACGTATCTAAGCTCACTATTTCATGTTTTATTTCCCCAAGTAGTAATGAAAGGGTTAAAATAGGAGTTCTAAATGGAATGATCTTTTTGGGAAATAGTTAAGATGTTCCACAAGGCTATAAGTTTGTGTTACATGTTTTCAAAGGCCCTAAACTAATATGGTCTTTGTCAGTGTGATTGAATAATGTATGAAATTTTCTGAAAGAGGATGTAATATCCATGTATGAAATGATAGGGTCATTATAGTCAGTATTAGAGGAATGTATTGGTCTACCTTTGGAAACTATGATGAAAACTATTATTGGGATCCCTAGAAATATTTATAAGGATATTTCTAGGGATGTCCCTAAGGATAAGGATAAGGATTCTCAGACATAAAAGATGGTTTCATTATTTAGGCATGTTATATGTAAATTTTCTTTAGTATCTCTTTTTATTATATGGCAAGTGTTGATCTCACTATTTCTTCCGGTCTTAGTTAATTATATTAATGAGATGGAACAAGTTTTACATTGAATGTGTCATATGTTGATTGTATGGGAATTATGAAAATAGGTTTCCTATGAGGATGTCTAATGAATTGAATCTTGAAGTTATTGGTTATTCTACTAAAGAAAAAGAGACCAAAAAATATATGAGAATGGTATTGTATGTTCTTAGAGTATTATTTACATAGAAAAAATAAACCAGAATAGATTAAGGCTGAGGAACCTGAATACATGATTCATATTTCATATTTTATGAAAGAATAATATAATGATGGTTGAGTAATGGTTTAAGAATAAATTTTTTTAGATTGAAGTGTATATGTTTTGGAATTTTAATATTTTGTTATAATAATCATGAAATGTGTATGTATTTGTAGTATAATTCGTTCATCCTTGATTAAAAAGTATGTGTTGAAAGGTTGTGATAACATAAAAAAGTTATTTAATAGAAAGGTGATATTCATGGAAAAATACATTATGGAAATGATTACACCAAATATGTTCCTAATGTTGAGATGATGATGTTTTGATAAGGATATTTGGACAATACTAATTACCTTGGATCTAATTAAGGATTTTCTCAAACAGTTGTTAATGCTATAATAGATGGATCTTACAACATTTTTTCACATAATGAATTTCTCTAATCATCTCTAGAATAATAAATAATTCATATTTTCAATAAGGAGTTAAGGTAACATCCATCATCATCATGTAGATATTTATTCAAAGAAAACAAGAGAGTAGAGAGTTCAGCCCTCAGCACCCTTGGAGCCAAGAGACTGAACTAAGGAGGTCTAAAATGATGAAGCCTGAGAGCATCCCCCCTAATTAGACTTACCCACTCAGGCTTCAAGCTAACCACAATATGTAAGAAAATATTCTCAAAACTAGGGAAATCCAATGAGTCCAAGTAATCAGCTACTTTCTTCCCCTCCCTCTAAGTGTGCACCACTTGAGTGGTGTTGTTGAGAAGTATTTGACTCTTTCTAATAATGCAGTTGATCGACCAGGGGGAGACAACAGTGTCATGTAGGGATTTTTGCAGTAACAATGAATCAGTTTTAACATCAAAGATGTCCAAATTACTCTGGGTGCATAAGGTGAGTCTGGTGAGCAGCGCCATGACCTCTGCTTGAATAGAGGTCCCCTGACCGAGTCTGATAGAGAAAGCAAGTAGACAGAGCCATTTGCATCCCGCACCACCCCTCCCCTGTGCATAAATCCCAGTACACAGAAGTTGTCTGTATTAAGTTTAAAGCCCTTATAAGGATGGAACCATTGGACCCAGTTACCCCTAGCACTACTGCTAGTTAGATGATAAGCCTGAGGATCCGTTTAGATCCAGACCAGTGAAGGAGCTTTCTCCCAGTTGGGGACAATCCGAGTGAAATTACATGTTTGGTATGTGAAAAACAGGAGTTACTTTATGATATATGGGGATCAATGATAATTTTTTTGACAAATTTTGTGACGTTATTTCTAATGTTTTTGAATTTCATATTTTTAAATGGTAATAAGGTTAACCATTTATGGAACGGTTTAAGATAAATATGGTATGAGGTTATAGCTTTAATCTATTTTCTCTCCATATAAGGAATTATCCATATTGGATAATTTTTTATTTTTTAAGGATTCAGATAAATCGAATAACCTATCATTCTATTCATGGATATCATGAAATTCTATCACTTCATAACTGAAAAAACACATATACATTTCATGTAATAATTAATGAAGTGAAAAAAATTTCAAGGAAGAACAAAGTGTGGGATTATGCTAAAATCGAGCAAGTATATAATCTAATGAAAATTCAATAAATCATGGGAAAAGAACATGACACCAAAAAAAATTATCATAGTACCCTATTTTCTAATGAATCAAATATTCCATTACAACATTCCTAATTTAAGGATTTTTTATTGTTAACTTTATCCGACCATGTTCTCTATCACTCCCCATTAGAAACATGATTGTTATATTTATCTTACATGTTGATGTTTTCACATACCACCTATTTTCTCCAATGTGGAACCCCATTATGAGTTACATTGGGTAATTATTATGTTTCCAAGTTCTATTTTTAAATGTAATTTTAGTATTCATTTTTACGATGTGTGTTTAAATTAATTTAACTTTTATGTTTTAAAACATTGATAACCCTAAACAATTTTAGGGGTGACATTAATTCTATGGGGTGATAATTTAACACACCAGTATTTTTTGAAATATTTATTAAATATTTTTTATATTTTTCATTTAAAAATACAACGAATGTAAATTTTATTATAAAAAATAGTTTTTATTTTATTAAATTATACGCAACATCAACTTATGATTGTGCTACACGAAATACATAAATTAGAAAAATGTATAATAAACACTATGTTTGGATTATATTTCCCACATAGCTATGTTCTTTTGATAGTATGTGGTATACAAAATATAGAGTTTTAATGAACTATAATAAAGTATAAATATTTTAATTAAAATATTATTATAGATACAACCTAGCCATTCGAAAGGAATCTAAAAACATGGTCATCTGAAATTTGAAAATATTATATAAAAATGACTGAAATTAACCCTTTGATTTTCAATTAACTATAAATGAATGTTAGAACTATGAGAAAATTATGAAATTCTATTTCTAATAAAACTATTTTTCTATATATAAACATAATTATAACTCAATAAATTAAAAAACATAATTGATGAAGGTCTTATAAAAATTTATATAATACATATTAAGTAAAAATAATTAGATTCTCATCCAATTGATTTGATATTCATAATATTAGAATAAATCCAATTTTATGAATTAACTGATGTATTTTCCAAAAGGGTATTTTCCCCTTTTAATGGAAAAACCATTTCAAAATATATTTTTTGACACTTATTTAATTTGAATATGAATAAATGTAATACCATTTTAAAAATAGTATATTAAAATTTATATTGGTGGAATTGTTTGTATTTTTCTAATAAGATACATGTTTTGATGCTTAATGGAAAATACTAAATTTTATTTAAAAATAGATATTTCATCAATATAATTAATATCGTTTAATTTTATATTTTATTACATTTAAAGAATAATTAGATCATAATTTTATAATTTAATAAAATTCAAATCTTTTTAATAATTTTCTCATTAAATTTGGATATAAAACACCTCAATGTTTGGTATGTTTTCACATTAATAACATTCTTTCTCATTTTGTCAACATGATTAATTTTAAATTAATTTTAGAAAATTTTTTGATTACAATTGTGAAAAATGGATCTAATTTTGGAATCAAAATTTCCAATTATTTTAAATAAGACCCTTTTATTATTTGAAAATAAGAATATCAATATTAGTAATATTTATTACCGTGGTTAAGGGTAAATCAGGTAATTTAGGTTAAAAAAATATTATCAATATTAAAAAACTACCCTAACATTTTCCTAATGTTATTGGATGAATATTTTTAGACCCATAAAACATAAGTGTACAAAATTAAAAATATCATGGACACATTTCTATGAAAATTACATAGGTTTTATTAAACTCAAAGGGAGTGAAAAAATTCCCACTCTTACTTTTAATATGAATAATATTTTCAAGATGGGGATAAAATGAAGATATGATCGACTGTATATATTATTGAGAAATTTGAATGGGTTTTATATATCATATTTTCTTTTTTAAAATTGGGAATTAATACTTGTATTGAATAATTTCAAAATGATTATAGAGTAATTACACAATTAATGAAACAATCAATTAAAAGATATTATAAAAATTAAAAGAAATATAATTTTACTTCATTAAGGTTGTAAATAAATTTTTAGGTTAATATTTCATATTATTAGTGTCTTTAATGAACATTATCGATGTTATCTTTCTCTGTGGGTTTTATTAAAGTCAATGTAATGAATAGTGTTAAAATTGACACTAATGATATTTTACGTAAAAAAGATTTTATTAAATTAGTTAATAATAATAAAAATACGAAATGAGGAAAAATAATTTAAATTATTATTTAAAATATAACAAATATACCATTTGAGGTCTGATTGAAACATTATAGAAAAATTAAATCCTCTAAATATTAAAAACTTTCTTATCATAGTAAAAATTAAAATTTGTAAACACAGAGTTAATTGAAAAGATAAGGATTAAAATTATATGAAAATCTATCTAAAAGTTATTACATGATGGGATAAAAATCTTATCACATACTGACGTCAAATACATAACCTTTTTGAGGTATTTTTAATGAAATTTTATTTCTTATAAAATAATGTTTTTTAGTGTTTCCAAAAGTGGCCTTCACCTTTATTATAAAATGACACCTCCTCCCTCATCATATTTCACCATATAGAACCTTATAGATTAGAAAAGATGTGAAAAATTATCTCATAAACTTTACTATACACATTTTACTGTTTCTAATATTTCTAAAAGACAAACTCTTGATTTCTTAAGAGGATATCTAAAGGAGCCATTTTGATGAAGAGGTAATCACTCTAACTGAATACACTATTATTCTCCTCTTCTATACCTCATATAAATATATGATGAATTTCATAAAATAATAACTAAAACTTAATAAATATTTAAAATCTTTATTATGATTATTAGCACACCACTATACAAACTCATTCCCATCAAACAAGAAATGAAAGTATCCGTTGTTCCGTTTTGCAACTTATTGTCTCCACGGTGCAATATAAATCATTTTCCATCACCAACAATTATGAGTGGGTGATATTATGGGTTTAAGTTTTATATAATATATTTATAGAATAATTATACTTCTCTAATGAAAATATCATATCTAAATTTTTACCATATAATCATTTGGGAAATGATAACATCACTCGTGCGTACAAATGGCTTACCATCTCAAATATGCGATGTGATTCATTTTTTCATCAATATTTTACATGGATAGTAATAAGGATTAAATTTATGAATATTTAAGAGATATATAACATTAATAATATTTTATAACGATAATATATCATATTATTTTATTTTATTTAATATGAAGATAATATAAAATCATTGTTCATGCTTATGTATAAACAACCGTCTCACTGAACGGTTTATTTTATTTTCTATCTATAGATTTTATGACTCAACATGGATACATATATAATGAATATATATATATATATGACATTTATATCATTTTTAACATTATTTAATTGATTAAATCATGATATAATTAAGAGGGCTGAAAATATATTTCAAATGAAAACACATAAGAAAAAAGTGGTTATTACCAGAAATGTTACATTAATATACAATTATATATAAATAGGTAATATAAGGCCATTTTTAAATCATATGTGGTATGATATAATTAAATAAAATTATATAATATATGTAAAATATAATTAATTTATTATAAAGGTGTTTTCATATGTATGATGATAGTCAAGACAAAAGGTAAGGAAATTGTATGTCATTTTTTATTTTCATGAAATACATGACACATTCACCACTCTATTATTTTATGTTGTGTATATACTAAGCTATGAAAATTTATGTCCTAATTATGTTTTATATAATTATATTAAAATATTTAATTGATTATAATCTTTAATGGGAATTATGATTCTAAAAATACTAAAGTATTAAGGGATTTATGTCTCGTTTTTTCTGTATGTTGGACACATGCCTTATATACTACTTCTTTCTTCATAGTGCTGTAAATACATACCTTTAATGTATTTTATGAGGATAATCCATAAGATTATAGTATATTTATATCCATATTATTTAATTTCATTCATATTATATACAATTCTTCTATTTGTAAAGCGATGAGTATTTATTTCACAATATCATCAATATTTTTGGATTGTTTTGTTTTAAGTCTCCATTAGGGAATAATTATCATCCATTCCCATGTTTTTAAAAAATGTTTTCTAATTGTTTTACTATTAAATTATTTATTGTGAAATTCATTTTTAGCCTATTTTGACTTTTGAGTATGTGGTTTTAAAAAATATTTTTTTCCATTTTCCAAATTAGGTAAATTGAGACTTTTTCAGAAAAATGTATAAAATGAATGTTTGTTAAATTATATGGAATAAACGTAATTTCCCAAAATCATGCCTTCTTAATTATTTGATTCCTTCTTTATATTATTAAATGTTTATTTTTAAATGAAATGTTTTCTTTTAAAGGTGTTAATAATTTTAAATAAAGTTTTTTAGAGTAGAAAGGTTATTTTATTCATTTATTATATTGAAATGATATCTAAAAATTATTTTCTTTCAATGATAATGATATTATATGTAACATATAATTTAAATGTGTTATGATTCAATTATACCATTCTTATTCATCATATGAATGGGTTATTTTTATGATAAAATGATATTTATGAATCTGATTTCCATCCCATGGGATATGTTATGATTGAATTATGTTTATGAAACCAATTTAATTACACAAATTTTGATATGATTAATGATTTATGTTCTTGTGGAACACATATGTATGGTTTTATTTATGTTATAGTAAGGACCAATATCTCACTCCAATGTAATGGGTAATGATTTATATCTCCTAATAAAATGATGGGAATCACGTAGATGGGCTTGATCCTCTTTGGATGATGGAGAAACCCAATCCACTATATGATGATGGGGAAAATAGATCCCTTATAGGTAAGGTCTATGGATTTGTTTAGTGGTTTTACCCTCATGGTATTTTTAGTCCACACAATGTACCTAGTTCTATTTTATAAATTCTCTTTGACATATAAGGCATGATATTACATGTTCACGTGTCTTACAAAATTTCCATTCCATATTATCATGTTGTGATTCCATGTATAATGCTCTTGATTCCATTATGATTCATGTATTAATACTACAAATATTTATTCCATGACACTTTTATGTGATCATTGATATGAATGGTATAATATCGTATATTCATGATCATGTTCTCATAACCTTATGCTCATGTTTGTGCTTACATATGTCCCTTGTTTATACTTACAATCCTCTAATGTCACCCTTTTAATTTTTCCTATCCCTTGGCTATAAGAAAAGGTTTTTAGTTGGACTAATAAATGGAATGAACTTTTTGGGAAACATTGATGATTTTCCACCAGATTAGAATTTTTTATTCTTGGTTTCCGAAGGCATTAAATTATTATGGTCTATTCATGTGTGATTGAATAATGTATGAAATGTTCAAAAAATGATCTAATATCAATTTATGAAAACATCGGGTCTTTATAGTACCAATGATATTGGTATTTTATAAGTTTAGATATATATAAAAAATAACTAGTATCATATTTATTCTATACATCTATTTATGAGGGTTCTCCTAGTGTAAAATGTATTCTAAGATGCTTCTATGTGTGTTTTCATCTCTTCATCATGAGTTCATCTAATTTATTTAGCATAATATTCATTAATAAGGAGACATACCACTTGTAATTTATTATTCATAAAGAATTTGAGGATTTCTAAAAAATATAATCATTTTTTATATTTTTAAAATAAATTATTCTTCAAAATTTGTGGTCATGATTTTTTCTTTTGTGATTTGAAAAATCCTATGACTTCAATTTCTAGTGATTGGTGACTAAATTTTATTTTTTTTTCGTATACAATTTAATTGCGTATGAATATTTAGAATTAGTGAGAAGAGTATTGGATATTTTATATTAAACATGATCCAAAGTTGAACAAACAACTTATCTAATACATAATTTATTATTTACAAGTCACTGATAGAGGAAATAAGGATGAAGAAACATGAAAGTTGGATCATTATATTTTATTCTAGAAATAGAAACCTTATATATAAAAGGGGGATTTCGAACCTAAAAAATGAAAACGTGTGGCTTAGTAGAAACAACATGACATTTTATTTCCATACTAGGTTGATGGAGTTAAAGGTAATGTTAATAACCTATCTGATGGATGATCTTTCAAAACAATGGTGGGATTTAGCAAGACAACATAATATTGAGAAAGGCATAATGTCAAAGGAAATGGAGGAATTATATGAAGCAAATATATCTTAACACATTGAAGATAACAAGAATGGAAATTTTTTCAGTCTGCTATATGAAAACCAATCAGTGATACAGTATGCTACTAATTTTATGAACATTGTTCAATATTCACCAAATAAAGATGCTGGTGAATAATTAGAGGCACACATAATTGATACTTGTATGTGACCAGAGAATCTCTCTAAGATTTTTTTCCATTAAATTATGGATTATACAGGGATGGTTAAAAGTGAAACAATAATAGAATAAGATATCTCTTGAAATATGGTTAGAGGGAGTACATTTTTCACCATTGAAACTGGTGGGAACTCTAATTCCATGAACATGTAGAGGATGTATGACTACATCCAATGTTCTAGGACATCATAAAATTATACCTTGAGATCATTTTACTTTCATAAATGATCCAAACGTAATATGGATGTTTACAATGTGGTTCACTGGAGAATATCAAGAGAGATTTTATGCCACAAACTAGAGCATTTCATAAATATATTAATGTGGGACATCACAAAAAATATTATCAGAGTTCCATTAAGTCATATTATAAGAGTACATATCATATTTCTCGTACATTATATGATTTAACTGGATACACCATTAGAATAATTCTGATCTATAATGATAATAAAGCCATGGGGATTTGAGGAACACCATGAATCCTCATAAAATTCAATCTCCATAATGACGTAAAGTTCAATGAGGAGTGAGGAAGAATTTATATAGTTCCATGAATATTTATACAAATAATAAATATGTTCTTTTAATGGTGTGATGTTTTATTATAGTGAACTCTACTCTCATGCATGATTTGTTTCATAATTTTGTATCTTTCCCATTTAGTTTTACTTGTGTTGTGAATCGTATGGTGTAACGACCCGAATCCAAAGCCACATAACAGGTGCCACATACCTGGTTGGCCACATGACCTCAAGCGTGTTTCCCCAAATTCCAGAGGCTGCCGACTAGTAGAGAGGTCCTTGGTGAGTCAGTGGGGAAACTATGTCATCATTTGGTAATGTTTGCAGCGGAAGAATAAACATAATCAATAGCAGAAGTAGTAAATAGCATACAACAACTAAACTAAAAGTATAAGAAATGTCTGATATAATAATGATGAAGTACGGTACATAATCTATGGAAAGCAGTAACAAATCAACGTGTTGAAATACATCTGAAACCAAAGTACAAAACGTAAACAGCAACTCCAGAAGCATCGCGAACCAAAGCCCGATCCCATGCTCTCCAGATCCAACCAGAAATCAAGTACCTAAGGTAGAAGGGCCACAATCCCTATCTACACCTGTAACCACATAATCTATTTGGGCTGAAAAGAAGGATCCAAATAGGGTGTGAGACTAATCTCAGTAGGCAACCACCACAAGATTTGTGCACTACTGTCAGTGAGTAATAAAGCAAAAGTAACAGAAAATAAGTACAGTAATGGACTGATAGTATACCAGTAAATAATCCTACCAATTACCATTCACATTCATTTAATTAAAAAACCAAAAGAAAAATAGCAAAGCTTTCTATTCCAATGTCAACACGTAACACGACAGGTATCTCAAAAGACTTCCTAAACACAAGTAGTACAAAACCCGAGATTGTTCTTTGGCTTGGTGGAATCGTCACAACCAACCATCAAAATTCACACTGACCCTCTGGGTGGCTCAAACTAGCAGACCCCTATAGTCAAGAAATCAAACAAGGTATAGACACTCTGGGAAGCTCTCACGTCAATTCCCCTATGGTCTTGCAACGATAGCTACAGACTCTCTGATGAAACACTTATGTCTAATTCCTCCTATGGTCTCGATGCGTGGTTAAACTAAGAACACTCTTTGGAAGCACAAATTCCTATTCCCATAGGTCCTGCATACGAAACTAAAACTAACAGACCCTCTAAGGAAGTACTTAATCATCTATTCCCTCTTTGATCTCCTGCACCAGGTTCTCACAGCCTTGAGCAGTTCAATAATGCGTAATAGACTATCAGCTGCCCTAAGTAAGTTCAAAAAGTACTTGTAAAATAGCTACCACGCATCAAAAGCATTTAAAAAGCAGGCAACACATACAAACAGTCATAACAAGTAAACTAACAATTTCAATAGTGTTTGCCTCACAGGAAAACGGTGCCAAACTGCGATAAACAGCCAAACATGGGGAGAAACACCCATGGAGTGAACTTCAATCAAGAAAACAAGCATATATTAGCAACAATTAATCATAATCTTACAAGAAAACTAGGGAAAAAATATGATCAAAATCCTAAACCTGGGATACCCGATACATGGGTATCCGGCACATTCACAACCAAAACTCAAAGAACATCAATGTAGGGAAACAAACCTCCTACCATGATCCTCGGAGATCAATATATTTAAACATTGGCCCGTTAATCGTCCTAGAATTGAGTAAATCTGCAAAAAAATCTAAAATAATCATCCACAGATAACTCACACGAGATAAGGAATCAGGAAACGAGGCCAAAGAAGAACCAAGAACTCACCGTTGTGATTCTTCTTCAATCGACAGAGTTCGATTCAGAAAACCGGTGAAGGATCGGTGGCTCAGAGAAAAAACATCCTCCTCAGACACTCTGGACATAATAAGGCGGAGAAGAAGACGTTTATGAGAATTAGGCACGACCCCTGTCTAATTAAGTAAATAAAAAGAAAGTACACAGTGTGTACTTTTAGAGTACACGACATGTACTAGGTCTTTCCGTAATCCGCCAAAATTGGTCTCCACGTCACCCCTACACATTGTGTGTGTGGCCTGGGCACGGTCAACACACAGCTTCGAGCGGGAAAAGATTACATGGCGTGTAATCAGAATGTACACAACATGTACTTCAAAAATTTCCAGAAACATTATTTTTCCCGAAAACTCCAGAAAAAAGAAAGCATACCTCAAATAAAGGTCTGGGTTCATACAAAATTCCCCCCTTAATGAAATTCATCCTTGAATTTCCCTAATGAGGTGTGGAATAAGAAACCCCGAACAGCACTGGACACTGTGATTGTACATCGGATTCCCTTTCCCAGGTCTCGCCTTGCACTCGCCCGTGCTGCCATAGCACTCGTACTAGAGGAACAGACCTACCATGGAGAAATTTCGTATTGCGATCGATAATCCTGATAGGATGCACCTAGAAAGATGCATTCTGCTCCATCTCAACCTCCTCGGGTTGAAAAACATGAGATGAGTATGAGAAATATCGCTGAAGCTGAGAAACATGAAAGACGTCGTGCATGGCCTAGTACCTCTGAGGTAACTGCAACCTGTAAGCAACCATTCCAACTCTCTCCAGAACCTCAAATGGCCAGACATATCTTGGTGAAAGATTTCCCTGACTCCTAATCCTCTTGTGTCCCAACCTCGGGGTAACGCACAGGAAAACCTAATCTCCGACCTTGAACTCTAAAGGTCATCTCTGTTGATAATCATAAAATTCCTTCCGAGACTGTGCAGTAGTCATCCTGTTCTGAATCAACTCTATCTGCTCTGAGGCCTACTGAACAAGACGAGGTCCCAGCAAGGCTGCCTCTCCTGTCTCTAGCCATTATAAAGGTGATCAGCGTGGTCTACTGTATAATGCCTCGTAAGGTGCCATCTAAATAGTCGCCTGAAAACTATTGTTTTAGGCGAAATCCAACAGATGAATATGCTTCTCCCAAGTATAGCCAAAGTCTAGAATTCCAGATCAGAGCAATTCTTCAAGAATCTGGATTGTACTTTTGGAATGGCAATCAGTCTGGGGAAGGTATTCTGTACTCAAAAGTACCTGTGTACCCAAATTCCTCTGTAGCCCCTCCCAAAAAGTGAAAAGTAAAATGTGCATCCTTGTCTGAAACAATGGAGTGTGGAACTCCATGCAGACATAAAATCTCTCAGATATACAATCATCCCAGCTCATCAACCCTGAAGGTCTCCTTGATTGGAAAAAGTGTGCAACCTTTGTGAGCTTGTCCACTATAACCCAAACCACATTATTTCCTCTAGTCGATCTTGGAATACCTGTCACGAAGTCCATCGTGACATCATTCCATCTCCACTCAGGAATGGGCAACTGCTTTAAAAGCCCTGCTAGTCGCCGATGCTCTATCTTCACCTGATGACAGGTGGAGCACCTCATAACAAAATCAGCCACATCATTCTTCATACTTGGCCACCAGTACTGACGGTGCAAGTCTCAGTACATCTTGGTGACACCAGGATGAACTGCCCAAACTAAATCATGAAACTCATGCATCATATCCTCACATATGTTCGCTATAAACCATATGTGACCATGAAAACATAGCACCTCATCATCTCCCATTGTTAACCCCATATTAGGGTCTCCATCTGACACACCCTCCTGTAGGACTAGGCCCTCTTGGTCTGATAGCTTCCTCATTCGAACACGATCTAAAAGAGTAGAGGTAACAGCTATAGATGGAAGAATATTCTATCCCTGTCTGTTGAGTACCTTCAAATTCCTCTTGGAGAAAAGATCCCTAAGCTGTCACTCGTTTCTGGCCTCCTAAACTGCCTGCAACTGAGTCCTCCTACTCAGTGCGTCTGCCACAGCATTGCCTTTCCCAGGCGTATAAGCAAGCTCGAAGTTGAAAGACTGTAGGTACTCGACCCACCTATACTGTCTCAGATTTATGTCATGATGCGTGAATATATACTTGAGGCTCTTGTAGTCAGTATATACCACAAAATTCTGTACCATGAGATAGTGTCTCCAACAACACAAGGCATATACAACTGCAGCCAACTCCAGGTCATGCGTAGGATTGGTCTTCTCATGTGGCCTCAATTGCCAAGATCTGTACGCAACAACACGATCTTCCAGCATAATCACTACTTCGTGCCCAATACCAGTTGCATGACAGAAAAATGTATAACTCTTTCCTGGCTCTGGTAGAACTAGAATCGGTGCTGATGTCAATCTCCCCTTCAACTCTTGGAAGGCTGAGTCGTAAGCTTCTGACCAAATGTACTTCACACCTTTCTTAGTTAAGCACCTCAACGGCGCTGCTAAGTGTGATAAGTCCTATATAAACTACATGTTGTAACCAGCCAATCCCAAGAAACTCCATACCTCAAAGACTTTCTTTAACTGATCCTAGGAAACCACTACACTCACCTTCTCTAGGTCTACTGAAACGCCTGTCTTCGAGATGACATGGCCTAGGAAGTGAATCTCGTCCATCCAGAAGTGGAACTTTGAGAGCTTATCAAATAACTGATGCTCTCTCAGTGTGCTCAATACAATATCAAGATGGTTAGCATGGTTGTGTCGAGTGTGAGAGTACACGAAGATATCGCCCACAAATACAAGGATGAAAGAATCCAAGTATGTATGGAAAACTCTGTTCATTAGCATCATGAAAATTGCCGGCATGTTCGTTAGACTGAACGACATAACAAGATACTCATACAGACCATACCTGATTCAGAAAGCTATGAGAGGTATATAAGATGGTCTGACCTGCAACTGATGATAGCTGGATCTCAAGTCTATCTAAAAGAATACCGTGGCTCCTCGAATCTGATAAAAAAGATCATAAATCCTTAGCAATGGATATCATTTCTTGATTGTCAATTGGTTCAGCTTTTGATAGCCCACGCAAAGCCTTAAGGTACCATCCACCTTCTTCGCAAACATCATAGGTGAAACCCAAGAAGAAGTACTAGGTCGGATAAAACCCTTCACCTATAACTCCTCCAAATCCTTCTTGAGATCTTGCAACTCAGGCCCAGCCATCCAATAAGGAGGTATGGATACTGGTGTTTCTCCTGGAACAAGCTCAATAGGGAAGTCTACATCACGCTCTGGAGGCAACCCTGATAAGTATTATAGAAATACATCTGAAAAACGGTCAACTATCGAAGGTAACTCCATCTGGTAAGTTACCTGATCATCCATATATGAACTAGAAATCTGAGTTGTAACACTACCCAACCCCTGAATCTCTGTCCCATCACTTCTGTCTTGGACAACCCATTCGCCCTTGTGAAGAAAGGACTTTCCCTCTGGTGACATGAAAATAACCCTATGGGGATAACAATCGACAAAGGCCTAAAAAGGAACTAGCCAGTCCATTTTGAGAATGACATCATAACCCATCATCTCAAGGACATAGTGATCCCATAAGAAGTGACACCCACCAACCTCTAGGGACACTCCATGCACTAACACACACTAGTAGTTCTATGTCCCAAAAGAAGTTTCTAGTGCCAACGTATCCTTTGAAGTAAGGATAGTAAGTCTAAGGATCTCTATAGTGTGCACAGAAATAAAGCTATGAGAAGCTCCGGTATCGAAAAGTGTTGAAGATAAAACTGAGGCTAATAAGATTGTACATCGAACTGTGGAATTTCCAGGATCATGTTCCCAATGGATCTGCTCTACCATAAACGTCTGGCTAGTACTGCGGCCCTGTGTAGCAGCCTGATATCCCTGGGATGATCCTCACTGAGCCTGACCACCACATCCGCGACCTCTACCATGGATTCAACGACCTGAAGAACTCCATCCCCCAGTCTGTTGTGGAACTGGTAATCCTGCTTCTGTATGAGGAGTAGAAACATATCCTCTTTCACTAGCTGCGAGAGGAAGAACCCTGCAAAAACACTACAGATGACCCATCTTTCCGCATGCTCGGCACTCCACTGGATCTCTCGAGCACTAAAACTTCTTATGCCCGCTCTTTCCACACTGATAGAACACCACCTAGTTTGCAGAAGGAATATCCCGTCTACTATAAGAAATACCACACTTCCCCGAGTCACCTCGAGTAGACTCTCAGTGGTGTTTCCTGCTGTCAGTATGAAATGAATCAGCCTAGGATGTTGAAACGCCCTGGTCAATAGCTCCAGTCTCCCTCAGATTTCGTTTGGTGATCAACATCTGGTTGACTATTAGGATAATAGAAGTCAAATGGAAGACATTCTCCTACAATCTGATCTCGGGTTTGAGGCCTTCCTTAAACTTCCTTTCCAAAAACAGATCACCATTTCCAAGAACAAGAGTGAAATGATGTAACTCTGTAAAATAAGAGGAATACTCCATAACCGAAAGAGTAACCTACTGCAGGTTCATGAACACTCTGGCTCTGTTGGCCCTCAGTGTCGTCAGATAGAAGTAGTCGTAGAACGTATGATGGAAATCATCTCAAGCCATAGTCTATTGGTGCCCTTCCTGTGAGACTACATCCCACCATCTCTGGGCAGGATCTCACAGCATGTAAGTCATGAGCTTCACCCTTCGGTCTAGGGTTTCTCCAGATACTTGAAGATGGAAATCATGGTTTTTAGCCATGACTCGGCAGCCTGAGGTCCTCCATCCCCTGTGAAAGTGGGAGGATGCTGCTGCTCGATAACTTGTGTCAGCTCTTCCATTGACGGGGCAGGATGCTAAGCTCCCTGAAAGGTCTACATGAGCCTCATGAAACCCTCTCTGAACTGAACGTTGGCACTAGTGTCAGAAATCACTGCAGGTTCCATGTCCAGAATGATCGGCGGAACTACTGGTAGTCCCCGGTCTACTGTATCAGGCGTACGGTCACTGCTTGGTTCCTGACGTGCAATGGGAGGACTTTTTGGTGCCATATCTCTGAGAAAACAGAAGCACACTCAGATTTATTATTAATAAGGACATAAAACACAAGAGTACAAAATGGGAATAGGAGGGAGAAACACTTAAGTTTCCAAAACAAGAATACACAACGTGTATTTAAACTACATGGCATGTTTGCTAAGACCATTTACATGGGCGTGTAACTCTGCCACCACTGGTCGTATAACATCCCAGACTGCACGGGGTGTTGTCCCAAAACACGGTGTGTACTTAAAATCCACTCCCCTGTCCGAGTCACTTTACATGGTTAACCTACACAGTCCTCGTAATTCTAAATGACACAGCATATTTACTAAGGACACGACATGAACAAGAAAGGCTTGGCGACCCGTGTAGCAGGTTACATGGCCAGCCACACGACTAACCCTTACACGGCGTGTTTTGAACAAACACAGTGTGTATAAGAATAGATAACACCAACCTGTGTCATTCGTGACACGGCCAGGTACCTAGAAGAAAACTACATGGCGTATTCTTATAACACACGGCGTGTACTATATGTGTTTCCCTGACCCGTGTTATTAGTGACATGGTTAGGTATACGGCTGACTACAACACGATGTGTACTTATGGTACACGATGTGTCCATGAAAACTCTCCGAAACCTCGTGTCATTGCTCACACAGTTAGTAACACGGTTTCAAAACTACACGGCGTGTATGAATAAAGTACACGCCATGTATTCTGGGTTTTTCTGGGAAGTAGCTCAGAAACTACACTGAATGCCAAAAACACTGAAAACAAAACATCTATGTGCCAAATTCCGATCCGTGGGGCCCCATACTCCCCGTGAATCAAATCTTGGCATCATAACAATGCATATATCAAGTAAAACAGCATAACAAGTATGTTCACCATAGAAACTATCACAAAAACATGCATAATTTATCATGACATCTATCACAACAGCATGAAATTCTAATGCACCCTATATTGCATGGTAAAATGCATGACATGTGATTTCCTACATAGTGCCTATATGATGCATGAGATGGCACACCCTCATCTCATCGGTTTGCAACAAGGTAGAACCATAATCATATAAACCTTAATAGAACAAAACATGTGCATCACTGAATGGTGAAATATAATAAACCGTAACACTTACAAAAACTGAAAATTGCAATTGTGAGGTAATATATCTTTTCCCTATTCATGGGTTAATTACTCCTGGGAACAGTTAAGTACTAACTACCCATTTCTTCCTATCCCTTTCTGTTGTCCAAAAACGATAAGGAAATAGAAAATAAGAAAACTCCTCTAATACCACTTTGTAATGACCCGAATCCAGAGCCACATAACTGGTGCCCCATACCCAGTTTTCCACAAGACTTCAAGTGAATTTCCCCAAACTCTAGAGGTTGATGACTTGTAGCGAGGGCATTGGTGAGTCAATGGGGAAACTATCCCTCATTTGGTAAAGTATGCAACAGAAGAATAAACATAATCAATAGAGGAATCGGTAAACAACATACAACAACTGGACTAAAAGTAGAAGAAATGTTAGATATAATAATGATGCAGTACGGTAGATGTATCTATGGAAATCAGTAACAAATCAACTTGCTGAAATACATGTGAAACCAAAGTACAAAACGTAAACAGCAACTCTAGCAGCATCGTGAGCCAAAACCTGGTCCCATGCTCCCCAGCTCCAACTAGCAATAAAGTACCTGAGGTAGAAGGGCCATAATCCCTATCTACACCTGTAACCACATAATCTGTTTGGGCCGAAAATCAGGACCAAAATAGGGTGTGAGACTAATCCCAATAGGCAACCACCACAAGATTTGTTCCCTACTATCAGTGAGTAATATAGAAAAAGTAACAGAAAATAAGTACAATAATGGACTAAGAGTATACCAGTAAATAATCCTACCAATTACCATTCACGTTCATTTAATTAAACAACCTGAGAAAACTAGAAAATCATTCTATTCCTAGGTAAGAAGGTAACACAGCAGGTATCTCAAAAGACTACCTATACACAAGCAGTACAAAACCCAAGATTATTCTTCAGCTTGGTGGACTTGTCAGAACCAACCATCAAAATTCACACTAAGCCTCTGGGTGGCTCAAACTTGCAGACCCCTATAGTTCAGAAATAAAACAAGGCACAGACACTCTGGGAAGCTCTCACGTCAATTCTCATATGGTCTTGCAACGATTGCTACAGACTCTCTGAGGAAGCACTTGCGTCTAATTCCTCATGTGGTCTCGATGCGGGGATAAACAAAGAACACTCTTGGGAATCCCAAAATCCTATTACCATTGGTTGTGCATATGAAACTAAAACCAACGGACCCTTTAGAGAAGCATTTAATCATCTATTCCCTCTTTGATCTCCCGCACCAGGTTCTCACAGCCCTGAGTAGTCCAGTCATGCATAATCGAATATCAGCAACCCTAAGTAAGTTCAACAACTACTTGGCTAATAGATATCGTTCATCAAAGCATTTAAAAAGTAGGAAAAACATACAAACAGTCATAACAAGTCAACTAACAATCATAATAGGGGTTTCTTTACAGTAAAACGGTAACAAACAACGATAAACATCCAAATTGGGGGAGAAACACCCATGGGGTGATCCTCAATCATGCAACTAAGAATATATTAGCAACAATTAATCATAAGCTAAAAAGAAAACTAGGGAAAACAAACAATAGGATCAAAACCATAAACCCTAGATACCCGATGCATGAGTATCTATCACTTTCACAACCAAAACTCAAAGAACATAAACGTAGGGCAACAAACCACCTACCTTGATACTTAGAGATCGATATATTTGAACCTTGGCCCATGAATCATCCCAAAACGGAGTAGATCTGCAAAAATGACTATAAATCTCAACCTTAGATAACTCACACGAGAGAAGGAATCTAGAAATAAGGACAGAGAAGAACCAAGAACTCACCACTATGATTCTTATGCAATCGATGGAGTTTGATTCGGAAAACCGGTGACGGATCAGTGGATCAGAGAAGAATTGGCCTCCTCAGACGCTCTGGACAGAATTAGGCAGAGAAGACGACGTTTATGAGCATTAGGCGTGACCCCAGTCTGAAAAATGATATAAAAAGAAAGTACACGGCGTGTACTTTTAGAGTACACGGCGTGTACTAGGTCTTTCTGTAATCCACCAAAATCGGCCTCCACATCACCCCTACACACCGTGTGTGTGTCCCAGGCACGACCAGCACACAGCTTCGAGTGGGAAAAGGGTACACAATGTGTACTTCAAAAATTTCCAAAATCATTATTTTTCCCAAAAACTCCAGAAAAAGGAAAACATACCTCAAACGATGATCCGGGTTCTTACATATCGGTTTACATATTGAAATGCTACATTGTGTATTTAAATTTTTTTTACCTATTGTAAAATGAAAATTTCAACACATTATGTTAGAATCAAGTTTTAAAATAATCTTTATGGTTTAATTTTTATGGTGTTTATCTTTTCTTGAAATGGATATCTATGACCTAATGTTGGTAATTGAAAGGATTAAATCATTCAAGGACCATATCGACTATTATTCCTGAAAGGATAGTTTCACATCATCAAATGGTGTTCCACATATCCAAAAATGAGATATTTATTTTAATGTAAGTATAAAAGGAACATTTTCATCGGTTGATAGGAAATTATCTTAACAGTTTTGAACAATTTCAATGTAATCTATTCATACAATCAAATATTAGGATATTCTAAACATTTTGACTAATTTCATTAGTATTTATTAATAATTTATCTTGGTTAACACCAAAATGAGATGATGAATTTACGATATATATTCTACCATTGACCAATAGTATTTTACATCCATAATATTTTATTTATCAAATTGTATTTTGGGAACTAAATTTTTAGTAGGAAGACATGGATAGAAAATGGCTTATATGACCTAGTATGTCTCCATGGGCAATAAAAATTCTTTTGTTGAGGAATGTGGACAAAACTACTCAATATTGTCTGGAATATTATAAGTCCAACCGGGTTATGATAAAAATCTGATATTATCATCCATAAAATTAAAATATATTTAATCAACATAGGGGATCCATGTGGTTCGCTATGGGAGATTTATGATCACAATTGACCTAAACCTTCATTGAAGTTAGTCAAAGTTTAAAATTTATAATCCTACTAACTACTGTATATGTGGCAAGCAGGGTCGAACCCACAAGGAAGAAAATTCTGACCACTATTCTTCTAAAAACTTTGGAAAACTCCACTATTTTCAGTAGTGGAGTGATTTTTCTATTTTTCAATTTTTATATATATTTTTATTTTTTATAAGAAGTAGAGTGATAGAACATTTGAAAACATATTTAAAAACTAAATTGAAGCTGGAGACAATTGAAAATATGTAATAATAGAGATATAGAACACTGATAAAAGGAAAATATATTAAAACGCTCAGGAAAAAATATTCTTTCTATTGGTTTTAGAGGAGTTTCAATTCACTTAAAGGTTATTGCAGAGTTCCATCATAATATTACGAATTAACTCCCTCGCCAGGAGTTAATTCACACAAGCCATTCTATTCAAGAGTTCGCCACTCTAAAATTAATCAACTAAGAACAGTTTCAAATTTAACAACAGGATGAACTCACCATAAGTCCTAAAGTCTTTAGAGTTTATCATATTTTGAAAATTGTTTCTAGGATCAGTATCCCCTATTGATGGTGAAATTTTGAAATTAAACTTTGGTGGAGCAATGCAACATAATGAATTAAATATCGATCTTGCTAATCAATACTGTATACATTAAAATGATATAGTGATATGAGAATTTAATGATAACTAGTGGAACATCATTATATCCACGAACTATATAATTTATCTAAAAAACATGTTTAATATCATAACAATAATTGGAAACATGCTAAATAAGAGGGTATGAATTCAAACAAAAGGGAAGACCCACTCCTTGGAAGATACTCTACTCCTACGCTTCTTCAGCTCGAGGAAGTGGTTTTAGAGTCACCCTCTGGTCTCCTCTACTCGAAACTGGATCCTTGAATGTGTCGAAAGAATGTCCGTCAAATGAATGTTCCCCCAAATTATGATTCTTTCTCTGTTTTTGAATCCACTGTCACCTGCTGCCTTCCACCAGTGAGTTTCCACCGACTTAAAGTGTTCTTCATGTGTGCATCGCACACTTGTGTTTTTTCACAACTGGCGAGTCGCGGTAGATTTTCAGTTGTAACTAACTCCCACTGAGTTAGTTGAATGAATGTGGATGTGTTCTTGACTTTGGAATGAACCTAAAAGTATAAAATAGTGGATTATTAAATCAGATAAAAAGATAAGTTAAAATAATTACATAAATAATAAGTTAGATTGTGAAAGATTATCATTAATTAAATGATAACATAATTGTTTATTTTTGTTACTATATTAAAAGTTGTTATATCTTTAATTATAATAATTTTTTAAATTATTAATATAATAATTACTTTCATTAAAAAGTTGTATTATAATTATTATCCTATTTACAACATTAATTAATACAGTTGATAATTTATTATTATTTTTAATTTATTATTGAAAGTTTTTTTTAAATATAAAAATTTTGTTATTAGAATTTATTTGTTTTAATATAATTTATAAATTATTATTAATTACGTTAATTACCTTAATTAACAATTCTGTTTTATTTATATTAAAAATCTTATATTTATTATTTATTTACAATTATCAAAATTTAACATTTTAATTTAATTATTTTTATTTTAGTTTTTTTTGTTTAGTTTTTATTAATTTTTTTAATCTTATTCTATATCTCCCCCAAAATTGGCGCAACAGGTGGAGGGTGAGTCTTCAGTGCCGCTACAACGCTTTCTCCTTCACCAGACCGATGACAGACTGCTCTTCCCGACGACGCGATATCACAATTCTTCGTAGCTCAACATTCTCCTCCAGCAGCACCTTCTAGCCTAGATTCATGGCACAGCACACTATAATTTTATTCAGTTCAAGTCTTCTATATGAGGGTCCTTAGCGGCCGTATACGTTCTCTCTAGGAAGCAAGTGATAATGTTATTTAACACTATAAATTTAAAATCGGATAAATAAACTAAAATGATATAATATTGAAAATAGTTAATTAAAATAATATAACTACATACATAAGATTAAATATTTAATGTTTTTTAACACTTAATTCATTAATTAATCAACTATTTGAATAAATAAAAATAAAATCAAACTATATATTTAATTAAAACAAAAATTATTTACTTAAGTTATTTGAAGGATGATTATACCAGTAATTTAACATTTTTAACCTATTGTAAAGAATCTAAAATAAAATATTAAATATTAAAATAAAAAATAAATTAGTTAAATAGAATTATGGTGATTATATAATTATTTCTAAAAAATGATAGTTTATTAAAAAGTCAATCATATTTAAATTAACCAAACTCAAAAAATGATTACATTAGAAAATTAATGTATGATTAAAATTATTAATTTAAAGACTAAAAATAATTAATTAATTACAGAAATTTATTAATTAACAAAATTATTTATAAAAAACAAAAGTATAATTATTTAGTATAAAGTGATTAAATAATTAATTAAATCATTAAAAATTAAATAATAATATGTGGAAAAACTATTTAAAAATATTTCCACATCAATGATATAAAAAAAACCAGTTTCTAAAGTGGATATTTTGAAGATAGATTTCTAGAGTCATTACAGAAATTATGAATATATAGTTATTCCCTTATGTATTATAAATACATTAGTCATGTTAATTAAATTAATGGGTGATATCATTTAGAGTTATTTTTACTCTATTTTAGTGGTATTCACCGATGACACTCTTGTGTATTCTTAAAAAATGGTTGATCATTTATAGTAATTGGATATCTTGTTAGTAAATAACCATTATACTAATATTTCAAAAATTTATTTATGTATAAAAGATGTACATTTCCTTGGCCATTTATTTTCTAAAATAGGAGTCTCCATAGATCCCAAAATTTATATGATTTTATATCTTGGAAACCACTAAAGAATTCTTTTTAGATACACAGATTATTTGAATTATCAGGATTTTATTTATTCTTTATTCACAATTTCTAATGACTTTACTCACCAAAAAATTCATTTAAATTGTATGTTGTTCTTTTACAGTGGAGTCATTGGTACCATAAATTTTTATAGTATATAAAATTTATATTACTTAAGAATATATCACTTAGTTTCAACAGTCGTCATTAAGAAATGTAGTCTCTTATGATGCATCAGATTTTGGGTTGGGTTTTGTTCACAAGTTGAAAGATCATGTTTTAGATTATACATCATGATAATTATGGGTGAATCTAAATAATTACCTAACACATGATTTCAAATTAGATGATACTATACATCCCTAAAAAATGTAGATTCATTGTTGTTATCCTAATAAATTTATAGTGTTCACGGATCATAAAATCCTGAAACACTTTTTCAACAATCAGATCAAAACCAAATTCAATATAGTTGGGCGGAATTGTGTTATATGTTTTATTTTTACTTGACTTGCATATTGGGTAAAGGTAATTCCATGTCTGCATCATTGCGTTGGTAGTTATATTATTAGTTGGAAAATGAGGCTCCAAATCAGTGGCTAATGTTGACATTCAAATTGATATACATCAAGATTGATATGAGAAATTTAATGTTGTGGTTTTCATTTAATATTATTATGCATATGATATGTTTGAGTGGGTTAAATATTATAATACATTTTACCTATAATTTTATTCTGTGACGTTAGTACTCCATGATTGGGATAACATTTATGGATGAACCATATATTGGATATATTTGTTTCAATTTAGCGATTAGATTGTGGTTTCTATAAATTTTTAGTGATAGTTTCTTTGTATCGACCATCAATAAAGTTTATTTGTTCATCCTAGAATAAAAAATATGTATATGGAATTGAGAATATGTTTTTTGTGTGATAGTATGAAAATAATTGTTATAGAGTTTTTATTAAGATCCCATACCTCCTAGTAGTTCAAGAAAGAGAATCAATGACTACATGATATGTTTGAATTTTTTACTATTCCCATGATGAAATAAGAGAATATGGCTATGGATTGTTTCACATGACAAATAGGAATGGCTCGAAAACATAATTTAATATGAATAATTTTGGATCAACTAATGAATTTGAATCATTTCATCCCAATTTTTCATTCCAATATGGATTTAGATTTTTCAAAAATCTATACCTGAGAAGTTGTAACGTTGTAAAACATAGCAATTTCAATGTTTTTAGAACTGGGACCATTTCTTTACATTTATATTTTTAGAATCCTTAAATAAGTCATTTGAACCTATTTTACCCTGATATTAGAATTTCATTCTTTTAGAAATGGCCAATTTATGTTGAAATTCCATACATGAGAAGATAAGATTAAATGTTTCATTATGGATATTAGAAGCTAATACAATGATCATATATAGTTATTGAAGTTATCATAGAATAAAATTTACTATATATTGGTAAATATGGATCTCTTAAAAACAATATATGGTTGTCCTTATTGTTAATATTCTTTATTGGGTGGAAATGGATGACACATAACTTTTTATATCTATCATTAATAATGAGATGTGGATGATAATTTGGATTATTTGACAGAGAATAGAAATAACATGTAGTTTTTTGGGTCCATATCTGGTTAATCATTATAGAATAAAATTACATGTGGTTGGAGTTTATGTTTTCCTATGAATATCTATCTATATATATGTGGAATCATCGATTTGGTATTCAATTCAAATTTCCTCATGGGTACATTGGACCTTTTGAGATATTAGGACATATTGGTCATGTTGATTATTGATTGGATCTATGTCCAGGGTTCATTTCCATAAATTTTGTTTTCCTTTTATCATTATTGAAGATATATAAGCCTGATACAATCCATTTCAATCGATGATACAATGTTGATTTGGGGCCAACATCTTTATGGATTCATTTACCGGTATATATTTTGGATTGATAGAAGAATATCTTACATGGGAAAATTATTAATTTGGAATCAGTGGTATAACATCGTAGATATATTACAGAAGAGACATGGTAACATGGGATGAAGCTGATGAAATTGTAGCCTAACCACTTCCAAAAAAACAATGCTTCTCACTTCCCAAGGAATAAAAAACCAATGGTGGAGCGAATTTACCACCTTCTATTTTAGGTATGTTAATCAGTAATTATGTATTTTCATGATATATAAAAATTGGGATTTTTTGGGGTAACTATAGTGGTTTGGATTGTTTTTATTTGTTTTTGGAGGTGCATAGATTGAGCATGGTTATAGAAAACAATGAAAAATATAAAAGTATTGTGCATGGTGATGTTGGGAGTCACTAGGAGGGTTCATGATTAGTGAATGGGTTTCCTAACCCATTTACACTCCAAGAGAAACTATATGAGGAGATATAATGGTAAAATCATTTATGGTACATAGATTTCCAAAAAATGAAAGATAAATGTGATTAAGAGAGGCCTTTAGATTGTTTCATCACACAGTTGTTGAAAATATTTATAAAAAATGAGGTAAAATAGTTTGGAAACATAGGTAATGTCTATTAGCATGAACATAGTTGGTGAAGAGATTGATAAAATATTTTTAACAACTATGTGATGTCCATTAAATGATCTCAAAATATATATTTAACTTAGATCATGTCCCTGTCACCCTAATTTTTAATATACAATCTTAGGATCTTGAACTCCCCTTCTTCTCTAGGGATGGTTGGAAATTAACTTTGATTGAAAAGAAACTTTTATTGAATAAGCATTTCTGGGATATCTAAAATAATTTTTAGGAACCCATTCATACAACATTCCTCTAGATATAGTATTCAACCACCTCTTAGAGTAATAGATTTAATCTTTTATAGATATATCTTTATGATATGATGTGTATCCATGCAATATATTGTGGGATTTATTTACAGAAGGTATTTTGAGGCCAGATGTAGAGTTTGTGTTTCTCCGTTCGCTATTTTAATCATCTATTAAGATATAAGTGTCCTCTATCTCATATCCACATATTCTATAAGATGAACTCATAGTCTTGTTAATGTTTTATACTATTATTTTCAAAGAAGTGTTGTCTGAGGTATTTTTTTAGGTTTTGGGATCATTGTAATATGGGGGATTTTTAATAACCTTATTTGTATAAAAATAATAATTTATGATTTAGAATTATTGTATTATTTTAATTCATGAAATTTGTCTGATGAAAATTGTCCAAGTATTTTATTATATTGAATGATTTGGTATGTAAAATTATTTAATTTTGTTTGTGTGTTTTCTTATTATGGATATTTTTTGTGAGTGCCACCATCAATGTGGGATTTGGAATTTTCATGAATTAAAATCATCAATGTCAGACAAAAAACCGGAGTGTATATGTTTATGAGTGAATACGAAATTTTTATTCCATTTAACAAGAAACACTGAGATGTTATTTATTTTTTTCTCTCTTGTATCTCATTCATGAATTTGAATAAAAATTTTTCTAATCCTAAAGTTTTATACATAATATGCCAACCGTACCTTATAAAATTGGTGTCCGTTGAGAAGTCTCTAGGAATTTCCTACTAAGTGTTATATCCACATCCAACATCGGAGGTTTGGTGAATTTTCATATGTTTTTTATACGTAAAGATGAAAGAGAAGCGTACCTAAATTCTTTAGTGATGAATAATGATACCATGGGTGAGGTGTGTAGAGATAGATCTTTGTGCTAGCTTAGTTTATGATTGGGGTGATTCCAAATTAGTTTAATTGGGCTATGTAACCATTTAGTATCTTTTGGTTGATTTATCTCATTTCCATTAATATTATGCTATTGTTAATTGTTTATTTTAACTTTATGTTGTATTTTTTATACTCATGCATCGTATAAGTGGTTAGGGTTGTTTATATTCTATCTTGGTAGGTGGTATTATTTCTGTAGGGAAAATAATTTCCAGTTTTCTATTAAGACCATGGAATTTTTTCAAGCCTTTGGTTTCTAGGTGAAGTCGCTTATGGTAATTAACACTCTGCCTCCTCTCAATCCAACGAGTTAGGGGTAAGATGTTACATGTGACATACCTGTTTATTTTTCATCATTATAAATAATGAAATTTGAATGTAGTGGTGAAAACATACTAATAAATTAGATAATTTTATTACCTAAAAAATGGTTAGTCATGTGAATGAAATCATCAAGGCATGGATGAACTAGAAAATTATGACCCCATTTCCCATTATAACCCCTCTAGAAAAAAAATTAACTTTTATTTTTTCTCTACTCTAAAAAACATCACTAAAATATCAAGGATAAACCAGATGAACATCCAAAGTTCTAAAGCTAGTTTATACCCTCTTGGATATCATTCAAAAGATATTGGGAGGACTGTACATACCCCTCTAAATGTCACCCTCATCACATGAGGAAAGGAAATTTTTCTCATTCAAAATAATTAGGATGATGTATTTTTATGAATGTGGATAATAATTTTATGAATTATATTATCTTTACTTCACATATGTGAGATTCTGATGAGGATATGAAGGATGTAGAAAAACCCATATTTTCCATTGATTGAAAATCGGGTCCCATATCATAATATTTGAGATAAAAAACCTGAATATTGGTGGTACAACTAAATCAAAAATAGAAAAGTAGTCAAATTCATGGCCTACCATAGTATTTCCAACTCCCATTTAACAACTCAAATAGTTAGAAACATGTTCAATGATGGGTAAATTGAAACACAATACGGATCCAATATAATATATCCCTAGTAAATTAAAATCCTCATCATTGTTTATCTTGGTGGAATTGTCTTATCAATCTTGAAAACACAATGTAACCCTAATTATAGATAAGGAATAGTGTGAAAATAAAATATCTTTGGCATAGAAATATGATGTTTTTAACCACCTTTATTTAATTACTAAGTGAATATAGATATTTAACTCTCTAAAATAATAAAATGAACATATATAGGTCCTTATCTGTCCCTAATGAGTCCTTCAAACTTTGAGATATTGGTTGTATAGATGAGTCCATTCACAAAGAAAAATGGTTATTCATATTATTATATATTTTTTATATTTCATTTAGTAAGAACAATGAAACCAGATGAAATATAAAATTAGAAAACATATGTGTTCAATCATCTTAATGAAATTTGTTTCTATCAATCGACACTCAACATTGGTTTTAGGATGAATTTAATTTCATTTGAAACCCTTCAACCCTTAGTTTGAAGGAAAATAACCCAATCCATACAGGGATAACTATCGAGGTATATAAAAAGTGTGATAACATTGTCCCAAATAAGATGACGTTGATATCCAAATTGGGAATCTTATTTCATATACTTTTTTGTAAGGATTAATTGTATGAAGAAGCCTTAAAATTCTATTAAAATTTTACTTTTTTGATTGTTGAAAGGGGGTATTTTTTAGTCTAGTACCCTGAAGAAAATTAAAATATTTAAATACCTAGAATGTGAGTCATTTCATGCTAAAAATGGCCCTAGATGTTGAATGAGGTTTCTAGCGAGAAAAAGAGGGAGGTTGAGGCTAGCCTTGATACTATAGTATCCACTAACTCACTGTTATCCTTTCTATAACTCTTTCAACCATGGAGGTTTATCAAAAATTTGGGAGATCCATTGAGCATATAATTTGGTGGTATCCCCTTTATTTCCCGAAGTCCTACTATTTCCCTTCATATATTGGTTTTTTGGTTTCTCATGGTGAGTAAGTCTCTAAAAAAATGTGAAAACCCCTAACCTACTATATGAGAGGATTTCTGTTATTATGTGATTTATTAAGCTTCCACTACATGTGATTCTCATCTTAAGGTAAGTCTAAGTGTCCATACGATTTTATTTTTAGTATCATTCATTTTAATTTTCTCCTTTATCTGTTATTTCAAATGTGATGTATTTTCATATAGTTTATTTGGTTTCCCAATTTCACTCTATTCAGGATAATCAATTACTAATAAGTGAAATGTACACTCTTAAAAGAATTGGTTTGGTGTTCTTGAGAGTTATCCCATAGTTTAACTTCATGTTCAAATTTATAAATTGTGTAGTCATGTTGACTTTTCTATGCATTGAACATATTAAAATTTAATTTTAAATTATGACTACTCATTGAAATAAATTCCATATTTGAGATATTTCTACCGTTGTGAGGGTTTATTCCTAGTGGAACGCCTCACATTGGTATTTTCTGCATTTTTAGACTAGTTAAAATTTATGGAACCATAATAATATTGTTGTAAAAAAATTTGATTTTCATTGTTTATTAGCCTTGATATGTTGACTATACTTGACCTAAATTATTTGTAAATGGATTTCACAGTCATTGGTGATCTTTAAATAAACTCATAAACATGACATATGTACCCATGTAATGAATAAAATATTCATTTAACAATGGTTAATTTCATTTTTAAATTAAATTTCATAATTATGGTTTGAATGGTCAATTTATAAATTTACATGGTTAATGGGAAGTGTATCCATATTCATTATAAATCCTAATTAATATATTGTGGAATTCGTGTTTCTTGAAAAATATATTTTTGGGAAAACAATGAATTATTTTTTTTAATTTGTAATGGACATTAAAAAGATGTTATTATATTAGGGATCATGATGGATATTGTAAAATTGAAAAAATAAATAGTGATATGTGATTTCAGTTAATTCCTTTTTATGTGGAATAATAATTCCGGTTATATAATTAAAATGTTGAACTATGAGTTTCATGTGGGCTTAAAAGACTACAAGAATAAGATCCTTAGATCCCATGTGACACATGATACATTATAATGCCATGATTACTACCTATATTACATATGATACTCAATGGATGGTAATTTAAGGATGACATCTTAGATTCCACATGCTTGATAATTACTTGGGGAGGCCACAAGAAGTGAAAGGGATCATATCATTATTAATGATTATGAATAATTAAATGGGTTATTAAATTATATTTGAAGGATCAGATGATTTCCTAGATTCCACATGATGGTGGAGGACTAGGGAATTCATGTATGAGAGCTCATATTCCATTGGAATGTTAGGTTTAGAACTCAGATTTTAAATATTACATTGGTGTACTAGGAATTCTAGGCTAAACCCTATATTCATTAATGTTAATTATAGTTGGAAAAATCCATGTGATGTTATCCAAGACACTGCATCACTAGTTAATTCAGGTAGGGCCTATAAAGGTCATAATCCTATGAATAAACAATTATACATTCATCTTCACAAGTCATCATAAGCTAGGGGAATAATTGGTTATTTGTTAATTTTATTTATTTTTTGTAACTATTAAAATATTTACTTTGTAAACATGTGCATTCATTTTTATTTTAGTATTTTCATGTTATGAATTTCATTGGTGGGGGCCTACTGAGTTTTAATCACACCATTTTTAATGATCTATGACGCTTTAGTTCCTATGAATATAAAACTATTTTTTCACTGGTCCCAATAATAGGGTAAGGACCAGTGTAGGGGATATTTGGCGTAGCATGAAATTTTGTGTAAGGATGATGGGACCAAGTATGGATTAGGACCAATTTGGGGTGAGTTTAATTTGATGTTTTTAGTCATTTATTATAATTGCACATGATCTTTCTTAAGGGGATCCCTATCATGTAAGTATTTCCCATTATTTCATTATTTTTATATATTATTTTTTATTTGAACATTCCTTTTCATATATAAAATATTTATCTAGTGGATTTTTTATATTTGTCATTACTTTTAATGTAATGGGTACTCAAAATGAGGGAATAGTCCTCCCATGGTTACTTCACAGGCCCTCATTACAAGTCAATGTACTCAAGAATACAAAGATATGTTGTTGAGTCCCTGTGGCACATTAAAATGGTGTTGGGGTTCTGTGGTTTATATGGGGAGAATTACACAGTAGTATCAGAGTCAATTTTTTTCATTTATTACTATTTTTGAATGGTATACATGTGACTTGATATATTTTGGGGTCAGGTACTGAGCTCATGCTTGGGGTAATAAAGCCACAAATGGTAAAAACCATGTTTATAATGAAGGGACTTGTGGTTCTTTGAATTTTTCTTATTATAGTTGTATTTCATTTTAAATTTGGGGGAAACACATGGTTTGTGATGTCATCGATTGAAGGGGTTTTCAATATTGTCCTACTATGTAAAAATTTGAGGTCATATTCTTTAATAATTTTAGATATACAGGGATTCAAATTACATGAATTATACTAGGTTCATGGGATTTAGATATCTATTTCAACCTATTTGGGATTTATATCATCTAGTGACTATTTATATATATTTGATATATATATTCATTTTTTGAAATATATATTTTTAAAAAGTGGTTGGTGATTTAAAATTTCCAAATAATAATATATGGAGTATTCCCATATAAGGGTATTGTGGAATATTTGTTGTCCCAATTTCTAATATGATATCTTGACATAAAGGTAGATATAAATGGTGTGTTATATAAAGATAATAGTTTAATAAAAAAAATTTAGAAACATACAATGTGTTTTCATTTATATATTTCAATTGAAAACCTAATTAATCAAGCTATAGAAACGTGTGAATATTGACGAATCAAAAAACATTAAATTTCAATAATTGAATGAAAAATAAATTTATTTCCATGGAAGAAGTTAAAAGAATATGAAACCAGTTTAGTTGGAAGAATATGTAATAGATAATAATAAAACCTTTCTTGATAATGACAGAAATACTTGCTGACTATATTGAATTTGAGGCTTTATGTGTTTTCCTTAACCCATTATATGTGTTGTGGGAACTCTATGAGTTCAAGAGTTATAAGATTCTTGTGTTATACAACACTTTTTTTATATAGCAGTGACCATGATGTGGGAGAGTTTGGATTTATATAGATCCTTATTTTGGATAACCATGATCATTGTGTTTGGGGTTCTATATAACTGGAGTCTTTGAGATTAGGATTAGTATCAACCAACAATATGTGGCCTTTGGGAGACATTTTTTTACATCCAGGTGGTAGGACCTAGTGTTTTTTAGAGTGACTCAGGTAAGTGAATCTATGTAAAATGATCTCTTAGGGTATATTATGAGATGGTTTTCCAATTCTCATGGAATATTGTATAGTTATAAGGGCTTGTTGAGCGATTTTGTTTATGTGGTTAGATAATGATCATTCTTCCAAGCGATGATGTAGTATGGTTGTGCACCATGGTGATAACGAATTATTTCAAGATTGGGTTTGAATGTGAAGGTTCCTTCAGTTTCCCAAAACTATGAACTACTAATATGTTGTTGATATTTGGTTCATGCATATATAATAAATTTAAATACAAAAAATGATGGTCAGGATAATGGGTGGTCGTGCATGTAGTCATGAAATGTTTTTGGTGCCAAAAATATAGTAAGTGGATATTTGGGATTTCTCTTGTATACAAAATAAACATGTCAAGATAATGGTTCATATCAGGGTTATCCACGTCAACTTAGGATTTATTACACTCAACTAATTAGTTGCAAGTTAGGTTTTGTAAATGGTCATAGTGGTGCTTATGTCCTTTTTGTCATAGTGAGATCAGATATTTCATGAGTGGGAGCATGTTTTCATGCTGTACATTGAGGAAATTTATGTGGATTTAATTGATGAATGTGAGGTGTTAATGGGTGTAATACATATGAATATTGATTCCATTAATAGTGTTAAACCTGAAAAAACCAAGGGTGTTCGGGAATATTATCATGTTTGGGGTTTACTGAAGGATAGGTTGTTTGGATATCAGTATAAAGTGGATATGTTCATCATGAAGCCCAATAAAAGAATGGATATATAATTTATATTTTTAAAAATTTCATTTGTTGTATATACATGTGTTCAACCATGGAATAATATAAGTACATGGCATTTCATAATAGTGTCATGGATACTACTAGTTTTGAATGGAAGACCTACACATGAGTGTTTTTAATAAATTAGGATTATGATCATGGTCTTAATGTGATGTGAATAATGTGATCATGATTTTGGATATATAATTATCTTTTGAAGGAGTGGATCCTAATTTAATTCATGGGATAGAGGAAATGTGCACTAGTGACCACTATGTCGTTCTTTTTTTCATAAGTAATTGGTGGTGTGAAAGCTAATTAATTAGGATCTTTATGATGCATTATGGGATTAGACAGCTAGGTTTCTATTTTAATGTATAAAATACCACCAGTAAATGGGGTATATGTTGTTTTTAATCGAAAGGGCCTAACAAAGATAATCCATGTTATTAATCCAAGTAAGTGTTTAAACAATTTATGGGTGAGGCTTGGAATGAATGAAATGTGAGTTTTGATCGTAGGAAAATAGGGGTGTTGGTTTTGGAAAATATAAATAAAAAAATTAAATTAAGTAGGGAGCCAGCATAATCATTAGAGGGTGTAAACCTTACACTATGTGAGATTTAGTTAGTACTATAAATGTTGTTGTATTGGTCTGATGTAGATGGTGTTGGATTGTTAAATGATGTTAAGGCATTAGTTATTTTGGATAGATCTTACCATCATATCCAATAAAGGATGAGTTATGTGATATGTGATTTGTCCTTTGATGAGTATAATTATGAAAAGGAAACACCTTTGGTGGTGGGAATCATTTCTATTGTCGGCATGCAAAACTAATGCTATAATTTTCATTCATGAGCCTGAATAGTCTTTAGGTGGTCTTGAAAGCACTATATACTAGTGTGTGTATACCTTAGATTCAATATAGACCCATTAGGGAATTCTATTGGTCAAATATTATTAGAATTCTAGTTGAATTTTGGGTAAATGTTTTGGACTCTTGAAAGAATTATGTTACCTTAGAGTCATTGTTTTGCCTTCATGATGGTTATTAGATAAATCATAGTGAATAGTTAGATGGTTCTACATTTAGACCATGTAATTATTCCGTAAGGTTAGAGTAATACCCAAACATGTAATTGGTGTGGCCATGAGAAAATTTTGGAGATAAGGGTATCATGGTTGGATTTTTTAATGGCACATATGTAAAAGAAGAAGAGTTATCTTATAGTGATTTACCCGAAGTATTCCCAACAAGATTTAAGCACTAGAATTAATGTGTTGGGATCATAAAATCATCAATAACCTCTATGTATATATTAAAAACCTTGTTTATAAATATGATAAGGATTTTCATGGAAGAAACAACATGTTCATGTTGAGTTTTTTGGTGTACATACGTCATTTTTTACTCTAGAGATCATAAGTGGGATTTAGTATTAATGTTCACTATTGTACTCATGTGTGTTGAGGTACAGAGAATCAATAACTATTCCATGTAAGTAATTGTACTATTAAGACTAATATTTTTTAGGAACTCTGTAATAGTGGGATGTTTGAAGGATTAGAATTGAACATGTGATCTTTCTCCTTTGGGGACTAACATCAAGGGTTGGGAAATCAGCTTAGTGAAGACATTTGGGTATCACTGGTTGGACAAAAGTCTTAGACCCACATCAGGGTGTCAATTACATTTTGATTTCAACCTTAGATTCAGAAAACATTATATCATATGTTTGGAATTGTTTTTTTTTTGAAAACTATTGTGTTATTAGACATAGAACATTATCATTGAGTGAGATAAGGAGACAAATGTTAGTAAAGGAACAAAGTTGAATTGTAACCTGTATGTCTCCAACATGAGATGTTTTATGGGGGGTTATAATTAGTTTGTATATGAATAAGACTTTTATGGAGGAAAATATATTATTTTTTAATGGTTTAGTGTATAATTTTATGAATGGGCTTTGTGAACATATTTATATGGTTAGAATACCTTGAATGTTTTTAAATATATATGAAGATATTAGACTTGGGTTTTGGGATATCACAATGGGGATGTACGGGACAACTGGGAAACTATTGTATCCACTAGCTTTCTATGGCATTTCCAAATGATATGTGTCACTTCAAGTAGCATTGGCTATCTAGTAGTCTATTACTATCTTGTCAGTGGCTTCTAAAATTTTTTAAGTGATTGGAATCCCCATAATTTTAACAAACCCTCTAAAATTCTCTATATATACAGGATTTTTGGTTTCCTATTCCTTATATGACTTTCTTGACACTTGAAATACCCTCCCCACTTCTTTTTGTGGATTTCCCTTGTCTAGTTCTTAATTCGGCATCCAATGGATGTGATAACTAGCTTGTGGTAATTCCACATGACTATTTTTTTATATTCATTTTTGGTATAGTACCACCTCAATGGTTATTTCTAATCTTCCCAATTTTCAATAAAAATATCTGGATTATCAATTTATTTGAATTTAAGAACTAGTATTTGATAATATTTGTATAGACTCTCCTAACTATCACATAGGTTGTCCTTAGTATTTCCATACTTATAAATTTATTTTAAAAGTGAGGTTTTATCAGGTCATTCTATCATTACCACATATTTTCTTAATTAATATTAAACCCTTAAATTTTTCATATACATATAAATAAATGACCAATTTATGTGACTTGTAATTTAGTAACATAGGTTTCCAAGTGTAATGCCTTGGATGATAATTTGACCATTAGATGGTTAAATAATTATAATCAATATCTAAGAAGAATGTGCTGATATTTATTGGGTTTCTTTGATTGTTCACATTAATTGGCTTTCTAGGATTATTTCAAGGATAGTGAAATGGATTTCATAATCATTTATGTTCATAAAATGAAAACACAAATATTATATTGGTTTTTAAAAAATTAATTGAATGGTCTGTTGATAATAAATAATTGCCCCTATTAGATAAAATTCATAATTATTGTTTGCAAATTGAATTTGGTAAATCAATTGGTTTGTTGGAATGGTTACATTATGTCTCATAAATCCTATATATTTTATATATTAATACATTATTTATGAAATGTATTGTTTTTTAAAATATTGAACTATGTTTCATAATTTTTAATGAGAATTAAAAATGGGGTACATTGATTATGGATCAAAATTTTTGTGGTAAAACTAAAAAATGAGGACTGATATATGACTTATGATGTTTAATTCCTATGTGAAATAATAATTCATGTTTTTTGATGAAAATTATAAATCCAGATTTTGGTGTATAAATATCCAGAATTACATAATGATCTTCTTTATTCTATAAGATACATTCTACTTCTGAATATTTTGATGTGCTCCCTGATTTTGTATGATACTTGGTGGATACGAATTCCTGGATGATATATTTGTTTTTACATATTTTATAAAGACATAGGAGGCCATAATGTGTTCCTATACCTATATTACTTTTAGTTATTGTCAATTTTTAGATGAGAAAACAGATTCAATTAGAATTCTCAGATGAGCATCAATATTCAACAAGATAATTATTGGTCGGGGAATGATGTGATGAGAGATCAGATTACAAAGGAATTCCAAGATGTGCTCTTAGATTAAACATGACACGATTTTATACAAGGAATTCAAGGGCTAACATGAGATATTGGGTTCTTATTTAGGTTTAGAATGGGTCATATGATGTGCTCAAATACATCCTGACACTAGCTAATCTTTGTAGGGTTGATTGTGGTCATGGAACTAGGGATTCATAATTGTATAGTTGACATCAGGTGTCATCAGTAAATTGAGGAATCAATGGTTGTTTTATACTTTTATTAAAATTGTTTTGTAACTATTAAAATCTTTAATATGGGCACTTTAATAATATTTATTCATTTTAGTTATTTTAGAGATGTCGTTTATAGTGGACAGTTGAGTTTTACTAAAACCATTCTCTGGATTCCATTACTCTAGGGTACCTGAGAAGATATAATTATTTGGTATTAGTTCATAGGTATATGGAAATTTCAAACATTTATGATATTTTAATCTATTTCTACTATGGTTACAGATTATGGGACTAAATATGACTCAATGCCAAATTGAAATGAGTTCAGGTCGAGTTTTATTTTGGTTTTTTACTATTGTGTATGGTATTCCCATAGCATATCTATAAATTTTATGTAAAATCCATTATTTATTTGTTCTGATGTTTGATTTATTTTATTGGAAGATACACTATATTACAATAAATGTTTATCTTGTTATTTTGTATGTTTTTCATCACTTATTTTATTATAGCTACACTGACAAAAGGTAATTTTCTCCCCAATGTAACCTCACAAGGCACATCATATAGTTAGTAGATTATAGCATATTAAGATGCATACTATAGAACTTGTGGTGTCCCATCTTAGAGCATTAGTTTGTTGATTTTTGTGTTGGGAAATAAAAAAATTCATGGTCTTCAGTTATTTTGTAATATTAATTGTTTTTCACAACTAACCTTGGCGTCATATTCTAATTATTGTAAAATCATCATATCATTAATTATTGAAGTATTTTGTAGATGGTCAAACATGTGGGATTCATAGTAAAAGTTCCCATTTAATATATGATAAAATTTTTATGTAGTTGTTTTTTATTATAAACTAGTAGGAAATAAACCTTATGCTAAAAATGTATTATAAGTGGAAACTCTAAATTGGATGGAATATTGCAACATTAATATATTGAACTATATAAAGTTGGTATTTCAAATTTCCATTCATTAAATTCTGGAAATAATTCTAGAACTTGGTAACTACATAATTATCTTATTAAATAAAACATTTAAATAGAATAACCCTTTTTTTATAAGGAGTTCTAAGAAGTGATCAATCATCAACCCTCTACCACAATAATATGAAACTTACCCATTCTCCCATTATGGATTGGGATTAATATAATGATATGCTATCAAAAGTCTATGTTAGGTAATATATAATCTACACAATCTGGG
This sequence comes from Viscum album, assembly GCA_963277665.1. Taxonomy (NCBI): domain Eukaryota; kingdom Viridiplantae; phylum Streptophyta; class Magnoliopsida; order Santalales; family Viscaceae; genus Viscum; species Viscum album. Next base: position 126,685,334 of record OY728160.1, read on the forward strand.
ATTCCATATTGAATACAATAGAATATAAAAAGAATATGAAAGGCTAAGCTCTATCTATATCCAAATTATAACTATAGAAGAGAAAATAACTATGTTGGTCTTTAATATCAATACCCCTATTAGTAATTTCCAATAAAAATAAATCATATAGGAAATCACTACATTATAAATAATATTGGAAATTTAATCCTTTATTATATAGACTTCAATTTGGGACTTAATTATTCTCCCTTAACATTTGAAGAGGGTCTAACAAAAATTATGGACACCCTTAAACATGTGAATCTAGGAACTAACAAGGGACTGAAAATCATATTGATATGTGTGAACATAATTCCTATATATCTCATTCATTAAAAATAGTGGTAATTATTCCCTTATAATGATTAGATATCCTAACTCATATCATTTATTTTTTGAGCACTACATGGGTCTATCATCTAAGAATCATTTAGAAAAACAATAAATGAGATGAATACACCCATCACACAATATATTATTTGTGGCTGAGGTAGATAAGTTAATAAAAAATATTTTTATTGGGTTAGTTTAGAAACCCTAGTGGTTATTCCGAGTTGTTCATATCTAATAGAAGAAAAGATAGATCAAAGTCTATATCGATTTTTAAAACCTCATCCATAATTTAAAAACGGATTATTTTTTAATCCCAATTTAAATTTTGTTTATTAAATCCATTTATGGTTTCTAGGACAACTCTTCTATGTATACTTATTTTAAATATAACTATATCTGAATGGGCGTAGATTATAAAGAAGAAACATCCTTTCAGACACCCAAAGTGGTTTTTAATTGTCAATTGATTTCCTCTATCTTAAAAAATATAGACATATATATATTATGAATAAATCTTTTAATAAACTACTTGGGTGGATGGTGGAATTAAACATATATGATCTTGTGGTAGATTAATAATAATGATGCAACCACTTTGCTAACCTTGATATGGTTTATTCCAATTTATGAAGGAACAACCATAATGAACTAAAATTTACATTTTGTGTCTCCAATGGTAGATCCATCAGATTTTTTTCCACTATTAATGAATTTAGGTATATCCTAAAAACAATATTAAAATTATTTAGTGTATTAATAATAGGAATCCAAATGTTCTAAAGGGTACTCCTTGGTGTTTCACAAATATTAGGCCCTTCATTTTGAACATTGTTAGTATATTCATGACCATTATTATGTTGATGAATAATAGCACAGCCTATCAGGGGGATGTTGAATTATAAAGTTTTAATGACAATATGAGGAAAAACCTCCCCATTCTCATGTATTAATGCCATAACTGGAGGGTAAACATCTCATCCATTTTGTGGCAGTGTCAGATAAATCATTTATTAAGATCATAACCTAGAGACGTTTTGATTGAAAGTTGAAAAGCATATATTACTTTATTCCCTCCATGAGTTATATATAGATTTTATTTAATATAGTTTATAAGAGTAGTCTAACATTGATCATTTTCCTAAATAAGTGGTGCATTAATTACTTTATAATGAATTCCATGTCTTGACAATTGATCTATTGAAATATGTATGTATCATATTATGTTTATTAGGTACAAGGAGGGTTCTATAGTAATTATGTTTTCATTAAATAATAGTATTTCCATTTAATAGTTATCCAAATTCTAGTCACTTTAATATTTCCTAGAAACACATCCATAATCCAAGGAATCACCTTTAGAAACAAAATTTCTTGGGAGGAAGTTTTCTCTGTAAAAAAAACATCCCAATTTGGAGAGATGAAAATTCATGGAAACTCAAGAATCCATGTTGGTATAAAATTACATAATATTAAATTCAATTGGGTTATTGTTGAGATTTACTTAGTTCCTTTATAGATTAGACATTAAGGTGATCATTCTTATGCACCAATGGATGGAGCAATAATGAGGTAGAGTACTAGTCTATAATTACTGACCTAGATATCACCTTTTCAACATAAATCATTCACCTTAATTATTTATTTTTCATGATATAGTTCTTCTACCATAAATAAATAAGAGATAAATTCATTCATTATTTATAATTGAGGACTGTTGAATTGATTTATATAAAACTGGTGATATAAGATATTATATAGTTTCCCTACAACCTCCTTAAGATACTCAAAAAACAAGTTGGATGCCATAATAATAGGTTGACCCATTCATTTTCACTAACATAACATTGATATTAGAATGATGGAATTCCCAAAGAGGTGAAAATATTTATCTATCATGATTATCAGAGATCTTTTAGATTTTGTTATCATAAATTTTTTGTGGGATCCTCTGTAGAGTAATTGAAATGAGATAGATCTAAAATGTAATAAAATAGGTTTACATATGAACATACAGTGTTGACATAGATAATAAATTGATTATTTTTTGTCCATATTCATTTCATTTTAATCTTTTGTATGTATGAATTCATTTCATTATAATGTTTTTTACAATTTATGTGTGAATTCATTAGATTTTGTGAATATTTTTTATAATTTTAAAAATGTTGAATTTCATTCGGTAACTTATTTTCATGGATAAATTGATGGCCATATATTTATTTTTTTAAATTATTTGGTAACATAATTGCATTTAGTCATGAAATGTTATGGGTTCCAATAATATGGTAAGTTGGAATTTCTCTTGTATAAAAAATAAAAATGTCAAGAGAATTGTTCATCTCATGATTTTCCTCATCAACTTAGGATTGATTACACTCAAATAATATGTTTCATGTTAGGTTTTGTAAATCGTCATAGTGGAGCTTGTGTCTTTTGGTCATAGTGAGATCAGATGTTGCAAGAGTGGTAGCATGTTGTTAGGTTGTACATCGATGAAATGTATGTGGCTTTAATTGATGAATGTGAGGTATGAATGGGTGTACAACATATGAATATTGATTCCATGAATAGTGTAAACCTGAACAAACCTAGGGTGTTGTAGAATATTATCATGTCTGGGGTTTATAGATGAATAGGTTGTTTGGATATGAGTATAAAGTGGATATGTTCATCATGAAGATCAATAAAAGAATGGATTGAGGATTTATATTTTTGACAATTTTAGTTGGTGTAAATACATATGTTGGACCATGTAATAATATAAGTACATGGATTTTGATAATAGTGTTGAGGATACTGCTAGTATTGAATGGAAGAACTATTAATGAGTGTTGTCAATAAATTAGGTGTATAATAATAGACTTAATGTCATGTGAATAATGTGATCGTGATTTTGGATATATAATTATCTGTTGAAGGAGTGAAATCCAATTTAATTCATGGGATGGAGTCAATGTGCAATGGTGACAACTGTGTCGTTTCTTTTTCTCATAGGTAAGTGGTGGTGTGAGAGCTAATTCTTTAGGATCATTATGATGCATTATGGGATTAGACAGCTAGGTTTCTATTTTAATTTATAAAAGACCACCAGTAAATTGGGTAGATTTTGTTTTGAATAGAAAGGTCCTAACAATGATAATCCATGTTATTAATCAAAGTAATGGTTTAACCAATTGATGGGTTAGGATTGGAATGAATGAAATGTGAGTTTTGATAGTAGGAAAAGAGGGTTGTTGGATTTGGGAAAGATAAATAAGTAAATGAAATTAAGTGTGGAGCCAACATAATCATTAGAGGGTGTAAACATTACATTATGTGAGATTCAGTTAGTACTCTAAATGGTGTTGTATTGGTCTGAATTAGATGTTGTTGGATTGTTAGAATGATGTTAAGGAATTAGTTTTTTTGGATAGATCTTACCATCATTTCCAATAAAGGATGAGTTATGTGATATATGATTTAGGTATTTACAAGTAGAATTATGAAAAGGAAACACCTTTAGTGGTGGTAAAAATTTCTGTTGTCAACATGCAAAACTCATGGTATAATTTTCATTCATGAGTCTGAACAGTCTTTTGATGGTCTTGAAAGCACTAGATACTAGTGCGTGTATAACATAGATTCAATATAGATCCATTATGGAATTCCAATGGGTAAATTTTATTATAATGATGATTGAATTTTGGGTAAATTTTTGGGAATCTGTGAAGAATTATGTTACCTAAGAGTCATTGTTTTGTCTTCATGGTGGTTATTGGATAAATCATAATGAATAGTTAGATGGTTCTATGTTTGGAACATGTAATTATTCCATAAGGTAATAGTTATACCCAAAAATGTAATTAGCATGACCATGAGATAATTCTGAAGACAAGGGTATCATGGTTAGATTTTTTAGTGGCACATATGTAAAAGAAGAAGTGTTATCTTATTGTGATTTATCCGGAGGACGCCCGACTTGATTTATGCACTAGATTTAATGTTTTGGGATCATAACCTCATCAATAACCTCTTTTTATATATTGAAAACCATTTTTATAAGTATGATAAGGATTTTCATGGACGAAACAACATGTTCATGTTGTGTTTATTGGTGGACGTACATCATTTTTTACTCTGGAGATCATAAGTGGGAGTTGGTATTAATGTTCACTATTTTACTCATGTGTGTCGAGGTATAGAGCATCAGTAACTATTCCATGTAAGTCAGTGTACTATTAAGAATAATATTTTGTAGGAACTCTCCAATAGGGGGACATTCTAATGATTAGAATGGAACATGTGATCTTTCTCCTTTGGGGACAAACATCAGAGGTTGGGTAATTAGATAAGTGAAGATATTTGGGTTTATTTCATTGGAAAATAAGTCTTAGACCCACATCATGGTTTCAATTACATTGTGGTTTCTACCTTATATTTATAAATCATTATATCATATGTTTGGAATTGCTTTTTTTTAAAATAATGTGTTATTAGACATAGAATATTATCATTCAGTGAGATAAGGAGACCAATGTTAGTCAAGGAACAAAGTTGAATGGTCACCTGTATTTCTCCGACATGAGATGTTTTATGTGGGGTTATAATAAGTGTGTATATAAATAACACTTTTTTTGGAGGAAAATGTAATATTTTTATTTGGTTGAGGGTATAATTTTTTGAATGGGCATTGGGAACATATTTATATGGTTAAAATACCTTGAATGTTTCTAATTATATATGAAGCAATGATTGGGTGGTAGACCTGGGTTTTGGGATAGCACAATGGGGAGGTACGAGATGGCTGGGAAACTAGAGTATCCACTAGCTTTCTATGGAATTTCCAAATGATATGTATCACTTCTAGTAGCATTGGCTATCTAGTGGTCTACTACTATCTTGTTAGTGGATTGTAAAAATTTTTATGTGATCAGAATCCCCATAATTTTAACTAAGCCTCTCACATTCAATTTATATGCAAGATTTTTGGTTTCCTATACCTTATATGCCTCTCCTTACACTTGGAATACCCTCCCCACTTCCGTGTATGGTTCTCCCTTGTCCAGTGCATAATTCAATATCCAATGGATGTGATAAATAGCTTGTTGTAATTCCACATGACTATTTTTTTATATTCATTTTTTTATAGTACCACCTCAATAGTTATGTCTAATGTTACCATTTTTCAAAAAAAATTATCTACATTCTCAATTTCACTGAATTTAAGAAGAACTCAGGGTTGATACTATATGTGTAGACTCTCATAACAATCACATAGGTGGTCCTTATGATTTCTATTTTTATTACTTCATTTTCAAAGTTATATTTTATCTGGTTATTCCTTATTTACCACATGTTTTATTAATTAATATTAAACCAATAAATTGTTCTTAAACATATAAATAAATGACCAATTTATGTGGTTTGTACTTTAGGGACATAGGTTTCCAAGTGGAATGCCTCAGATGATAATATGACCATTGGTTGGTTAATTAATTGTAATCAATATCTAAGAGTAATGTGATGATATAGATTAGGTTTATTTTATTGTTCAAATTAATTGGCTTACGAGGATTATATCAAGGATAGTGAAATGGATTTCATAATCATTTATGTTAATAAAATGAAAATACAAATATTAAATTTGTTTTTAATAATTTAATTGAATCTTAGGTTGATAATAGATAATTGCCTCTATTAGTTAAAATTCATAATAATGGGTTGCAAATTGAATTTGGAAAATAAATTAGTTAGTAAGAATGGTTACATTATGTCTCATAATTCCTATATATTTTATATATTAATACATGATTTATGAAATGTATTGTTTTTTAAAAATAGTGAATTATGTTTCAAAAAATTTAATGGGTATTAAAAATGGGGTACATTGATTATGGATCAAAATTTTTGTGATAAAACTAAAAAATGAGGACTGATATATGACTTATTATGATGAATTTCTATGTGAAATAATAATTCATGTTTTTTGATGAAAATTATAAATCAGAATTTTTATGTATAAAGATCCAAAATTACATAATGAGCTCCTTTTCTTCCATAAGTTACATTCTACTTGAGAATATTTTGATGTGCTCCTTGATTTTGTGTGATACTTGGTTGATGGGAATTCCTGGATGATATATTGGTATTTACATATTTTATAATGACATTGGAGTCCATAATTTGTGCCTACACCTATATTACTTTTAGGGATTTTGAATTTTCAGATGATAAAATAGATTCAATTAGAATTCTCAGATGACCATAAATATTTAACATGATAATTATTGGTCAAAGAATGATGGTATGAGAGCTCAGATTACAAAGGAATTCCAAGATGTTCTCTAATATTCAATATGACATGATTTTATACAATAAATTCAATAGTTAACATGATATTTTGTGTGCTTATTTAGGTTTATAATGGTACATATGATGTTCTCAAATACATCCTGACACTAGCTGATCTTGGTAGGGTTGATCATGGCCATGGAACTAGGGATTGATAATTTTATAGTTGACATCATGTGTCATCGGTAACTCGAGGCATCAATGTTTGTTTTCTTCTTTTATATAAATTGTTTTGTAACTATTAAAATCATTTATATGGGTACTTTTATAACATTTTTTCATATTATTTATTTTCGAGAAGGCGTTTATCGTGGAGGGTTGAGCTTTAATAATACCATTCTCGAGATTCCATGACTCTAGGGTACCTGAAAAAATATAAATATTTGGTTGTAGTTCATAGTTATATGGAAATTTCAAACATTTATGATAGATTAATCTATTTCTATTATGGGTACAGAATATGGGACTATGTATGACTCAAGGAAAAATTGAGATGAGTTCAGGTCGAGTTTTATTTTGGTTTTTTACTATTGTGTATGGTATTCCCATAGGATATCTCTAACTTGTATGGAAAATCCATTATTTATTTATTGTGATGTTTGATTTATTTTATTGGCACATACACTATCCTACAAACAATGTTTATCTTGTTCTTTTATATGTTTTTCATCACTTATTCTATTATAGCTATAGTGAAAAAAGGTAATTTTCTCTCCACAGTAACCTCACAATGCATGTCTTATAGTTAGTAGATTCTGGAACATGGGGATGCATGCTATATAACTTGTGGTGTCCTATCGTATGGCATCAACTTATTGATTTTTATGGTGGGAAATAAAAAAATTCATGGTCATCAGTAATTTTGTAATATTAATTGTTTTTCTCAACTAACCCTAGTGTCATATTCTTATTTTTGTAAAATCATCATATCATTTAATTACTGAAGTATTATATCAATGGTCAAACATGTGGGCTTCATGGTAATAGTTCCCATTTACTATATGATAAAAATTTTATATTTTTGTTTTGTATTATATAACAATGGGAAATAATCCTTATGCTAAAAATGTATTATAAGTGGAAACTCAAAATTGGATGGAATATTACCACATTAATATATAGAATGATATAAAGTTTTTATTTCAAATTTCCATTCATTATATTCTTGAAATAATTCTAGAACTTCGTAACTACCTAATGCTGCCAATAAATAGAACATTTTAACAGAATAATCATTTTTCATATAAGGAGTTCCGATAAGTGATCAATGAACAACCCTCTACCACCATAATATGAAATTTACCCATTCTCCAATTATGGATTGGGATTAATATAATGATATCCTATCAAAATTCTAGGTTAGGTAATATATAATCTACACAATATATGATGTCATATTGAATATAATAGCATCATAAAAGGAATATTAAAGGCTTGGGAAGCTCCATCAATATCCACATTGTAACTATAAAAGAGAAAATAACTATGTTTTCCTTTAATATAAATACCATTATTACTAATTACCAAGAAAAAAAAATCATAGAAGAAATCACTACATTAAAAACCATATTGGAAATTTAATCCTTTATTTCTATAGACATCAATTTGGGACTTAATTTTTCTCCACTAACATTTGAAGAGGGTCTAACAAAAATTAATGACACCCTTAAACATTTGAATCTTGGAACTAACAAGGGACCCAAAATCATATTGATATGTGTGAACATAATTCCTATATATCTCATTCTTTAAAAATAGTGGTATGTATTCCCTTATAATGATTGGATATCCAACCTCATATCCTTTATTTTTTGGGCAATACATGGGCCTCCCATTTAAGAATCATTTAGAAAAACAATAAATGTGATGAATACATCCATCACACAACATATTAGTTGTGGCTGAGGTAGATAACTTAATAAAATATAATTTTATTGGGAATTTTTAGAAACCATAGTGGTTATTCATTGTTGTTCCTATCTAATAGAAGAAAATCTAGATCAGAGTCTGTATCAATTTTTGAAACCTCAGCCTTAATTTAAAAAAGGATTATTTTTTATCCTAATTTAAATTTTGTTTATTGAATCTATTGGTGGTTTATAGGACAACTCCTCTCTATATACTTATTCTATAGATAAGTATATCTGAATGGGTGCAGATGATAAAGAAGAAACATCCTTTCAGACACCCAAAATGGTGTTTAATTTTCAATTTACTCCCTCTATCTTAAAAAATATAGACATATATATATTATGAATAAATCCTATAATCCCCTACTTGGGTAGATGGTGTAATTCAACATAGAAGATCTTGTGGTAGATTCATACTAATTATGTAACCAATTTTTTAACCTTGATAAACTTTATTCCAATTTATGAAGGAACAACCATTATCAACTAAAATTTACATTTAGTGTCTATAATGGGAGATCCATCAGGTGTTTTCCACTATTAATGAATTTAGGTATATCCTAAAAACAATATTAAAGTTATTTAGTGTATTAATACTATGAATCCAAATGTTCTAATGGGTACTCTTAGGTGTCTCAAAAATATCAAGCACTTCATTTGGAACATTTTTTGTATGTTCATGACCATTATTATGTTGATGAAGAATAGACCAACCTATCAATGGGATGTTGACTTTTAAAGTGTTAATTACAACATTATGAAAAACCTCCCCATTCTCAAGTATTAATTCCATAAGTGGAGGGTAAACATCTCATCCATTTTGTGGCAGTTCTAGATAAATCCCTTATTAAGATCATAACCAAGAATAGTTTTTATTGAATGGTGAAAAACATATATTACTTTATTCCTTCCATGAATTATATATAGATTCTATTTAATATAGTTGATAAGAGTAGTCTAACATTGATCATTTTCATGAATAAGTGGTGCATTACTTACATTATAATGAATTGCATGTCTCATAAATTGATCTATAGAAATATGTATTTAATCATGTTTTGTTTAGTAGGTACTTAGAGGGTTTTATAGTAATTATGTTTTCATTCATGAATATTATTTCCATTTAATCCTTATTCAAAGGGAAGTCACTTTCATATTTCCCAAGGACACATCCATCATCTAAGGAATCACCTTTAGAAACAAAAGATCGTAGGAGGAAGTTTTCTCCATCAAAAAAAACTTCCCAATTTGGAGACATGAACGTTCATGGAAACTCAATAATCCGAGTTGGTAGAAAATTACATAATATTAAATTCAATAGGGTTATCATTGAGATATTTTTAGTTTCTTTATAGATTATACATTAAGATGCTCATTCCTATGCACCAAGGGATAGAGTAATAATGAAGTAGAGTACCAATCTCTAATTACTAACCTAGATATGTCCTATTAAACAAAAATCATTCACCATAATTCTTCATTTGTCTTGATACATTTCTTCTACCATAAATAAATAAGAGATAAATACAATCATTATTTATATTTTTAGACTATTTAGTTGAGTTATATGAAACTGGTGATATAAAAAATTTTGTAGTTTACCTATAACCTCCCCAAGATACTCAAAAAAAAAAGTTGGATTCCATAATAATAGATTAAAACATTCATGTTCACTACCATAACATCGATATTAGAATGAAGGAATTCCCAAATATGTGAAAAATGTTATCTATCATGATTATCAGAGTTATTTCAGATTTTGTTATCATAAATGTTTTTATGGGATCCTCTGTAGAGGAATTGAAATGAGATAGATCTACAATGTAATGGAATAGGTATACATATGAACAGACAATGTTGACATAGATAACAAATTGATTATTTTTTTGTCCATGTTCATTTCATTTTAATCTTCTGTATGTATGAATTCATTTCATTATAATGTTTTTTTACAATTAATGTTCCAATTCATTAAATTTTGTGAATATTGTTTACAATTTTAAAATGGTGAATTTTATTCAGTAACTTAGTTTCATTAATAAATGGATGGCCAAATATTTATTTTTTTAAATAATTCAGTATCTTTATTTAATGTAATCATGAAATTTTATGGGTGCCAAAAATACCATAAGTGGGAATTTGGGATTTCTATTGTATACAAAATAAACATGTCAAGAGAATGGTTCATCTCATGATTGTCCTCCTCAACATAGGATTGATTACACTCAACTAATAAGTCTTATGTTAGGTTTTGTAAATGGTGAGAGTGGATCTTATGTCCTTTTGGTCTTAGCGAGATCAGATATTGCAAGATTGGGATCATGTTGTCTTGCTGTACATCGAGGAAATTTATGTGGCTTTAACTGATGAATGTGAGGTGTGAATGGGTGTACTACCTATGAATATTGATTCCATGAATAGTGTTAAACCTGTAAAAATCTTGGGTGTTGGAGAATATTATAAAGTCTGGGGTTTACATAAGGATATGTTGTTTGGATATCAGTATAAGTTTGAAATGTCATCATGAAGCTCAAAAAAAGAATGGATTGATGATTTCAATTTTTAACAATTTCAGTTGGTGTAAATACATGTGTTGACCCATGGAATAATATAAGTACATGGATTTTCATAATAATGTCAAGGATACTTCTAGTTTTGAATGGAAGACCTATGCATGACTGTTGTCAATAAATTAGGTGTATAATCTTGGTCTTAATGTGATGTGAATCATGTGATAATGATTTGCATATATAGTTATCTGTTGAAGGAGTGAAACCCAATTTAATTCAAGGTATGGAGTCAATGTGCACTGATGACCACTATTTCGTTCCTTTTTCTCATAGGTAAGTGTTGGTGTGAAAGCTAATTGATTAGGATCTTTATGATGAATTGTGGGATTAGACAACTAGGTTTCTATTTTAATGTATAAAAGACCACCAGTAAGTGGGGTATATGTTATTGTGAATCGAAAGGGCCTAAGAAAGATAATCCATGTTATTAATCCAATTAAGTGTTTACACAATTGATGGGTGAGTCTTGGAATGAATGAAATGTGAGCTTTGATGGTAGGATAGGAGGGGTGTTGGTTTTGGACAAGATAAATAAAGAAATTAAATTAAGAGGGGAGCCACTATAATCATTAGAGGGTGTAGACGTTACTTTACATGAGATTTAGTTAGTACCATAAATGGTGTTGTATTAGTATGAAGTAGATGGTGTTGGATTGTTAGAATGATGTTAAGGAATTAGTTTTCTTGGATAGATCTTACCATAATATCTAATAATGGATGAGTTATGTGATATGTGATTTGGGTGTTGATGAATAGAATTATGAAAAGGAAACACCTTTGGTGGTGGGAATCATTTCTGTTGTCGACATGTAAAACTTGTGATTTAATTTTCTTTGATGAGTCTGAATAGTCTTTAGGTGGTCTTGAAAGAACTAGATACTAGTTTGTGTATAACTTATATTCAATATAAATCCATTAGAGAATTCCATTGGTTAAATATTATTAGAATGTTGGTTGAATTTTGGGTAAATATTTTGGACTCTTGAAAGAATTATGTTACCTAGGAGTCATTGTTTTTTCTTCATGATGGTTATTGAAAAAATCATAGTGAATAGTTATATGGTTCTATGTTTGGACCATGTAATTATTCCATATGTTTAGATTTATACCCAAACTTGTAATTGGCATGACCACAAGATAATTCTGGAGACATGGGTATAATGGTTGGATTTTTTAATGTCACATACGTAAAAGAAGAAGAGTTATCTTATAGTGATTTAGTCGGAGGATTCCCCACTATATTTATGCACTGGAATTAATGTGTTGGGATTATAACTTTATCAATAACCTCTATGTATATATTAGAAACCTTGTTTTTAAGTATGATAAGGAATTTCATGGAAGAAACAACATGTTCATGTTGTGTTTTTTAGTGGACGTGCATCATTTTTTACACTAGAGATCATAAGTTAGAGTTGGTATTAATGTTCACTATTGTACAAATGTGTGTCAAGGTATAGATCATCAATAACTATTACATGTAATTCAGTGTATTATTAAGAATAAAATTTTGTAGGAACTCTCCAATAGTGGGACATTCCAAGTACTAAAATGGAAGATGTGAGATTTATCCTTTGGGGACTAACATCGGGGGTTGGTTAATTAGCTATGTGATGAAATTTGGGTTTCATTGGTTGGACAGAAGTCTTAGACCCACATCATGGTGTCAATTACCTTGTGGTTTCTACCATAGATTTATAAAACATTATATCATATGTGTTGAATTGTTTTTTTTAAATTTTTGTGTTATTAGACATAAAACATTATCATTTAGTGACATAAGGAGACAAATATTAGTCAAGAAATAGAGTTGAATGGTCAGCTATATGTCTCCAACATCAAATGTTTTATCGGGGGTTATAATTACTGTGTATATGAATTATTCTTTTATTGAGGAACATATAATATTTTCCTATGGTGGAGGGTCTAATTTTTTGAATGGGCTTTGGGAACATATTTATATGTTTAGAATTCCTTGAATGTTTTTAATTATATATGAAGTAATGATTGGGAGGTAGACTTGGGTTTTGGTATAGCACAATGCGGAGGTACGAGATGGTTGGGAAACTATAGTATCCACTAGCTTTCCATGTCTTTTCCAAATGATATGTATCACTTCTAGTAGCATTGGCTATATAGTTTTCTACTACTATCTTTTTAGTGGCTTCTAAATTTTTTTAAGTGATCGGAATCCCCATAATTAAAACTAAGCCTCTCACATTCTCTTTATATGCAGGATTGTTGGTTTCCTATACCTTATATACCTCTCCTAACACTTTAAATCCCCTCCCCACTTTCGTGTGTGGATCTCCCTTGTTCACTGCTTAATTCGGTATCCAGTGGATGTGATAACTAGCTTGTGGTTATTCCACATGACTAATTTTTTATATTCATTTTTTGGTATAGTACCACCTCAATGGTTATGTCTAATGTTCCCATTTTTCAAAAAAAATTATCTGAATTCTCAATTTCTCTAAATTTATGATGAAATCATGGTCGATACTATATGTGTAGACTCTCCTAACCATCACATAGGTGGTCCTTAATATTTCCAATGATATTACTTCATTTTCAATGTGATGTTTTATCCAGCCATTCTTTCTTTACCACATGTCTTCTTAATTGATATTAAATCATTAAATTGTTCTTAGACATATAAAAAAATGACCAATTTATGTGAATTGTACTTTAGTGACATATGTTTCCTAGTGGAATTCCTTGGATGATAATTTGACCATTGGTTGGTTAATTAATTTTAATCAATATCTAATAATAATGTGCTGATATAGATTAGGATTATTTGATTGCTCACATTAATTAGATTACTAGGATTATGTCAAGGAGAGTCAAATTTATTTCAAAATCATTTATGTTCATTAAATGAAAACAAAAATATTAAATTGGTTTTTAAAAAATTAATTGAATGGAATGTTGATAATGGATAATTGCGTCTATTAGTTAAAATTCATAATTATGGGTTGAAAATTGAATTTGGAAAATCAATTGGTTAGTAGTAATGGTTACATTATGTCTCATAATTTTTATATATTTTATATATTAATACATGATTTATGAAATTTATTGTTTTTTAAAAATAGTGAATTATGTTTCAAATTTTTTAATGGTAATTAAAAATGGGGTATATTGATTTTGGGTAACAATATTTGTTTTTAAAACTAAAAAAAGTGGAATGATATATTAATTATGGTGATGAATTTATAATTGAAATAATAATTCATGTTTTTTGATTGAAGTTATAAATCAGGATTTTGATGTATAAAGATCCTGAATTACATAATGAGCTCCTTTTATACCATAAGATACATTCTACTTGAGAATATTTTGATGTGCTCATTGATTTTGTATGATACTTGGTGGATGAGAATTCCTGGATGATATATTTGTTTTTACATATTTTATAAAGACATAGGAGTCCATAATGTGTGCATATACCTATATTACTTTTAGGGATTGTGATTTTTCAGATGAGAAAACAGATTCAATTTGAATTCCCAGATTATCTTCAATATTCAACATGATAATTATTGGTCAGGGAATGATATTATGGGAGCTCAGATTACCAAGGAATTCCAAGATGTTCTCTTAGATTCAACATGTCATGATTTTATAAAAGGAATTCAAGGGTTAACACGAGATTTTGTGTGCTTATTTAGGTTTAGAATGATATATATGATTTGCTCAAACTCATCATGACACTAACTGTTCTAGGTAGGGTTGATCATGGTCAAGGAACTAGGGATTGATAATTGTATAGTTGACATCAGATGTCATCGATAAATCGAGGCATTAATGGTTGTTTTATTCTTTTATATAAATTTTTTTGTATGTATTACAATATTTAATATGGTAACTTTAATAATATTTTTTTATATTAGTTATTTTATAGATGTCATTTATGGTAGACGGTTAAGTTTTACTAATACCATTCTCAGGATTCAATGACTCTAGGGTACTTGAGAAGATATAACTATTTGGGTGTAGTTCATAGGTATATGGAAATTTCAAACATTTATAATAGTATAATCTCTTTCTAGTTTGGGTATAGATTATGGGACTTGGTATGACTCAAGGATAAATTGAGATGAGTTCGGGTCGAGTTTTATTTTGTTTTTTTACTATTGTGTATGCTATTCCCATAGGATATCTCTAACTTGTATGGAAAATCCATTATTTATTTATTGTGATATTTGATTTATTTTATTGGAACATACACTATCTTACAAACAATGTTTATCTTGTTATTTTATATGTTTTTATCACTTATTCAGTTATAGATACACTAAAAAAAGGTAATTTTCTCCCCACTGTACCCTCACAAGGCATGTCCCATATTCGGTAGATTCTGGCATATGGGGATGCATGCTAGAGAACTTGTGGTGTCCCATCCTAGGGCATCGGTTTATTGATTTTTTGGTGGGAAATAAAAAAATTCATGGTCATCAGTTATTTTGTAATATTAATTTTGTTTCTCAACTAACCCTAGTGTCATATTCTTATTATTATAAAGTCATTATATCATTAGTTACTGAAGTTTTCTATCAATGGTAAATAATGTGGGATTCATGGTAATAGTTCCCATTTAATATATGATAAACATTGTATATAGCTGTTTTGAATTATATAATACTGAGAAAGATACCTTATGCTAAAAATTTATTATAAGTGGAAACTCTAAATTGGATGGAATATTACCACATTAATATATAGAACGATTTAAAGTTGGTATTTCAAATTTCCATTCATTATATTGTGGAAATAATTCTAGAACTTTGGAACTACCTAATTCTCCCAATAAATACAACATTTTATCAAAATAACCATTTTTCTTATAAGGAGTTATGAGAAGTGATCAATGAACAACCCTCTACCACAATAATATGAAATTTAACCATTATCCCATTACATATTGGGATTAATATAATGATATCCTACAAAAAGTATAGGTTAGGTAATATATAATCTACACAATCTAGGATGTCATATTGAATACAATAACATCATAAAAATAAGATAAAAGGCTTGGGAAGCACTACATATATCCACATTATAACTATAGAAGAGAAAATAACTATGTTGGTCTTTAATATTAATACCACTATAAGTAATTACCAAGAAAAAGAAATCATAAAAGAAATCACTATATTATAAACCATATTGGAAATTTAATCCTTAATTTATATAGACTTCAATTTGGGACTTAATTATTCTCCAGTGACATTTGAAGAGGGTCTAAAAAAATTATTAACAACCTTAAACATGTGAATCTAGGAACTAACAAGGGACCAAAACTCATATTGATATGTTTGAACATAATTCTTATATATATCATTATTTAAAAATAGTGGTATGTATTCCCTTATAATGATTAGATATCCAACCTCATATCCTTTATTTTTTGAGCACTACATGGGCCTCCCATATAAGAATCAATTAGAAAAATATTAAATGATATGATTACATATATTACACAATATTTTAGTTGTGGCTTAGGTAGATAAGTTAATAAAATATAATTTTATTGGGTATGTTTAGAAACCCTAGTTATTATTCATGGTTGTTCTTATCTAATAGAAGAAAATATATATTAGTGTTTGTATCAATTTTTAAAACCTCATTAATATTTTAAAAAAGGATTATTTATTTATCTCAATTTAAATTTTGTTTATTAAATCCATTGATGGTTTCTAGGACAACTCCTTTATGTATACTTATTTTAGATATAACTATATCTAAATGAGCACAGATGATAAAGAATAAATATCCTTTTTGTCAGCCAAAGTAGTGTTTAATTGTCAATTGATTCCCTGTATCTTAAAAAATATAGACATATATATATATTATGAATAAATCCTTTAATCCCCTACATGGGTGGATGGTGGAATTCAACATTGAAGATCTTGTGGTAGATTCATCCTAATGATGCAACCACTTTGCTAACCTTGATATGGTTTATTTCAATTTATGAAGGAACATCCATAATCAAATAAAATTTACATTTGGTGTCTCTAATGGGAGATCCATCAGGTTTTTTCCAATATTAATTAATTTAGGTATATCCAAAAAACAATATTAAAATTATTTAGTATATTAATACTAGGAATCCACATGTTCTATGGGGTACTCCTAGGTGTCTCACAAATATCAGGCACTTCATTTTGAACATTGTTAGTATGTTCATGACCATTATTTTTTTGATGAAGAATAGAAGAACCTATCTATGGGATGTTGTCTTATAAAGTGTTAATGACAACATGATGAAAAACCACCCCATTCTCAAGTATTAATGCCATAAATAGAGGGTAAAATCTTATCCATTTTCCGGTAGTGTTAGACAAATCCCTTATTAAGATCATAACCTAGAAAATTTTGATTGAAAGGTGAAAATCATATATTACTTTATTCCCTCCATGAATTATATATAGATTTTATATAATATAGTTGATAAGAGTAGTCTAAAATTGATCATTTTCCTGAAGAAATGGTGAATTACATACATTATAAAGAATTCCATGTCTCGAAAATTTATCTATTGAAATATGTATTTAATAATATTATGTTTATTAGGTACTTAGAGGGTTTTATAGTAATTATGTTTTCATTCACGAATAGTATTTCAATTTAATAGTTATCCAATGGGAATTCACTTTCATATTTCCCAGAAACACATCCATCATCTAAGGAATCACCTTTAGAAATAAATTTTCTTGGGAAGAAGTTTCCTACAACAAAAAAACATCCCAATTTGGAGCGATGAACATTCATGGAAACTCAAGAATCCTAGTTGGTAGAAAATTACATAATATTAAAGTCAATAGGGTTATAATTGAGATTTTTTTAGTTCCTTTATATATTATACATTAAGACGTTCATTCCTATGCACCAGGCGATGGAGTAATAATGAGGTAGAGTACCAGTCTCTAATTAATGACCTAAATATCACTTTTTAAACACAAATAAATCACCTTAATTCTTTATTGGTCTTGATATTGTTATTATACATTCAATAAATAAGAGATAAATCCAATAATTTTTTATATTTTAGGACTATTGAATTGATTTATATAAAACTGGTGATATAAAAAATTATGTAGTTTCCCTACAACCTCCCCAAGATACTCAAAAAATTGGGATTCTATAATAATATATTGACCCATTCATTTTCACTACCATAACATCAATATTAGAATTAAGGAATTCCCAAATGGGTGAAAAAATTTATCTATCATGATTATCATTGTTCTTTCATATTTTGTTATCGTAAATGTTTTTATGGGATCCTATGTAGAGGCATTGAAATGAGATAGATCTACAATGTAATGAAATAGGTCTACATATGAACATACAATGTTGACATAGATAATAAATTTATTATTTTATGTCCATATTCATTTCATTTAAATATTATATATGTATGAATTTATTTCATTATAATGTTTTTTACAATTAATGTGCCAATTCATTAGATTTTATAAATATTGTTTACAATTTTAAAATGTTTAATTTTATACGGTAACCTAATTTCATGAATAAATTGATGGCCATATATTTATTTTTTAAAATTATTAAAGAAAAAAATATGATTTCATAAATAAAAATGGAATTTGTAAAATTATTTTTATGTGTAACAAGATTTTTAGTGTATATAACTGGTAAATACATTTCCTAAATTCCAGAAGTTGTTAAAAATTCATATAGTTAATTTAGTCTTATGAATTGTATGCTTAGTTTAAAAAAATTACTATGAACTTTTATGAATGTTTCCATAATTAACTTAATAATTTTTTCTTCCTTCATATGGTTCATTATTAATTTTAATATGATCATCAAAATGACTAACATGGAACATCATAAGGATGATAGAAAACATAATAAGGGTTATTCCTATTTGAAATTGGAAAATTCATAAGGTTGGTTTCCCCTCATAATATTTTTGATAGGATAATTCATTATATTTACACCATCGTAAAATTATCGAAAAGAGGATGAATATATGAGAGTTTGACAGGTTAATATATATTTAAACTAGAAGATTTGTGTAACCAAAAAACTATTAATGAAACATAACTTTATTCACCCATATGGATTTTAATAGAAATTATAAATTGTAATATAGGTGTGATCAATCAATCAACTGTAAAAAATCAAATAGAAATTGTAGATTTTGTAGAGGATTTATGGACATGAATTATAAAGGTGATGAAAATAGAAAATAAAAAACTAACAACCCTTTGGGGTAAGAATCAAGTGATATTTCCCATTCAAATAAGGTTATATAGAGAAATCTACAAATATGGAGATATAAAAGAGATTAAGAGTTCAATTTAAAATGATTTTCAATTTTTATGTGTATTGTATTATGATTTCTACTTCAGTTATAATTTAATTTTTATTCACTTATTCCATGTTTTTTCCACTGAATAGAGTGATATAAAACAATGTAGATTTGATAAGGGAAATATATATGATTATAACTATTATGGTTTAACGGGAATAAATTAAAACTATTCCATATTCAATTATTTTAGAAATAATTGATGGATTATTTGCTTAAATTTTATAGCGTTTTAATCATTTAACCTTTAGTATTTTTCTAGCATGATTACTAAATTACAACTAACATTCCCTTTAGATTACATCTATTGTATAAAAAATGGTTTCCACTATTATATATTAATAATAATATTTATTTTCAATAAATTATTTCAGACCCATAAAAACTCGATGAAAAACAAGCTGTCAATTTTACTATTTAGTGAAAGAAATACAAAGATCTAAATCATTTGACTAGATCAAATACTAATAAAATTTTCATTATTAACCCAAATATTGAGATAACTCTGTTAAAAAATATAGAAAAATTACATTCTAAAATTATTTTGAGGATATTTCTTTGACTGGCTCCAAAAAAATATATGTGTTCCCTAAGAACCATAAAAACTGTTAAATAAACCTATAAAATTCAGAGGGCCCAATGTCCACCCCAATTCATTAACCAAAATAACCAAATTTTTATGGGTGATTTTAAATATAATTTTTAACTAGAATGTATCCTAATATAATTATTTACCATATTTCATCATATTGTAGTGGAGGACCTATATGAGAACATCAATGAATTTATCTTAGTATGCACAACACAAAATTCTAGAAGAGGGGTGGAGGACATAGGTAAATGGGAAACCATTCCATTCTCTTTAGAAGTAATGAGAAAACTATGGTTTTAAAATTTTTTACTAGGAGAGGTGAATGACTGGGATGAATTTTCAAGAATATTTATCTAGAAAAGCCCCAATCATAATGAAAAAACACTTAATTTTACAAATTAATTTTATGTGTAACTTTCCCTCGCCATTTCATAATGGAGAAACAATTCATATTGTTTATCTCTCAAGGTCATCATCATATTGATAAGAGCATACTAGCTCCACATCTGTAGGATCTCCCTTTGAAAAATATATCGAAGACAGAAGTGGATTCATAAATATGATTTAACAAAATTACCAAATGTTTCATACAAGAGGTATTTTGGCTAGAGGTCCAGTCAAAGTAAGATCTTATAAATCCATTTTATTTATAGTCCAAGCATGTGGAACTAAACAAAATATTTATACAAATGTATATGTGCAATTTTAGTAAACAATATGTAAAAGTAAAGGTATGGGTTATGTTTTATTTGGTAAATAATTTTATAAACCAATGTGTTGAAGTGATCCAAACTGATATTTGTGTAATCATAGAGACTCTACAAGTGTACATCATCATTATGTTTTTACTTATTCTAGGATGGTATAACTAAATTTTGGAAAGAGTTTTTTTCATATTTAAAAAAGTTAGAATGCATTTCCAATAAGAATCTTGAAATATGTTTTATTCTGAGTGCATATTTAGATCTTCTAATACAAATTTTATGTAATGAACATAGAGGGTAATAATACCCCAACATAGTCACCCATCATTTGATGATTCCTTTTTAAAATATAGAAAATGTAACATAAATGGAATGGGGGAGGGGAACTCTCTCCATGTATCTTAGTGTGAGCATTTTCTATTAAAACATATTTTATTCCATGAGGTTTACCTAGGATGATCATTCTATATTTATACTATCACTCAATTAATAAACTAATCACTATGAAGAATCAGGTATGTTTAAAGAGATTTTAACTACAATAATATAGTTATGAATTGAAATATCTATGCACATCTTGGATTAAAAGGTAATTATAGATTTCTCTATCAATTTTTAATATTCATTAAATGATAAGGAGGATGAATTCCATAATGTGTGTAGGAATTACATGATTTATATATATGAAACCCAAGTATCCTTTTATCCTTAGAAAATCCCCAAACATAGATTTATATCACATAACCACTAACGTAACATATGTTAGGATAATGGTATAGGGTAATTTTCTAGTGATCCATGATATAAACATGTCCTCATTTGAAGAATAAAAATGGGATGTTTTTTTAATTGATATAACTTTGTTGTAGTTTAAGATATATCATTGGGATAAGTACAAAGATCTGTATGCACAAAATTTTTGTTGAATGAAATTTGAAACATAGAAAAAAACATTATTGAATAATAAATTCAACTATGATTGAAGTCTTCATGATATAAGTATAAAAATTATATGAAATAGATATAAACTATCCCATCTAAGACTCAAAATGGGTCAGTCCCATTCAAATAGTTCCAGAGATATTTGGACTAAAAAACATGAAAAATGACTCGAATAGTTAGATATCTATTTTAATTTTTAATTTTTTTAGAGTTTGTATAGATTAAAGGAAGATAAAATTGTCCCCTATGAAGGATAATTTTCCTGTTTCAATTATTCACTAAATCATTGAATGAATAGAAAGAAGTAATAATTACTATTTTTGAAATTAGGTTTTTAAATTATTCTAATTATCTAGATAAACTAAGGGACATGAAATGTAATCATACAAATTTTTTAATGGTAAAATTTATTAAAAAAAATTCTATTTAGAAAATGTAGTAAAATATTTACATTCCAAATATGTATGGTAAGAATTTTTTCAGGTCATATTGGATCCATCCTAGATGTTTTTCTAGATCATTTCACTATTTATTATAACTATTTTGGTCATTTTTTAGAAAATACATTCAGTGTTTGAAAAAACAACACTGAGTAAAATATTATTTTACTTTTCAAAATATCAATTTCATTGTAATTTGTGGTATTGTTATTATTATTTATTTAATTTCAAAAAGGTATTGTTGTGGAGAAGTTTCAAATTAAAGTGATTCATGAATTAGATTACCCAACTTGTGTGAATGATGTGAAATATTTTCTTGGATATCTATGATTTTACATAAAATTCATAAATAATTTTCACAATGTTTCATTTAGTCTATCAATAATAATTTTTAATCATGCTAAATTTAATTTGATAATGATTTTAGGAAATATTTTCATGAATTACAATGTATGATTATAACACCACTAGAAATGAAACCACTCAAACTAAGAGAGCCCCATTAAATATAGTTATGATGAATCAATCCTTATTTTTTGAGAAATATTTTCTTAATTAAATAAAATAATACATTAAGAACAATGTATTCTTTCCATATCCATTACACAACCACTAAAAAACTTTTTCATGTAGTTATTTTTACATTATTATAATTTGGTTCATAAATTTTTTAGAACTAAGTTTACTATTTTTTAAAATCATATAACCCATAGGTACATCATGATGAATGTATAATATAATAAATATCTTGTAGGATGGATTTTTCTTCCCCTATAGTTTCATATAGATATAAAATACATGGAGGGATCATATAATTAGGCAGTCAATCATTTGAGTACACAACCTCATAAAACTAAAGAGGAAATTCCAAAAAAAATGATAGTGAATGAATTCATCATATGATAACATGTATATTTTTATGAAGTTGATGCAACATGGTATATAGATATGGTCACGTATTTTTTAACATCTCATGTCTCATCTAAAATAAAACCTAAAAAAATTCCTATCCTCAAATAAAAATCATTCTTCAATATTTTGGAAGATACATATATTTTGAAACACTATAATGATTATATTATTAGATGTGGTTTTACTGGGAGTGATATATATTATGTTCTATAATTTTTCCAAACACTAGAATGTATATTCCACTTTGGAAAATAAATTATTTATAGGAATGTTTTAGATTTAGTTTTATATTTTCCAACACTATTTAAATATTTTAATGAATTTCATAAAATATTTTAGAAGTCTTAATTTGGGGGAACATCACTAAAAAATAATAGGTTCATCAAAAAATAATAATATTTTGTAAAATATTTGAATTTTAGGGAATATATATCATGATAACCTTTCCCATGTCTTTATGAAACTTATATATATATATATATATATATTCATATTTTCTTTGTTTCAAATTATGTGTACTATAAGTACACCAAAACTAATCATGCTAATTATTAATAAGTTATTTTAAGGAAAACCTTTTTTTATAAATTTTTATTTCTATGATAATTAATTATTGGCCAAGGGACTCAATTCTCTAATAAAATAAAATATTATTTGATGATAATATTTGGAGTGAATCATAATACATGAGCACTATTTCATCTATATATTAATGTCTATACTATGGTTTCAAACAATGTTGTTAAGGAGTTATTAGGGAAAATATTCAAAACAAATAGAAATTATTTGGATCCAAAGGTTTCAATAGACATTATTAGTTTACATTATATCTTAAAAAACACTCATTGTATTGAGTCAATATCATTTTATTTACAGGTGGAAATATCACCTACATATAGAGGTGGAACATAAACTACACATAGAAATCATGGAGATAAATTTGGATCCTTAACAAAATTGAAAAGAAATAATTGTACTGCTTCATGGTATTTAATAAATTAGACTGTAACATTTTAGGATCTGTTGTATTAAAAATGAATGAAAAATTCTATCACGAGAAAAACCAATTTGGAAAAATACAATTTTAGAAGGGAGAGAAAGCGATGTTCTACAACTCAAGAATAAATATTGTCAAAGGAAAATTTCATTCCATATAGATAGAACCACCGATTTTTACTAATGTGTACCCATTTAGTGTTTTGAATATAAATAAAGAAGTATATTTTATTCCACTTATTATCAATTTGTATAGATTGAAAATGTAAAGTTGGAATTTTCTAGAAACACTAGTGGATCATATCACACTCATCCAACATATCTACATATAGAACATCCAAGTTGTATCTTTCTTTAACACATCATTTATTAGTGTGATTATATTTTTTTTCAAAATACTATATATTTTATAATTATATTAATATTCATCATAATTTAAGTGTATAGGAAGGAAATCTTTATAATTTATTATTTTAAAATTTTTTCACTCTTAATTTTATGGTATTTTTAATCTTGTTGAGATCAATTAAAATACCCTTGTAGATTTTGAACGAAAATTTTATTTGAGAAACTGATTTCACAAATTTACTCAACATATATGGATAGTAAAATAAATCTTATTCTAGTAAAAAAAGTGATAAATTTATAAAATATCCAAATAATTTTGAATATTATATCATTACATAGTAAACTATATTTAAATGCTTTACCTTCGAGGCATTTAATAAATTTTATAGATTTTAAAAATACACAAATTTTTTGTGAGAACTAATATATTATATAATTACAAGAGCTTTTAGAGTAATCTAGTAAAAATATTAAATAATTGGTTACTGTTTTCGAAAATTATCCAGACATTCTTTTATTAAACAATAACTTTTTCAGAATGAACTTTTATTATATACTATAATATAAATTTACTCTTCTAACCCCAAACAGCTACAAATAACCTTTCAAGTTTGACAAATTACAAGACTAAAATCCATACAAACATATATCTAGAATTTGATTCAGATTATAAATAAACTCAAGTGTGAGGGAGAAAGTCATCTAATCTAAACTAAAAAATTAAGAAAAATTCAAGTAGATATTCACATAAGACAAATTGGTACTTCTAGGGATGTTTCAAAAATTGGTATATTAAATGACCAAAACAACATTACATTTAAATGAAATGGATGGAAAAGATATTCCAAATAGAGATAAGGATGATTACACAATTTCATTAAAATAAAATTTTCCCCTGTGTCTTTAATACACACACATATATAGAATTTATTTAAATAAATAATTAAACTGAAGGAAATAAAGAGAATAAAATCTCACTACAACTAATTTGATGAATTCATATTATTTCCCTTCAATATTAAAATGATTAGAGTTTAATTTATATAAGAGGAAGCGATAGAGGGTTCCACTCAAGAGGAAAAATGGAAATCATGAAATATTCATAAAAAAATATAAAATTTTCTCTAATTATTTATTTAATATTCTCACAAATAACATACCAACACTTAGTCACATAAAAACAATAAAAACACACATTTTATGTAAAATTACTTCACTCATTAGGTTGATATGAACAAATTGAGCAAGAATATGGTGACCACTATATTTTCTGAGAAGAAGAAAACACTTAATTTAAATCAATATCTTCATTGGGTAATAAATTTGATGTTTACTTGTCATATATTATAAGGATTAATTATTGGGGAATTATTATAAGTAATAAACTCATTATAATTTATTATAATTTAATAATTTTTATTCAATTATATTTATAAAATCAATAATTTATATTTATTTTTTGAAATAGGGTGTCAATTAATTAGATTGTGTTTATATTGTATTAAATTGGAAAATTGTGAATTTAATTGCATAAAATTTATTAAATGTTAGAGATGAAAAAATTGAAAAAGAATATGGTGACCACTATATTTTCTTAAATGAAGAAAAACTCTCCATTTAAATCAATATTTTCATTAGGTAATATATTTGATGTTCACTTGTTTTAGATTACAAGGATTAATTATTGGGGTATTTTTATAAGTAATAAATTAATTATAATTTATTTTCATTTAATAATTTTTATTTAATGATATTTATAAAATCATTAATTTACATGTATTTTTTGAATTAGGATGTCAATCAATTAGATTATGTTTACATTGTATAAAATTGGAAAATTATGAATTTCAGTGATTAATTTTATTTTGCGAAGAAATAGTTTTCTTGATATTGATTTATTATTGTTTAAATTTTATGAAGGGTAATAAAAATGGATGTTTCTACAAAAAAAAATTTAGGGCCCCTAAATGTGTAAGAGTATTTCTATTGTAAAAAGAAATGGAATTAATTTTGTAAAGGTCACTTGTGGATCTGACATTTTGTAGTTAATTTAACCATACCAATTTCATGAGAAATGACATTTTTGGAAATGTTATTTTTTTATTTTTACTCATTAAACAACCAAAAATTGACATTCCTTCAAAATAATCTTTTTAAGGATCAACCTGGTTATCATCTTTTACAATTTGAAACTTCATATTTATAGTAGAAAATCATCATAATTTATAATAAATTTTGTAATTTATAAATTCATTTATTTAGTGTCCAAATATTTTTCATTTATAGAAAACATTATATTTTTCATCCCATTGAATAAATATAAGAATTAATGTGACTTATGTATAGTTTATACAGTTCATATCTATTTTGTCCCTAATATTGGGTCAACCAAAACAGTATATCTAAAACATATTTATATCTAGCCTTATGTATTTTAATTAAAATACTCAATAAAAATTTAGTATTTATAAATTTATCTACTATGAAAAAAGTGAATTTTTATATTTTAATAGGGACAAAAGATTTTGT
Source organism: Viscum album (assembly GCA_963277665.1). Classification (NCBI taxonomy): domain Eukaryota; kingdom Viridiplantae; phylum Streptophyta; class Magnoliopsida; order Santalales; family Viscaceae; genus Viscum; species Viscum album. The sequence continues at coordinate 126,712,314 of OY728160.1, forward strand.
TCTTTGTATAATAGAAATTGATTAATTTTGAATTTATTACAAACACCAAAACCTAATTTATTATTTCTAGGGTAGTTTATGAGTGTTTCACTATTTTATTAGAATTTAAACCTTTCCACATGCATTGTTTAGTATAGTAATCAAAAAATTTTACTACTACATTAGTCATCACTATATCCTTCAACATAATTTTATTGATGAAATGATTTCAAAGTATTTCACTTATCAGTTTATAAGAGGTGGAGATAGTTATTTTAATACACTACAATTGCATTGAAATTGGGAATCATACCTTAATACCACCACCCTTAATATTCTTGATTTTAATGTAATTGTTTAAATTTAATTTAAATTATCTCAATAATACATTCATTAAAAATTAACCTATTTCTAACTAATAGTGAAAATTTATTTCTTTTTAAAGCCTTTATGGGGAAAACCCATGGTTTCCACTGTAATATATTTTATAATAACTTGTGGGTTTAATAGATTTTTACAGACCTGTGGAATTTCTATCAGGTTCTAATAAAGAAATCATAGAATGGTCACCAATATTGATGGATTAACTATATATATCCCTCAATGATTAAAGACAATGTCGAGATCACAGAGTTATGAATATTTTTTCAAAGACATAAAAATTTCATAAATGAAACCCCAAAGTTATTAAATGTTACCAAGTACTCTGTAATCTATTACATATGGGGGTTAGATATTATGGGATCATAACAGTCATCAATAACCCTCTAGTATATTTTTCTCCTCACATACCTCATTTCTTCTCTAAATGGGTGAAATTAGTACCCTTAAATGATGTAGGGACCAAATATGTAGTCACATTAAAAATATTAAACAATATCATCATATTTTGTGTCTCCCATGCAATCCTCACCAATAATGGAACCATCATCTATGCACACAAGTAGGAATATCAAAAAAATTAAAAAATCTCGTCTACTCAGACTTCACAATATCATTTCTAGTCGGATATTAAGTTAAATGGATTGAGATAATTTCCATTTTAAAAGATGAATGTAGAAATAAAAAAAACATTTCAAAACTAAATCAATTAAATTTTAATGATGAGATAAATCTAATGTGTGATGGTTTATATATTGGATTAAATTATATAACTATGAAATGAAACAAATTTAAAGATAGGTAATGAAAATGGTATATATAAATGTATGTGAGAAATGTAAAATAATGCAATTGAAAAAATTAAATACGGGGAAATCATAATTAAAAACGAGGTTCAGGTAAAGATTAATGTGAGTCCCTATGTCTCTAACCCTTTACTATAGGGTTCAATGGTATAAACTCCTGGACCTAAATAGTGGCTATGATATACTTCCTTCAAAAAAATTATGTGGAAACCCTATTGACTTTTTCTGATAACTAAGGAAATAACCCCCCACTTTAGTGGAGTAAGAACCATTGAATAAATTTTTTTGACAAGAGAGTGGTTTGATTTTGAATAAAAAATATAATGAATCTTATATATATCTGGAATAGATGAATGAAACAGAGGATTAGATATTCAAGATGATAGATGAGATACTTGATAGATTTTGAACTTGAACATAGATCATTAATATAATTGATATGTTGAAAACATCATCATCAATTTGATATAAAAAATCATGATAGGAGAACGTGTAAATCTTACATATGGATAAGGAATGAATTTATAGACTTCAAAAGGACCAAGAAAGACAGATAATTCATTTTTTTTCATTAATCCAAAGAAACAAATAATTATTGTTATTTGATTGTAAATAATACTTCCTATCTGTAGTAGTAGATAGGCAATAAGATATATGGGGGCCTAAACTAGGAAGTTAGTGGATGACCTGGGGTTTACTTCTATTAGAAAACCTAAATCATCTACAGAATAGACCTCCACTGGTCATCTATTTGACTTCTTCTACTTATCCTTAGCTCTTCATTCACTCTTGGCTATTCAGTGATCATATTGCACAAATGGGATTCAACCATCCTGGCATCAGTTGGTCGGTGTAGCCTATATTTTCACAACATCATTAGGTAAATATTTATGTTCTTCTAAAACCCCCAATGTATCTTCTATTTTTTTCTACATCCATTAAGCATTCAAGTGGAATTAAAAATAAATTATCAACGCATCAAATTATCTTTAGGATTCCACTTATTTCCATTACATGGTATTTCATAAATACAGTAAGACTCACTAAAAATAAATCAGTAAAAATAGAAGTATGTGTTTGTGATCCTGAAAACACTAGGACTGAGTGCAGTATATGAAATATCACACTCCAACTAAGTTATATATAGATAAATTATATAATATGTTATCAATTATTATATAAATAATATTTAATTTGAATAAATAACTAGCCTTGATAAGTTTCATGATGTAATATGTTTTATCATCCCACTATGTGCACCCATACATAGGTAAATCCATGTTCCCTTGTTTATTGAATAGAATTCACCATGATAATATATTTTAATCATCCCTCAAATATTATATTGAACCTGGAATCTCGAACATCGATATTATATCTTCCTTTATAAATATTCATTACATTACATAAACTCATGCCTAAGGACTATAAGAGTTTATTTCCTTTCAAATCATGGAACACATTTATTTAAATTCATAAAGGATATTAAATGTGTCATATAAAGATTCCTATTATGTAATCCAAACTAAAAATAATCCTTCATAACCTATAGAAATGAAACATTATAATGTTATATATTAGATGCTCGAAAAGGGTAAAAATGGATATGCATTAGAAAAACATAAGAATTAGTGTATGAAAACATGAGAATAAAATTTAAAAACCATACCCTCTATGTAAAAGATCATATTCCTGAGTCGTGGAAAACATATTGGGATTTCGTAACACATAAATTACAATTGAATCAAATAACATGAATTATCTGAACATAACATTATAATATGACATAGTATTATGTCATATACATAATCATTTAAACTTTTATGTTAGGGATACCCACCAATACATTCATTACATGTTGGTATTTCACTATCCGCCCATGTATCAGCTTCATGATAGGGATGACCACCCATGTACCCTGTATTTTTGGATTGGTATAACCACCCGTGTACCCTTAATTTCAGGTTTGGACTCAGCACTTAGGTACCCATTGAGTTTGTTGAACATTTATCATTACCAAATGAATTAGAGGGAGATATATATCCCACCATTCACATAAATAAATTCATAAACATGTGTTCCAAAATATCATTAAACATTCATCATTTCATAAGACATTAAATGAAATTAATTTTATAAAAAATTTATCTTATCAAAACATGTGGAAAGTGGAATATTTTATAATCATTTAATCTTTTCATCATAGCTTAAACCATGAAATAAAGTGGTATTTAAGGTTTCAAAAATATTACATTACCATGATAAAAAAAGTGAAAAACTAAGAATTTTATTCTATGATCATATCCTCAGTAAATCAAAAGTTACGTCAAAATATATTATCATATGTAGATAATTATTTTGAATAATCATTTAAAACATATATTGTGGAAAATATAATTTCTTCTTTGGAAAATAATATTTAAAACATAAAAATTTGTGAAAATATAAATCAATATTTGTAATGGAATCTTTAAAACATTATGAGGTCATGATGGAAGAATATTCTATACTACTTTTCCATGATAAAAAATTATTCTTTTCAAATTTTCAGTAAAATCCAAATGAGAATTATTTTGAAAATTAAATGAATATTAATGTCAAAACAATGTTGTAAATTTTCAAAAATTTGTAAAAAAAAGTAATTAATTAATTTTAATAATTTTAACAGTATTTTAGAAAAGAATTTAGAAAATCATTGGTTTTGAAGAAAATGGTTTTGACCAAAAAGTTATTTTTTTAAAATACTATTGAGTACATAGAGAGAATACAATTAAGGGAAAACATTAATCTTCATGACATAAGGAGTGGAGAATTGAATTTATTAGTTTCTTCAGAGATGGATAATAATATTTTATCATTAAAAACATGATCATAAATGTCCCTAATAAAGGAATAGATTGTAACGTTGTCAAAACCTATCCCCCCGAGCATGTTCCATGACTACCCCAAGCCCGCTTCCCATAGGGCAGGGGCTGGAAACAAGCACACAAAGGCTTATACCTTAAAACTGAGAATTCATTACCTATGTAAAATTTAAACACACAAAACCAAGCACACAGTAAGATACAAACACAAGTAAATTGTATAGTAAATAGGGTTTGTACAGTATGAAAAAGGGGCCAAAATACAAGCCCAATAGGAAAGTATAAGAAAACTGAAAAATACCAGTATACTGAAATAACTCCTATGAACACCCAGCAAGGATCCTACCTGAATGGTGTGTATAGCTCTCGAATGGTCATGTTTGTAGTACTACTCCTATAGTTTCCTACTCTTAGATACCATGAGTATAGGTACCCTCATCCTCAGTCAGTATTGTATATCATCTACACCAAACAATGTAATGTTCGGGCATAGCCTGTGCAAGGGTGAGAATAACGTTAATTAGTAGGGACCCTAAGACCCTAGAGGGTCACACTAAACCCAAAAAAGAAAAAAATACATAGCATGAAAAGATCTTACAACCCTACTAAGTTGTATGCACATATATATACCTATGTTTTCAAGTATACCCATCTCATTTATGAGAAAACTCAAGGCCCAAATCCTTATCTGAAGTACAACTGCTCCACAAAGGGAAGAATACCACAATGGTAACACCACAAAGGTAACGCCACACATAAGAATACCACAAAAGTATCACCATGAAGGTAAGTACCACGAAGGTACACCACCAAGAATATTACCACAAAGGTAAAGACTCAGCTGACACCAAGTATAACATATGCATGGTAGTAAAGATGATTAGATATAATTACTGAATCATCTTACTCTACTAAGAGACAAACCCATGTAGGATACTAAATCATCAGACCCATATAGGATCATAGAGTCGTCCCATGTGGATTCCTATAGTGGATCCAAGTGAGACTCTTGAACACAGACCCACATAGGATCCTTAATCATAGACCCACAAAGGATCCCAAGGCACATACCCACATATGATCCTTTACTCATGATACATCCAACTATAAAGTTCCTGCACTAAGCTCTCTTGATTTAGGTAGGGTCCGCTCCTCAAGAAACACGTTGATACTCCAACTACTGCAAAGTTCCAAATATAAGTATCCCAAAGGACAGCCATGTAAAAGGGGTCTCAATGCAACAGACGGTGCCTCAATCAGATTATTGGTATGTAAGATATTGGCCTTATACTCCAAAGGGCCTAGTTTGATTTTTGTCCGATCCATCCCATCCATACCCCAAATATACCCAAAAATCATGTGGGTCATACTAAAAGGTTCTTATCGACCCTAGGTTTTCGGCACCGCAGTCGGTTCATCAAACGGATGCTCGTTTCTCAAGATACAACCAAAAGAACACAAATGGTCGATGTTGGTCTGGGTTCGGTCTGACCTAGTTGGACTGACCCAAACATTTCCAGGTCTGGTCCTGGGTCTGACCTCGCTCATTGGGTACAGCCTATCCCACTGAGTTGGCCAAACCTGATGGGCGGACGCAGTACAGCGTCCTGTGGTTTGGCGGCCCGGGTTGCGGCAGCCCGTGGTGTGGTGGCCCACTATGTGGAGGCCTGTGGGGTGGCGGCCCATGGTGCAATAACCCTTGGTGGGGAATCCTGTGGTGTGGAAACCCATGGTGAGGTATCCCACAGTGTGACGACACGCTCAGCTCCTCGGCTGGCCGGATGGCCAGCCTCCTCCGCACATCGCACCTTGGCTGGCAGCCGGCAGGGAGCCGGTTGTCCCTCCATCGCCGCCGCGACATCGTGCTATGTCACTTTTCTATTGGGTGGCATGGACGCGCGCCACCCCTTAAATCACACAGTCAGTCGTGCACCGGCTGTAACCCTCAATCCGTCGTGGCGCTTCTCCAGCGATATGGTTGCGTCGCCACCATCTTCATGGTCAACTGTTGTGTCGACCACCACTTCTGAGCCCCTATGGTGCCAGTCGCCAGCACAGGTCCCCAATGACATTCCTCATCTCACATAGTGCACCCTGGTGGCCCATTCTTCATTTCATATATTCCCTCACTTGTATCAGGACATTGTCATCAATTCAAGACCACCAAATATTCCATAAAGGTTATGGAGGGGTCGGGTTGTGTTGGTCTGGCCTGCACCCTCTATGTTGGAACGATAGAAAGAGGTAATAATGTTCTTGAATCAAGGGGGTCAACAAGAATTGGGAAAGGGGTATTAATCAAAAACATACCCTACCTCAGAGGTTCCATAGTAGATCGTTCGTGGTTGAAGATAGATTGACATTTTTCTATCCTGAAGCAAGCCTCCTCCAATGATGTCGCTTGTTTGACCATCCTATGTTGTTCAGTTCCTTCTTGGTGAGAACTAGTCTTCCTCCAAAGGCTCCCCCAATAACTCCCTTTTCCAACGATTTCATCCAAAAACCCAGAGGCGGAGTTCCATATTTATAAGTTATGTTTATCAATTAGTGAAATGTAGCTTAATTAATTAATTAAATTTTACACAATTAATTAATTGAGGTCAGTACAATTAATTGGGTAATTCTAAGGGTATTACCCCACATTAAGGATGGTTTTGGGTGGTCCCCACCATTGAATTCAAAATTGAGGTGTTTTCTAAATCAGGTGGTCTCCATCTCCAAGCATTCAATTGGGAGGACAAAAACAAAAAAAATAAGTTGATCTATATTTTATTTTTTTATCCATGAAAAAAACAAAAACATACTTTCACCCTCGTCCTACTACGGTCTAGGTAAAAGTCTCTTTAACGGAATATCAATTTTGTGAGTTCAACAATGTCATTGAATTTCAATTCCGAGCACTAGTTCAAAAGATAGAAAACCCCACTCGCGCATTTACTGAATGTACCCAAAAAAAGTTCAGAAATTTATTTCGGGCACACCAGGCCTCGGATTCAGGCGCAATAAATTTTCACAGACTCGTAATATTACCATATAATTAAAAATAAATTTACATGGAGAAATATGAATCTTTATATTCTCCATACCTCAAGAATTTACCACCCTGAAAGCCACATCAAAGAACTAGGAAAACAAGTTGGGGTATTGAGTAGAAATCTAATCCATCCACTCCCATGTGATCTCTTCAAGGTTCTCGTGCTTCCAACGTACACACACTAAAGGTATCGACTACCCATGAAGGACCTGCCCCTACCAATCCTCAATCTCTACTGGAACCTCCATAAATGCCGCCCCATCGTCGATGACCATCTCTCTATGGTTGATGATGTGAGATGGGTCCTACACGTATCTCCTTGGCTGGGATACGTGGAAGACATTGTGAACCCAGTGAAACTGATGTGGAAGGGCTAGGTGGTAAGCCACCTCACCGTCTCTACTGAGGACCTGAAGAGGTTTGATTAACCTTTGAGATAACTTCCACCCCGGAAAAATCTCCACAAATCTCATCAAGGTGAGACCCATAGAAATATGTGGTCACCATACTCGAACTCCATAGGTCTCTATCTCCTATCAACATAAGACTTATGCCTACTCCGTGCAGTCTTCATTAACTCATGGACGATTTGATCATTTTCTGTGGTAGTTTATACCATATCTGGACCCATGATTGCTGACTCTCCTGGGTTATTCTAGCACAAAGGTGATCTTCAAGGTCAGTCATACAATGCCTTGAAAGGTTCCATCCTAATGGTGGAGTGGTTGTTGTTGTTGTATGAAAATTACAACAATGGAAATTGTTCCTCCCATCTGTGATCAATGTTGAGGATGAAAGCATGCAACATGTCCTCGAGGGTCTGAATGGTCCACTCAGTCTGGCCATCCGTCTGAGGATGGAGGGCGGTGCTCAAACAAAGCTGCATCCCGAAAGCCTCCTACAACCCCTTCCATAGTCGATAAGTGAGACTTTCATCATGATCAAAGACTATCATCAAGGTTATGCCATGGATCCACATAATATACTGCACATAGAGATATCTCATGCTATTTACTAAAACCTTCTCTCTGATCGGTAGAAAGTGGGCCAACATGGTGAGTCAGTCAACGATCACCGAGATAGAATCATGTACCTTAGATTTACGTGGAATTCCTATAATGAAGTCCATGAATATCTCATCCCACTTCCACTATAGGACCTTTAAAGGTTGAGTTCATCCTATTTTTACCTAATTTTCCGCCTTCACTTGCTATCAAGTGCTGCACTGAGAGAAAAAATATGCTACTTCTTTTTTCATTCTCAGCCACCGGTGATATCATTGGAGGTCCTGTTACATCTTCGCCACTATTGGTCGTACAACTAGAGGGAATGTGTGGAACTCCTTCAACACTTCCTCCTGAAGTGACACTGGTACTAAGGTACGTCCTCTGAAGAGGATGACGTGCTCCCAACCATCAGAAAATCAATCAGGTGCATGCCCTGAGGATATCTGAACATGTCGAGCCTCGCAGTTAGTGTCCCTACATTGAACCTCCCTCACTCAATGAAGAAGTAGGGGTGTGACTATATGAGACATAAGATAAGTTTATTTATGTCATTCCACAAAGGATATCTATAAAGCATCCAGCTACTCTGTCGCCTCCCCTAGGAACTGTATACCAGATCTCCTGTTGAGTTCATATACTACAACGTTCCCCTTACTAGTAGTATAGACTATCTTGAAGTCAGAGTCCTGGAGGAACTCATGCCAACGTCATTGTCTCAGGATCAGGTCCTTCTATGTGAAGATATACCTAAGACTCATGTGATCATAGTAGACAGTAATGTGTTCTCCCATCAAGTAATGTCGCCAAATCATCAAGCATAAGACCACTAATACTAACTCAAGGCCATGGGTATCATAGTTCTACTCATTTAGTCACAGTAGTAGAGAACCATGTGCAATCACTGCTCACTCCTACATCAGGAAACATCCAAGCATGTTCTCTAATGTGTCGCAGTAGACTACGTACCCAACACCCTCCTCCAGAAGTCTCAAGATGGGGGCACTAGTCATTCTCTGCCTCACCTCTTGAAAACTCTACTAGCATTTCTCCGACCACACGAAGGGTGACTCCTTTTCATCAACACTGATAAAGGTGATGAAACTCTATGGAAATATGGAACAAACCTCTGGTAGTATCAGGATAAACCCAGAAAACTCTGTACCTCTGTCACACTCTGGGTGGCTCCCATGAAAGTACCACCTCAATAATTGTTGGATCAACAACAACTCCAGTCCCCGAGATGACATGTACCAAAATGTGAACCTCTCATATCTGGAACTGTCACTTCAAGAGATTAAAATAAAGCTGGTGCTCTTAGAGTATGTCTAGAACTATCAACAAATAATAGGAATGCACCTCTACAGTAGCCGAGTAGATCAAAATGTGTTGAGGAAGACTACTACAAAGCGATCAAGGTATGGTCGGAAAATCCTATTCATGAGTCCCTCGAACACTTATAGGGCATTGGTCATGCCGAATGGAATATCCAAGAACATTTAGTGTCCATACAAACATCTGAAAATAGTCTTCTTCACATCCTTGTCTCGTGCTCTAAGCTGTTGATAGCCTAACCTGAGGTCTATCTTTGAGAACCACTGTGCTCCCTTTAGCTGATCAAAGAGGTCGTCAATCCTCAGGAGTGGGTACCTATTCTTTACGGTCACCTGGTTTTGGCACAGATATTCACCATAAAGTCTCAAGCTCCCATACGCCTTCTTGGTGAACAAAATAATGGCTTCCCAAGGAGAAACACTGGGCGAAATTAACCCCATCCCCTGTAAGTATTCCAGCTATACGTGCATCTCAAAAAGCTCTGTAGGAGCCATCCGATATGCTGGTGTAGATATCAGTGTCGTCCTGGGGTAAAAGTCAATGTAAAAGTCCACCTCTCTCTGAGGAGGTAGACCATGAACATAATCAGGGAAGACATCCGCAAACTGGTCCACCACTACAGGATGGCTCAAACTCTCCACATCAACCGCTGTGAGGGTAAGGTTAGCCAACTGATGAGTGATTGGCTGCACTCCCCTCCAATTAAGTCCATCCTCTATTGAAAATGATCTATTCTCACACGTTAATGTAAACCTAGTCACATCAGTGCAGAAACACCGCACATTATGCCTAATACAGTCAATCTGAGCATGGTCTATAGATAACTAGTCCATACCCAAGATGATGTCGTAAGGCCACGAAATCACTACTAGGAGATCTCAGCTGAAGCTATCACCTCCTAGAGTAAGCTCACACTACCGACATCAGTGTGTAATCGTCAAATCCTCTCCTGTAGGAGTATCTAGAATTAAGGGTCGAGCCAACACCTCCGTCAGAATCTTGGATCTAAGAACAAGGGCAGTGGAAATAGAATAATGATTGGAACCTCTATCTATAAGGACTACATCTATGGTGGAGTAGACACAAATCGTACCTCGTATTATCTCTGAATCACCATGGTCATAGGTCTCAGTTCATTGGAGCTGAGATCACCCCTGTCCATATGCTCTATGTGGTCAGGGTGCACCACTTGGTGGTGATAGTGGTAACACCTTGAATTGTCTCCCTCCACTAGCTGCATGTCCAGCTCCTCTGCCACGTCCACCTGCTCCCTGTGGACCTCCTTAGTTGAACCTCTGTCTCGGCTTGGATGGTCCTTTGAACATCTTCTGATCATCTGTACGACAGTTTGGATAGTCATGAGCCATATGAACCTGACCACAACATCTGTAACAAGTCTTGATCCTCGCATGACTTGCTCTGTCTCTGGTTCCCAGCACAACCAACCCTGAATCATGCAGTCATCCACTTTGTAGGATTTAAATAATAAGGTAGATGCTCAATATACAAGAGGGGGGTGAATTGTATACTTTAAAAAATTTCTTTAAACAAGGAAATATGTAATTTAAAAAAAGTTAAACTAATCAAATTCACAACACTTCTAACACCAATTGGTCGATTGGGATAAAGTATGATGTTACAAACTTCTAGTTCTATACACTTGCTTAAATCTGGAAAGTGATTCCGAAAAACTGGTTCTGGAAATATAGTTCTGGAAAATGAAACTTAACCAAAGTTTACAATATGAGATTCAACATTAAAGAAAATAGAATCTTACTGAATCAATGTACACAAGTGTACGGATGTATAAGATGGTTATACTTTCCTAAATATACAAAATTCAGTGGAAAAGATAAACTTTTAACAAAAACAAGTAACAAGATATAAATCTTTTAACCCAAAGAGAAGTGTATCCAACAACCTTAGATAAAGGTCCCTTTATTTATACTTTCATGAATGTCTATCTTACCCACACCTGGGTAAGCCATCGATCCAAATATCGGATTCTCTTTCTTGCTATCCCCGCAAGCCCTCAACTTCAAGGAAGTTGGAACCTCTGTCTTCCTCAACAAGGTAGCACTCGAACTTCAAGGTAGTTGGCACCTCTATCTTCCTATCCCCAAAAGCCCTGAAATGTAATCACCAACATTCGGAGTCACATGAAGCAATCTGAATGAGCAGTTCAGTATGCACAAGTAATGAAAATCTTATCCCTATAGAAATTACCTTAACAGCATTTGTTCTCTATAGTGATCAACTTCTTCATTGTTGAGCTCTTTCAAATGAGCTCCAATTTATAGGCTCGGTAGAAACGGTCGGCTCCCTCCTCCAATGGTCATATTTTCCTTAAATTTTAGAGGGACCTATACATGTGTCATTCAACCAATGGTTAGATAGAAATAGAATGGACAATATTTTTTTATAATGATACAAGTATAAGTATAAGAAAAATTGAAGTTCATAATGTAAGAAAATAATAGTTCAGTGTCTAACCAAAATGGAATTTGGAGTCTAACCAAAATGGAATTCAGAGTCCATAATAAAGAGATATTCGAATTATGTTTTATAGGAATTCAGAACCTGAATTCTATAGAAATTCAGAGTTTGAATTTCTAATCAAATTCAGAGTCTGGTTTCACTAGAATTTAGAATCTGAACTTACAGTGTTCGGAGACGAACTTGTAGAAGTTTGGAGTAGAACTGACAATAGTTCTGAGTCGAACTCATAGAAGTTCGGAGTCCAACTCATAGAAGTTCGGAGTCGAACTCATATAAGTTCAGAGTCAAACTCATAGAATTTCAGAGTCGAACTAGTAAAATTTCGGAGCCCATAATTCGGAGTGGAACTTTCTTAGAGTTTGTATCAAGAATTCAGAGTGGAACTTTTTTAGAGTTTGTATCCAGAATTCAGAATGGAACTTTATTAGAGTTAGTATCCAAAATTCGGAGTGGAATGTCATTGGAGTTCGTATCCGAAATTCGGATCCTAAAATAGAGTGCTTCATATCTTAGTATTATATGATTCCGAGGATTTAGGTATGAATCCAATTTTTATCCTTAAGAAAAATATTGATATGTATAAGTAAATCTAGGCTAGTGTAAATTTATTTAAGGAAGGATATTTTCCGTAGAGAAGTAAAAGATAGATTTTCTTATGTATATGGTGTTTATGATTTTCAAAACAAGAAGGAGTGGAAAAGTCATAAGGAAAACCTTATTGACTCAATAATATTCCCCTTTTTGGAAAGCACAAACAACCTTTAGAAAAAGAACATAAGAAGTTAGAAACATTTCTATAGACTTTGAAATTAAAACTTATCTCCCTTTGTTCATAGATGATGATGAATACAACTAACTACCACTTAGGCTTAAGAACTCTAAGGATTGTATTCTGAATTTCCAGAGTGGAGTTTTAATTATCATTGGAAATGAAAAACTTCATAATAAGGAACTCCCCCTTTCATAAGGATAGTTCTTGACTTAGAAATTTCTCCTTCTCCCTCTTCTGAGTAGTTCTTTTTTCCTTCTCCCCCTTTTTTATATTCAAAAAGAATTTAAGGGAATGTAAAAGAAATAAGGTACCTGAAACATTAGTACATAAAAACACGATATACAACCAACCAAAAATTTCATTAGAGTTGAAATAATTTTTACAACAAAAATCATTACAATAAAAAATCGGATTTGCCTATTTGTCCTCCTTTTCCTTGGGAATTAACTTCTTCAACAAAGTATTCAGCTTCTTTAGGTCATTCTGATCCTCCTCAGCTTGCTTCTCCAAAGAATTTATCCTTTCATCTTGATATTTCAGAACATCTTCCTGAGCCTTCAGGGCCTCTTCCTGCATCTTCAGTAACTCATCTTTATTTTGAAGCTTCTCTTGAAACTCAATCTGGAAATCTCTTTCCCCTTTCCAGTTCTGAGAAACTGAGTAACGTTTTCCATTCAAATCTCTAACATGTTGATTTCGAGAATTTTTCTCAGTGGTTAGCTTATTCTGAAGATTCTTAATCTTGGAGTCCTCGATGTCAAAAGCATATTTAACATCATTATGAAAATGATCAAACTCAATCAAGTCATCATCAACTTTCTTAGCCCACAAAGTGATTTTTCTGAAAGATTTCTTATGAAATTCATAATTGATAAGGAAGTTTCTATGATCAGACTCAATCTTAATACAATTATCCATCACCATAGATAAGGATTTGGACTTTTTATTCAGGCTGTGTTGCAACATCTGGCATCTAGAGTCTATGGTGGGAAAGATCGGACTTGTGTCCACCAACTTTTTCAAAGATTCAACAACAAAGTCATTTCCCATTGCTGATGACTCTGAATCCGATAACTTGCAAGGTTATTTTTCTTCTTCAATCTCCACCACCTTTCTTCTGGGAGAACCACCAACCTCTTTTTTTCTTATAAAATCTTTTGTTGGGGTGTACATATGCACTTTATTCCCCTTATCAACATTCGGAACAACCTCATTAGGAGTTTCTTCTTCGCTTTTAGATAGTTGAACAATTTTATCTTCATCTGGATTCTCCTTCTCTACGCCTTATTCAAGAAAATGCTTCTCATAGCTTTCCTCCTCGGATAACTCATTTTCTTTCTCTTCTTCCTCAATATCATCTCATTTACCACCTTTGTCATATCCCTTTCCCAGAGTGACTAGCTTTGAAGATTCAGACTTTTCTTGATAATCCTCAACTTGTTTAATCAAGTCATCCAGATCATCAATTCCTTCTTCTACTTCTTCCCCTTCTTCAATTTCATCAACAACGCCTTCCTCTACTTCTTCAACAGCTTGTTTCTTTACTTGTTCAACATATTTTTTTCTTTAGACTTTTCCAGAGTGAAGTACTTCTTCCTAGGTGTTTTTGGTAATGGTTGGACATCAAAGGATTCCGGAATGGGAATATTCTTAGAGGCTAACTTAGTGGCTTTCAAAAGGGATTGAACAATTTCTATCTCAGACATCTTCTTCTTTATCTTCTTCTCTTTGGACTATTTCTGTAACTCATCCACAGCTTTTTCTTTCAAGGCCTTATCCTCAGAAAGGTCCAATCTGAACTGTGGATCCCCTTCTTTTCTTTTCTCTTTATCTCTCCACCACTTAACAGCCACCTCATCTGGATATGCTTTCTGTTTTTTCGGATTGGGAGGTGCAAACTGGGTTTCCTTAGCTTTTAGATTCTTGTATTCAACAACCACTTCTTTCAATTTTCTCTTCTCAGAAACTTTCTACACTAGCTAAACCTTCTATAAATTTTGCAGAGCGACTTCTTCCTCCTCTTCTTGCAGATCATAGAACTCAGTTGATTCTTTTGAAAAACCAACTTTCATCATTTTTAAGGTGTCATCACTTATCAGCATCAACTTACAAATTCTCAGCTTGGAGGTGCAAGAAACTTTGAATGAATCAAGACAACGAATAATAAGCATGGATATAAGAGCATGATACATAATGATTTGAGCCTTCAAAGTTCCATTTTTATATTCTGAACTGTAATAAGAACATGCCTCATCAGATTTATCTTCGTTATATTTACCAAAATATCAAAGATGTATATATCACTCTTCTTTAGGTTATCCTTATCTCCTCTTCTCGAAACGAAAAACCCTTGAACCAATAACTGGAGAATCCAGTTGTTGGTGGAGAGATGAGAAATCTTTGCTGTTTTATCATCTTTGAGCCCAATGAATTTCATTGCCTTCACCTTACTGAATCTTCCTTGCACATCCAGTAGCTTATGTGAACATAATTCTTCTTCTCTATCATATGATAAGCCTACCATGTTTTCAGCCTTGGTGTAAGAAAGCTTGTAAGTCATCCCATAATACTTGAAGGAAAATTTGTCTCTACAGTCTTCTTTATAGAAGGAAACAGACTCATAAAATTCAACAAGAAAACTTGTATACACAACATCCTGAGCCCTTGGTTTCGATACACAAAAATCTTCCCATCCATTGAGTTTGATATTCTTTGAAATTAGATAATCATACTCATTGATGAAAAATGGGTGGACTAACCTCTCCCTATAGACTAACCATTTTGAGATTGGCTTTGTGGTAGACATATCTGGGGAAGTGTCTTCTACAGACATTCGGAATGGAGGAGATCTGAGAGATTCAGAACAGCCTTTAAGAACTAAGGTAGGGCTTCAGGACGTGAGGGCTTGAAAAAACGATGTGGGACACAAAAGGGGGTGCCCTTTATATAGGCGATGGATCTGACCTTTCATCTTCCAAAAGCAATCTAGCAGTTGAGAAATTCTCTGATCTGATCTGATGGTTGAAATCATACCCATATGGAAAACATGAATCCGATATTTTTAGGTTTTAACAAAAACATTTAGATTTAAGTAGAAACGAATCTGGGAAATTTTCAAAATACATCAGAAAATACCAAAAAGTAAAAATAACTAAGAAAACCTGAGTAAGGAATACATACCATTCAGATTGGCTAGGAATTTTATTCGTAACAGGTGATATTCTTCTTGAATAAAATTTTACTACGAAAAACTCATTATGAAAAACACACTATGAAAAAATCAAAATGGAAAAAATGAATACGAGAATTTTAATTACAAAAATTTAATTACGAAAATTCTCAACATGAAAATTCTCAGTACGAAAATTCTCAGTATGAAAAATTTATTAAGAAAATTTCCAGTACGAAAACTTCATTACGAAAACATCCAATATGAAAACTTCATTACGAAAATTTTTAGTACAAAAATTTCATTACGAAAGTTCTAGTACAAAAATTTCATTACAAAAGTTCCAGTACAAAAGTTTCATTACGAAAGTTCCAGTATGAAAATTTTATTACGAACGTTCCAGTACGAAAATTTCATTACGAAAGTTCGAGTACAGAAATTTCATTACGAAAGTTCCAGTATGAAAATTTCATTACGAATTTTCCAGAACAAAAATTTCATTATGAAAATTCTCAGAACGAAAATTTCATTACGAAAGCTTCAGTACAAAAATTTCATTATGAAAGCTTCATTATGAAAATTTCATTATGAATGTTTCAGTATGAAAATTTGATTACGAAAGTTTCAGTACAAAAATTTCATTATGAAAGTTTCAGTATGAGAATTTCATTTTGAAAGTTTCAGTACGAAAGTTTCATTATGAAAAATTTTCGAAGTCTCATTATGAAAAAGAAATTTTTGAAAAAATAACAAACAAATGTACTCCTCCTATAAAAAGGAGTTTATTACTGTAAGGATATTATTTCAATAGAAAGTTTAATGAAGAAAGATTATCTTATGGTTATCATTCCTAACTACTGTTTAATGTATTCAAATCTATCTGAGGGTAAAATTTTTGTAATCATATCAGCAAGATGATCTTGCGTTCTGATAAATTGAAGAATGGTTTTTCTTTTTTGTGTGATCTCTAAGAAAGTGATGTCTAATGTCTATGTGCTTTTCACGATAGTGATGTGTAGGGTTTTTACTAAGAGAAATGTAACTTGTGTTATCACAAAAAATTTGAGTCTTAATAGAACTCAAGCCATAATCTGTGAGTGTGTGTTGCATCCACAACACTTGAGCACAAAAACTTCCAGCTGATACATATTCAGCTTCAGTAGTGGAAAGTGCTGCAAGATGTTACTTCTTGCATGACTAAGAAACTAATGAATCTCATAAGAAATTAAAAGTTCTAGATGTACTTTTTCTATCCATTCTACACCCACTAAACTCAGCATCTAAAAAACTCTTTAATATAAAACCATTTCAATAAGTATAAAATAATCCTAGATCCATGGTTCCTTTTAAGTAGCGAAAAATACTTTTCACTGACTTTAAATGAGATTCCTTAGGATTGGATTGATATTTGGCACATTACAATACTGAAAACATTAATTCGGGTCAACTAGATATCATGTAATGTAGACTTCCTATCATACCTCTAAAAGATATTTGATCTACTGGTTTCCCAGCTTCATCGAGATCAAATGTGTTTGAGGTACCAATAAAAGTACTTATACTCTTAGTGTTGTCATAAACATACTTTTTAAGGAGATCTTTTATATAATTATTTTGGGATATGTTGATTCTTTCTGGTTTTTGAGAAATTTGAAAACCAAGGAAAAATTTTAACTCACCCACCATACTCATTTCAAAATAATATTTCATTAGATCCACAAAGGAATCAGTTACAGATTGCTGAGTTGAACCAAATATGAGGTCATAAACATATATTTGAACAATAAAAACATTTTTCTTATATTTCTTTATAAAATGGGTTGGATCTGCATTTTCCTTAACATAGTTATTTTGAAGCAGAAATTTTGTAAGTCTATCATACCAAGCTCGTGGGGATTTTTTAAGGCCATAAGAAGCTTTGGTAAGTCTAAAAACATGATTTGGTTGTTTGGAATCTTCAAAACAAGGAGGTTGTTCAAAAAAAGTTCCTCTTGAACATAACCATTAAGAAGGTCACATTTCACATCCATTTGAAAATGTTTGAAATTGAAGAATGCTGCAAAGGAAAGTAAGATACGAATAGATTCAAGTCTAGATACTGGAGCATAGGTTTTTTCACAGTATATTACCTCTTGTTGATTATAGCCTTTAGCAACTAATCTATATTTATATCCTACAATGATTCCATTTTCATGACACTTATTTCTAAAGACCCAATTTACTACAATAACAGATGTTTATTTAGGTATTTCAACCAAGTTCCAGAATTCATTCCTTTTGAATTCATTTAGCTCATCATTCATGGATTTGATCCAATCCTCATCACCTAATGCTTCATCAGTGCTTTTTGGTTCTAATTGGGAAATAAATGATAAATATTCTACTTCATTCCTCAAGGAACATATAGCCCTTACTGGTTGATTTACATCACCAATGATACTATCACTGGGATGATTCTTAAGAAACACTAGACTTGGGTTATGTAAAACTTTTTCTTCAACATAGGGCACAAAGTCTTTTGGAGTAAATGTTTCAGAAATATTTTCTTCAAAATTTTCCTTATCAGAAGGATCTTCTAACAAAGGTTGATAATCAGTTTTTTTAAAACACATCCGAGGATGTAGGTTGGGATTCCTTGAAAACAAATGGATCAGACTCATCAATTTTTACATGTTTTGTTTCCTCGACAGTACAAGTGTTTTTATTGAAGACTCTATAAGCCTTATAAGTTGTGGAGTAACCTATGAAAATTCATTCATCGGAATTTGGTGCAAATTTGTGTAGATTATCTTTAGTATTCAGGATGAATACTTTGAAACCAAAAACCTTGAAGTAGAAAAGTCTAGGTTTTCTACCATTCCATAACTTATAAGGAGTTTTATTAAGAAAAGGATTAATCAAAACTCAATTTATAGAATAACAAGCTGTACTTACAGCTTCATCCCAAAAATGTCAAACTATAGAATATTCACTGAACATGGTTCTAGTTATCTCTTGAAGAATTCTATTTCTTCATTCAACTACACCATTTTTTGAGGAGTTATAGGTGCTGAAAAGTTGTGAGTAACACCCTTTCTTCTACAAAAAGTTTGAAAATCCGAACTTAGAAATTCAACTTGATGATCACCATGAGTAGTTTTCAGTGGAAGGGTTTTCTCATTTTTAACTTGATCTCTAAAACTTTTAAAATAAGAAAAATCTTCAGACTTCTTTGCTAGAAAATATACCCATGTAAATCTAGTGTAATAATCAAAAAGAAAAAACACATAGTATTTGCCTCCAATGCTTCCAGTTTGTGTTGGAACAAAAAGATCCACGTGCACCAACTGTAATGCGTCAGTTGTTGAGACTTCACCTATTTATTTAAAACTAGATTTATGTTTCTTGCAATATTTACAAGGATCACATACTTTATAAGAATAAAGTCTAAGATCTGGTATATCCTTAACTGGTTTCTTCTTAGAGAGTTATATAAGTTTCTAAGCTTATAGTGACCTAGTCTTCTATGCCATAACCAAGAAAGATCTTCCATTTCACTTAGGCAATGTATGTATTGGCTCCAAAGGTCTTTTAAGTTTAAAGTGTAAAAATTTTCTTGCCTATGGGAAGAGATAATAAACTCTTCCCTGCAATTGTGTACTAATCACTTATCATTCCAAAAATTCACAAGGTATCCTTCGCCACATAATTTAATTACACTAATGAGGTTGTGCTTAAGACCCTTAACAAAAAAAACATTCGAAATCATAGTTTTACCAAGAAGAACAATATTACCTATACCAACAATTTATCACTAATCATTGTCTCCGAAAGATACATTTCCTCTTTTCATCCTGATAATCTTTTCGAAATAGTTTTTATTACCAGTCATATGCTGGGAACATCTACTATCCATGTACCAAGTATTGCTGTTGGTACTTTCCCTATTTTATTGAAAATAAGAAACAAGTTAGGTTTTAGGAATCTAGAATTTATTGGATCTGGAATTGTTAGACAAAAAAATTTTGGGTATCCACATTTGTTTAGAAAAATATTCTTTATGAAACCCAACAGATTTAACTCTATTTAAAGAATAAATTTTCTTCCAATGCCCACCACATTGACAATTACTACAAAAAGGGACTCTAGAAGGAACAAAATAGTTGTTTTAGAAAACTGGTTTTTGGTGAGTATAACCTACTCCAATAGTGTTTCCTTGGGGTTTAATTTGAAAATACATCTTGTCAAAAAAAATTATCAGAGTTAAATTTTTCAAGAAGATTCTTAAGAGAAAATATTTTAGATTTCAGTCTAATGAATAAATTCCTATCCTCAGGAATCATTTCCTTAGAGTTAGATTTTTCCAAAAAAAATTCATCTCTAAAATATCATTCTTACGATATTTATAAAGTTCTTCCTTAGCATAATTTGCTTTCTCAAGGTAATTAGAAATTTTTTCTAAAAGCTCTTATTTATCTATAATATTTGTAGTAAGATCTGAAATATCTTTTGTAATAATTTCTTCACTAGTATTTGCCTCATCTAATTTGTTATAAATTTTAAAAAATTTTGCTTCAAGTAACATGGTAAATCTAGATACTTATTCATATGAATTTTATTCATTTTCTGGGGATGAAGTATCTTCATTGGAAGTACTATTTTCAGAATAGTAATTGTTGTCAAGTGATAAATTTTTTAAAACCTCAGTAGAGCGTACCTTGGACATACAACATGTATGTGGAAAAGAAGTATTATCAATGAATCCCATATTCTTCTGAGCTGATGAATTATATTACGAAGATTCACCTTCTGAAGAGTCTCCACATCTAGCACTCTAAGTTGTATTAGGTTTCAGACGTTTCGTAGCTTTAGCTTTGTAAAACTTCTTCCTATTCCATTCAGAATGCCTCTCTTTTCTTTCATTATTTTTAAGCATAGGAAAAGCAGGTCTTATATGTCCAATTCTATTGCATTCATACCATGTGACCTCGGAATCATTCTTATCTTTCCATTCCTTCTTCTTATACTTGGATTGGAAATTTGTTTGACCAGCTATCTTGTTCATTCTTCGAGCAAGATTTTCTAACTCATTTTATGAGACTTCACTTTCATTAGATTCGGATTGGATAGTAACCTTCTTATATTTGGATCTAGTTACTCTCTCAGGAGTCTTAGCTTTCATGTGATTTGATGTTGTAGTAACATAAATAGTACCATTTCCATTCTTCTTCTTTATGTTATCAGAATCTCTCTTCATTCTTGTTTCATGTTGAAGAAGAGTTCCAAATAGTTTATCAAGAGAAATTTGGGTAACCTTTTTGTTTCATCGATTGCAGTTCTCTTTTATTCCCACTCATTGGGCATAATATCAATGATCTTGTCAACTAGAGCTTCATCATCTATACCTTTTTCTCCTATATATTATAAGCCATTCACAATAGTCATAAAACATTGTTGAACCTTAAAAATGGGTTCTCTATAAGGAATGTTAAAACCATAAGACTCAGCTCTAAGCATGGATCTACTAGTCTCAATCACTTTAGATGTTCCAAAATGTGTAACTTCTAGTTTCTTCCATATACAGTTATCTTCTTCACAAGAAAAAATTTGTCTATATATGTTTCTAGTCATTGAATATAGTAGAGTATTTTGTACCTTATAGTTTAATTGATAATCATGCTTCTCTTGGTTTGTGAAAGTAGTCCCTTCCTTATCAAGAATTTGATAACCTCCAGTAAGAATAACAAAATTTTCTACTCCAGTATTGATAACGAAAGTCTTCATTCGATCTCTCCAATACTCATAATAATTTCCATCAAAAATTTGTGGTCTTGTAGGATTTAGGTTATCAATGGAACCAACATTTATTCTTGCCATCTTAAAGATCTTTCTACATAAAAAAATGTTAATAAAAAAAATTTGGATTCAAGGAGAAAATTCCTAAGCAAGAAATATATAGAAAAATAAAAAATTGAGCAAGAAAAACTTATATGTGAGTATAAGTATTTCCGAGACCCCTCTGATACCAATTGTAGGATCAAAATAATGATGTAGATGCTCAATATACAAGAGGGGGGGTAAATTTTATACTTTAAAAATTTCCTTAAACAAGGAAAGATCTATGTTTAACAAAGTTAAACTAAGCTTATTCACAACACCTCTAACACTAATGTAATGATTGGGATGAAGTATAATGTTTCAAACTTCTAGTTCTATACACTTGCTTAAATCTGGAAAGTGATTCCAAAAAACCGATTCCAGAAATATGGATCCAGAAAATGAATCTTAACAAAAGTTTATAATATGATATTCTACCATAAAGCGGATATAATCTAACTAAATCAGAGTACACAAGTTTAAGGAATTATAATATGGTTATACTTTCCTAAAAATACAAAATGCAATGGAAAAGACAAACTTGTAACAAAAACAAGTTACAAGATATAAATCTTTTAACCCGAAGAGAAGGGTATCCAACAACCTTGGATAATGGTCCCTTGATTTAACTTTCAGGAATTTCTGTCTTACCCACACCTTGGTAAGCCCTCAATACTAAGATAAGAGTCTCTGTCTTACTATCCCCACAAGCCCTCAACTTCAAGGTAGTTGGAACCTATGTCCTCCTCGGTAAGGAAGCCCTCAAACTTCATGGTAGTTGACACCTCTGTCTTTCTATCTCCAAAAGCCCTAAAATGTAATCACCAACATTCAGAGTCACATGAAGGAATATAAACGAGAATTTCAGTACGCACAAGGCATGAAAAGCTTCTCTCTCTAGAAATCACCTAAACAGCGTGTGAACTTTAGAGTGATCAACTTCTCCAATAATTATCTCTTTCAAATGAGCTCATATTTATTGTCTTGGTAGCAATGGTCGGCTCCCTCCTCTAATGGTCATATTTTCCATAAATTTTGGAGGGACCTGTATACGTGTCACTCAACCAACAGTTAGTTAGAAACAAAATGGAAGAAATAGAATGAAACAAGTATAAGTGTAAGAAAAAATGAAGTTCGGAATGTAAGAAAATAATAGTTCGTATTCTAACCAAAATGGAATTCAGAGTCTATAATAAAGAGATATTCGTATTGTGTTTTATAGGAATTCGGAACCTGACTTCTGTAGAAATCTGGAGTCTTAATTTCTAAGGAAAATCGGATCCTGGTTTCACTAGAATTCAGAATCTGAACTTATAGAGTTCGGAGTCTAACTTGTATATGTTTAGACTCAAACTGATAAAAGTTCGGAGTCAAACTCATAGAAGTTAGGAGTCAAACTCATAGAATTTCTAAGTCGAACTCATATAAGTTCGGAGTCAAACTCATAGATGCTTAGATTCGAACTACTAAAAGTTCAGAGTTTAGAATTTAGAGTGGAACTTTCTTAGAGTTCGTATCCAGAATTCGGAGTGGAACTTTATTAGAGTTCGTATCCATAATTCATACTGGAACTTTATTAGAGTTCGTATCCAGAATTCGGAGTGGAACTTCATTGGAGTTCGTATCTGGAATTCGGATCATAAAGCAAAGTGCTTCAAATCTATGTATTATATGATTCCGAGGATTTAGGTATGAATCCAATTTTTTTACTTAAGAAAAATATTGATATGTATAAGAAAATCTAGGCTGGGGTAAATTTCCTTAAGGAAGGAAATTTTCCTTAGAGAAGTAAAATATAGATTTCATTAAGTATATGGTGTTTGTGATTTTCAAAACAAGAAGAAATGGAAATGTCATAAGGAAAACCTTATTGACTCAACACACTTGTCGGTCTGGTCCTCTTTGACCATGGTGACATCTATCTACTTACAGTTACATATGACTCCACTACGTGATGCTCAGTGGGGGGTATCGCTGTTGCTAACTGCTAAAAAAACTCTCCATTAAGAGGGCTCGCTCTAACACCCTCTCATATGTTGGGATGCAGAGAGAAATCATAGAAACCCTAATCTCACACCTATGTCCCTACTCAAAGGTCTGGTCCCTAAAAAAGGGGTACCACACCATATCAGTGGAGTAGTGTGAGAGGTCAGTGAACCTCACGGAGTACTTAGCCACAGTCATGCTATCCTTATGCAGATTAAGAATCCCTTGTATATGCACTACGTGAAGAATCGCTGTGACAAACTCTACCTGAAACAGTCTCTCAATGTGTACCCAGAGATGTGTCACCTCATCGTGAACCCGGAGCTTCATGCTCTGCCATCTGCCTACTAATGCCTGTAGAAGACTGGTGACAAGTATCACTATGAGATCAAATAGTGTCCCTAATGGTCGGAAGATTGTCGCCATGACATCCAACCAATACTCAGCCGCTTGTGGGTCCCTCTCTCCCCTGATCCTAGGTGGCCTCTGGTGCAGGAACCTGTGAAACACACTGATGCGGCGTGCACCCTCCGTAGCTTGGGCTGGTTGCATCGGTGGCCCAACGAGTAACGGTATCATTGGTGCCTCCGCTGGTGCCTCTACTGAAAAAGGTCACTGCACTGAAGCCTTGTCGCTCGGGGGACTATCGTCATGTATTATACCCGAAACCCTATCTGACTGTCTGCATGGAGGCATCTTGAAAAGAAAAAGGTGCGTGACAATCAATAAGTTATAACTGGGGAGCGGAATCAAAAAATTACAATGTAAACCTTTCAAAACACACCCACAATCCGTGTTTCTGTGCACTGAGTCTAAAATCAAAATTCATGGTCCTCATGTATTGATACGCCAGTTATCACACCAACACTGGATTCCCTAAACTGATAACCACACTCATAACACTAAACACTATTGTTGTTAAAAGATCAGACTCCAAATTTCTATGGTAGAACCGACTCCTCTGATACCAATTTTTCACGACATGTCCCCTTGGGCATGTGTCATGACTATCCCAAATCCACCTTCCATAGGCCAGGGGCTGGTGACTAGCACCGAGAGGCGTATTCCCTAAAATTGGGAAGGCATTGCCTTTGTAACCTGTAAACACACACAACCAAGAAAACAACAAGATAAAAACACAAGTAAATTGTATAGTAAACAGGGTGTGTGCAGTAGGAAAAAGGGGCCAGAATAGAATTTCAACTAGAAAGTATAATAAAACTGAAAAATACAAGTAAACTAGAAGAAATATTGTGAGCACTCTCCAAGGATCTTACCTGAAGGGTGGGTACGGTTCTCGAATGTTCATCTCTACAGTACGCCTCATCTAGTGTCCACCTCCAAGCTACCTCTAGTCCTGGTACCCTCGTCCTCAGTTAGTATTGTACAACATCTTTACCAAACACAACAAGGTGGGGGTATAGCCCTTGTAGGGGTGAGTATAACGATACTCAGTAGGGACCATGAGACCCTCTAAGGTCTCACTAAACCCACAATGGATAAACCAAAAAGCATGAAAACATCTTACAACCCAACTTAGGTATATGCCCATACATATACCTAAGTTCTCAATTATACCCTTCTCATTCTAGAGGAATCAAAAGGCCCAAATCCTTAGCCGAAGTAAAACTTCTCTATGAAGGGAAGAATATCACGACGATAACACCCCAAAGGTAAATACCACTAAGCTAATGCTACACCGAAGAATACCACAATTTTATCACAATGAAGGTAAGTACCCCGAAGGTACTCCACACATATGATTACCACAAAGGTGAAGACTTAGCTCACACCAGGTATAACATAGGTACAGTAGTAAAGATGATTAGATGTAATTACTGAATCAACTTACTCTGTTAAGAGGTAGACCCACTTAGGATCCTAAATCATCTGACCAACATAGAATCTTAAATATTTACACCCATATAGGATCATAGGACAATATACCCATGTAGGATCCAAGAGTAGTCAACGTGGATTTATAGAGAGGATACAAGTGAGACTCTTGAACACAAACCCACTTATGATCGTGAAGCATAACCCACATAGGATCCCAAGGCACAGACCCACATAGGATCCTTTTTTCATGATACAACTAGCTATAGGGTTCCCACACTAAGCTCACTTGATTCCGAGAGGGTCCTCTCCTCAAGCCACATGTCGATACTCCAACTACCAATAAGTCCCACAAAGAAGTATCCCAATGGACCGCCATGTAAAAGGGGTCACAACGAAATAGATGGTGCATCAATAAGATGCCCGGTCTGTATGTTATTGGCCTTTTAGTCCCAAGGGCCCGATTGGATTCATGTCTAATCCATCTCGAACGTACCCAACATTGTTCAAAACTCATGTGGGGTATAAAAAAAGGTCTGTATCGACCCAAGGTTTTTGTCGCCACAAATAGTTCGTCAAACGGAAGATCATAGCTCATGGTATGGTCGAAAGAGTGAAGATGGTCGAAGTTGGCTAGTGCCTGGTCTGACCCAGGCGGACTGACCATGCTCGGCTCAGCCTACACCAAAAAGACCCAGTTCGAGTCAACCCGACCCGACCTGGGTCTCGTCCTGGGACTGACCCGGCCGGTTGGGCGGTTTGTGGTGCGGCGGCCCACGATGCAATGGTCTGCTTGGCTCCCCGACTGACTGGATGGCCAGCCTCCCCTACAGGGCATGGTCACGTGCCGCACCATCACTGGTGGCTGGCAGCGATCTGGCTGCCCCTCCATCGCCGCCATGGCATCACACTATGGGCCTTCTCCGCCGGGAAGCGCGTTCCCGCACCACCACCTCGGTCATGTGGTCGATCGTGCACCAGCTGCCACCCTTGCTCCACCGTGGCAGATAGGTTGCAGGCTTTATTCAAAGGAGCGGTTGCGCCGTTGTCGTCTTCGCGACCAGTTAGTGTGCCACCACCACTTTTGAGCCACATGGGTGCTGGTCGTCGGCACGGGTCACCAGAGAAATTCCTCGGGTCACTGGGCACGCCCTTAGGGACCGTTCTACATTCTATATATTCCTGCCCTCGACTCAGGACTTATCCTTCGATTCAAGACAACCAAATATTCCCCAATGGTTTCAGAGGGGTCGGGACATTTTTGTTTCACCAGCACCCTCCACGTTAGAATGGTAGATGCGACAATAATGATCTTGAATCAGGGATGTCAACAAGAACTAGGAAAGGGGGTATAGATCAACCACAAACCCTACCTCTAAGGTTCTGTTGGAGATCGTCCTTAGTTGAAGATGGGTTGGCATTTATCGATCCCAAAGCAAGCCTCCTCCAGCGACGTCGCTGGTTTGATGATCCTTCATTCTTCGGTTCCTTCTTTGTGAGAACTGCTCTTCCTCAAGAGGCTCCTCCAATAACACCCTTTTCCAACAATTTCCCCCAAATCCAAAGAGGTGGAATAAAAACATAATAAGTTAAGTCTAGCAATTAATTAAATTTTCACCAATTGATTAATTTAAGTTCACACAATTAATTTAGTTTGGCACAATTAATTGGGGAATTCTAAGGGTCTTCCCTCCACATTAATGATGGCTTCGGGTGGTTCCCCCCATTGAATTCAAAATTGGGGGGTTTTCTAACTCAGGTAGTCCCCACCTCCAATCATTTAATTGGGAGGTTAATGACAAAATAAGAAGTTGATCATTATTTTATTTTTATTTCCACAAAAAACACAAAAAATAACATTCACCCACATCCTACGGTGATCGAGGTGAAAGTTTCCTTATGTGAATATCAGCGCTACGAGCTCAACATCATCCTCAGATTTCAATTATGAGCCTCAGATTCAAAGGAACAAAATCCCGCTAGCACAATTTCTGAACGTACCTGAAAAAAGTTCAAAAATTCATTCCAGGCACACCGGGCCTCAGAATCATGCACCGTCAATTTTTCAGACTCTTAATATTCCCATATAATAAAAAAAATTACATGAAAAAAACAATGTCTTTAAAAACATAAAATATTAACCATTTTGGTAACGTTGAAACGTAATCCCCCTGATGGAATATCATTAAATAAAAAATAAAAAATCACAATGATTAATAAATTCATAATATTTCATGTCAAATGGGATGTATATACATCTCGTACAACAAGATAGGTGTATAATATAATCATATGTCTCGAAGAAATAGAATTTATACAAAAATCCATTAGAGATTTGGAAACATTAGAACGAGACGAAACATATAAGATACATTAAGAAATTCATATTTAAATACAAATAATTTAAAGTATGCACATAAAAAATAAAATTCAAGAATATTAAATAATTCTCATAAATGAAACATGTAGTGAAATTGTTATCTTTCTCATAGAAAAAAATGTGAGAGGGAAATATCTTACCTCTTTAGTATTATTTTGAATCATATTCACTGAAAAATCATTACATAAAATGAAATTTTAAATATAATTAAATTTAAGATATTATTTATATATCATGTCCAAGGGGTATTACAAACCCAACATAAAATCAATAAGTGGTGAGTTCTTATATGACTCTTAAAAACTAGAAATCTCTTTCCTTAAGTCTTGAATTCTTTCACACACATTCAAAAATCCTATATAATAAATATAAGTGTAATATAATTCTATTAAATAATTAGGAAAATATATATATCATACCATATATGATTTTCTTATGACCACTTATTTTTGGTCCTCATACATTGTTCATGTTTTAATAATATAAATAATTTTATCAATTATATAGATAAAATATATTATAATTTTATATGTAAATATAGTAATCCATAAAAGATAAAGATTGAAAATAAAAAACATCGTTCATTGAGACGGTATGTTGTACATATGATTAAATGTTGTTTCCATTTTCTCAACATATTGATAGAAAAAATTTAATGATATATTATATTTATAAAATAATATTTATGTCTTATATATTAAATAATTTTATTAAAAGTGACCTTATTACATTCCATGTATGCCTTGAAGAAATCACATGTCTTCTCGATGTAGTAGTCCACCGTACATAAGAGTTGCCTTACTGTATTCCCACAATTAGAAAAGGAAAATTTTGTGTGTGATATAATAATTAAATAAGAATAAGAATATCCAAAATACCATATATAAAAAATAAATACATCATTTTGTCCAACCATAGGAGGTGGAAATGGAGAAATGAATAACATCAATTGACGTGGTGGTAGTCCATTGTTCACACGAACAATGATTTAATAACCCATTTGATGGAAGTGTAGATTTATATAGTTCCCGAACATAAAAAATATGTATATATATTTAATATTTTTATTTTATTATATCATTATTTGATAATATAATTTATGTAGGTGGATGAAAAAAAATAAAACAATAATAATTATTAATAAACGCTACCTCTTCTTTGGGAATCCAATTTCAGTGGGCACCAAAATCCTTCTTATAAAGGGATTATACATAAAATATTTCATATAAGATGATATGATAGATTTTTTTAAGTGATTTGGTTAGTTATTGGATGATATAAAATGGTTTTCAGGTGTGAATAACATAATATATGGGATATCCTTTTATAAGAGTAGTGAGTGGCATGATATTAATATTTTGAAAAGAAAAAAGTGTCCCATGTTTTCTTCGTTCAAAAAGAGTCTAAAATGGATCAACATATATCCATAGGAAATATAAGGGAAAAATATATTGATCCAAAATATTATATAAAGTTATATATATATTTTTAAACTTTATCATTTTTTTAACCCTCGGTAAACATATTTTTATCTTAACTGAAAAAATTATTGTTTTTACTACTCATTTTGGTCAAAAATAAAGTTGAATTAATTAGTTATTATAAATTATAATGATTTTAAATAATGAATCCATTTTTCTTAATTCTATTCATATAAGTGGAAAATTTTAATTTAAAATTAAACCCTCCGACATAATGATAATGTAAGGCCTTAAAGAGAAATTGTAAAAAAGTTTTCAAATTTTCTGCACCTAAATTCAATTTGAAATTAATTACAATGAAAATAATATTATTGAATGTATAATATAACTAATATTTAAATAAAACCAAATTAAAATATAATTTAACATTAAAAATACCTTAAATTAATCGAACTTTTTTTATTAAAATTCAGTATTTTTCAGTATTCATCAAAGATTGAAAAATTTTAAAAAATCCCATAAATTCACCCAAAGATAATGTTTAAATGATTATTTAGAAAATCAATTTATTTTTTAAAAAATTATAAAATTTTAAAAATTAGTTTTTTTTAATTATAAAAAAAGCAATTTTTTTAGAAAACATTATTTTTTAAAAATATAAATACTTGAACAAAATTTATCTATTTTATTATCAAAAAATTTTCATTATATAAAACCATTAAAATGTATATTTATGTTTTATTTATTAATTCTAATATTTATAAAATTATCAAATTGGTTATAATGGTCACCTTTAAATAGAAATTTTTATAATATATATAATGGTATTGTTAAAACCCAGTGTCATGTATAACAGAAGATTACCCAGTGTTTTGTGTCCTAAAAGAATGACATGATAATTCAAGTAATAAAATAAAAACTAGGTTTTATGTTTAATTAAACATAACATTGATATTTCATGTAATTAAAAATTAAAAATATATAAAATATATTTTAAAAAAATCACAAAATATCGAGATGTTACGCATGTAACTTTCACTTAATAACAATTGAGTAAATATGAATAGACACAAATTTGATGGAATGAGTTGGATGGTATTGTTAAGAAGAATCCTTAAACCCTCCACAGAACTAAAAACAATAGATCAATATTTCAAAAACATGTTTAAATTTATTTTATAATTCAATAATATTTGGTCATATCACTAATAATTACAATGATACTAAGGTGATAAACTCCAAAAAAGAACCCAAATTACAGGAAACATACATCACACATGATGTCTAATCAAATCGATAATATTATTTGATCCCTAATGATAGTGAGTGTATCAAACCTCCCACTAATGTGAGGTTCTTGATGAAATATTTGAGATGATCCTCTATGAAAAATGTTGCATGTAACAAGACTATAAACATCATAAAATTTATTTCTTATCATAAAATAATAAACTAACATAAATATTTTCCTCACATAAAAATTGTATAGAATATTGTCATTAATGTAATACGTTATACTATATAGAATATGGTTACTAAATTAAAATGTCAAAATTCACAACATATATTCCACTGTGAAAGATTTTAATCCGCTCAACATATTTTCTATAAAACTATATTGTAATGATAAAAAATATAAATTCTAGGATGTATGATGATAAACTACAAAATATACTGTCCATATTTAAAGATATTAAAAGGAATAACATATAGACCTTGGAGAAAACCATAAATTACATTGTACACTTTCTTTGTCTCAAGAGTCTAATCTACAATACATAAATTCCTTGTCAAACAGTATTAAAATATATGGAAAATTTTCTATCCAATATGTCCAGGAAACTTCTGGTTGAAAACTTTTTTATGATGTTGTTTTTTACCTGAGAGTCTGGTTAATGTAAGAGTTCCTAGTGTGAAATTCTCAATTCATGAATGCTCTTTTAGTGACACTATATTAGATTAAAATTATTTTATCCTCTTCTTATTTCTCCCTTTTGATGAGGAACCTACCAACACCCATTATGTTTATGTACTTCTCTTTTCATTAGGTCACCAAAAACATGAGCATTTTATTTTCTCTTGTGAAATAGCCAGATTTCTGGAAAACCTATTCCCTAGAAAAAATGCAACTCAATTTCTATCCTATTATGATTCATAGTGATTCATAATGTGTGTTACATATTGTTTTTAAATAATACTATTCTTTATACCTCTCTTAAAATGCAACACATAGCTATAAGTGAACTATGATATACTATAGAAATATTAGTATCTAAATGTTACCATTAAAATGTCGAAGCAAAATTGTAAATTTTAATATGAATAAATGTAATGAGAGAAATATTTATACAATTTAATATAATGAACGTTTATATATTAAATAAAATATTAATGTACTCAATTTTAAAGAAATTAATTTTATGATTTAAGTATAAATTTCCCTCAAATGTGTTTTATTTATTCTGTGCATGGAAATTACAATAAATATTGTACAATTATATTAATACTATATTCAAAATCGAATAATTTTTTAAATTTTCTGGTAATAATTGATTTAATATTATTTTTTTAAAATTTTCTAAAATATTTTTTTGTAGTGATTAGTGAAAATTGTCATTTCTTAAGAAAAAGTTATTTTTTAATTATATAAAAAAATTTAACATTCCAATTATGATTTGTATAATTACATAAGGTAACATAATTATATTTCAATTTTATATAATAAATTTTTTTAGAAATAAATATTATTATTTTAATTTTTTTGGAATTTCATTTTTGGGCTTAAAAACACTATTTTTTATATAATTTTCATTGTACTATTTGGTTTTATAATAAATTTTATTTACTAAAATTATTGATAAAATAAAAATTAAAAATTGATTTATTATTTGGAATCAAGAGTTTTAAAATTTAAAAAAAACCTTTTTGTAATTTTAATTATGAATAGAAATCATTGTAAAGATTTGTAACCAAGATATAGGTAAATCGAGTAAAACCTTCTTAAAACTATGATATAAGGTCTCAAAATCTACCCCACACATTTCTGTATTTAATTTTATTTTTTTTAACTCTAATATAGATATAAAATATTTTTTATATGGAATTTTAACCTCATTTTTTACTGATAATGACATTTATATTAATTTTAGTAATGAATAAATACAAAATATCACTCTATTGATTTTAATTTATCTTATAAATTTTCAGATGGATAAAATAAAGGTTTGAATAAATATAAAAGGTTATTTTGAATATTATTAATAAAATTTTATGATGGTAATTTATTTGTATCTTTTTGCGATAGTATAATTACCTTAAATGTTTGCACAATGCTGACTCAACTCTTGTGTAGATAATATGAATAATTTAATAAATGATTTTTCTATAACCAATAAAAACATATGTTGGATTAATTAGTTTGTTATATTAATTTTTTTGGTTAATATAAATTTATAATTGATGGTAAAAGTGTTTATATTTTAAATCCTTTTTAATCATTAAGACATTAAATAAAATATTAAATAAATTGTCAAAAATTGACAATATTGATATTTAATATTAATAAATACTTTATTGGAAAATTTAAAAACAAAACATATATTTAAATATGAGTGGTATAATGATAATGTTTCAAAAATATATTTTTCTACCATTTTAAGCTAGTTTTTACTAATTATGTAATTTAAGACCTCAAAAGAAAAAATATGTGTTACGAGAGTTAAATATAAAAAATTTTAACAAAGGGTTTAAAGATAAAATTAAGGTTTAAAATAAAAAAATGTCAAATTTTTTTTGATTATTAAATTTCATCAATAAGATATTTTTATTCAAAACCATGTCATTTGGGAGGAATTTTTATTTTTAATGTGATTAATATTATTTAAATATTTTATATATTTCGAAGAATGTCTTTTCCAATCTTTTAAAAGGGAACCTTCTCCCCTCTTTTCCTTATACCCTTTTAGTACTAATGTTTGTAAAATACCTACCAAAATCCCTTCCTAAAATTTTTCTCCATGACCTAAAGGCTTTGTCTCATCAAAATACAATCCAATAAGGACAAAAATGTAAGCCAAATGTGGTTTTTCCAAGAACATGTATAATGCTAAACATGAAATTTTCATTTTTTTAGTTCTTCTATACACATAAAATATTATTAAAACATGATGATATAATAAAATAATTATTTACACTATAATTAAATGTTATAATGATAATTTTACAACCATATTTCATCTCATTGTTCATTTGAAAGTGAACTTAGACATCATTTTTGTGTGTGTGTGGACTGCCACCTCCCTGAAGTGATGCTTCATTTTTCATCAACACCCCTGAAAGATTGTTATTGTGATGGATTTAATGAATATATATTTTATTCATGAAATAATTATCTTTAATTAAATAAAAAATATTACATACCTTGTTATCCTTCTACCCATTAAAAAATTATATCATCAATCATGAGTGAGTGTGAACTACCACCTCCACAAAGTAATGTGATTTATTTATCATGTATTCCTTTTATAAATAATTATAAAATTTTATTTTCAATATAAAAAATAAATTTATTTAATGATTAATATTATATAGATGATATATCTATTACACAATTGACCATGATCAACCTATTGATATTGTTTTTTGATTATGAACCAAAGATCCCCAAAAATTACTACATGAACACAACTAATTTAATAAAAATATAAATAATGGTAATAAAAAATTAAATAGAATAATAATTAGGTAACATAAAGTAAAAAATTTCTTTATTTAGAATAAGTACAATAAAAAAATTTATACAGGATGTAAACTACGTACGTTGTGAGGTAGACTCAGGATTAGGGGCTTTGTAACTCAATTTATTTTCATTGGATTATATTAATTTTTAATGATCTATGTTATGACTAGATTATGTGTGTAATGAAAATGGTTTACTTTTATATTGTGTTCTCACTAATTTCATGTTTATTTTATTTTGTTACACATAATCACCTTATTGGTTAATTCTCCCTTCAATTTGACAATCATTTTAAGGATTTTATTGGTCACTTTTTTTCGATGAGACATATGACATATTTACCACGTGTTTCATTAATTTGTTTTATATAAAACCCCTTTAACAAGATAAATAATAAATCCCTTTATATTAAATATTCTTAATGTATCATTTAAATTTATATCTTTATTTTGGGTTATGATTAAAAATTTACCTAAATTATGTGGGTTTAATCAAGATTTTAATTTTTAAATTTTGATTATTTATTTTTTAATTTACACTTAATGAAATTATAATATATTTATCATAAAATCTCAAAATAATAAATTATATATTTATTATCTATTACATTCACATGTTTTCCCTTAATTATACTCTCTTTGGTACATAATATTACTGATAAATCATTTTTATATAAAAAATCATCTGTATTTATTGATTGGTTGATGAAAAATTTCATCCATGTCCATGTTTTCTAATAAAGTTTAAATAATGTTCTAATTAAAATTTATTGAATTGTTTAAGTTAATTTTAAAATCCCTTTGACTCTATTTACCAAAGATTAAAATAAATTAATTAACATTGCAAATATGAAAACAAAATTATTTCCTTAAAAAAGAAAAAAATGAATGATTATTTATCTTATAGGGCTTGACTACCTCATCCCACTATTATAACTTATCTTTTAGTTAAATATTACTTCCCAATATTCCATGGTTATTTTTAATAATTTTTTCCCTAATATTAATTAATTTTTTAGATTTTTAATAACTTACTTGAAAGTGATGATGGATTTATCATCATTAATTAGTCAAGTGATCTTTTGAATTTATTTACATCAAAATGGACATTATTTGATGAATATTTTGTTTTATTAGGGATATAATATAATGATTTAATCCATTATATTTCATTTACTATATTTTTATCATGATATTTTATTCTTTTCATTCTAATAATTTTGTCATTCCATTTTTCAGTTTACAAATACATATATTAATGTTTATTATGTATTTTATTTATTATTAACCCATTTTTTATATGATTAATTCATTGGACTAAATATGTGATGGGTGCTTCCATAAATTACATAGCCTCTATATCCATTTGTACATCTCATTTTAAAAACATGTCTTATTATTTGGAATATTCATTACATATTTTTATGTGATGTATTCACAAATGATCGTGATGGTATGATTATGATGTCTGACGTTATGCATTTCATCATTATAAATATATTCATCATTATCAATATGTTTATTTACGTTTTTGTGTTATCAATTGATATATTTGTATTTTATTTTAATATGTATATGACAATTTTTTATATAATTCTTATTAATTGTGATTTATTTATTATTTGATATTTTATCTTTCATACATTCCATTATTGAGCATATATGATCACCCTTTATTAGGTTTTCATTTCCGTATAATAATAATAAGAGGACTGTAAATTATTTAACTAATATAATTGATGAAATAAGGATTTTATCAATATAATATTTATTATTTTCATGTTTTTCAATTTAAGGTGATAATTATATATGTATCAAGTCTCTCAATACCGAAAAAATATTAAATCATGCAGGATTGGATCCCTCGTAACATGTTCCAATATACAAAAATAACCACTTGTTATAGGTTACTCGAGTCAAGGTGTTCCAAAAACCCTTTATCATGTATACAATAATGAAATTCAATTTTAAACCTATAATATTACTATTTAAAAATTTCCAAATTCTTATTGGGCCCTTTCTCATAGAACTACACTAGGATAAAACCATTTTACTCACTTCTACACACATGCCATATTTTTTATACTGCTCCCTTTTTCGGAATAATGAGTGTCATGAATCATATCCTTGTAAAATATATAGTGGGGTATAGACCTTTTATCATGTGGATAACCACTAATTTAAATTAAAATCCCTATACATGAATTTGATTCTACTCCATTTATCATCAGTCAATATCCAACTGCATTACCCTAACATGTAATTGTTTTATTCCCCACTGATTAAGAACTATATTTCCATAAATCCTATTTTTTTGAAATATTTGTTCTTAGATTGAAATTATTATAAGATAAATAGATATTTTTTTATCACAAATCCTATTCCCAACTCTACCTTACAAAAAAACATTATACCCTCATTAGAATCCTAATATCTCGATTGTTTAAATGAGCACATATCATGTCATAATTCAAATATCATATCATTAAAGGGTTGATATAAAATAAAAAATGGATAACTTATATTACTCTATGAATAAATCCACGCACCAACATTCAATGTAGTCTAGGTTATGTTTTTTATCATCAAAATAGAAGTTATAAAGCATTAATTAACCTATTTTTTCAAATTATAAAAACACATTCTATAAAACCTATTTCGATCAAATATATATCATTTCATAATGTTATATGATTTATTTTCCAGATATTTATATGAAATTAATCTTTTATAGCATGTTTTCTTAATCATTGTGTGACTTTAAACTTATATCAACAATTTTATTCAAATATATATATTTGTAATGTTTTTGAACATAATTTTGAAAAAATATGTACTTATGTAGTATTTTTTCATGGGATAAATATTTGTGCACAAAAACATAAAACTCACATTGACACAAAAAGTTTTGGGTTAGTTACCCTCTATGGGAAACCGGATAAAAAATAATTTCTTATCATATTATTAAAACAATTACAAATAATATGAAATAATTTAGATACATAAATGAATAAAGAAACAATCGTGTGAGATTAATACTCATACCCATCAAAATATTAGTTATGTTCTATTTTTAAATTGGATTTAGAAAAAATTTAGATCATTTTTTTATTCTATACCTAAAATCATCAAAATTCCCAATAAAAAAGGAAATTAGAATATTATTCTAGGTACACTAAACTCCTCTTTGAAATAAACTTCCTTTCAATAAACCAATATTCTGGAATAAAATTTCAATGATTTCTTAAACCCTTTCATATATAAATAGACCTTTTCATTTTTCATCAGTGACATAAGTGCACATGATGAGCTAGTAACTATATAAATTCTATGAAATAGAGGAAATATCCATTATTCACATTCAATATTTGAATGGGTAAACCATGGTTTGACCTAATATCTTTTGCTCACATGACCTCCCAATACCAATTTATTTGAACAAATGAAGGAGCAGATTGAAATCCAATTTTTTATTCGACTAGATAAACATGCTTTATTGTCATGTAATTGGTACATATAATAATTTAAAACTCATTTGAGTGAACATGTATGAATAATAATCAATATTTCATACCATTTTACACCCTTGAATAAAGAGAATGTGGATATTTATTTATGATAAACCACATTAATACTTTTGGTCAAGGGTATTTATTATGTTAAAGGTTATTTAGAATGAACATTAAAATTTTTCAAAATGAAATCATTTGTATTGGATCATGAAGTCTGTATCTCGATGAAATATATAGGTAGGTATATCATTAAATACCTAATTATATGTTGTTATGTACACCTTCCTTTTACAAATATGAGTTTGTTCACATATTAAATGAAAATGTAATAGAATAAAATTACACATAAAAGAGGATCTAATATTAAAAATGAACGTGTATAAAGGAATCTTTACAATGTACAAAACTAATGCACTATATATTTTAAATAGAAAAATTTCTATTGGGAATAATCTATCTGACTTGAATATTCTGGTGGTTGAGTTGAATTTTATTATACTGGTATTTTCTAGCATGGCACCCTTAATGTTTGATCATCTTTTTTTTTCTTAATGATATATAACCTAGAGGTATTCCACGTGAAAACATATTTAGTTTATACTATATATGGTAATACTAGTTTGACTTTAGCAATTTGTTAATTGATCTATGCATAATGTCGATAATACTCTTATTCTTTTTGATATAAGGCATATGTTGAATGGTGTTGAAACTCAAGAGGATAACTTGTCACACTAGAATTTTGAAAATTGTTTTATTGAGTCTCCTTTTACTCATGGGGTAC
Source organism: Viscum album (assembly GCA_963277665.1). Taxonomy (NCBI): domain Eukaryota; kingdom Viridiplantae; phylum Streptophyta; class Magnoliopsida; order Santalales; family Viscaceae; genus Viscum; species Viscum album. Next base: position 126,750,669 of record OY728160.1, read on the forward strand.
TATAATTTTATGATATATTGAATGAATATCTCGATAATAAAAATCGTTAAACCATTGTTCTATGAGATATTAATATATGTGACCCATGTTGTTGGTAGTCTCTAGCAGAAGAGTTTTTACAATCAGAATATGCATTCCGTAGTAGGAGAACCACTTTACCATTATAAATTCAATTGTAATTTTAGGATCCAAATAAACCCCTTCATTGGATAATGGATTAATGTTTGGATATGGGTCCATTATAGATTTAACTCTTTTGAAAATACTATATTTCATGACATATTCTGATTCCCTCACATGTAACCACTATAGAAAAGCGTTTAAATGGTGTTGATAATCTCCAAAAATCTTATATAGAATGAAATGATGATCATTATCACCCACAATGGAATGGAAGGGAGAAGTGGGTGTGACTCTACCAATTTATTGATCAACCATTAGTTGATCCAGCCTCTCTACATGGAGAAACTGGTTCATATTTTCCATGTGACCTCATAGTAGTGTTATATGTGAATACCACTATTATCAACAACATGTATGTTTTCACCAAATAAGATCTACACTAGTGCCTCAATCATAAATATATCATTCCTTACTTGAAATCCAAAAAGGGGTTATTGAGATTCATATAACTAGGCCCACAATAGAAATTATCCTAAACCCTTATTAATTTATGTAGTAGTGGAATCATCTTTAATTTGGATTAGAGTCTATTTTAGGAATCAATAAATAAAAATAAAAAAAATAAAAAATAAAAACCCTCATAAGTGTTTTCATTGAAAAGAGGGTTAATTACTACTTGGCCCTTATGAACATTACTATAAATTTATATTTCCATTATCCTAGAGATAATGTAGTCAACATCATTTATGAATCACCATTCTCTATTAATATTTCAAGATCCTATGAATTGTTGAAAATATAACATGTACACATAATTCTCATCCTCTACAGTTTCATTTGGTGAACATGATATGACCACATAAATGTCATTAAATTACTCCTAACTAAATCTCTTATTGATCAAAACTCAAATCCTTCTACTTAAATATAAATAAATATAACCAATAAAATAGATGAAATATTAAATACTAGAGTTTGGTATAAAAAAATGAGAAATTCAATTTAGGATTTAGGAATTTGTTTGCATCCCTTGAGAATTCACACCTTTGGGGAAGTAGAGTAATATAATGGATTTTGAGTGATGATAAAAGAATATGAATGAATAATCATGTATAAAGGGTGTTGGGAATAAGAGTACAACATGATAGACATGAAACAAAACAGAATTCACATAAATTATGGAAATCATAGAAAACTATAACTAAATCATCATGATCAAAATAACATATAAATTGGATTGTGTAGACATATTTATAATCAATTTTTATAAACTCCTTCCTCCTTATAAAATCTTGGTTTTTTAAAATATAAAATTTCCATTAAAATTGAATATGTTCAATAACATTATTTCCTAGAAACACTAAACCAAAACAAATCATAGAATTTTATTTAAACAGAAAAAATGCATCAATTGAATTTAACAGTAAATATAGGGGTTTACAAATTATGAAAATTTATATTCATATAAAAATAATTTTTTCTGTAAAAAAAATTAATAAAATTCAATTATTATAACTAATAAACCAATAAAATAATTTTATAGGAAAAAATATATTTTCATTAATATTGACATTCTGTGGACTATGAAGTTTGTTATATTATGTTTAAATGATGATTTAAATGGAAATTATTGATAATATATTAAATAAATTATGTTAACATGCATCCAATTTTTATTATGAGGAAAGTAATATTTTTATTTTAGGCTTAAAATTTTATACGTTATGAATGCTTATAAAAAAATTTATATTTACCACATTTAGAAATTGAATTTTTTAAAATTATTTAAATATATTAATGAATTAGATAATGGGTGGGAAATTATCTTTTTTGCCTAAAAATAATTTTCCAGGATAATTATTAGTTATCATGGGTAAGACATTTACTTTTCTAGGAAAAATACATTTATAAAAAATGTTCTTTTAAATTAAATTAATATTTTAAAAATAAATAATATAATATTATGATTAATTGTGTATAAAATTGAACTAGCAATCATTTAATTTAAAATCAATGTTCAATAAATATACAAAGACATAACTAATAAAATCAATTTTTTTATGAAAACTATTTTTTTATATATTATATTGGAAAATTTAAAAGTTTATTTTTAAATATAAATATACTAAATTATCTTAAATGGATCCCAAAATTATAATTATCATGTATAAATTTCATAAGAAGACTAATATAATGTTAATTTGGTAAAATATATTCAATGATTAATATTTAATGAAAATCAATAGGTGTAAAAATGGATTATCTAATGTTTATCATATTTTTCTAAATCTATTTGAAACATATAAAATCTAGAAAACATTTTATAGGTTTAAAAGTCATACCTAAATGTCCCAACAATATTTCCCCACCCAACTAACCTAACTCTGGTGTAATTCCATTATTAACCCTTACCTAACATTCTTGTACAAATTTTTATTCCCCATTTTAACCGATAAAAGGAACTCAAATACACCGATTTCAAGACACACCCCTATTTCAAAATTCCATTGAAAATATATGTAATGTAATACCCTTAGGGCCCTCTATAATTATAGAAACATCTATACTCCAAAAATTGCCTCAACACTTTAACTTTCATTTGTTACATTAAGAGAACAACAAAATTATCAATGTATTTATTACATTCCCGTTATCTTTATTTTATTATCCTTTTCATCCACTATAAATAATACTAATTCCATCAATATATATAATTAAATTAGTATAAATGATAGAAATAATTGATATTTTATTATAATAAAACCTCTACCCTCGTAAGGATGAAGAAACACCTAAATATTTCATGAAACTCAAGTTTCTATTCATAATATTCATTTACAAGGGTTTAAAGGGGCCATGATTGACTTTTTAGAGAAATTAGGGCGTCATAGGGTTTTAGGTTACAAATATAGCATGTTTGGGTAGTCTTTATAGAGCCACCATCTTGTTAGTGGCCCTAGGTAGTATAAGGTATCCCTTCATAGGCTCACTGGCTATCTGATGAAATCCAAGGTAGAATTGTTATAAATGGTATATCATTAAATCTATAGAGGCAACATCATTATATCATTACTCTATTTTCCCCCTACCATGGCCATTAGTAGTTCTTAAAGGGGTTTTTCTACTCTTTCCATCACAAGGGTGGAGTTATAATTATTTACAACTTGTTTATCCTTTAAAAAGAGTTGGGAAGCTATAGGTAAAACTATTAGTCCACTTGATCTCCTTTTTATTTTATCAAACAAAAAAAATTTCCAATAAATATTTATATATTATTACATATCTCAATAGAATTTCTAAATTATTTAATTTCTTCTATTTCAATCTAAACCAAAGAAAAATACCATGTGTTTAAACTATTTTATGGTTAATGTTTGTGGTCCAATAAATTTAGCATAGAGCCTCATATATCTTTTAATTAAATTGTGTGCTACTTCATTCTGGTTATGTCATGATATGAAAAATATCTAATTTAAATAATCAATTTATTGACTATATTATCTAGATAATCCAATTTTGTTTTTCGAACCTATGAGAAAGGGATAATTATATATTAAAGACTTATTTTAGGGTCAGTCCTTTATTATAGAAATGTAAATTCATATATCCACCTAAAAAGCTAAATGATATTTAGATTACGGATGGTGAAATTTGTTTTCAATATCATGATAATCCTAATAATGGGTTCTGAAATAACATTTATGTTTCAAAAAATGTATTGAAAAACTATAAATTAATATAGGCTTGATGAATTTAGTTTTTATTATAAATAAATATTTATGACACTATAATGTAAAACTAAGGTTTCCTAATGGATCATTTGGTTTATGATATTAAAAGGATGTTTTTTAATGGATTGTAATTATACCAAATAGTAGAAAAGTTTATGAAGAGAGCCATAGGTAATATGATTTAAAATGATAATCCTTGAATGGTAAAAGTAATATAAATTTTCTACTAATTCATTCAATGATTCTTGTATAAGCTTGATATGGACCATATATATGATCAAACGAATGATGAAGTGGATTTTATATTGAGTTTATTAAAGTTATTAATGGTAATTTGTATAATAATGAATGAAATATTGTAAGTGTTAATGCGGTTAGAAAAATATGTGTTTACATGGAATGTAATGGATGAATATGATTATTGAGTAGTAAACATTACTTGTTTTTTATATTTTGTTATGAATTTCTTATAAATATTTCATAGATTCATTATGTAATTGATTAGAGTGGAATATCATAATTGAGGCTGTTATTTTAGTAGGGCACTCAAATTAATTCTAGGGACTGATGAAACACACATATTCTATAATTCTATAGAAACACATGATCAAGCCATTATAATATACTAATACTTTTTATTGAAAATTCCATTGGGGTCCTCTAGATTCCAATAATGTATTACTTATTTAATGGAATAAATTATTGTTATGTATAGTATTTGGGTAACTTTGGTGAATACCTCATGTGGATCTCCCAAGACCAATCATGATATCCTTGGCTGGAATGCATCAGGTGTGAGCTATGAATTCTAATGAAGTCATACTTATGAATCTCAAGTGAGGTTCCTTGAGTTATAACTGGTGGATTGGATTAATAGAATTTTATAGTTTCGACATTCCTTTGGATTCATAATATTTTTTTTGATAGGTAATTATAATTTTGTCCATGTGGATTTCCCCATATATTTTATTCTATGGTTTCCCTTGAAGTATACCTTTAAGCTAGCTAAGCTACGATGTATATCACAATTAAAAACTCACTGGTGCTAGATGATATGGGTTGTTCCAACCTTGTATGTTATTGTGGATAATAAGTTCAAAGGTTTTTAATTTTTCTTTACTTTTTTAATAATTTAAACTATAATCGTAACACCCTTTCATATAAATTATTATAAAATAATTATAATAATTTCATTGATATTGGCATACTAATTTGTAGAAAGACCTGACTTGAGTCTTTGTAAAGTAGATAACACTTTCCTTTTATGGGGTGTGGAAATATAATTATTAATTTTACAAATGTATTGTATTGATATTAACCCTAGGTAGTCTCCCAAAAAGAGGTGCATATAAAATAATTTTTTAATGTTTAATTAGAGGAAAAATGTTGTGTTATAGAATTTTATGGTTTTTAATGAAATTAAATAAGAGAAACCAATTAATATATTGGTTGATATGATGTTAGAAAATCAAGTGATTCGGAATGATGATTTGATAAGGGTGATTGTAATAGTATAGGTTTTCCAATATCAATGATATCCTTGTTATATTTAATTAAATACTCTTCTCTTGGTATAATTAATGGGCGATTCCATGATTTTTTCCTCACACTCAAATGGTTGAATGGTCAGGGAGAGATAAAATTGTAATACGATATTATTTTGGTGTACTCTAATTTATTATGAAACATTGTTGTAATGAATATCCTCAAAAGACTTAGGAAATACATGAACGAGTTTTGTTTATCCAAAAAAATAAAGAACATCCCAACCCATTCAACATGCACTGATGATCGTTGAGTACTTTACCAATAAGACCTTGTATATTCTATCATATAAAAAAACCTAGTAGTGGTAGATAATGATAATTTACCATGAAAAACTGAATACAGTCATACTTGATAAGAAAAACAGCTATATGAAATTGAAAAAAAATCACAGATGAGAGAAAGAGATATCATTAAACTAATACAAGAACTCTAGATTTGAAAAATATAAAACAGCCCTTACCTAATCACTCAAATGTTTACCCCACTATGGTAAGGGTAATCAAGATAACTATGGATTAAAAATACATTATGAAACTAATAAAAATAAAAGATCGAAATAGAAAGGTGGAAACGTTGTCCACCAAAATATTCCCACTGATTTATTCCTCATGATTGAAACCCCATATAGTCAAATAATACAAATTTACCATATTATAAGATTCTATATATTGGTTTTAAAATCCACCCTCCAAATTTTATTGTAATCGAACATGTTTATATGGATATGTGATATATTTAATGAGTATGACCTTTTCTGAATGATGATTCCATACATCTACCTTTATTGTTGATTATTAAATAGAAATCTAAATGAGTGAATAACTCCATGTAATTTAATGGAGAAACATACCTAGGAGTCCTATTTCAAATATAGCTATAATTACCTCAATTAAAAGTGTTTACCCTGAGTTATGTATCAAATTCTGATGTGGGGTCCACTCTATCGACTTGAAAGGATTTTAAGTTTGAAAAAGATTTTCATCCTTTAGATGTTCGCATTAGCTAGGGGTATAAAAGGGAATTTTGTAGAAAAAAAATCATCAAACACTAAAAAAATAATCACATTAACTGGATATGAATTTAAAAAAATTGATCAAAATATAAAGGAGATTAAAACCAGTTAAATTTATAGAATTAAAGAAATTTCATATTTAACCCCAAAACACACCATAAGTCTAAAATTGATCAAAATAAATCTAATTAATACACTATAGGTTTGTAAATATTTTAAAACATATATAAATGATTTAAATATTATCTATTTCAATTACCCACACGTTGCACTAAGAATCCTAGACATGTAAGAATTGAAGTTAAACTAAATAAAATTCAAAAGACAATCTCATTACTTCTATCAAATTTTAAATATGAAAAATAAGATATCATGCCTCATAAAGAACCATTATTTTTTATTCTCTATTAAAATCATTCAATAAAATTAATATTATTTTCTCCTCCCATGCACACAAGCCACCAAACTCTCATTAATTTTCTCTTATCTCAGAAACATAATTTTTTTTGAAAAACTCTTTTCCCATACACACTCACAGAAGGGTTACCATTGGTTTGATATTTTGGTATATCTCTACACAATATACATAAATACTATTTCATTATCATTGGAATTTTTTGGTGGTTTTTTTATTTTTGGTTGGTAGGATTTAGATATCAAAAATTCTAGGGATGAATAAGGAGGGCTTCCATCTTTTTGAATAAAAAATAGCTTGATTCTAATTTTTACTCAATTATTGTCTCCCCCTAACTCCCCATAGAATAAAATAATCTATTAATAATTTTCTATGTATAAATGTACATACTCTACCTTCAATATTTCAACTGTAAAAATTTCAATCTTCTCACACTTCATTTTTCTTGTAAACTTCAAATAAAAACAACATTATATATCATTTTAATGCACTAGAAAAGTCATGGATTAAAACATAATTATTTCTTTAAATGTAAAATGATGTCACAAACATTCTATTTTCACCAAATTATCATGTAATTAGGAAGGATAAAATTATATAGTGTTCCCCACATTTAATTTCAACATGTTCATGAAATTTCACATCAAAATAATGTTGGAGAAGGAAAATTAGCTTATAATTTTGATAAAATAATTATATGATCATGGATTATGAGGGATATAAAGAATATATATATAATTCAATCCATTATAAAAAGGATTTACATGAAAAGGGGCTTTAATACTAATGAAGTTATTCATTGATTTAAAACAAAATTACTAGAAACCCTCAAGAAATGATTGCAATAAATATTATTAGAGTTAAAAAAACATAGTTTGGTTATATTTTAAAATGAGATGAATTTAATGAATATAAAAAATGGTTCAGAAGATTCAAATGATTGTTGTTTCAATTATAAACACAAAGAATGGTGTTGTTGGATTAAAAAATAAGAGGAATAAAAATGAAATAACCCAAATATTTGAACTTGAAATAAGTCATTTTCTACATTCATTTAATCACAATTTCATGAAATAAATTTTAAAAGATAATAATTTCATCTCAAATATTCAAATACAAAGAAAAACTAAAAATGATAAACAATTTTTTTTGAAAAAATATTATTTAAATAAAATATCATAAAGAAAATTTAAAATCATATTCTATAAAGGTTCCCTCCACTAGAAAATAATTTTGTGAAGTCGCTAATGAATTATGGTGAATTTAAAATGAAATAATATTTCAAATTCGGTCACAAAAATTAAGTAACTATTATAGAGATGTACAACCATAGTTATTGGAAGTGTAATGTTTATTTATGATCTTAAGTGTTTCTCTCTAAAAGATAATAAAAAAATGAAAAATATAACATAAGAAATTTAGTTAAAAAATAAAATAGAAAGAGATTGGGAAAAGAATGACAGATCATGGTTTAATAACCTATGTCGCCCCTAGGGTTTGAAAACCTCTGGATGGGATATTGTAGTTGATTTACCCAAATCTGATAGTGAGTGAATTTTTATTCTCATAAACCAAAAAAAATTCTTGTTTCCACCATGCACTTGTTTGTTTTTGTTGAGGACTCCATGGATATATTACTTCACACACACACCCCTAGTAATGAGATTAAATGTACATGGTGGGGGTTGATAATTAATTATTCCTCGATATTCATAGTTTACAGTTTCCCAACATCTTCTTCACTCTCTTGTGATTTCTCGATGTATGATGAATCAATGGAAATATCAAAAGAAAATGTTAGAGTGTAATTCTAATTGAAAAATATTTAACAATAAATATCAAATTAATAAATTTTTGTTTCAGTATCATGTGTCTCCATTCCCCCAGGAAAAATCACTTCTGCCTCCTCTTGAACTGCCTCCAATATGTGTTGAACAAATTTAGGAGTCTCAAGATGTTCACCAACAAATGCATCTTTTTTTCTTACTCATCCACCAATTAAATATATTTGTTAACCAAATCATAAAATTAATAAAAATGATACTCAATTATTTTTGATCAATATTAAGAGATAATGATTTCATAAAAGATCCTCTTCCTAATTTTGTTCGTCTTCTATCTCTTCTTCATAAGAAATAACCTCGTGTATTGCAGTATCATAAGATAGAGGAAGGTCGTAAGGCTATTAAATTTCATGGATATCATTAAAAAAATCAAGTAACAATAAAGTAAAATCCTCTTGGGATTTGGAAAATTTATAAAATAAAATAATTTAATGGGAGAACTCTATTTACTCATATACCATCGCTTTAGAAATTTGTTTGTTCATGTCATCCCTTAGGCTATCCATGAATTGTTTTAATTCATTTTCCCCATAATTTGATATCCAAGATAAACTCACCTATCTAAAAATAAAAAACCATCATCCATTTTAAAGGGTGAGATATTAATTGGTTCTCGTATTTGTGGGTAATTAATTCATGTTTTAAAGAAAAAATCATTTGAAAACATATTGGAAAATTATTTTGTAAATAATTTTATTAATTTGAAAAGAGTCAAATATTTATAATTATATTTTGAATCTACCTCCTGGACCATGGTTTCATGTGTTATGCATGACTTTCATGGGGAATGCTTATCCCCCATGGTAAGGGTAATCAAGATGAATGGGGAGGAATAAGGATTAAAAAACTATGACAAAGAGAAGAGAAAAAAATAATATCATTAATGTTCTCCACTAGAATCCATCCACTGAATGTTTTCTCATGTTTATAAATTCGTATTGTGGAATCACATCAACGTACCATCTTATATATTGGCATAAATTGATCTTAAAATTTACCCTAAAAATTGCAGAGTAATTGGACATATCTATATAGAGTTATGATATATTAGATGAGTATGAATTTTTTTCCAAGGATACAAGAAATATTCCCTAAATATTGATCATTCAATTGACATCCTAATTAGTGGATACTCCCTTTAATTTAATGGTGGCATTATCAGTGTATCCCGATTTCAAATCCATTTATAATCACACAAATTTGAGGTGTTAATTTCGAATTATATATCATATCATGAGGTGTGGTCTACTATTTCCTCCATAAATGTCTATAAATTTGATTTATTTTTCCAGGACATTATTTATTTTCCATACCTAGAGGTTCGAAAGGGATTTTTGTATAAAATAAATCAAGGAATCCAAAAAACTCACATCAATTATATCGATGTTTTAAGCATTAATATTGAACTATAAAAGAGTTTAAAAGTTGACAAAATTATTGAATTAAAGAATTTTCACATTTAATTCCATAACTCCCCATAAATTTAATATTAATTTAAATAACTCAAATAGATAATTTACAAGGGTTTAAATCATTGTGAATCTTAAAAACTATGGAAATATTATCTCTATAATTATCCAATAAGATATTAATTAAATCTAGTTTGAATTCATGTTATGTGGATGTCCAAATTCTTAGAGATTTGATGGAATTCATTCAATATAGATAAACTAATGTTTAAAAGTTTTTTATGCTTTTTATTCTTTATTATCATGCAACATTGAGCTATAAAGGGACTACGTTATACTATTAAGAAGTTATTTAAATGTGACATTCATAACATTGATGGTAAATTTGTGATATAAATAATCATAAAAACAATATGAAAAAATATAATTTTTTTACAAATTAAATTGTATTTATTTATGTATAGTAAATAAGTTCACAATATTTAGTATTAATTTTTTCTGCAACAAAATTTATTTCATAAAAAATTGATTTTATTGTATTATTTTGTGCGGAAATTATAATTCATTTGAAACATTTTTTCAGAATTATATTTTATAAAATAAATATAATTTTTAAATAAATTAATTCTATATTACATTAGAGTGAATATTTTAGGTTTTCTAAAAAAGAATTATTTTTATGTAAAGAGTGATAACCCTTTTTTTATAAAAATATATCATTTAATTTGATTAAATAAATTAATTTCAACATCAATAGTATTTATAATTTGATATTAAAGTATGAAAATATTAATTTACTTATATATATATATTTATTAATTATATAGTAATAAATATTATACATGATTTTGGTATAAGTTCTTTCAGACTTATAAAAAAAATTAACTTAAAACCGTTCTCATACAGGTAACATATTTTTTCTTAATAAATTTAATTAATAAAAATTAATTAATTATCTAAATTAAAATTATGATTTATTTATTAAATATATTATTTGAAAATTCATTATCTGGGTTTTAAAAGGAAATCAGTGGAAGTTAATTTATTTTTTATATCAAAAAAATTCATTTCATCCAAAAACTAGATTTCATAGTGTTTTTTATTCTTATATAAATTGAATTATTAAACATATTGAAATTGAATCTGTTAAAAGGGAGTCCATATATGGGTTTATAATAGTTAATATAATTTCATTTGGTAAAAATTATTTTCATTCATGATGAAAAGTGGAAAAGTAATTTTTTACAATAGATATGGTTAAAAAAAGTTTCTCAGGGTAGTTAAACTATGAGATAAGTGTATGAATTACAAATAAAAATGTCTAAATATTATTTTTTAAATAAATATAAATTTTATTTTTCCTTATATTTGATAAATTTTCAATATTTTTTTAACTTTATCATGAAGTCAACCTTGTATTGGAGAGATATTTTAAATAATTCCATCTATGTCCCTCACCTCACTTATAAAAGAGAACCTCACCTCCTACTATATTGGTATAATTTTAGCCTTATAGATATTCTAATACCTAGTCTAAAAGCATCATAGATTCCTTCCCTTAATTTTTATGCCTATGGAATTCTCATAAGACAAATATTTTAATGATTATGTTTTAATCCCAATGATGTCTCTCCAAGAAGTGGTAAAAACATTAACCAATATCTTTCAATTATATTTCTTCTTACACAATATATAAAATTATTATATCCATAAAACATTTTTATTCTAGCATAATAATTATACGAAGATGTTAGTATGAAGATATCAATATATGTTTCTAAGTCTTCTCCATCAAATGGGAAATGAGAGTATTGCTCATTCATACATGTAGATTTCCTCCTCGAGATAGCGATACAATTTATTTTCCAATAAACATCATTTATAGTTGGTTATTTTGGTAGATTTTATAATTATATATGATATTTATAAGATTATTATTATTATTTAATTATAATACCTTATATACCTTCTTACAATCCCATCCGTTGGAAAATGATAATGTCGCTTCTACTATGTGTGGACTATCACCTCCACGAAGCGATGTGATTAATTTTTCATTTAAATTTCTTCATAGATGTTAATTGAGATATATTTAATGACTATATATTATTTTTATGATATATTAATAATTCTATAAAATTAAATTATTATTTACCTTTCCTTTATCCAATCCATCAAAGAATCGAAACATCACTCATGTGTGTGTTAAGACTACCATCGCTAGGAAGTAATGTAGTTTATTTTTCATCACCACAAAAAATTGATGATAAACAAATTTTACATGATGAATCAATATGATGAGTGTTAAATAGGTAATATTATATAGATAATATAACCATGATCAATTTTCATGGACTATTAATTCCAGAACAAATTATATATAATAAATTAAATCGCTATTACCCAGAAATGAGGATATCAATAAATAAAATATTTAATTTGGGTTGAAATATAATAAGTAGTTAATATGATACATTATAATTTTTAAAATTATTATGTTGAAAATTTATTATAAAAAATTTCTTACGAATCATTTTTGGAATAAGGTATGTGGTTCACTATATAAAATTTTAATTCCTATGAAATGATTATATTATACATCATATTTTGTTTTCCAAAGTGGAAATAAATTATAATTATATTTTTTTTATCACAATTCGCTTATATTACATGATTTTTCAATGTATTATTAAAATTTAATTTTTTTATGGGGTTTTATTAAAAGATAATAGAAACTATAAGGGTTCTTTATCTCTGTATTTCTTCATTGAGACATGTTTTTATGTTCCTATTTATGTTTATGGCGTTTATATGCTGCCAAATATAAATTTTATATCCTAGATCAATCTTTTTTCATAGTATTTAATGGTAAAATTCAGTTTAATTAATCACATCTGTATTGACTCTAATGTTATCATAGTGGTAAGGGTTTATCATCACAAGTTTTATCCTTTGGGAAACTTGTTATGTTAAACACCTGTCTTATTTCTCTAGGCATATCTAATACCTCTTTGATAAGTTTAATGAAGAATAACCTTATTTTAATAATAATTAAATTTTCAATTTAATTTATGTATTTCATGAGGTTTAAGAATCAATAGTTAAGAAATTGGTTAGGGTTTTTAAATTAGAAGATCATTTTTATAGGGATTGATTATTATTAAATTTCCAAAGTCAATGTTATTTTAAATATCTCTAAAAAATATTATATATCATTTTATACTATTTTTTGTTTTATTAATTGAGATACTTCAAATAATTTTCCTCAATCAATGTACTTATATGTTTGATTTTGTTTATAGAAAATAGACTATATTTTTTTTATTTAGTTAGAAATATTACCATTCTTGTATATACATTCTCTAAAATGCTCTCAATAATGTTATAAATTTCATTTAATGATTGATTAAATTAAATTTTAACCATTATATAATTGTTTATAAAATGTTTTTGACTGAATTCTTATCATATTCTAAATGAGTTACATTCATCCAAATGTGTTAGTGTAATCTTGGTTTTATCAAACACTACAAGAACAACTTTTCCCACCAGCATGAATGTAATTTTTTTCATGATTCCATTAATAGTTTCATGACTATTTGAAAGAATTTTTTTTTCTTAATATAATTGAAATGTTTAAATTTTATTGAAATGATTTATAAATTAAAAAACGTTGAAAAACATTCCGTGATATTTTAAATGTATTCTCATGTATAAAAAATAATATTGATTTTATATTTCATTTTTTAGGTTACATGATACTATTAATGTAACACCCCAAGCTTCCACGGTACGCTTCACTTTGAATAATACAGTAGTGTGTGTTGTACGCAATTTCGTGTTCTAACACACCACAACCAATCAAACTAGCCATTTTGAATTGTAATACCAACTTTTTAAAATTTTATAAATATTATCATTTAAAATGGACTTCATTTTTGGATTTAGAATATTGAAATTAGCTTAAGGTGAATTTTTGGTATATTTCTGAAAACATTCAATTTTGGATGAATAGTGAAAAACACTGAGTTATTGTTTAAAACAGATTTTTGTTAAATTAATAATTTATTTTATTTAAATTTATTTTAGGTCAAAATATATACATAATACGTATATTAGTTTAGTGTAATTCATTAGAGTCAATTTATAATAATTTTATATATAAAAAAATTGTATTAACTTTTCACCGTCTTTTACCCACCTACTAGGAGAATTTGAAATTTCACATAAACAATAATTTTACCACTTCTGTGAATTTAATTTCAAAAATCTGAGACGCACGGTTGATATTAGTAAGTAAAATGTGGTTCAATAAGATGAAAATAATTTTTGGTGAATAATAAGTTTTCACTTTTATTTACCATGGTTAAAAGTAAATAGGGTAATTAAGGGTAAAAATGATATTATTATTATCCTAAAACATGTCCTAATTCTATTGTAAAAGTATAATTCGACCAAAAACAACCTTAGGAATAAAATATGAACCTTTTTGGTCTATTTGGACTAGATTAGGACTCTTATTATTATTTTATTTAAAGAAGAGTTAAAAGAGTTAAAATCAAAGTTTAATTACTAAAACATTTTTAATATAGGGTTATACATAAGATAAATTTGACTATAAATTTTCATTAGAAATATAAAAATATTTCCTACATAATGGTATTTTATTTATATTTTTTAGACATTAAATAATTTAATTTATTTATGACACAATGATGATGTAGTAATTATATAATTAATGAAATATTAAAATAAATGATATTATAAATATCTAAATAAATGTAATATGAGACTATTTATTATTTTAACTAATTATAAAGGTTAATATTACATATTGCGGTTGGTTAGATCAATTTTTTTGAAGTATTAATGCTTTTATGAATTTAGCAAAAACAAAATATCAAATAGTGTCAAAATTGATATAAAAGAGTTTTTTTTAAAAACAATTATTTTATTAATTGATATTATATTTATAAAAATATATGTCTCAGCCAAAATACTTATATAATGATATTTGTATCATTAATTAAACACTTGGGTTTCTCTTAGAAGTATATAGTATGTTTATTTTCCATATATTATAAAAATAAAAGAGACATGGTAAATGTAAAACTATTTAACTAAGAGATAAATCTAAAAGATAAGTTTAATATAGTGACCCAAACCTATCTAAAACCTATTGGATGAGTATTGTTTTATCCATACCCACCTTATACATTAAATAATTAATTTGTTATCCATTAGAAATAGAAAATTATTTCATTATAAAATTATATTTTTAACATTTCGTAAGGTACCTCTCACACTTCTTATAAAAGGAAACTCCCCCTTCTCTCTAATTCACATCTTCAAATCCATTTGTATCGGACAAAACCTGCCCAAATACTTCTCAATTGTCCTCCCTTAATTCTAGATGCCTTCCATTAGTAATTAATCCATATTAAGGGTCCCTTCTGGTCAAATTAAAAGGAAGAACCCAAAGAAGAGGTGAATATTTCATCACCTCTTTCAAGTTCCATTCTTCTTCCACTTCCTCTTTCTTTTTTTCCATTATAAAATAAAAACTCAAGTATATTCTATATATTGTGATGTTATTATAAATATTGTACAGCCATATTCATTATTCAATCAATTCTTTGAATGACATGCGGCTATACGTGTGTACGTACGACCTATCGTCTCCACGTCGTGGTGAAATTGTTATTCAATACATTATTATTTGGATGGGTATAATAATGATGTGTAATATATGTAAATAATAAATATAACATTATAATGATTCTATATACATGATATAAAATCCAATTATATATTATTTTAATATCAAAAGAATGAAATTTCCACTCCTGCATACGTACGAATTACCGTCTCCACTAACACGATGAGATTCATTCCCCATTGTATCCATTCAAGACTAATTTTAATTTGATGATTAAAAATAAGGTTTAAAGACATAATATCATTCTGTATATGAATAATATACATCCCATCCATAACAAATATGATTTAGATAACAAATAATATAATGGAAAAGGAATCTGTTAACAACCTAAACGACGATAATACTAAGATATTATTAACAAAGAAATGATAAAAGATGATATATGATATCTTATTAATGTATATTATTCTTTTATAATCTAATAAAAATTATTTAACCATTATATAGGAGGTTAACCTACCCTCAACCATGGAAAATTACAAGGTAAGGGTTAATTCTACAATCTCTTCATTATCTGAGGTTGTTTATACGTAATTATCTACTCAGACCTCTTTATCATCCAAATCCATGTTTCTTAAAAATTTATTTCGAAACATTCTTAATATTTTATAGAATATGGGTTAAAGTCATTTATACCCTTGATTTAATTTTATTATATTTTTATAAATGAATCCTTCCATCTTTTTCCAAGAAAGGTACTTAATGACATTTTTGACAAAATTAAAGGTAAGAATGTTTTTTATCTTATATAGCGGGTTTGGATATTTTCCACCATTATAACATCATCAATGCTTCCCATAAATGCTTATAAGAATATTTTGAAAATAAAAGTTTTCTTTATAATTATGTGACTCTTCAATGATTACAAAATAGAAAGAGATATTTCTCTAAAAAGGCTTTGATTTCATCTATGTCAACATCCTTTGAAAGATTTTAAGCTTATTTGAAGTTGATTTATTATGACCCAAAACATCCATATCGTATTGAAGGATTTTTGATATGATTGATTGTGGATGTCTTATTTTTACATCGTTAATTTTTTATGGATAAATTATTGACATTTCAAATGCTAGTATTAATATTAATGTTTATGTTATGTTTAAAAAATTTCATATGAGGAATGCATTGGACTTAGTAAGTGATTGGTGGAGCCCTCTATAGCTCCTCGATGCATCAGTAGGTCTCATGAGGTAAAATAGTGTCTTGGAACAAGGCCTTGACAAAATCATATTTTTATTCTTGGCACAAGGCCTTGACTATGTGGTTTTGAAAGTATGGCATTATGTATTCCATCATTATGAATGTGGCTATTGATATTGCATGTGATTATTTGACTAGTAAGATTATCCATTTGAGTATGTAAATGGAATAATTTTGATTTATATTTTCCATATTATGATGATTCTTATGTTGAAAAGGCTTTTGTATTTGTTTTATACATTTCCTTTAATGTTTATACTTATTTATGAAAGCATCCGCAATATTGTTATCCTTACTGAGCATCTGAGCTCACCCCTTTCTATTTTTATTTTTTTCCAGGATGCAAAGAAGTATATTATGATTAACTTGAAAAGATAGTCTATGGGATCTCATTTTTGTCTATGTAAACACAATTTTGTTATAATTTTCCATTTCATGATATAATTTAAACCATATGAATGTATCTAGAAATTCCGAGGATACTAAAAAAATCGGTCTTCTGAGACATGATCTTTTGTGATCATGCTAATGTTATGTAATAATGCACCGACTGTATGCTTCTAGGGTCAGGCATTATAATTGGTATCAGAGGAAGTTTAGTAAAAACCTTGTAATCTAAATTTAGATAAACTCTGATTAGAGCACATTACTCGAAGATAGAATTTGAGGATTTGAATAGAATAACTTGCTTAAATTTTGGTATTGTGGAGATTTTGTGAGTTTTACAAGCAATAAATCCTTGTCTGGATACGATCAGGTAGAGGCAGCTCTAGCACAGATGTAACTAGGGGTAAAACCTAAAAACACATCTTTGAACTAGACTCAAACAAGAATTGGTGCACAAAAACGAGCCTTGCTGCACTCTTGGTTACGACAATCCTGAGGGATATGCATAGGATAATTCTCATTTTCTTTATAACCGATTATGAAGGCTTTATGAGTATATACTTCCTGAATGAAAACATTTTATTATTATTGATTATATCCAAAAACTATTCAATTTATGTTAAGTGTTTTACAAATTTGGATTTACGTATTGTGATTCCTAAACTAATCCAGTTTATGACATTGTTTAGAAACGGGGATTAGTGGAAGGAATTGAAATTGTGTCAATGCACGAAATCCATGTATAGATTTACCTCCTACTCAATATAATTATATTGGAGCTGGTGATGCAACTGGTGTTGATCACCTAATCGCCATAGTGGGACAACTTAGTCAGGTTATGAATAATAACCTTACCCGTATAGAGCACCTTGATCCGCAGCATGGATGATCAAGGTCAGATCGCTTCATTAGGTAACAACCACCAATATTAAATTTGTGTACAAATACACTTGTAGCTGAGAAATGGATAAATTATTTATAGAAAATATTCCATGCCTCAGGATGTATTGAAAGGGAAAAAGTTGTCATGGCAGTTTACCACCTCACTAGAGATGTTGATCAATGGTTGTCATTGATTCAAAACACAAAGGAAGATGATGAAGTATCAAATATGGAATGGAGGGAGTTTAAAGATATTTTCATAGAAAAATAATTTCTTCATGATCATCAATCGGATATGGAAAGGAAATTTATGAGTCTAAGTAAAAAAGGAGGATGAGAATGTCGCAATGTATGAAACTAATATTACAAGGTTAGAGAGGCTTAATGCAGATTATATTAATAATGCAAGAAGTAAGATTTATCGATTAATTTATGGGTTAAAACCATTTCTACATTGAGCATTAGTCTCACAATCCTTCTCATCATACGAAGATATTTTCTCATGTGCTATCAGGACAGAAAAAGAATACTATAAGTCTTATGACTTTAATGAAAAGCAAGAGAATAGGAGATCTACTGAAAACTATGTAAATGGAAATAAGGGGAAGAATGGAAAAGTTTAATATCTATCTTGTAGTAAATGTGAGAAGAATCACCCTGGTACTTTCTTGAAGGGAATGGGAGTCTGCTACAAGTGTGGTGAAAAAGTCCCACCAAGCTCGTGATTACAAGGGAAAAAATATGTTGTCAATGTTGAATGATACAATTGTAGAAAAAGGGGAATTATGTGAATAAATTTCCTATTTTCCATGGGAACTTACCTCAAAAAAGGATAAGGAATCAATGAAAAGATTATGATATCACTATTTCTAAGGTTGAAGCTCCAAAAGATGTAGTGGCACATAATTTAAGGGATTCCTCATGTTTAGTGAATGCTTTATTTGATTCTGGATCATCGCATTGTTTTATATCTTCCCAGTTTCATATGAAAATAAGATATTTTCAATTAGATTTAACAAGGGAGTTTTTAGTCCAAACTCTTAAAGAAAGTATCATTGCAGCAAATTTTTGTGAATCAGTCCCCATTAGGGAATATAAATTTTCTTAATCTGCTGATCTGATCATCATACCCATGATTTAATTTTATATAATACTCAGTATGGATTGTATTTCATACCATGATACAAAAATTTATTCTAATAATAAATAGGTTACAATTTTTTATGATGATGTTAAAGAACACCTTATCATTAGAGAAGAATTGTCTCCACATAATTTTTATCTAGATCCACCCTCAGTAGCTCAACTGAATTCAATTATTGGGCAGGAAGAGAAGTAAATAACTATGGGTGAGGAAAGGAATGTTCAAATAGATAATGTACCTATTATGAAAGAATATGTTGATGTGTTTTGAGAAGATTTACTTGGACATCCTACAGAATGATAAATTGATTTTTCCATTGATATAATTCCTGGATCAAGGCCATATCGAAGACCCTTATAGAATGGCCACTGTGGAATTAGTGGAAATAAAGAAACAACTAGAGGAATTGAGTAATAAGGAATTTATTCTTCCTAGTGTTTCTCCATGGGGAGCCCAAATCCTTTTAGTTATGAATAAATATGGATCTATGATGTTGTTCATTTACTAAAGAGAGATCAATGCTATAACAATAACGAACAAGTATCCCCTACCTCACATTGATGATTTATTCAACCAACTTAGTGGAGCTCAATACTTTTCAAATATTTACCTTCGATATGGATATCATCAGTTATGTGTGAAGAAGGAATACATTCCAAATATTGCATTTCGAACCAGGTACGAGCATTACGAGTTTACAGTAATGACTTTTGGATTGAATAATGCACCCCCTATCTTCATGGATCTAATGTACAATGTTTTCATGGAATTTCTCAATGATTTTGTAGTTTTATCTATTGATGATATCTTTGTATACTCGAAAAGATACAACGATCATGAAAATCACTTGCACATTATCTTGAAGACTCTTATAAGACATGAATTATATTGGAAGTTTTGCAAGTGTGAATTCTGTCTTTCGGAGATTTCTTTTCTTGGCCATATTGTCTATAAGGATAGAATCTCCATTGATCCTTCAAGGACCAAGACAATCCAATAATGGCCCACACCGATGATTATAACTGAGGTACGCAATTTTATTGGTTTAGTAGGTCATTATCGATGTTTTGTCCAAAAATTTTCCCAGTTGGCTAACCCATTAACAAAGCTCACATGAAAAGGGGTTAAATTTTTTTTTAAAAAGAGTGTGAAGAATGTTTTGAAGAACAGAAGAGAAGATTATTCAATGCTCCTATATTGACTCTACCACTGTAGAATTATGGGTTTGTTATTTATATTGATGCTTCAAATAAAGGATTTGGTTGTGTCCTTTTGCAGAATGATAGGGTTATTGTGTTTGCATCACAACAACTAAAAATTCATGAGAAAAACTATCCTACTCATGATCTTGAGTTAGAAGCTATAATCTTTGATTTGATGATTTGGAGACACTATCACTATGGTGAAAAATGTGAGATATATACCGCTCACAAGAGTTTGAAGTATATTTTTTCCCTAAAATAACTCAACATGAGGCAAAAGAGATGGCTTGAACTACTCAAGGAATATGATTCCCTATAAACTACCACCTAGGGAAGGAAAATAATGTCTAAAATGATTTGAGTAGACAGGATCATATAGTTTTAAACATGATCATTATTTAAAAGGATCCAATATACATGGATCTTGTAAAGATGGATATGTGAATCACCATGGATGGTGAAACATAAATACTTTTCCAAATGGTTTCCAAACTATCTTTACTAGAAATGATAGAGGGTTCTCAGACCACGGATGAAGAGTTTCAAAAGAATATTAATGTTATTAATGGTGGGATATTGAGTGACTTTATGTATGAAGATGGGATTTTTAAATTTGGGAAGAGACTTTGTGTTCCTGATATAACTGATCTAAAAAGGGAATTTTTGGATTATGCTCATAGTTCCAATTTCTATATACAACTTGGTATCACTAAGATTTATAGAGATTTGAAGGAACATTTTTTGTGGGACAACATGAAGAGGGAGATTGTTGATTTTCTGTCAAGATGTTTGGTTTTTCAATAAGTTAATGCTGGAAGTCATTAGCCTGGAAGAGTCATGCAACCACTTCCCATACCTGAGTGGAAATGGGAGGATATTATGATGGACTTGTTAAAGGGACCACCAATGACTCCTAGATGGAATTATGCAATATGTATCATTATTTATTTTCTTACCATGTTAGCACATTTTCTTGTTATAAGATAAGACTTACCACTTGAAAGTTTAGAAAAACTATATATTAATGAAGTTGTAAGACTTAATGGAGTACCAATATTGATTGTTTTTATCATTATCCCCATTTTACATTAAAGATTATGGAAAAGTCTTCAGAAAGACTTGGATACTGAACTTCGTTTGAGCGCTGCCTACCACCCCCAAACTGATGGAAAATTAGAACAGACTATTCAAACCTTAGAAGACATGTTGAGATCATGCTCACCTGACTTTCAAGGTATGTTGGATCAATATTTACCTTTGATATAATTTTCATATAACAATAGCTTCCATTCAAGTATTCAGATGGCACCATATGAAGAATTATATGGAAAGAGATGTCACACACCATCCTATTAAGATAATATTGGTGAAAGAAAACTCATAGTCCCCGAACTTGTGGAGGAAATGATCGAAAAGGTGAAGGTAATCCAAAACTACATCAAGGAATCTCAAAGTAGGAAGAGGAGCTATGCTAACAACCAAAGGAAGGATTTGGAATTTCATGTATGAGAACATGTTTTCTTGAAGGTATCTCCATGGAAGGGAGTTATACGTTTCGGTAAGAATTGAAAATTGAGTCCCAGGTAAATCGGACCTTTCGAAATTCTAGAACGAATTGGGGCTGTATCTTACCGTTTGTCAACGCCCCCAGTCTCTCCAAACTTCACGATGTATTCCACATTTCACTGTTGATAAAATGCATGCCTGACCTAACACATGTACTCACCTATGAGGAATGAGAACTGGAACTCGATCTGTCTTATTGCAAAGAGCCTATCAAGGAGCTTGATACAAGAGAACAAGTGTTGAGAAACTGGATGACTCATCTGGTAAAATTTCTATGGAGAAACCACAAGATGGAAGAGGCAATGTTAGAACCCGAGGAACTAATGATAAAGAACCACCCAAGCCTTTTTAGGTCGTAATATTCTAGAAATTTCAAGGATGAAATTATTTTGAGGGGAGAACGTGACACCCCAAGCTTCTGTGATACGCTTCTCTTTGAATAATACATCATTGTGTGTTGTACACAACTTTGAGTTCTAACACACCAAAACTAATAAAACTAGCCGTTACGAATAGTAATACCAACTTTTTAAAATTTTATAAATTTTATCTTTCAAAATGGACTTCAATTTTAGATTCAGAATATCGAAGTTACCTTAGTGAGAATTTTCGATTTTTTTTGAAAACATTCAATTTTTGATGAATAGTGTAAAATACTCAGTTATTGTTTAAAACTGGATTTTTATTTAAATAGTTAGTTATATTATTTGAATTTATTTTAGGTCAAAATAGATACATAATACCTATATAAGTTCAATGTAATTAATTGGACTTTTCACCGTCTTTTACCCAACTCCTAGGAGAATTTGCAAATTCACATACAACATAATTTAACTACTTCTGTGAGTTGAATTTCAAAAATCTGAGAGACATGGTTGATATCAGTAAGTAAAATGTGGTTCAATAGGATAAAAATAATATTTGGTGAATAGTAACTTTTTTACTTTTATTTACCACGGTTAAAAGTAAATAGGGTAATTAAGGGTAAACATGATATTATTATTACCCTAACACATGGCCTAATTCTATTGGATAAGAGTAGTTTGACCAAAAAAACCTTAGGAATAAAACACGAACATATTTGGTCCACATGAATTAGATTAGGACACTTATTGTTATTTTATTTAAAGAAGAGTTAAAAGAGATAAAATCAAAGTTTAATAACTAAAACATTTATAATATGTGGTTATACAGAAGATAAATTCAACTATAAATATTCATTATAAAGATAAAAATATTTCCCACATAATCGTATTTTATTTATATTTTTTTGACATTAAATAATTTAATTTATTTATGATACAATGACGATGCTGTAATTAATTAATTAAAGAAATATTAAAATAATTGATATTATAAATATTCAAATAAATGTAATTTGAGACTTTTTATGAATTCCACTAATATTATATGTTAATATGAAATAGTAGGGTTGGTTAGATCTATTTTTTTGGAAGTAATAATGCTGTTATAAATTTAAAAAATACAAAATAGTGTCAAATTTTACAAAAAAGGGTTTTTAAAACAAATATTATACTATTAATTGATATTCTATTCCTAAAAATATATGGTTTGGTTAAAAGACTTATATAATGATAGTTGTATCAATAATGAACCATTGGGGTTCTCGTGTAAGTATATAGTAAGTTTATTAACCATATAATATAAAAATACAAAGAGACATGGTAAATGTCAAACTATTTAACTAAGAGTTAAATCCAAAAGATAAGGTTAATATGGTGACCCAAACCTATATAAAACTTATTGGTTGAGTGTGTTTTGACCCATAACCACCTTATAATTTAAATAATTTATTTTTGAGCCGTTAGAAACAGAAAATTATTTTATTATAAAATAATATTTCTAGCTTTCCTAAGGTTCCCCTCACCCCTCTTATAAAAGGTCGCTCCCCCTTCTCTATAATTCACACCTTCAAAGCCATTTGGCTCAGCCATTCCCTACCCAAATACCCTCTCAACTGCCTCTCTTCATCCTAGAGGGCTTTCTTTAGTCATAAATCCAAACTAAGGATCATTTTTGATCAAATCAAAAGGAAGAACCCGAAGAAGAGGTAAATATTTGATCACCTCTTTCAAGTTCCTTTCTGCTTCCACTTCCTCTTTCTTTGTTGTTTACATTATAAAATAATAACTCCAATATATTATATATACTGTGATTTTATAATAAATATGGTAAAACTTTAATTAGTATTCTATCGATCCATTGAATGACATGTCACCATATGTGCATACGTACAGCTTACCGTCTCCACACCATGGTGTAATTGTTATTCAATACATTATTATTTGGATGTGTATAATAATGATGGGTAATTGAAATAAATAATATATATTACATGATAATTATTCTCTATATATAACATATCATCCAATTATATATTATTTTAATATCAAAAAAAATGAAAATGTTGCTCGTGCGTACGTACGGATTACCGCCTCCACGAACACGATGAGATTCATTCCCCATCGTATCCATTCAAGAATAATATTAATTTTATGATTAAAAATAATTTTTAAAACATAATATGACTCTATATATGAATAATATACATCCCATGCATTGAAAATATGACTATCATAACAAGGAATATTAAGGAATACGAATCTATTAACACCTGAAATGACAATAATACTAAGATATTATTAACAAAGCAATGTTAAAAGATCTTATATGATATCATATTAAACTATATGATTATTGAATAATTTAATAAAAATTATTTCACCATTATAGAAGATGTAAACCTACCCTCGACCAAGTAAAAGTACAAGTTAAGGGTTCATTCAACAATCTCTTCATTATCTGAGGTTGTTTGTACACAATTCTCTACTGGGACCTCTTTATCATCCATATCCATGTTTCATAAAAAAGTATTTCAAAACATACAAACTATATTATTGACTATGGTTTAAATTCATTTATACCCTTGATTGACTTTTATAAGATGTTTATAAAGTAATCTATCCATCATTTTCCAATAAAGGTACATTATGTCCTTTTCGACAAAATTAAAGTTATGAATGTTTTTGTAACTTATACAGCAGCTGCGGCTATTTTTTTCCCTTATAACATAGTTGAATAATCCCTTACAATATTATAAGAATATTTCTAAAACAAATGTTTTATTTATAATTATGTGACTCTTAAATGATTTAAAAATAGAAAGAGATATTTCTCTAAAAAGGTATTGATTTCATCTATGTCAACATCCTTTGATGAATTTTAAGCTTATTTGAAGTTAATTTATTATGATAACAAACATCAATATTGTATTAAAGGTTTTGTGATATGTTTGACTATGTATGTGTTATTTTTACACCATTCATGGACTATGGGTAAATTATTGACATTTCATAGGCTAGTTTTATTACGAATGTTTATGTTATGTTTAAACCTTTTCATATGAGGAATGCATTGGACTTATTAAGTGACGGGGGGAGCCCGCTATAGCTCATCGATGCATGAGTAGGCCTCATGAGACAAACTAGTGTCTTGGAACAATGCCTTGAAAAAATATTATTTTTAGTCTTGGCACAAGGCCTTGACTATGTGGTTATGAAAGTCTGCCATTTTTCCTTCCATAATTATGAAAGTTCCAATTGATATTGCATGTAATTGTTATACTAGAAGAATATCCATGTGAGTAAGTAAATATTATTAATTTGACTTATATTTTCCATATTATGATGAATTTTATATTGGAAAGGCATTTGTTTTTTAGTTTTATACATTGCCTTAAATTTTTATGCTTATTTTACAAATCATCTGCAATATTGTTATCCTTACTGACCATCTGAGCTCACCCATTTCTATTTTTTTTTCAGGATGCAAAGATGTATATTATGACTGACCTTCAGGGATATTCTATGTGATCTCAGTGTTCTCTATGGAAACAATTTAGTTGTAGTTTTCCATTTCATGATGTAATGTAAACATTATGAATGTGTCTAGCACTTCCAAGTCTACTAAACTAATCGGTCTTTCAAGACTTGATCATTTGTGATCATTCCAATGTTATGTAATAATGAACCAACTCTCAGATTCTGGGGTCAGGTCGTTATAGTTAAAATAAATTTTCATTCTCTATATGTTTCATGATTAGAAAAATGAAATAATTAAGAAATATAATTTCTCTTCCATGTGATAATCTATAAATAATTGATAAATTATTTCATGATTTTAGGGAATACATATGAATGGATTAGGGTTTTATTATGGGTAAACCTCTTATATACCTTTAATACATTGGGTAAATACTAATATATTATGATCATTAATGTTACATATGATTTTATACAAATACCAAAATAGTGTAAAATTGTTGTTATCCAAAGTCCAATAGGGGTATATGAAATGTTTTCCCATGATGAAAGTACGTACAAATGTGGTTAGACTAAGCCTAACATGTGATGAATGTCTTGTGGGTATCCTTGAAATTTTATTTCTATAAATATGAATATTCCCCCTTTATACATATATTTTATGAAATAATATAATTTAACTTTTTTGATCTCATTGTTCATATTATTTTAATCATTTACTATTAATGTATCACAAAGTACTATGATTTATTCATTTAATCGAGATTAGGATCTATGAATTACTCTGTATGATTTTCAAATATTTTTTATCATATTCTATTAACCTAATGACCATGATATTCTTAAATTTACAAATTTATTGATGTATCCTAGGTTTAACCTTATTGATGATATGAATACATCCTTTATTATGTTTCATTTACCCTAGATGTGAAGAATGGTTTTATATATGATATTTCAAAGAAGGTTTAGTGTTTTGAAGAACGTATTGAGATATGATGTATATCATTTATATAATAATTCATTATGTATCCAAGATTCAAAATAAACTAAAACATAAATGTTTTGTAATTTATTACAATAATATTTAATGATTTTTCATCTAATAAATGACAATATTTATGTAAAAAAAGTTTTAGCCATTATATTTAATATCAATTAAACCTTTTGATAATTTCTGATATAATGACTGAAAAACCATAATGAGAACCCTTAATATAAACCTAATAATGTGAGAAATTAAAATAATAACACAAAAAAATAATGAAGTTAATTTTATTGATATTATATAATAATGCTATTATATTGATATATGATCCTGGGAAAATTAATTCCTCACTCTAGGAAAAATGGTTTATATTTTAAAATTATTTATGAATAATTGTAGTTCTTTTAAACACTCAATGATTTATGGTTTTCTTATCATTATCTTAGGAATTAATCTGTTATATATCCCTCTATATTAATAATAGGAAAATTATCATTTTATTCGATATATATATTTTCACTTTCCAATAATGTTATTTTTATTTTTGAAACCGATTATGTTTTTTGGTAAACCTTTTGTTTCTAAATTTCATTTTCAAATTATTTTTTGATTGATGTGAGTTTTTAATAGGAGTATTTTTAAATATTAAGCTCTGTATTAATAATATAATGTTTTCTGTAAAAAATAAATTTTGGTTTGGAGAATGTAACTCCTTGAAAATTAAATTTAAAAGTATATTATAGTTGATGTATTTCTTAACATGCAACACCATGATTTAAACGAATTGGGTGATAGTATAAAAATTATTTAAATGTGGCCATTATAACATAGATATTAAATTATATGTATGAATAAAAATAAAAAAAATTACTGAAAATATATTTAATTTTTTTATATGACTAAATTTGTTCTGTTTATTACTAAATAGGAGATATTAAATTTTTAGTAAAATGATTTTAGGCATCAAAAATGTGTTTACTTAAAATATGGTTTTTATTTCAATTTGGGTATGGAAATTATAATTAATTTATAAAAATTTATATATATTTTTTAAATTATTATGTTTTTATAAATAATAACTTAAATAATATATTGTGGTAAATATTTGGTATTTTTTATTAATGATTTATTTTAAGGATGACAGTGAAAAATACTGATTTCATTAAAATTATTATTTATTTTAATTAAATTTAGTTATTCAGAAGTCACATTATATTTTTAAATTTTTAATAAATTAATAAAATCTTAAAATAATTTTAAATAATATAATAAATTACATTGAAATCATCCTTGTAATTTTTTTTGGTATAAGTTCATTTTTGGTCTTAAAAACACATTTATCTAAAAATTATTTTTATATGCACATTGTGTATCTCATATTCATAAATTAAAATAATATATGTTGATTAATTTTTATAATTCTATTTATAATTTAAATATTCAATAAAAAATTAACATTCATATTTTGGATTCTATAAATCAATTAATATAAGTAAATTCAGTTTAATAATTCAAAATGAATTTTTATAAAAAATGGTTTTTAATGGAGTTTTCTTTCATAATTAAAATTTAATTATTACTTTTATAGAAATCTATTCTTTTAAAATTGTTATCTATTTATCATAATTTTAATTAAAATAACTTAATAGGGCAACCTTAAATTTTATCCATACTAAATAATTAACAAAGAAAAATTTTCGTAACATGATTAAGGATAAATAGGGTTTACTGTGTAGGTGTTAAAATAAGTGAGAAGGGTAGTAATTCCACATAAAAACTAATTCTTATTGGTGGTATATAATTAAACACTATATTAACTTATATTCAAATAATTGGATACTTTTCAACCTTCTCATTAATGTGTCCTTTTATTACTGAAATAATTTATGTAATTCCAGAGGTGTCTTTCGCATTACATATTAAAGGAAACAACCTATGATACATTATTGACACAATTTAAGAATTTTAGCTCAAAAAACTAATCAAAAACCATCTTATGTTCCCTCCCTTCATCCTTGAGCCCCTAGTCTTCTCTAAAAACAAATATTTCAAAGATTAAGGTTTAATCTAAAAAAATTCTCAATAAAGAGGAATAAATATTTACTATATTGTTCTACTTTTATTACATCTTCCACATCCTATAATCCTATTGTATCCACAAAATAATTATTACTTCTGTATTATTAATGTACTTGGATGTAATTATGATGATGTAAAAACCATTTCACGCCACTTATCCATCAAATGGTTAATCAAAGTATCACTCAAGAATACATGTGGACTACCTCCTCCATGTATTGATATGATTAATTTTCCATTATCATATTTCATTTTTGATTATTATGATGTATTTAGTGTTAATATATGATTCTTTTTAAATTAATTTTTATTTATATTATCTGATCCATATTCTGACCATCCCATCTATTGTAAAATGATAACATTGCTTGTGAGTTAGTGTGGACTACCTCATCAATAAATCGATGTGATTCATTTTTTCTTAAAAGTTTAGGTTGACGGTAATAGGTATATATTTAATAGTTATATTAGATATTAATTTTATGTTAATTATTCTTATGATTTAAATTACTATTTACCTTTGTTAATTCCATCCATCAAAATGTTTAAAACTTACTCCTCTATTTGTATAGACTACAATCTCCATGAAGTGATGTAATTTATTTTTCATTACAAACATATATGGATGCTTATAAAAGTATACATGGGGAATAAATATGATGAGTATGAAATTATTATTTTTTTTATTTTATATTACCATTATCATCATTAAAAAACAATATTAACTGAACTATAACTTATTTGAAAAATAAAACTATTATCACTAGAAAATAAGGATTTTAATTTAAAATTATAAATATATTAATGTTAAAATTATATAAGTTGATAATATATGATAATAAAAGTTCATAAATGAATTTTCAATATAAATTTTAACATATATATATATTAAAAATGATACTATTTTTCTAATAATTCAAGTCCTAAATAAGTTAAGGCACACCTTCTCTCAAATTTTAAATTCATAATTAATGTTTTTTTTTGTAAACCATGTTTTCATTTTACTAGGTAAAATATAGTACCATTATCATTTATGGTCAATAATCCCTTATATTTAATGACAATAATTTTTTTCTATTTTGTGCTCATTCTCTATAGGGATTTTTAATCAAGGATTACAAATCAATAAGAGTTCTCTAACTCAATATTATTTCATTGAGACGTGTTTGATTTTTTTTCTCTAATTATTTTCATTAGGTGTATATACATACCCTTTAACATTTTATACTATGAATACTTATCAATTACTTATACTTATATTTATAATTCAAAATATTTCATCCTAGGTGTGTTTTTTCGAATGATATGTGGTAAAGGTTTATTATCTCAAATATTATTCATTAGGACATTTGTTATGATATTCAACTATCTTATTTATAAGGTATTTCTAAAACCAATTTAATATGTTAAATCTTTAATATATAAATTTTCATTGTATTTAATGTTTAATTTTATATTATTTCTATCAAGGGCACTATAAATCAAATGTTAGAAAAGTGGTACGAATTTTTACATTGTAATATGATTTTTACTAGGATTGTTTATAAAAAATATGATGATGAAATAAGATGAATTATCACTAAAAAAATATTATTTATTGTCATCTATTATATTTATATATATAAATTAAAATATTTACTTTAATTTTATTATCATTGTGTAATCAAATGGCTAAAAAATGTTATATGGAATGTTGAACCAATATTTCTATTCTGAAAAGAACATATATTTTCATATACGTATTTCCTCTAAAACATTTTTAAGGATATTTTTACAATTCATTAATGATTTATATATGTTATTTTTACAATTTTTTAAATTTTTCAAAAAAAAAATAAACAGAATTTTTTAGTCATGTTATGAAAGATGTACTTTTTAAGGTGTGAACATAATATTTTATTTAACATATATCAAATTAACTAATTTTCTGAACATCACGACTAGTCATTTAATTGAATATTTATTAAAATTGTTCTATTTTTTAAAATTAAAATGATTCTCATTATATGATAGAAATTTTTAGATTTTATATATGTTATTTCAATGTGTAGAAGGTATTTTCCACAATAAATGTTCATGTTTTCTTTCAATGTTATTTTCATCTATAAAAAATCCATTTTTATTTCATACATATAATTTCGGTTATAATCCAATGTTACTATCTTTATACTTTCTCTGGATGCTTTAATATTATGATAATGAAATATTTTTGACACACATTTTATTTTCAATAGGAAA
The DNA here is from genome assembly GCA_963277665.1 of Viscum album. NCBI lineage: Eukaryota > Viridiplantae > Streptophyta > Magnoliopsida > Santalales > Viscaceae > Viscum > Viscum album. The sequence goes on from OY728160.1 coordinate 126,782,001, forward strand.
AGACATCATGATGTGATTACTGTTTTCATGAAATAGTGGCACACATATAGAGGTATTATGATTTTGTGATAGGGGTTTTGTTATATCCCACCAAATTTTTTTACAATATTTAATTTACTATGATCTCAACTAGTACATGTGAAGTAATCCCGCATCTAATAGAGGTAACATAAGTGTTTATCCTAAGCCCAATAGTGTACACAATATGTTATACCAAGCCCAAAATTAGTAAATCTATAGTTATCCCATGTATAATATGTTATGAATGTCTTGGTAAGTATCATTGACATTATATTTATATTATAAGGATTATCCTAGTAATTAATCAATTCATTCATGATAGGATATTATGATAATGATATACTCTCATAGATCATGTTCTTTTATTATATTATGATTCATGTATTATGAACATGCAAATATTTTTTCCATGAATTTTTCTAGGAATTACAAGGAATTATTTTCAGTTTTTATGCTCATAGTTTCATCGCATTACACTCAATAATATATTACATATGATAATTGATTAATATCTTACATGATTACCCTTACTATGAATCTTTGCTCACATTTTATTATGTTTCCATTTCCCCATGACATGGATGATGATTTTATGTACGATATGTCTTAGAAGGCCTCTATATTTGATGAACGTAGTGGTAGTTGATGTAGATATTTTATGTACTTGTTTTTTCATTATTCACATTTCAAAAGAAAATATTCCTCTATGGTTATGTCTTCGATTATAATGATATGTAATGAATGTTAATATTATAATATGTAATATTTACGTATCTAATGTTTGGGTTACCTCACTATGTGATGGACCATGAGATTTTTGGAAAGGGATAAGACTCGTTTCCATTTTCAGAGTTTTCCCCCAAATGTATTTTCTTATTTTGTCAAATTATGTTGGTCTGGTGTTCTATGTATACCCAACATTTTATATTATTTATTTTATAATACCATGGGATAGGTTGATCATTATTTATAAATTTCTAAAATATCTTCATACCACATTATCTTGATGGTCCTTCAATTGATATTATTTTCATTTTTATAATTTTCATATGGGGTTATAGTATCTCTTCATTATCACTATAAACCCACACCGCTAGTTGACAACCTCTCTCATTTGGGGAGGTAACCCCGATGTTATGTGGTGCACTAGTTCATAGAACTAGTTCAATGTATTCCGATTCAAGGTGTTACAAAATGGTTTACGAGATATTTTTCATTTATTTTATTATTTTTGAAAGATATAAATGATTTTGGATATTTTTTATACATGGTATAAGAATTCTTCTTCAGACTGGACATTCAACGCATGTGGAAATTCGTTGTTTCATTGGTGGGATTGTTGTTTAAGTTACTTGTTTTTATAGTTGATTTAATCTTTAATTGAGTAATGAATATTATTATGAGGAAATTGATTTGATGGATTCTTTATCTTGTCCTTCTACAGAAAGAGAGTGTTTGTTAAATAATCAAATTAGGTACATGTGTTTCACATGATATTTATATTACTTCTTACGATTGTTTACTTAAAATGTGACGTGGGTCAGTTATTTAAACAATCAAAAACAATTTAAAATTTTTTCCTATATATGTGTATCATGTAATCATACATAACAGATCACTTAACTAGATAAAAATATATTATATGCCTATTTATATTACTAATTATGAGACACCAACTATTTAATATTCAAATTTAAACCTAAATAGTTTGTTCCCATATTATTTTTAATTGAAATATTATTTAACATAGCCAAAAATAATTAAATATCTTGTTAAATGTAATTGTCAAAGAAAATTATGTGATTCCTTAACCTTATTATAATATAGTTCTAGGTAAATAATATACCAATTAAAACTAAAAAAGGTTTTCCTAATTAACTTTTACATTATATTTTAGTTAACTATCCCTTTTTTACAATATTCTGGTGTAAGAAAATGGAATATAAAAAATTTGGGATATAGTTGTGATGTGGTACTAGTGAGTGTTTTGTGTTTATACATGTTTGGGTTGGATGGGTCTATGAGAGTTACCATGCCATATAATATCCCATATAACCTTAGTTCTATGACACGATGAGTTTGAAAATGTTTTTGTGTTTTGTAAGTGACTATGGAATGTGTAGGTTGGGACATATTCAAACCTATTGATGAGAAATTATAGTGAATACATAGCATAGTGGATGTTATGTGGGATTATGGTGAGTGTCAGTACCACACAGAGTTGTGACCCATAAACTTATTGGTGTGTGGGATAGGGGATGTTTCTTATCATTTGAGAATAGACAATATTTTAGTTTGTTCATTTTTTTTAATTTGAGGTTAGAACAAGAGAGGGGATGGCATGAAAATAAAATTTATTCTGTAATGAGTGGCATGGGTGAATTCAAACATCTTTCTCAAATATAGAAAATTTTCTATTAATGTGAGGTAAAGGCTGGTGAGATGTCTGGTGGATATTCGTGGCCTTTTAACCCAGCACTTTTGGATAACCATGAATGGTTTTGAGTAAGGGTGCATGGTGTCCTTGAGTTGTTTTCTATATTAATCCCAATTTTTAATGGTATAATATTTCATATGTCTATCCATATTAAATACTAATATATTTTATAAAATTATGGTTGATGGTAACCATAGGTGGTAAAATATAGGGTTGGTAGATCATATCTAGATGCTTTAGCTCTTGGAATAATCATTGGGTCATGAGTGGTCATGTGAATGGTTCATCATAGTGAAATGTTATTGTTTTGGAAAACATAATGGGTGATATGTACTTAATGATATATGAATAAGGGAGATTAATGGCCAATAACATGGCCTTTTGATTAGAAATTTTTTGAAAAGTGGATTTATTCCGTTTGAGTCAATTCTTTGACTTTGGGTTTCACAATGACGTGTGACCATTGTGCCTCGTTGAAATATTAGAGGAAAGAAAGAATTGGAGATGCACTATGCCATTTTTCTTATAGATTGACAATTAAATGTGTGTATTAAATTATAATTAAATTAATTTTATGTATTTTGTGTACTTTTTTTGGTTTGGGTGTGATGTGAGGAATGTAAGCATGGTGGCTCAAGGCTCTCGTATGGGAATTGGGATGCTCCAGCTATGGGAACAGGAATGTCAAAGGACATGGGTTGATGAAATGGAATATTTGTGGTTTAGCCTTAATATAATCGTTGAAGGTTCATGTGGTGTATTTATGAACATAGATTATTTTGAGCGACATGTGTGGGGTTTCAGTGAGACCCATTTGTGTCAAAGTTTTAGGAGATATAAGGGTTGATCCCAATTGTGTGAAGTACCCCATCCAGATTTTAATGTTATGGCCCCATTATTATTGTTTTTTATTAAAAATACTATGGTAAATTTCATGTAATCTTATAGAGTGTATGATATTACCTTTCATTATGACACTCAAGGATGAGTAGTATTGAGCTGATCATTCAATCCCATTTGATGATGGAAAACATATGGTCCATGAATATTGAAAAATGGTATTATGATGTTGAGAAAGGGATTATCCTATGATTTGGAGTATAATCTCAATCATAATTATGAAACCCTATCATGAAAAATATTGAGGATGAATGAATCCATCCATTATGTAGTAAAATCTTGTGAATGCATGAGGTAGTAGATTGCTGATGGAGTGTGATGTTTAGATAATTCATTAGATGAATTGTTGATGAGGTTATTTTTAATTTAGGGAGTATCAGATCATTCATGATAATACAATTTTATATGGGTAAGATCTTAGGTGTACTAACATTAGAAACTAGATAGTCAGAATTAATAGGGGATGTCAGTTTGAAAATAAATATGAGATTATCTAGTGTTTTGTAATGTACGATATTTGAGTTTGGATATAGTGTTAGTGGATTCCAAACATTATCATCATAATTAAGGAAGTGTTTGAAGATATGGTTATGTTTTAGATAGAAGATGTGAAGAATCTAGTGGTGAAAATGATGTAATTTATGTTTGGTTGTTGTTAAGTTATAGAATTCCTCTGGGATTTAATATATTGTGGTAGGCTGAGTTGGAAAAACATCAACATGGGTAGTTGAAATACTTGAAGGAAGTTAGATGGAAGAGGTTCAATTAGGGTACCCATGTGAAGTTAGATATGGTTTATTGAAAAAAATACAATGAATGACTTATCCAATATAATGATTATATTCATGGATTGATTGGATATTTTATAGTAAACTAGTGGGCTCGGGTGTATGGGACAAATGACTGGTGATTATTGGGTTTCTTCATAATTTGTGAATGAGGAGTTTTTATGGAATATGACTATTGTATCATGGATTTTAGAGGTTTATGAGTTGGAAACCACACCCAAAACATCATAATAATACAATATTTTAATTTCAATGAACAATTTTATAGGTATGATGCATCATGGTTTGGAGTTTTCCATCATGGTAAAGCACCTGTCGTGGGGACCACCGTACATTGATTGGTTAATAAATTGAGAACACCATAGCATTCTAATATAGATTGGAAAAATTGAGTACCATGTTTTCTTAAAATGATAATAAAATAAATTGTATTGGGTTTTGTATAACTTTTTACATGTGTTCAGTTGAACATAGATTTTTTAATAGATTGAGAATGAAACATTTTCTATTGAGGATGACTCGATGGTCCTAAATAGTCAGTGGTATTGTATTATAGATAATTTTTATGTGTCATAGTCTATTTATAAGAAATGAATTATTTTTCGTGATTGGTAATCAATTAATAAGGGGCATTCATTAACGGTCATAAGACCGGATGGTGTGAGACTATCAGAAAATAGGTTAGGAGGGAGTTGAGTCTTTGGGACTTCAGTTCTCTTATGACGCATCACAATGGAATCTTTAAGGAAATGATACATGTCATAATAATCATGTTAGTGAATCTATAATTTTGAAGAAGTAACTAGGTAAAAATGTTTCGGTGTTGACAAGTGGATGAACAAAATTGGTGATATTGGTGGTCGAAAGGATTCGTGAAAGCCACCCAGAGGGGCGTTTTGACAATGGTTGTTGGAATAACCAACATCATGATGCACATGTTGGTGAGGGGATAATTTAAGGTGTTTCATTTTAAATTGATAGGTATTTCATTTATTATGAGAATCGTATATGGAAAACAGTGATATAATACAAAAGATTCATCAGGGATTGTGAAACTTATGGTTGGAGTTTCTCTTTGATGAGGCTCAAATCGAATGTTTCAATTATAGGTAAGAATTTTAATGGTGAAGAGGTTGGGAAACCCGATCCCTTGGAAGGATATGAAACCATTTAAATTTTTCATAAACTCATGTAAATTTCCCTAATATATGTTTTGAGGGTTCACATTATCCTCATTAGAATTTGGGGGGGGGGGACTGGGAGGATCTGCGGCTATAGCACCACCAGTAGGTTAGTGATCACATAAAAGAGTATGTCCCTCTACATTGGCACACCTAAAATCCAGTGGCATATGGTAATTTATATAGTAGATTTTACCAACTTGATGGTGGCCTCCTAGTTACTAATTATATTAGTGGAGTCCTTTTAATTTTATCAAGGACAACCACCTTCTAACCTTAATCATGTTTTCCCACTCCCACAACCAATATTTATGCCACTATGTGGGTTTCTCCTTATTCATCCACCATGGTGGATTTCGTCACATTAATGGTCAATTTATCCTTCCTTATAATGAATTGGAATGAAATATGTAATTCTATGACTCTTCTATTTAACTTTATTCATTTAATAAACTGTTAAGTTGTGTATCACTCTTTTTAGAAAATTGAACCTTTTTCTGGGGCATTGGTAAGAATCTAAAATATCTCCCATTTTAGGATGGGTCAATATGCAATTTTTTATTTGTGTAGTCTTATAAGGATTAAGTATGTTTTACCTAAAATTAAACCCATGGTCTCTCTAATTTTTACAATATCATATGTGGTGTATCAGGCAAATTTTGTCATGATTTTACTAGTTCTAATTTAAATACATTATTCATGGATTTTATTTTCTAGGTACCATAATTAATATGTGATAACCAATGATAAAGATGTGTTTCCAAGTGAAAAATATTATATATATACACATTTACTATGGAAATGTAAATTATCATGAGCTCTTAAAATTAATAATGATGCTTACATTGGTGATTGTGAAACAAATATTTCACCATCATTGATAATAATGAGAATTAATCTTCAAATATTTTTTTTATTCTGAAATGAAATAAAAAATACTAAAGTCTCTTAGGATTGAAGAAATTATTTGGTTTATTTTAATTAAATTTTTATGGATGTGTCATGGAAAAATAAATAATTTAATTGAATTTGTGGGATTTATTTTATCAAATGGATTCTTATAAAATGAAATTTAATGATAAAAAAATGTTATAATTTTCCTTGGAGAATAAAATAGTATATTTTTTTCTAATTGATAACTCTTGAGTGGTTAAAAGGAGAACACATGGTAACATAATCATTTTTTGTGTCTTGTAGAGGCTTGATGTATCCCATATAAATGAATAAAGTGATGATAAAATAAATGTTATACTGAGTTACTAATTGGTAATAATGGTTCTTGGATTCTGAATTAATGGACTGATATAAATTAAAATGTGGTGATTTAAATAAGTGTCTACATGAAATTTAATGAATCAATAGGTTTGTTGAGTGGAATGACCTTCCTTTATTATTATTATTATTTTTATAGGAATGTCTTAGATAAATTCCATGGATTCTATCTGGGAATGGCTTATGTGGAATATCATAAATGAGCCCATGATTCCAATATTATAATAAGATGAATGATGTGGTGTAAAAACATCATCTGATTCATTAATATCTAGTGATATGAAATGCCTTGAGTAGGCCCTTGGATTTCATATGGATAATCTGTCGTGAATACATTGAGGTATCATTCACTTGGATTCATATAAGGTCATATTTTTTTCAATTGAAAGGATTAGTCGTGCGGATTCCTATAGGTTATCCTTGTGAAGTAACATTGGATGATCTCTCCAAATTTAACTTTATCTTATTGGGTAGAATGCCATAATTTTGAGCTTTACATTTATGTCAAGGAATCCTTCTTAATGTTAAGGATGGTTCATTGAGTAAAAACTAGTAGACTAGATTAGTTGAATTCCATGGTATCCACTTGTATTCCCTATGGTTTTATTAGGAGGGAATTATCCATTGAGCCATTTGGATTTACATTAGATTATTGTGAATATATTTCCCCTGGATGTAGATGATCCATGAAGTTTACCATGATCCGAGAGTTGGCGGTGTTGGTTGAGGCATGTTATTCTGACCTTAGTTGTCATTATTGATCCTATGTTTTGAGTTTTTTATGAATCATTTATTTTTGTTAATAATATTTACTACAAATTATAAAAAAACGCATACAATTAAATGTATACTTATTATTTATATGAATTCCTTTTTGTGTTCTACTTTTTTTAGTCACATGCATATTAGGGAACCAATATTACTCGAGATGATATTAATTTATATAGGATTCAATTTTGGTAATTTTCAAGGACAACTTCTTGATGATTAATTGTTAAGCTAGGAATGATCAGTGTAGTTTAGTTATAATTTAGGATTTAGTATAGTTTTTAGGTGCATTCGGAATTTTTCTTTTTCAATTTTCTATAATTTTTTATGGTATGTTGGTGTATTCCTACCTAACATTGTAAATGGTTCGTTTTATTATAGTATGAGATTTTTTTATAATTTTATAAAACTGGACGAGATTTATACTTACCACCTATACAGGATTTCTTTTATAATTATTATTATTTACACATTTGATTTGATATGATATGTGTGTATAGTCTCCCCACCATACTACCTTAGACTACAATTCTAGTTGGCAGCCTCTGAAATACAAGGATGCCCACATAAATCCATTGGGCACACCATCCTCGAGTATTGGTTTAGTTGATTTATGATGATGGTGTTACAACCAAGGGTACAAATAGTATATATTCCCCTCCCATTCAATCAAAAAGGAGAAATCATTTCCCATGTGAGTTTACAGATATCAACTTCCTTGAACAACAAATTTGTTTTGTCATAACCAAATTTAATGGAATGTTCTAAAAATAATTTTAATGAATTATTATGATACATATATTATCAATTATTTGATGGAAATATAAATTACTCATATTATATGTTATATTGACAATTGGTGATCATTTTAAAACTAACTACCTAAAATGATAATTCTGAGAGGAATATCAATTTATTTATAAGTGACAACTTCCTTTTTATGAAATCTTTTCTTAGAAATAATTACAATTCTAATTTAGAATCTTTTTAACATCAAAGTAATGTAATTATACTTTTTAGTTAAAGATATTATAACAAAAGAGTCTCTTCTATAAATATACACTCACAAAGATTGTATCATGTTATTATTGGGTTGGTTAAACCACACAAATGAAAAATTATATAATTTTTTTTCAATGATGGATTTGGAAACATCAAATTGGATGTTAATTAGTAAATACTATTTTTTTATTAGTATATTGATAATGAAAACTTTTAACTCATTAATTACTATAACTCTATTTATTCATTATAAATTACCAAAACAAGCTCATCACTAACTTCATAATCATCAATAATAACTAAAAGGAATATTAAATAAAATTTAAAATTTATAAATAATTATAAAACATGAATTATAGTACCTTTTATGATTTATGTAATTTTTAAATCTTAAGGAATAAATGAAGAAAAATACATCTTTAAAAAACTAGTTCAGAACAATCACGATTACTCACAACCGATATTGGAAATTGATAATAACTAACTAAAATACACATACATAATAATTATATATATAGTTTATGAGAGGTAATATAATTGAATTATTTTATAAAATAAATAATTTAGATAGATATTTTTTTATACAGGGGATAAAGATATTTAGTTTAAGTCATGAATTAATGTATATGTTTCACAATCTCAAATTAAATTTCTTAATATATTTTTCATAGTTTGCACAAAATTGTCTCTAATATGGTGTAATTAAATCAAAATGTATTTATATTACCATATATATATAATTAAGTGTGTTTGAAGAGTCATGTCACTTTTTCAATTCATTTGTATTTTTATTCAAATATTGAGAGGGTTTTTTGATAAATTAACTCGCTTTATTGAGTTATAATTTTTCTTTCTGAACTTATTTATTAGAGGAATGGATTCTTCCACCAAATATTTTCTTCCACTCTATGTTCTCATATGTTTTTGTGGATAGATTTTTTTTAAGAAAAATTAATTTCATTCATAAATTTCATTCTAAAAAAGTATTTCATTGTTGAGAACAATTCACATTCTTGTTAATGACAGTTTCCCCTCACTGTTAATATTTTACATGATATAAGTTTTTTTATTTTTTCAAACCCAAATATGAGTCATTTTATATGAAATATTCTTTATATTCTCCAATTTTAAAAAGGAAGTTGTATTAGTCCATTTATTAAATGGGATTTCTATAAAAGTATTTTAAATTATAAAAAAGTTTTTCCTTAGAAATTTATTATTTTATATTAAACTCCACATTTAAATGATGTATTATTCATATATTTTTAAATGATCCACAATTGAATGATATTTTTAAAATATAATGTTTTTGAAAAAACTCAATTAATTGTTTTTTGAAAATTAATTTTAAAAGTTACCCATAACATTTTCTTCGAATTATATTACTTAAAAAAAAATTTCAAGTATATTTTATGTTTTTCTTCTATTTGAATATATAAGTCTATTATTTTTCTATGTTTTAATGATATTTAACCCTATTTTTTTATGGTTTCTCAAATAAATTATTACTCTCCTGGTTTTCTAAAACAAATGTTTTCAAATATTCGAGGAAATTGCTTATTTCTAATGAAATTTCCATAATTTATTTAAATAAATATTTAACATATTTATCAAAAACATATATAAATTCTAATTGTATTATTTTATGATACCCTAGAAGCATGAAATGGTAATATTTAGTGATACTATATTGAAAATTCTTGGTAATATGAAGGGTGTTCTCTGATATCCCTCTAAGGTGTTTGGTAAAGAATTCATCTCTAGAGATCACATGTACATAATACCAGGGATATATTCCTGGGTATTTTTTTACAACATAGTGAAAAACCCAAGTAATATAAATGTTACACCTTGATATTATTCCAAATCATTGGATAAATAATTAATCTCTAATGATTTAATGTTCACGATACATTGGAATGATGTTATGATAAAAAAATTATTCTTTGGTGAACATCCATGGTAATCTTCATTTATGATACCATAGTGATAAAATTTATTTATATTCTTGTCTATTTCCCCATACAATGATGTATCTAAATTTACATGTTAGGATCTATGCACTTATGCTCATGGTATGTCTCTTGTAATTATATTTATGTTTTAATACTCATATTCTTATGTTATTAAATAAGTTATACCCATATTATGTTTTTATTTCATTATATATCCTTTATTATGTACTATATACCTTCCCGTTCTTATGTTTCCTTTTACCCATGTCATGATGAAATTTAATATGTATGACATAACTAGAATAGTGTCATGTGAATAGAATTGTGGGATATAGTGAAGACTTGTCCTTGGATAAGTGATAGATTGTACAATGTTAATTTTTAATCTTATTTAAAAAATATATATATGTTTAATTAGTTAATGTATTTTTATAATATTATAAAGTTACAAAACTAAAAGATCCTACAAATACCTGTAATGAAATTTTTTCAAGAAGTCATGTAATTGAGATTATAACACCCATAGTGTATCAAACTCAAACTCCTTGAATTAATTATCCATTAGTGTTCTCCTTATTTAACATCAAATGGACTACATTTGTGCATGAATATGGTCATGATTTCACTTGGATAGTCACATAGATAATTATGTTAGAAAAATTCATTCCCATAATTTAATTTTAAATTATATAGAGATTAGTCAAAGGTGATTTGTTTCTATATTATATCACCTTTGTTGAAGATGAGTGTTTCGTGAGAGAAGTGATAATGTGATAGCTTAGGAGGATTTATATTTTAATTCTAGAAAAAATAGTATTCTTATATATTTGACCAAGAAGCAATACTCTAATGTGATTTCAACTGTGGGAATAATTATATATTTCTAAAATCATATTATTTAATATCATATTGAACTCATCATGAACATTAAAAAACCTGAAATTCTTTGATTATAGATCCTTGTTATACAATTTTATAGATATTTATTTGATTACTCGCTATTCAATAAATATTGATTTAATGAAAATAAGGTTTTATAGGGGAATGGGATCAACTTAGGCCTCTCACCACTAGGTATTAAATAATTTACTCTAAGACCTAAAATAGTTTAAAAGGGTCATCCCTCTAGTTATTGTTAATAGATAAAGATTAGATTACATGGTTAATAGTGGATAATTATGATACGATCATGATTTCTATAGTTAAGGTCCTAGTTCTTCTGATGTTAATTCATATTGGGAATTATAGTACAAATCTTGTTTGAGAGTATCATCTGGGATGTGAAATTAACTGGCTGAAATATGGTTTTAATTGATTGAACCATTATATAAATAACCAAGTGTTTATCCACATTAAATCATACATATAGTTAATTACGGATCATTTTCCCCCTATATCTTCATGATCTAACTTGAATATCTAATAAAAAATAATGAACGTTGATCATAATAACTTAACGTAGGATATCATTTTCTTTCTATATCACATTATTCAAGAATCCTTGTTCCTAGTGATACATTCATGCCAAAATAATGGATGTGGTTTGGTTGTTCGGATTGAGTTGTGATGGTTTCTAATCCATTTTATTTTATATATCATTCCATGATAAAATGAGGTAGAAGTTAGATTAAACCATTGTGGTAGGTTCATATGACTCCAATCTGTTTATAGATGATGTATATCTGATAAGTGATGAGGATTATAGTCAAAGATTTATCATACAAAAACATAAAGGTTATAAAATGTAGAGTTTTGGTAGGTTATTCAAACATTAGGTGATGTGGAAATTGGATAATGAGGTAGGATGATATTTCATTCATATGTTGGAAGGTTGAAGTTACATTAATATATGTTCAGTCATGGTCACATGGGTGTCTTCACATGTTATGTTGTTATCCTTCTAGTAGATTATTGGCTAGTGCAGTTAGCCTGGATCCCTTCATGTGGGTGACCTTAAATTATGATTAGAAGTGGAATACAAGATCTAGTAAAGACACATTAAACTATTAGATCACGAACTAAAATTACCCCTTGATCATGAAGCCTCTAAAATATATAACAACACATAAGGGTTTATGGATATTCTATTTGATTTTCCATTCACCCAGGTTTTGTTGAGTTCCCCTAAATTATAGTCAACACCAACATTATGTTTATTTGTAATAAAATAAAATATCCAAGTTAAAATTAAATTAATTAACAGCATTTTAAAAATTTAATACAAATAGTTAGGTTGCAAGAAGTTCAAATGAACATTCAAAAATCAATAAAAAATTAAAGAATTAATTTATTATGTCTCTGTTAATAAAATAAATATTCCATAAAAATGTCTCTATAAATGAAAATTAACATTATATTTAAAATAAAATTTATATTTTAAAATGAAAAAAAGGATCTACTAAAATGTTTTATATAAAAGTATATGGTGACACAAAAATATGAATTTTAAAATGATTTTTTTGTGATAATAGGGAATTAAAAAATTAAATATAATTTAAAAATGATTGAAAATTCACCAAAATTTTGAGTTTTAGTCATACAATATGTCTTCTAAGAAATTACTCTAAATATACGTCATATCATCTCCTCTACTCTAGTTAGTGACTTCATTTTCTCCCCCTTCCCAGCATCAAAACATGATGGAGGTACTATTACAGTAAATTATGATGAATTATGGCGGACTATAAAATGAAATCCCCTCATAAATAAAAGGGAAGTTTTCAATATCAATAGTCTTCACTATCCTCATGTAGCTATTATTTCTATTCTCAAATTTTATACAAGTTTCATGGTAATGGTCTTGTTTGTATATATCATAAATCATGAATATATATATAACAGCAAAGCCTTGGTGACTGACTATATTTATCTCTACTGTATATTTCACAATCCTCAACAGAACATTCCTTCCCTCAATCGACCATAGAATTGTGAGCATTAGACACTATTTACTCAAATTTAGTTTTAAAATGTGATACAAAAAGATATATTGGTGGATTATTAAATGGATTTGCGGAGATAAAACAACTACTTCACATAGACTTAAAGGCCATATTTATGTGTATAATGGTAATTGTAATCATTCCATTAGGGGTGGTATTTTGTGAAAGTGATAGTACATGATTTTGGATATTCTATAAAGATCCTCCAAGAGGTTATAAAATTACTAATCTTGTCATAGATAAGAAGATTATCAATTTAGATCATGAATTTATTATATTTTAAAAAATATCATAGGTTATAACCACATCCAAAGGAGTTCCAAAAGCCTCAAAATCCACCTCCAAACTCTCAAAATATTTTTTTTCATCCTCAAGTACATATAAATACATAGATCATTTCACTTTATCATTTTGATTATATACATCATTGGACCAATGTGGAATTTATGTATAACCATTGTCTTCCTTATTTTTGCTAATTAAGTATATCAATGTGTCTAGATCAAAGATATATATAGATACAAAAGTTATATCAACATTATATCTCATATCCATTTATTCCCCTAGAAATCATATTTATAATAGTGTTATCATAAAAATAATCCAATGTTCCTCAAAAATATGTTCTCTTATTAATCGGTCCCACAATAATCAGGTTTCTGGTAATATTGAATCCTTATTAATATCTATAAAAAATGAAGAATAAATTTTCCTTTTATGATTTCAATAGTATTATTCCTTTATAGTTTCATTTATTATGGGTTCTTGTATTTATGTAAGTATCCTATAGGTTTCATTAAAATAGTTAAATATAGAAATAGAAATTGTAAACTGTGTAATAAGATGGGATGCTAATACCAAATACCTCTTATATTTTCTAGGTAAACCACCATATGAATTAATTAGAGTTTGTATCTTTATAAATTTTTATTGTTTATACTATACTATATTTCTCCATTTAACTCATAATATATGAATTTTAAGTAGGAAAAAATATCCCTTTTATTAGAGCCTCTGGGAAGTTGCCATCCATCATTTTTGGTTATGGAAAAATAAGAAAAAGCAAGAAGTAGTTAGTGGATGTAAAATGGGTATATTATTTACTTATTGGGAACAATAAAACATCAAATAACGAACAAGAATTTAGTTCGTCACCCTAAAATGTTATAATACAATATGTGGTGGTGCACCTAAATGTGTTGGAAAATTAGAGTGTCACATATGGATCATATATGATCACATCATTAATCTATATTATAACAACCTTGTCCAAAAATAATAGAAAATATCAATTCCACTTGATGATACATTAGTGTTCATCCACCTTGTTATACATTTATTTTTTAAAACAAATAAATTTTTGATAGCCTACACGACACACAACACCAAGTATTATTAACCATGAAATATTATGGTTTATATATGGCCATTATAAAAATCCATTGAATTAGATGGTATAAATAGGAGAGAACTAATTATGATATATATATATATATATATATATCTTAGTTAATAATAATTTATAGATAAATTATTTTTAAATAAGCACTCGATTTTTAGCAAATTCACATTATTCTTTGAAAATATATTTTCATTAAAAATGGTTTTTAATTAAATTTGTTAGTTTACATGATATTTTTTCCACCATATTTACAAATTTTATTTCTAAAAATTAATATGATTATAATATTGGTCTATGATTATTTTCTTTTTATTTCTCTAAAATGATTTATTTTTTAGGAAATAGTGAAAAATACGGATTTTATAGAACATTATCTTTCATTTTCCATAATTTGAAAAGTGTAATTTTTTATTAAATTTCATGACTCGTCCCCCAGGGCTAGTGTCATGAATACCCCAAGCCCACCTTCTATAGGCTAGGGGTTGGCGACTAGCATTGGAAAGGAAAATCCCAAAAAGGAAAGGCATTGCCTTTAAATTTTTACAAATAGATACTTGGTATACAAAAAAAGAAAACCACAAAGTAGAACTACTAATAATAAAAAATTGAACTAAAAGTAAAAAGGGCATGTATACTAACCCAACACAAATTAAAGAGAAAAAATGGGAAAACATGCTCTGATGGTCGTCTACCATGGATCCCACCTAAAGGGTTGGTACAACTAATTATCTGTCGTCACTATCGCTCACCAAGTCTATCAATCACCTATGAGAACCATCTAGACCTCACTACCCAAGCCTGAATCATGTTTTCTATCATCTGCACAGGATACAACAAGGTGCGGGTGAATCCCATGCAGGGGTGAGTATAACCATACTTAGTAGGGACCCCGAGACCCCCTGATGGTATCTCAAAATTCCAAAAGGAAAAACCAAAGGCATGATCTCAATTACAGGGCACAAAGTAAATTATTGATCACGCCTGGTATACAACTTAGAGAATAGGAATAAAGATTATTATTCTTGAGCTAGATCATTTTATTCTATTTGGTGGCTTGACTATTAATCTGATAATAGTTTCTCTATCATCGATCCACATTGGGTTGCACTGATGTTGATCCATAGAGGGTCACTCACATGTCAATCCATAGAGGGGCTCGCTTCTTATGATACATGGAGGGTCACTCTAATGATGATCCATTAAGGTTTTATCCATTTTTGATCCTCATAGGGTCACACTCTTACTGATCCACAGAGGGTTGATATCCTGCCTATCCGTGGAGGGTCGATCTACTCTTGACAACCCGCCACTGGATTCCCGCACTTAGTACACTTGAGTTCTGTAGATTTTTCTCCTCAAGATATTTATCATACCTGAAATTCTACGATGTTCCACGAATAGTTGTCCCATAGGATATTCTTGTTGTAATGGTTCCAATGTGACATACAGTGCATCATTCACACACCCGGTCTGTAAGTTATAAGAAAAAAGTAAATAGGGATCTATTGGATTCTAGACTGATCAAACCCATATGTACTCCATATTCTTCAAAAACCCACATGTAGTATCAAAAAAAGACCACCTCATCATAAGAGTTCTTATTCCTTATATGACACGTCTATCAGGTGCATGCCTTGCGAGTTGCGTTAGATTTAGTGAAAGAAGGTCGATCGGGTCTAATTCTGGTAGCGGTCCCGCCCATTGGGCCTGAAAGTCCGGTCCAGATTGCATGTCTAGCCTAGCTGGTGGGTCTGGCCCAGATGGTGTTTCTGGATCAACTAATAGGTTTGGCCTGGCCGGTCGGTCCGTCCCACCTAGATAAACCGGCCCACATCTCGGCAGTTTGTGCTGGACCAGAGGCAGAGCTTCTAGTTTCTCCCAGTTGGCACGGCCGGCTGGGCGACTCCCCTCCTCTCAAAAAAGTTGGCTTGAGCTGGCCCTTACATCCATCCAAGTGTTATGAGTGGGCTTCTCTCTCCCATGCTACACTCTCAAGCAGTGTCTCCACCCTCTATAGTGCCATTGGGTGATGCTTCTCCACACAGCTGACACAGGCGCCACCATGTTGGTAGCTACTTCCATGGGCTACTGGAGATGCTCTGGTGGTCTGTTTTCCATTCTATCTATGCCTATGGGCCTCACAATCATTTCCTTCTCTGCAAAGCCCTTGGATTTATCTTTCTGCCATGTTGTTCGGTCGCTCATGAAGAATGCTCAAAATCCAAGAGCGGCAGAGGGTTCGGGCCTTATTCAGATTTTCATATGACCTCCGCATTAACATTTTATCTAGGGGTGATAACAATCATCATTTAGAAAGAACAATCCCCAAATTAATTCCCCGTAACAACCACCATCAATAACAAATGAGACATGGATCAACCTGTTAGTCGTTTGATCCACATTCCTCGTATTTTCCTTGAACGAAATAAGAGGAATCCTAAAACACATCGAAATCAATTTAATTCCCCTACATAGATTCAGTATAATCTGTTACGGATGAGAGAAGGAATCCGCGTTCGTATACGTTCATTTCCATTCATTGTTGTCCGGTTCAAAACCTCCAATGATCTTCAACTGATCACTATTCATCATTGGAGGGTGACATTGCTGGAATTTCATCAGATCATTCCCCACTATTTCTAATTTACTCTCCAATGGTTTGATTAAATTAAAAGAAACAGGCTCCACATTGTTTCCATTATTGTTTTTCATTAATGAACCATAATTAATGAAATAATAAATCATATGATAATTTTTGTTACACGGACACAATAATAGGTCATTAAATGGATCTCATTTAATGATCATCATTACACTATAGTCCTACCAACCATCTCTCAACAGTTGATGAAAAATAAAATTACTCCAAGATATTTTTTTTTTCAAAAAGTACAAAAATTGTCTTTTTGGTCTGACCCTTTTTGGTCTATGTTAAGCTTCGCCTAAGAACATCTAATAGGTGAAAATTTAATGGTACCCTTGGATTTTCAATCTGAGCACTATTTCAAAATATAGAAATACCTGCTCACACGTTTATAGAACGTACCTTAAAAAATGTTCAAAATTTGGTTCCAGGATCTCTGGGACTCGGAATCACGTTCCTTCGATTTTTGTAGTCTTCTAATAATTCCATATAATTAAAACAAATTACATAATTTCCAAGAATTAACATTATCATCACCTTAGGGTTGTATGTCCCAAAAATTCACAATAAAATCTAAGAAAAAAATGGGGGTACTAAGCACGAATCTGAGCCTCCTGCTCCCATGTCCTCTCCTAGAGGTTTCCGTGTTACCACCAAAATTACACTAGAGGGATCGACCATCCCCAAAGGACCTGCTCCTGTTGATCCTCTATCACCACCATAAACAATGTGAACTTCTCCCCATTGTCAATGTCCAGCTCTGCCTAGTTGATGATGTGCGATGGATCATGCTTGTATCTCCTTAGCTGTGACACAAGGAATACATTATACACTTAGTTCATCTGTGGGGGAAGAGATAGGTTGTACGAAACCTCACCTACTCTATTTAGAATATGGAAAGGTCCAATGAACCTCATAGACAGCTTGTCACCCCTACCAAAAGCGGCAAACAGTGAGATCTGTATGAAGAGATGGACACCCTCCTTGAACTACAAGGTTCTCTGTTTCCTATCGGCATAGGACTTCTCCCTGTTATGTGTAGTTTTCATCCACACCAGGATGATCTACACCTTCTCAGTGGTATCCTGTACCAACTCGGGACCCATAATTGCTAACTCCCCTAGGTCTATCAAGCATAAAGGCAATTTGCATGGTCTCCCATACAAGGCCACAAACTGTGCAATTTATATGGTTGAGTGATAAATATTTTTGTATGAGAACTACACTAGTGGAAGTTGGTCATCCCAAATACATCCAAAATCAAGGGCACAAGCATGAATCAGGTCCTCAAGTGTCGGTATGGTCCGCCCCATCTTACCATCTATCTAAGGATGAAAATTAGTACTCAAGTGTAGCTGTGTCCCAAATGCCTCCTATAATACCTTCCACAACTGGAATGAAAAACAAGTGTAGTGATCTAAAAAGATCGTTGATGGTTCTCCATGAAATAGTATTATCTCCTAAACATAGAGGTGTCACAAGCCCTCTACTGATCCTTAATCTCAGATGGGTAGGAAGTGATTAAAAATGGTGAGTCAGTCAGTGATCACCCAGATAGATTCATGGCCCAAGATATGTGTCGTAACCCCAACACGAAGTCCATTGATATACAATACCATTTCCATTCTGGTGGCTATAGTGTTTGTGGTAAGCTTGTTGGAACCTAGTGCTTAGCCTTCACTTGTTGGAAAGTGAGGCATCATGAAACAAACACTACAACTACTTTCTTCACCCCTGACCACTAGTACTGACGTCAGAGGTCCTGGTACATCTTCACCACTATAGGATGTGCTACCAAAGGGGATGTATGGAACTCACTCAAGACCTAATCCCAATAAGGAGCTAGAACCATTAGGCATCCTTGGAACAGAATGATTTTCTCCCCACCTATAAAAAAGTTATCAGGATCATGTCCTAAAAATATATGAGCATGTCGAACCTCGTAGACAACATCCCCAAGTTGTGCCTCCCAAACGTGCTAATGGAGTGGGGGAGTGAATGTCATAGACTAGAGGTAAGCTACCCCATCCCTATCCATGAAGGATATTTGTAATGTATCTATTCACTATGTCACCCTGTTCAGTGGTTGTAGACCCAACCTTTGGCTGAGTTTTGATGCTACTAGTTTTCCCATCCCATGAGTATAGACTGTCGGAAATCCATAGTCCTTGAGAAACTACATCAATAACTACTTTCTTAGGTTCAGTTCCTTCTATGAGAAGATATACCTAATAGTATATTGATCCAAGTAGACTGCAAAACATTCACCCATAAAGTAGGTTCACCACTTCTTCCAGGAAAACACCACTACTCATAACTCAAGGTCATGGGTCGTGTAGTTCTTCTCATATTGCTTCAGATGTCATGAGTCATAGGCGAAAACTACTAACTCCTGCATCAGGACACTCCCCAGTCTTTCCCTGATTCGTCGTAGTAGAATACATACCTATTTCCCCTTTCTGGAAGCCTAATTATGGAGGCATTCGTCAGTCTCTACCTTAGCTCCTATAAACTATGCTACACCTCTACATGCATATGACGGGATGTCCCTTCCATTTCAAATATTACAAGGGTCATACAAATCTTGAAAAGTTGAGTACAAATCTCTAGTAGTATGCATCCAACACCCAGAAACATTTCCCCTCGGTCACACACCTGGGTGGCTCCTAAGAAAGCACTGTCTCTATCATTGGAGGATCCACTGTACCTCTAGCCTCCGAGATGATATTTCCTAGGAAGTGGAATTCCCATATTCAAAACTAGAACATCAATATATTTCTCTAAATCAGGTTCTCTCAGAGTGTATCAATGACTATCTATAGATTTGTGGCATGCTCCTCCTCTGACGATGTGTACACTAAGATGTAGTCAATGAAAACAACTATGAAGAGATTGAGGTAAGGATATAAGATTATTTTCATGAGTCCCATGAACACTATTGGGGAGTTGGTCACATCCGAAGGCATCACCAAGAACTCATAGTTTCCATACCGACATCTGAGAGTTGTCTTTGGTACATCCTCATCCCGCTGGTGAAGCTGATGATAGCTTGATCTGAGGTCTGTCTTCTAACTCCACCAAGTTACCTACAATTGATTGAAGATATCATCAATCCGAATTAGAGGATACTTTTTCTTAATTGTCACCTAGTTTGGGAGAAGATAGTCCACATAAAGACTCAAACTCCCATCGGCCTTCATGGCGAACAAAATTAGCGCTACCCATAGGGAAACACTCTGCCTTACGAACCAGTTCCTTTGCAAGTCCTCTAGTTGTACCCTCAACTTATGAAGTTCCATGAGAGCTATCTGATATGTTGATGTTGATATAAAAGTCTTATTGGGGTACAGATCGATGTAAAAGTCATCCTCTCTTTGAGGAGGTAGTGCCAGAACATCATCAGGAATGAAATCTGCATACTGTTCCACCACTATGGGATAGCTCTGAATGCCCTAATCAACTGCACTGAGGGTTAGACAATCCAACTGATGAGAAATCAGCATCACCCACCTCTGTGAAATTAAATCATGTGTTGCACTAGTTTCCTTCTCATCGGTGACGGAAAACATGGTCACATCTTCATGGAAACACCACACATTGCACCTAAAACAATTGATTTGATCTTGGACCATGGATAACAAGTCCATACTCATGATACCATCGTAAGGCCTCGACACTACTACTAAGAGATCCAATAGAAAGATCTAGCCTCCTAGAGTAAGATAAAACTACATGAACGAGTGTGTAAACATTGAATCCTCTATTGTATGAGTCTATAATCGTAAGGATATAGCCAATGGATCCCCCATAATCTCTGAACTCTGAACTAGAGTTGTGGGAATAAAAGAGTGACTACCACCCATGTCTACAAGAACTGCAGATAGGGTGGAGTAGACACATATTGTACCTTGATTCATCTCTGGAACAGTGTAGTCATAAGCCTCTACCTCCTTATGTTGAGCTTGTGCCTATCCACCTACTTTATAAGGTTGGGGTGGAACACCTGGGGGTGGTGGTGGTAGTGCCTCAAATTATCACACATTGCCTTCTACACAACATGCTCGTATGTCACGTCTACCGCCCTGCCGACCTCCTTGCTCACACGTCAGCCTCTGCCTTGGTAGTCCTTCGACCATCTATTGGTTATCAGTATGGATGGTTGGGCAATCATGAGACATGTGACCCTTCCCTCCGAACAAGTAGCACAGTCTGCTCCACATCTGACCTCCTCTTCCTTGTGAGCTCCGCACCTCTGACCCTATATCTTGGGGTCATCTTCCGAATGTTATGGCTCACTAGAGCCTCTATTTCATCTGTATACTTACTAATATAGATGACTTATATTCCATTCATTCGGTGGTGGCTCTCACAATCAGTTCCTGCTCGGCTAGGAAGCTCTCCACTAATAGTGTTCACTCTAGCACACCGGCCTGTGTTGGGATGTTGAGAGATATCATTGACGCTGGGATATCCCATCAGAGTTCCTAATCCATGTTTTGGGCTCTAAATAAAGAGACTCATACCATTTTAGTGGATTAGAGAGAGAGTTTAGTGAATATCTTTGAGTGTTGGGCCACTATCAAGCTTCCCTACATTAAGTTCAGTTTCTCCTAAATACGCACTGATCATAAAGTCACTGGTACAAACTCTTACCTGAAGGGGCTCTCAATGTCTAAACAAGAAAGAGTCGTCTACTCATGTGTTTGGAGATTCTGGATCCATCATCTCTATGAAGTTCCCTGAAAGAGGCTAGTATCTAGGATCAGTATGTGGTATCCTAGTGTCCCAGCCAAACAGAAAACTCGTGCCAAAGTCTCTAGCCAGTCCTCAAATGCCTACAGATATGTCTCACCATGAAACATCAGAGGCCACTATCTCTGGAACATTTTCAGCGTGATCTGTTGACGTGCATGGTCCACTGGTGGGACTAATGGAAAAAACATCCCAACGGCTAGTGTTGCTGCTGGTAGACCACCCAAAGGTTATATCACAGTAAAGTTTCCCTGCATCGATGCCTCTTCGCTCAGTTGGCCATCATCAGGATCTCTCACTGGAATCTAGGCTTAATGTCTACATGGGTAATCCTATAAAGAAACAGATGTTCCATGGTCAATAAGTTATAACTAGTGAGCTGGCTCAAAAGAGATCAAAATAAAAGCACTTTCAAAACACCTGAAAATAGTGTTTTTGTGTATCGAGTCGGAAATCATAACTCAGGGTATTGGTGTATGGATACATCGGCCTTTTCACCAACACTGGACTCCCCAAGCTGTAATCCAAACTCAAGAGACATAAAAATATTTCTACACTGAAAAAACATACTTTTAGTTGTTTTGGTAGAACTAACCGTCTTTGATACCACATTGTCATGAATTGTACCCCAGGGACCTTTCTGTGATTACCCTATTCCCTCCTTCCATAGGCTAGGGGTTGACGACAAGCACCGAAAAGGTATATCCCAAAAAGGGAAGGAATTTATTTTAAAACTGTACACCCATATACAAGGTAAACAACAAAATCAAACCACAAAGTAGAACTGTTGATAGTAAAAGAGTGAAACAAAATTAAAAAGGGCCAGTATACAAACACAACTGAAATGAAAGTACAAAAAAAGGGGGAAAATGTGCTCCAATGTTCATCCACTAAAGATCCTACTTGAAGGGTAGGTACAGATCGTCGTCCGTTATCACTATCACTCACCATGTCTATCAATCACCATTGAGCACTGTCTATCACTGGATCCCCATGTCTCAATCAAGATTTTTGTTGTCTGCACAAGACACAACATGGTGTGGGTGAAATCGGGGGTAGGGTTGAGCAAAATAATACTCAGTAGGGACCCCGAGACCCCCCAAAGGTCTCTCAGAATTCAACAAGGAAAAACCACAAATCATGATCTCAATTGCAAGGAATAAATAAAATGATAGATCACACCAGGTATAAAACATAGAAAATTGGAATAAAGATGAATATTATTAATCTAGATAATTTTATTCTATTGGGTGGATAAACTATTGATCTGAGAATGGTTTCTCTGTCGTCGATCCAAAATGGGTTGCGCTACTATCGATCCATAGAGGATCACTTTAGTGCTAATACATGGAAGGTAATACTACTACAGGTCCATGGAGGGTGGCTCTCATGTCGATCCATGATGGTTCACACCATTGTCGATCCACATAGGGTCTCACTACTACCGATCAACGGAGGATCTCTCTAATGCCGATCCACAAGGGGTCACTCTTCGCTTGACATCCTGCCACTGGATTCCTGCATTTAGTATGCTTGAGTTTCGTAGATTCTTCCCCTCAAGATATTGGTCATACCTCAACTGCTATGAAGTCCAAACCCAAAGGACCGTCTTGTTTTAAGGGTTCCAACATGACAAATGGCATGTCAATCGGATTCTTGGTCTGTATGTTATAACCGAAAAGTTAAATAGGGCCCAGTTTGATTCAAGTCTGATCAAACCAAGACATACTCGAACATCTAACAAAATCCATGTGGAGAATCACAGAAGGATCACCTCGTCATAAGGGTCCTCAGGATATAGACAACACATTAATCTGACGCTCGGTATGCGAGTTTATATTAGATTGTGTGAAACGGGGTTGTTCGGGTCCAGGTCCTGCCCATCTATAAATCCCGGCCCGCATGCAGGTCGGTTGTGTGGGGACCAGATACAAAGAATCTATTTTTTCAGCTGGTAGTGCTAGCGGGGTGACACCCCTCCTCGCAAAACGACTAGATAGAGTAGGCCGTTGGGTCGAGCCAAGCGGCTCATGCAGGCCGCTTCTCTCCCACGCAGTGCACCAGCATCGTGTATCCCCTTACTTCAGCTCAGCTGGCTATGGAGTTTTTGGGTACCACTTCTCCATGTGACTGGAATGGGCTAGCTGCCACTGACATCCACTTCCACGAGGAACTGTAAATTCTCTAATTTTCTGTTTTCCTTCATTTTGTGCCTCAGACCTCTAGGGTCATTCCCTTCTTTGCGAAGCCCTTGGAATCATTTTGCTGCCACGTTGATCTATCTACCACAAAAAATGCTCAATATCCAAGAGTGGTGAAGGGTCTGAGACTTGTTTGGATTAGCCTGCGCACTCTGTATTATCACTTTAACAAGTGGTGATAACAATCATCCTTTTGAAAGAACAATTCTCAGATAAAGACCCAACAACAACAATCTGCAAGAACAAATGAGATGTGAATCAACCCATTAGTAAGTTGATCCATGTTCATTGTATTTTCCATTAATGGAATGAGAGGAATCATAAAACACTTAGAAATCAATTTAATTCCCTTACCTAGATTTGGAGGAATCTGATGTGGACGAAGGAAGGAATTCACGTTCAAAGATGTTAGTTGTCGTTCGTCGATGTCCGGTATGAATCCTCAAATGATCATCAATCAATCATCATTCATCATTTAAGGGTGATGTCTCGTCATTTTGTTAGAACTTTCCCTGCGATTTCTAATTCATCCTCCAATGTATTGATTAAGTAAAAAGAAACACGTTCCACATTGTGTCCATTATTGTTGTTCATTAATGAACCATAATTAATGAACCAATTAATCACATGAGCATTATTGTTACATTAATAATGTAACTAGTCATTAAATGACTATCATTTGATGATTGTCATTACACTATGGTCCCTACAACCATCGCTGAAGGGTTGATGAAAAATAAAATAACTCAAAAAGTTTTTTTTTCAAAAAGTCCAAAAAATTTCTTTTGCGTTCGACCCTTGCTTGTTGAAGTTAAACATCACCTAATAAAATCTTGACATTGCAAATTGAACGGTGACCTCATATTTTTAATCCGATCAATGAATCAAAAGATAGAAAAACACGCCTGCAAGTTTACTGAACATGCCTTAAAAAATAAAAATTCCATTCCTGTCTCTCCGGACCTCGGAATCACATGCGGTCGATTTTCGCAGTCTCTTAAAAATTCCACATAAATAAAAATAAATTATATGAAATTTCCAAGTCTTTACATTAATTTATTTTAAAAACTTAATTACCTCATTTTTAGTAAAAAATAAATTTAATATCACTAAAAATAGAATCATTTGTAAATTTTGAAAGAAAAACATTTTTATACTTATAGTTAAATTATTTTGAATATTTTTTGTCACATTTTTTAGGTTTATTTTCATGTAAATTATACCACATGACATGATTTAATTTTATAGTGTGAATTCAATATTTATAATAATCATTCTAAAAACAATTAAATAGGGAAACTTTATTTTTTCATAATGAATAGTAACCATGGAGAAATGTTTCACCTAAGTAAGGGTAAATTGAGTAATTAATTTTTTTAAAATGTGATATGATTGACAAATATATATATATATCCTTACCTATATATTATGATTTTTTTGAAAATATTTATCCATGATTATAATATATGGATGACTTGGGTGATTTTTCATTGATAATGACCATAGTATGATTATATGTAAATAATAAATATAAAATTTCACTCTCATTGTATTAATATATCAAATATTTTATCATAGGGATGATAAGTTTTTATTTTTGGTTTTAAATAGTTATTTTAAAAATGGATTATTTTATTATCCTGAAATTTTTAAAAAATTTCTTTTGAAAAAATTACCTTAAATTCTTAGGCAATACTGACGTAGATCATCAATATATAGCAAAAAAACCCCATTTAAATGGTGTTGATAAATCTAAAAGAAAATATTTTTTTTTTGGATATGGTGATAAATGAATTTTTGATAAATATAAAATATTACTGCTGATTTTTGTGTTTATAGTATAATTAATTTTTTCATGAACCAAGCCTGGTCACCATCTGACCCGGCGCCCGACCCGGTCCGTGACATGGCCCGAAGGGTGTTCCCAATCCCCATAGGTTGGCACAAGTGCCCGAGTATCAAAAATGAAACTAGGGAATGATTTACCCGAATAGATAGACAGAAGACAAATGACCAGATGAATAATTTAAAACTAAAAATGTACAACCAAACAAGAACTTAATCTACAGTCAAAATTTATGTTTACAACTTGAACAAAAACCCCAAAATGAACGACAATAAAGAAAAAAACTAAAAACACTAACTCAAACCTCCATGTACATGAAGTGCAACAACCTCAAGCTACAATCACCATACCAACCTGAGGACGCCACTGGCAACGCGAAACACCAATGTGGTGCATGATGCCTCAACCTGAAATGCTGAAGAAACAGAATCTACATACACCCAAGGGTGTATATAGGGTGTGATCTAGAATCCCAGTAGGATGCCACCAAGAAAACATTCCAGGAATAATTATTAAATGACAAATACCTTTAAAATTTAATGAAATAAAAATAAATAACTGCTTAAAGAATTTTAATGAAAACAGTTTTTAAGGGAAAACTACTCTAAATGGAAAACAACTTAAATTAACACACACACACACACTTCCTTGGTAGCCCCCAATGTCACACCATGTGATGACGGTGAGCACAATGCAAAAGAGGAGTACAAAACATGGGATAGGACTTAATGATACTATCGAGAAGTGGGACGCTAGAACCTCACGTCTTGGTGAAAGATGATACAGAAACAGAACAATATATATTTTAGTGCACGATCCACTATACAGGGAAACACATCCATAACCTAGTGGTCTCCAATCATCCAAAAGTTTAGTTAGTGTTGTAGTCGTCAAATCCATCAAAGTGAAACTGGGCTGATGCCACTTCTGTATCACTAGAAGACTAGTCCTAGTCCGCCCACCTAGTACCCAGGCTTCTCGTTTGAGCTCAAGTAGTTCAGAGTTCATGTCACATGTCATAATCATACACTCAAACCCAATAAGACACTACACACTCCAAAACAACCATTTTCACACACAAAAACCATTTGAAATAATACATCACTAAAACGTTTTCCAAACATGTTTCACACTATTGACATATTCTATGAAACCACATAAAAAGTTTATAAAACAATAGAAAAAGAGTGTCACATGGTTTTACACAAAAAAAAGTAATTATTTATATATCCCAAAACACAGTCTGACATTGCACGCACTCAAATACAATATAAAGTGTGACCTACACCACCCAAAAAATCTGATAAAAAATCTTACACCAAAGGTAAGATGCTTTTGCACAAACTACACAACATCATAATCCAAAAATAAAAGCTTATGATAAAATTTTAAATAAGTAACTTGGCATCACCCATTAACACAAAAAAATATTCTTTTAGGATTAGATGAACACGAAACTATGTAAAAAAACGGTTCCCACTAATTGCACAACATAATTAGCTAACCGTAAAATTTAAAAATCACTAACAACTTGATATGAGTTTTCAGCAGAAAACTCGCACATAATATAAATGTGATACCAGAGAATTAAATTGAAAATCAAACATCAAGGAAGATCAATTTCTCACAATGAAAATTAATTATATAACATAATAAACAAAGTAAACCTGAAAATTAATTAATTAGATAATAATTAAGAGTGGAACCACCTACCAATGTGTCACAAGCTTCCCACAATTGGTGTGCAGAAATTACCACACCTAATGCACCTCAAACAAAATCAAATGCACCCTAAAAACAAGAACATCATAAATGCATCAAAATAAATAAAACACAAACTAAATCCTATTTGCAATAAAACCAAAGTAGAATAAAATCAACTGATGTGTTCCGCACCAGCGGAAATGGGTTCAAAAGGCAGGGCAGATGAAATTAGTGGT
This sequence comes from Viscum album, assembly GCA_963277665.1. Classification (NCBI taxonomy): domain Eukaryota; kingdom Viridiplantae; phylum Streptophyta; class Magnoliopsida; order Santalales; family Viscaceae; genus Viscum; species Viscum album. Next base: position 126,810,052 of record OY728160.1, read on the forward strand.
GCTGGAAGGCTGTCTGATGGAGGAAGGAGGTGTGTGACATCGGGTGTGAAATCTGGAGGGAAACAGGGGGTGACCAAGAGAGTAAGAGGAGCATATTCGGCTGGGCAAGCAGGAGAGTAGCAGGAGGAGGGGTGCGGCCTGGGTGAGCTTGGTTGAGGAGGAGTCGGCTGGTCCGACGAGGAGGCTGGGCAGTGGGGCTTCGGCTGGGCAAGAAGGAGGACAGTGGGGGGGATATGGAGGAGGTTGGTCGGTGCAGGTGGTAGTAGGGGGTAAGGCGCAGCAGAGGAGGGCGGGTCGAGCGGGAGGCAGAAGGCAGAGGGGTCATGGCCTGGTTGAGCGGGAGAAGGGAGAAGCGGTCCACGCTGGAGGATGTCGTGCCGCACTAGAGGAGGCCTGCACTAGAGGAAGGAAAGGGGATGGGTGAGCGACGATGTAGTTCGCCGGAGATGGGGCCAAGCGGAGGGCTGGCTTGGGATTAGGGGGGGAAGGCGCGCTGTGCAAAAAAAAAGGGGGGAAGAGGGTCCTCACGACGCCAATGAGAGAAACAAGGGGTAGGATAGAGGGAAAAATAAAAAAATAAAAATAAAAGAAAAAGGAAATAAAAAGGAAATAAAGATAAATATAAATTATAACTAAAAATAAAACTCTATATCAACATAAAATAACAATATTTTTGTTAATAATAGTAGTAGTAATACTAGTTCCAAAATTTAGTGTTAAAAAAACATGTATCAATAGCTTCCAAAATAATTGTAACCTAATTAAAATATTAATGATTGTAATAATAATACTAATAATAAAAAAAACTAAAATAATATAAACAACCAAACTAATAATAATACATTTATTATTGGGTTCGGACAACGCGCACAGTCTTGCGCAAGGTCTCACATCCAAATAATAACACATTTAATAATAAAATGTTCCCTTATTAATGATAGGAACTACACACAATCGCGCACACAGACACACACCCGTGTAATAATTAATTTAAGAATATATTTTTTTGTTATTTAATTTGGTAACTACGCATGGTCACGAATATGGTCGGACACTATATATGAACCCAAATCACTAAAGAAAAACTCAGCTAAACCTGTGGCTCAAAAATGAGATCTAGAATATTTAAAATAAAATAAAGCGTCAGGTCGGGTTGTGAAAATTCTCCCCACCGTGACACTTTCTGCCCCCAGAAATTCCCATGAGACTAGGTCAACCAAGGGTTCCAAACAAGACATTTAATACACCTAAAAAAACCTCAATCACCCGAAGACCCGGTATTCCAAAAGCCCATGACCGGAAACTCCAATTTCTCAAAACCAGAATCACCAAGAAAAATTACCAACAAGGAATTCACCTCAAAATAGAACTGCAATAAGGAACACCCAAACCCTAACTTAGGGATCACCCAGAACTCTCGAGATCTCCAAGAACACTCATCCAACAACCCATTATCCGAGCTAAGCAATTATTATGGTTGAGGTTGGGTGGAGCAGAAGCAAGGGGTTGCTCTTCCAAGGACACTTTGAAAACAGAGTCTTCCACAAGCCTATCCTATGGTGGTCTCCCTAACATATTGGGGTTCATGTCAATCATTGGTTCTTCAAACAAAAACAACTCACAACTCACACAACCTCTAGCACTAGATTGACCCTCAAAGTCCCCTATAATTAACCAACACAAGAGAGGACATCTACAAGACCCACACATGGTCTCGCCAACATTTTAAACATTCCTAACACCATGAAACCCATGCGGGAATTCCTAGTTTACTTTAAGAAATACTGATTGATCCCTTCATCGTGAACACCCCACATGGGTCGACCTGTACTGATTATTCCTACAGTGGAAAACACTCTGACACATGAGATAGCTTTGATAGCAGAAACCCCTAACTAGGAGGTGAACCAGACAGGCACAAAACAATTCCATAAGACATGAGCATCTCCGACCACAATAAGGTTCACGGAACACACCCACTAGCTTCAAAAGAACAAAAATTCTCTGAATCTCCTTAAGGCCTAAGAGGAACTCCCATAAAATAAGACCATGACAAGTAGAAAAGGGATATATGCCCCTCAGAACAGGAATTATGCTCTCCGAGAGGCTTCCGTAATAAGGAAATTCAATCTTTTCCCATCCCATCACTGTGAACTTCAATCGGATCAGGCTCATCCCACATCCGACAAGTTTTGACTGCGTGCAAGATTCACCCCGAGACCTATGGTTGGGGTCTTGATGTCTGAAAAATCTATCACCTCACAGTCATAAGTTGACCACCTCTAACTGGAACTCCCTCTACTGGAAAAGCAACCTGCATACCACTCCTCATCACCCAAGTGAACACTCCGTCAATATACCAACTAAGAATTTCAGCGACGGACTTAGAGTGTCCGACTGACCACATTAGAGGTAGGATATTGAGCAGTCCTTCAAACGCATAATGGAAACTGACAGAAGGAGCACTCCAAGAAAAAGTCATATTGTTTCACACTCCTCATTGGATAAGGAACATTAACTTAACATAGCATAAACAAGACCATCAACTATTACGATCTTTAAACTGATCATTTCGCACAACCTATGGGGAACAAGAAACTAGCTCCTCAAAAAGTTCAACACATATCCTCCACCCTCTGTTGACTGGTCAAGAACCTACAAGATCCACAACTTTTTTCACCCTCACTTAAATACAACCACAGAATGAGGCTAATCTTGAGGGTTGCTCAGGACATCGCCATTTGCAACGAAAATAGAACTGTCCCCATTTGCTAGTATTGTCTCGCTCCTCCAAACATGCTCGAGACAACTTATGCATACACAACATCTATAGTTCCTCTAAAATTGGAGACACAAACAACTTTTCCAAAGAATTCAACGATATCCAACTGACCTTGATGTCTACGAACAACCAACACCACTGAGTAGAACCCAACTCCGCCACCCCACTGGGAGTCTAGGCTGAGCCAAGAACTGAGAGACTTCATTGTAACCCATGGGACATTTCTATAGGGAATATCCAAAACAAGTAACACAAAACAACCTTCCAAAAATCCAAAAAAATCACAAAATAAACATCCACATTCCAGAAACCAATCCAATAATTCCAATTTTAAATGTCAATTCATTTTCAAATAAAAAAACACTCACTTGAAAAACCAAGAACTGCAGAACAAGCCCAAAAGCTATTTTGAAAATCCATCTTTACTCTAAACACAAAGTCATTTTTTTCCATTTCCAAAACCATTTGAGAACAAATACCCATTTAAGAAAATCCCACCTTTTCAAAAACAATATGAAGCTTTTAAAACAGTCACTCACCACTGATATTCTTGGATTCCTTGTAGATTTTCATTTTCGTGCCACCCAGGCACCCATACACACGATCCACTGACTATACATTAATCACTTCCATGTGCCCATGCGATCATACTTAGGAATACCACTAGACAAAGAAAGGTTCTTCCGCTTTCAAAAACAAAACATTACCAATATTTCGAAAATACCTTTTTCCAAACCATTTCAAAAATTTAAGACATATTTTAAAAATGCATCCCATTTCAAAAATAACTCACTTCAATTTCAAATAACCCAAAATTTTCTTTTAGATAATCGAATTCTACAAATCAATGCCAAATTCCAAAAACAGGGTCCAACAGAAAAGCACCCAAAAAATAATATCAATCACAGGCCAAAATAAAATAAGAGCAGCACCAATGTCCACTTCCCTTTTTAAAGGAAAACAATCTTGCGCCAATCCCTAAATTGAATCAAGATATCACAAACATTAAAGCACCTGGGAGGAGGACTAGTGGTCATGTCTAACCCAGCTACATGGTTTTGCAGACCATGCCCTTCGTAAGCACCAACCACTAGGAGTGTCGAACCGTACTCTACGACATCACATGGGTCACTACTCCATGTGAGGCTGCACGCAGTACCGGTTTACTCCCATTGTCATCCCCAATCCACAAATACAATGGCCAAAACTTAAATCCTAAACTACCCCTGGTTACTCGAGGATCAAAACGAGTAAGAGTTCGCGAAGCTCTTCTCGCACCTATCCCTCGAGTACTGACAATACTATCCTATATCTACATGAAATCCCAAATAACAAGAGAAAAAACCTCTCGCTAATACCATTTTGTCACGAACCTGGCCGGGTCACCATCCGACCTGGTGCCCAACCTGGTCCGCGACATGGCCCAAAGGGCGTTCCTGATCCCCACGAGCTAGTACAAGTGCCCGAGTATCAAAAATGAAACTTGGGAACGATTTACCTGAATATATACACATAAAACAAATGAACAGATGAATAATTTAAAACTAAAAACATACAACCAAACAATAACTCAATCTACAGTAAAAAATTTAAGTTTACAACTTGAAGAAAAAACATAAAAGGAATGACAATAAAAAAAACTAAAAACACTAACTCAAACCTCCATGTACCATGAAGTGCAACAACCTCAAGCTACATTCACCAAACCAACCTGGGGACGCCGCTAATAATGCAGAACACCAATGTTGTGCACGATGCCTCAACCTAAAATGCAGATAAAACAAAATCTATATACACTAAAGGGTGTATATAGGGTGTGAGCTAGAATATCAATAGGATTCCTCCTAGAAAAGGTTCAATGCATAATTATTAAATGACAAATAACATTACAATTTAATGAAAAAAAAATAAGTGCTGAATAAATTTTAATTAAAATGGGATTTAAGGGAAAAATACTCTAAATGGAAAACAACTTAAATTATCACACACACACACACACACACTTCCTTGGTAACCCCCAACGTCACATCGTGTGAAGGCGGTGAGCGCAAAGCAAAATAGGAGCACAAAACATGAAAGAGGTCTTAAAGATACTATCGAGAAGTGGGACCCTAGAACCTCACGTCTCGGTGAACGATGGTACAGAAACACAACAATATACGTTCTTGTACACGAGCCACTAAATAGGGAAACACATCCATAACCTAGTGGTCTCCGATCATCAAAAAGTTTAGTTAGTGTTGTAGTTGTCAAATCCAGCTAAGTGAAATCAGGCTGATGGCACTTCCGTATCACTTGTACACTAGTCCTAGTCCACCCACCTAGTACCCAGGATTCCTGTTTGTGCTCAAGTAGTTCAGAGTTCATGTCACATGTCATAATCATACACTCAAGCCCAATAAGAAACTACTCAGGCCAAAACAACCATTTACACACACACAAACCATTGGAAATAATACATCGCTAAAACGTTTTCCAAACATGTTTCACACTATTGACATAATCTAAGAAACCACTGAAAAACTTTATAAAACAATAGAAAAAGAGTGTCACATGGTTTTAAACACACAAAAGTAATTATTTATAAATCCAAAAACACAGTCCGAAATTGCACGAACTCAAATACAATATAAAGTGTGACCTACACCACCCAAATAGTCTGATAAAAAAAACTTACACCACAGGTAAGACAATTTTTCACAAACTACACAACTAAATAAGCCGAAAATAAAAGCTTCTAATAAAATTTTAAAGAAGTAACTTGGCATTACCCATTAACCAACACAAAAACTATTTTTATGATTAGACGCACATGAAACTATGTTAAAAAAATATTTCACACTAACTACACAACATAATGAGCTAACTGCGCAACTTAATAATAACTAACAACTCTATATGAGTTTTCAGCAGAAAACTCGTACATAATATAAACATGCTACCAAAAATTAAATTTCAAATCAAACATCAAGGAAGATCAATTTTTCACAACACAAATTAATTAAATAACATACTGAATAATGGAAACATGCAAATTAATTAATAAGATAATAATTATGAGCGAAACCACCTACCAACGTGTCACAAGCTTCACACAATTGGTGTGAAAAAACCCATGCACCTAATTCACCTCAAACAAAATCAACTGCAACCTAAAATCAAGCACAGCATAAACGCATCAAAATGAATCAAACACAAAATAAAACCTATTTTCAACAACACCAAAGCAGAAAAAAATCAACTGAAGTGTTATGTAGAAACGAAAAGGGGTTCGAAAAGCTGGGAAGATGAAATTGGGGGTGCCAAAAGGCTGTCTGATGGAGGAAGGAAGAGTGTGACGTCATTTGGTCAAACATGAGGGAAATAGGGGGTGGCAAGGAGAATAAGAGGAGAAGATTCAGCTGGTCAAGTGGGGGAGAAGCAGGCGGAGGGGTGCGGCCTGGGTGAGATTGGTCAAGGAGGAGTTGGCAGGTCCGGTGAGGAGGCTGGGCGGCGGGGCATCAGCTGGGCTAGAAGGAGGACAATAAGGGGGGATATGGAGGATGTCAGCCAGTGTAGGAGGTAGAAGGGTGGGTAAGGCGTAGCAGGGGAGGATGGGTCAAGTGGGAGCCAGTAAGAGGAGTGGTCGTGACCTGATTGAGTGGGAGAAGGGAGAAGTGGTCCACGCTGGAGGATGTCGCGCTGCACTAGAGGAGGCCTTCGCTGGAGGAAGGCAAAGGGATGGGCGACCATCGGTGTAGTTCGCTGAAGAAGGGTTCGAGTGGAGGGCTGGCTAGGGTTTATGGGAGAAGGTGCGCTGCGAAAAACAGAAGGGGGGGGAAGAGTGTCTGTGTGTTGTCAAGGAGAGAAAGAAGGGAGAGGATAGAGGAAAAAATTAAAAAATAAATAAAAAAAGAAAAAGGAAATAAAAAGAAAATAAAGATAAAGATAAGTTAAAACTAAAAATAAAACTCCAAATCAACTTAAAATTACAATAATGTTGTTAATAATAGTATTAGTAATATTTGTGATAAAATATTGTGTAAAAAAAACTTATAACAATATCTTCAAAAATAATTGTAACCTAATAAAAATATTAACCAAGGTAATAATAATACTAATAATATAACTAAAAATAAAAAAAACCAAAATAACAAAAACAACCAAACTAATAATAATACAATTATTATTTGGTTCAGACAATGTGCATGATCATGAACAAGGTCGCACACCCAAATAATAACACATTTAATAATAAAATGTTCCCTAATTAAAGATGGGAACTACACATAATCACACGCATGACCACGCACCCATGTAATAATTAATTTAAGAATAAACTGTTTTGTTATTTAATTTGGGCACTACACATGGTCACACATATGGTCTCGCACCGTATATGAAGCCAAATCACTAAAGAAAAACCCAGCTAAACCTGCGGCTCAAAAAATGAGATCCAGAATAATTAAAATAAAATAAAGCATCAGGTCGGGTTGTGACAAAATTTCTCTCTTGGTTTTATTAAAGTCAATCTATTTTAATAGTTATGAAAATGAATTTATTTGTATCTTATGCAAAATAATGTTTTATTAAATGATTAAAAATTCATAAAAATAATATACTTGGAATATTTAATGTTATATGGAATATAATATTAATTATTATTAATTTTTTGTTTAATTGGCCTTTTTATAGTTACATTATTAACCATTAATGTGTAAAAAATTGATACCACAATAATCATCAAAATGGTTATCAAGGGTTCAAAGTACGAGAATAGGGATACTAGATCACCTAAACATGTCCACTTATTTTTTAAAAAGTAATTTTGAATTATATATATCGCATAAATTAAATATATCTATTTTCTTTAACTTTTCAATGAATATTAATTTATATTAATTTCATACTATAAGTAATTCCAAGGGTTATCCTCCCCTCACTTATAAATTGGAATCTCATATCTTCTTTTCCTCACACCATTTGGCAACCTATTTTTTCCATGACCTAACCAAATACCTTCCAAAAAATCCTTAACATGACTAATTATCTCTCCTATCATCAAAATAAATTCCTATAGGACTTATGGTGTGTGCCAAAATTAGTTTTATGAGGATGTATAACTCTTAAATGTGGTGTTTTAATTTTAGATCAAATTCCTCTACATTAAAATATTCATAAATTATGATAATAAAATGACATAAATATATCAAATTTTATTTTATTATATTATTACTTTTCCATAATCCATTTTCATCTCCTTTTCCCTTTATAATGGGAATAAAAACATTGTTTCTATGTATGTGTGCACAACCACCTCCACGATTCATTGTCTTTTGTTTCACATCACCTACTCTCATAGATTTTTTAATGATATAATTAATTTATATATATAATATTCCAGAAATAATTGTAATTTCCTATGATAATTCACTATAAATATTCACCCCATTCAAATATTTAAAAACTGAATCATTTCATGTGAATACGTATAGACTACTATCTCCATGTAGTGATGTGCTTCATTTTTTCATAAAAAACCCCCCATGGAATGTCATGGGGTTTTAATTAATGATTATATTTTATTTTTATTACATTTAAATGATTATATAAAGAAAATGTTTATTTTTTTTCTTTATTTCCATCCAATAAATGTTAGAAACATTACTGTTGTATACATGCAGACTACCGCATCTCAATATGATATATATTTCTCCACTACTTTTAATGGAATACTATAAAATTACATTTAAAGTATAAAAAATATAAATATATCTTGTTTATTTTTTTGAGTTGATGCAACAATGAACTATTTGACTATTGTCAATCTACTAATGTTATTTGAAAATTATGTATTGAAACCTCTCATAACACCTAAAGTAAACATAACCGATTATGTAATTCAAAATTTCATTTAAATAAACCAAAATTAATTTAATAATTTTAAATTAAAAACCATACATATGGTATTATGGATTTAAATAATTAATATATGTTTATTATACATGATAAAAAGGATATATATAGCTAGTCTGGGCATGAGTTCAGCAGTTTCATAATAGAATATCCTTTTATTAAGTTATATCACTTCATCATTGACTTTGTTATTCCATGACTATGTGTGAATTAATATAAATTATTTAACATTTTATATTAATTTAAATATTTGAAAATAAAAACTTTTTTCATTAATTATCAATTAGAATGTTATGATATTAGAAATTGTTTTTGTTGTCTGAATCTCATTTTTTGATACATATTTCATGTCGTCAGCGTAATTTCATTGAAATGTTTAATTACTAAACCCTAAGTGAATTATGAAATATTAATTCATTTTATTAATGGGATTTATATATCTATATAACATTTTTTCTTCTTATGGTTTTTATTTTAATGTTACCAATGATTTAAAACCTATATATTAATATCAATTTTTTTGGGATTATTTATATTTAATGTTTCTTCATTGGAAATGGTATGGTATAAATTCCATAAAAAATTATTCTATTCTATTAGGATTATTTATTTGTTATACATTATTTCCATTTATTTATTTCTCTTTGGTACTAAATAAGATTGAAAGAATGTTTTTAATAAAAACTAAAATTATTACTCCTTTTGGATGAGAATAGTTTATCTTACATATGTATATTATTCAATCTGTTTTAACAAATATTTTCCTATATTATACACTGAATGTTAAAATAGTATTTCAAATATATCTTAATTTCTTATAAAATAATTAAATTTTATTCTTAAAATGTTTTCTATTTGACTGATTTATGACATTTTAGAAAATTTGTAATTGTAATCTTTGTTAAAACATTTAACAAATCAATGGATTTTCCAACAATCATAAATATTATATAAAATGAATCTAAATTCATAATTATCCATATTTATTTTAAAATATACCATGTCTTCCAATATTTTATTAATTTTACTTGAATATTTTAAAAATTTAAGGATATTGTCCTTTATTTTTCTAATAAATATTCTAATGTTATTTTAATGGAATGTCCATCTATATTAGAATAATTTGATGATTCCATTATATAAATTGTATTATGATCTTATGATTTCATATATATTATTTTTATGGATTGATTATGATGATTTTTTTAAATAGATTATCATGAAACAATTTCTTTCCCACTAGTGAGTTAAGGAAAAAACAAATAATATTTGTTTTTAAAATATTTAAGAAAAAAATAAAATATTAGATGTATTTTATTAGTGTATCATACTTGAATATTGTGGATTATTATTGGTGATACTAATATAGAAAATGATTATTGGGTATTCTGGTGTACATTACACAATGGGTGAGGTCGATATAGATCTCCAACACATTTATAAATGTTCCCTGTCCTTAAATGCAATAATGTGGGAGTTAACTAGGGATTTTTCTATTTAGAATTTTATTGGGATTCAGTTATATATTACATGGGTAATCATAGATGATGAAGATAATATTCAAATTTACCTACACATTTTTTTCTATTCTTGATTAATGATTTGAAGGGTTCCATTGTACAAGATTGATCTCAAAATGAACCTTATTATTGATTCTTTTAATTATTTAATTTCATAAATAAATATCTCATGTATCTTGATTAATTATCCATGTTCTATATGGGTGTGAATTATCATATGTAATTCTCATAGAACTTGAATATGTTACCATGGAATTATACTCATCTTATTATTAAGAAAAATATTCACTTGGTAATTCCTATGTTAACCCTTACTAAGAATTTGAGCTCACCACTTTATTATATTTTCTTTCACTTAATTTATAAATGAATTTTTAATGTATGATATGTCTATAATGGTTTCATGTTATAGATGAATAATTAATTATTTTGAAAATAATGTTTGGTATAGTTTGAAATATTTTATTTTAAATAAATTGGTATTATTGTATATGATTTTTTACTAATTAATTAAAAACATAAACCTAAAATGTCCAAGTGTGAATAAGTGATCCCATTTTTCCACTTGATGTTTATGTTCTAGACGACCAATATTGGGTCATGTTTATGGATATCAATGATCGAAATATATATTGAAATTTTTTAACACTAGATTAAAGAGTGGATGTTCAGGGTTGCTATAGTTTGTATCAAAGTAGGGTTTAGAATAATTTGGAGGATATGATGTTTTCAGGGTAGTTAACCTAAGAGTTATGAATACCTTCAGGGGTTTATATGTATTTTTTGAATGTGTGGGAAATATAGAATGTTTACTTTTTATTTTTATTAGTGACAATACCTTATGTTTAATAGAAAATTTTACTTTGTTTTAGGAAGGATACTCTATTTTGGTAAATGTAAACTAATATATATTAGGTTAAATTCAATTTATTAAAACATATTATGTTAAAAGGTAATAATTATATTAATATTTTTTATCATGATGAGGTCAACCATTCATGATGAAGTTTATTATTTTTATTTTGGTGAATTTCACAACAATATATGATTATGTGGTGATTTATTTTCTTTTGTGAAAAAAAATATATTGATTATTATTATTGTTTGAATATTTATAGAAATATCTATATTAAATATTATTTATTTTTATTTATGTATTGAATATTAATGTATTACACCTTAAAATAATTTTATATTTGGGAATTACCTTGTCATGTTCAAACCATTTTTATTTTATTAAATTCATGAATAATATAATTTACTTCCATTATATACCTCAAGGTAAATCCAATGTTGATCATAGTGAATTATGAATTAAATATATTTTTACATTATTTGGATTAAAATATGGGTCAAAAGATTAAATTGATTGAAACACACAACCGATGGATGAAATTGAAGTTGTGGAATTGATGAAAATCAAGTAAGAATATTTCGTTATCCTTCATAGTATACACGGTAAAATAATTCCTATATTATAGGAAATGACATTGAAGAAAAATATTCTTATTGAATTTATTTCTAATGAATTTATTTTCCTTTAAATCCCTTGTATGTTTATTTTTTTGGTTATTACCTTTATCATGATCATTCACTTTATTTTTATCAGTGTTCAATATCATACCCCATAATTATTTAACATTAATTATCTATTAATTCTTCATATTTTCACATAATAATAATGATATAATGTTTCTAAAAATAAATACATGTTATCTAGATGATATTTAAATTTTCCTTTATTTATTTATAAATTGAGGTTTTATTAACACTTTTTACAATGTAAATTTCTTCGAAGGAATTTCAAATGGTAAATCCTTTATTACAAAGATAATGTTGTGAGTGTGAAATTTATTAAATTGGTGGAGAATTTAATAACATTATATTTTAAAATAACTATATATTTGATAGATTACACGCCACACAACATAGAGATTTAATGATTAGGAAATATTGTCATTTAAATATTATCATTATAACAAGTTCATTGAATTGGTAGGTATTAAAAGGGAGTAACCACATTTTTAATATATACATCAAGGTCCTACTAATTTATAATTTATTGATAAATTACTAGGAAATAAGTTTTCAATTTTTAGTATAATCATTTTATACCTTAAATATATGTTTTGGTAAAATGGTTTTTATTTCTTTTTCTGAGTGAAAAATATTATTAATTTATATAAAATATTTAAATTATATTTTATAATAATGATATAATTTTTCAAATAAGATTAAAAAATTACTATGCAGAGAAATTTATGGAGTTTTCTGAAAATTATTGATTTTATATTGAATAGTGTATAATATATAACATATAAAAAACTTATTTTATTTTGTTATGTTGATAAATTCTCATTTTTTACAATTTTTGTTATAATTTCATTAGATTATTATGTTTAAAAATAATCCAATTAATTTCATTCTAATTGATATTATTCTTATATTTTAATTTGAAAACATTTTTTGATATAAGAATTCATTTTTCTAAAAACCCATATTTTCTATAATTTTTCATATTTATTTTAAAATTACATTAAAACACATATAGTGATTCAATTTGATAAAATTATTTCAATATTTGTAAAAAAATTCCAACTTTTATAAATATTTTTACATTATTTTTAGTTATAATGATTAGTAAGCATGGTAAAATTTGTTACCAGGGTAAGGGTAACACATGTAATTGAGGATAAAAACAACATGATAACGATTTAATATATATATATATAATGATATTTATTTCAGTATTATTATTTTCATAGACCATCCTCATCATTTATTCAAAGATATAGAAATATGATGACATTTTTCTTTGATAATGACCCTAATATAATTTTAGGAAACGAATAGACACACAATGTAACCCTTACTTTTAATATATCTAATATTTTAACATTGGGATAAAAAAAAATTAGGTCATAAATAGACATCATAAAAATGGTTTAATTTTATATCCTGTAGTTTTTTTATTTTTATTGATGAAATAATTACATTAAATGATTATGTAGAACCAATATAGTTTTTGAAAAACTATAAAAAATAATGTAAATTATTCTAAAAACATTAAAATTAATATTTTTGGTTAATTATTTTGTAAAATTATTTATATTATTATTATTTTGTGAAATTTTATTTTTAAATTTTTGTTATTATCATGATGGATTTATAATAAAACAATGTGAATTTCCCCAAAAAAATTATTTTATTGAATCTTATGTTAAATATTATATATTTAAAAGATTAAATTTTTTTAAAATTAATATTTTTGTATAACTTAATATAATATAAAATATCACATAAAATAGTTTCCACTTATGGGTCTTTTTTCCTTTTATAGAATATTTTAGGACCCCTGAAGAGTAAAAAACATTGATATAATGGTAATAATAAAATGTAACACCCCATGACTTCATAGTATGTTATCTCTTCAAAGTAATTCAATATCTTGCACTACACGCTACACCAAGTTCGAGCACACAATGAATTACCAAACTATCTGTTCAAAAAACTATTATGAATAGTATTAACTAAATTTTGAAATTTATATACTCCATATAATTTAACATCCATAAAATGTGTTTCTTAGACCTAATAAAAGAACAAATTCAAAATTTCAGATAAAGGAAGTATTTTTTAGAAAATGCAATTTAACCGTATTTTAATGGTGAACCATTTGTAAATCCAATATTTTACACTTTTATATATTTAATTTGTTCAAATAATATTCTTCTTTAGAATTCAGACATAAAAATTTAGATTTGATAAATATTTTTTGTTTTTATGAAAACTTTCATATTTTGGTGAATAGTGAAAAATACTAAATTTTAATTGGAAACAGCATTTTTAACCAAAAAAAATATATAGTGTTAAATTATAAATTTAAATGCTTTGGAACTAAAATTTTATTAAATTATTATCATTTAATAAAATTTAGGTCATTATAAGTATTTTAACATTTAAATTTGACATAATTGCATGTCAATATTTTGAATGTTTTTACTTTTTAAAAACCCACTTTTAGGTTTTGACAATAAGATTTAATTTTAAATTAATTAATGAAAATTATATGTTATTAATATAGTAAAATAGAATTATTTTTTGAATTTTGAATATCAAAATTATCTTAGGGTGAATTTTTGGTATTTTAATAAAAACTTTCAATTTTTGATGAATAGTGAAAAACACTACATTATTATTTAAAAGAAATTTTTTATTTAAATATCTATTTATTTTATTTAAGTTTATTTAAAGTAAAAAAATATATATAATACCTATATAAGTTCTATGTAATTTATTGGAGTCATTTTTTAATAAAACTAGATGTATAAAATTTTATTGGTTTTTTAACGTCTTTTACCCACCTTCTAGGCACATTTGCAAATTTGCATAAAATGTAATTTTACCACTTCTATGAATTGAATTTAAAAAATCAAGTGACATGGTTGATATATTTAAATTATATTTATTTCTACAGGGAAAAAATATTTTTTTGTGAATAATAATTTTTGACTTTTATTTACCACGGTTAAAAGTAAATAGGACAATTAAAGGTAAAAATGATATTATAATTAAAATAATAAATGTACTAATTCTTTTGGATAAATTTATTTCGACCAAAACCAACCTTAAGAATACAATATGTTCCTTTCAGTCCACTTGGATTAGATTAGAACATTTATTATTATTTTATTTAAAGAATAGTTAAAAGTGTAAAATTCAATATTTAATAACTAAAACATTTTTCATATAGGGTAATACATAAGATAAATATGACTAAAAATATTAATTATAAAGATAAAAATATTTCATAAATCATGGTATTTTGGTTATAATTTTTAGACATTAAATAATTAAATTTATTTATAACACAATCATGATGCAGAAATTACTTTATTAATGAAAGAATAAAATAAATGGTATTATAAATGTTAAAATAAATATAATTTCAAGGTTTTGATGACACCCACTAATTTTCACATTTAATATTATATGTTTTGGGTTGATTAAATGTATTTATTTCGAATTAATCATGATGGTATGACTTTAACAAAAAATAAAATACCAAATAGTGCCAAAATTGATAAAACTTAGTTAAAAAAAATATTGTATTATTAAATTATATAATTGTCCCAAAAATCTATGGTTCAGACATATTACTCTTATAATGATATATACGTCATTAATGAACCACTTTGGGATATCATGGCATTTTATTGAATGTTTACTGACCATGTAATATAAAAATAAAAGAAGACATTGTAAAATTGAAACTATTTAAGTAAGAATTAAATCTAAAAGGTAACATTAAAATGGGATCCTAAACTTGTCTAAAACATATTGTTTGATATCATTCGACCCATAACAACATACATCTAGAAATAAATTCATTTTGATCCATTACAAACCCAAAATTATTTTATAATTAAATAAAATTTTAATCTTTACCTAAAGTGGCATTCACCTCTATTATAAAAGGGTACTTCCCATTCTCTCAAAATCACACCTCCAAAGCTTTTTGGGTCAGTCAATACCTACCCTAATATCCTCCGAACATCCCTAAATTAAACCTAGAAGCCTTACATTGATCATAAATCCAACCTATGGAACCCTTTTGTTCAAATCAAAAGAAACTCCCAAAGAAGAGGTAATTATTTTATCACCTCTTTCAAAGTTATTTTCTTCTTCCACATTCTATTTCTTAGTTATTTCCACACAAAAATAATAAATCCAGTACCTTCTACAAACTGTGATGTTATTATAAATATTTTACAACCATATTCATTATTCTATCCATCCTATCAATGATAAATCTACCATGAGTGCAAACGTACGACTTATCATCTCCTTACTGTGGTGTAATTTGTTATTCAACACTATATTATTTGGAAGTATATAATGATGATTAATATGTATATAAATAATGAAGACATAATGACAATGTTTATTTATAATTAATATGCTATCCAATTTAACACCTTTTAATCATTAAGGAAATGATATCGTCGCTCGTGTGTACATACTACTTACCGTCTCCATGACACAATTAGATTCATTTCCACATTCACCAATCAACAATGATTATAAAAATACATATTATTAATAAGTATGTAATATATGACATAATAATTCTACTAGAAATATATGTATATATATACATTTACCTCATTTACTTACTTTCATTCAATATGATATGAAAACAGAAACAATGTTTATGCATACGTACGACCTACCATCTCAATAAATGGTGTTTCCATTTCATATATATATATATATTATAAATATTTATATCATTAATATATATGATATATAAGTCATGTTTTATATTCTGTAAGTATGTAAATCATGATCTATGTGATACGGTCAAGAATAACATGTTAAAACATGTACGATAAAGAAAGTGATTATCACCCAAAACGTTACTTTAACATGGAAATTATTATTAAATAGGTTGTAAAAAGTCATATATGATATCATAAAAATTTATATGGTTATGTAATAATTTAATAACATACCATGGTTATTATATAAGAGGTTAAACGTACCCTCGACTAAAGAAAAGTTCAAGGTAACGATTAATTCATCAATCTGATTATTTTCCGAGATTGATTATATGTATGTTTTTATTAGGACATATTTATTATCTATATCTGTGATTCATAAAATATTATTTCAAATGATTATTTTTAAGGTACTATTTATCTAAAATATAATTTCAAATGTTTTAAATATTTATTCTTCTAAATCATTCTCATTAATGTCCATGATTTCAAAATGGTTTTAATGATTTATTTATATGAACATGATTGTTTTAAAATGTTAATTACTTTAGAATATTTCAAAGTGGTATGGAACAATTTGATTAAAAAAATTCATTGAAATGACTTCATTTATAAATGTGTGACTTTTAAATGATTTCAGAAAATGGAATATTTCTCTAAAAAAAATTACTAATCATTTTCAACTATGTCAATATCTGTAACTAGATATTATTCTTGATTGAGGTTGATTTATTATAATACAATATTCTATATTTTATTGAATGAGTTATAGTAAGTTTGAATGTGTATACGATATTTGTATAACATTCATGGTTTATGGTTAAATTATTGACATTTTGTATGATAGATTTAATATGAATGTTTTTGTTATATTTCAAAATTTTCTTGTGAGGAATGTAGTGGACTTAGAAAGTGATGGGCGGGGCCTGCTATAGACCCTCGATGCATCGGTATATCTCAAGAGAAAAACTAGAATCTTGGAACAATTCCTTGAAAAAATCATATTTTTAGTCACGGCACAAGGCCTAGACTGTGTGGTAATGATGTATAGCATTAGGAATTCCCTCATTATGAAATTAGTTATTACATGTGATTATTTGAATAGTAAAAAATCCATGTGCATGTTTTTATAGTGATGTTTGATTTATTTTTTCCATATTATGTTCAAGATTATGCTTTAAAAGGCATTTTTTTATTACACATCTTGCCTTAAAGGTTTTTTGCTTCTACTAAATTATTTACCCTTACTGAGCATCTGATCTCATCCCTTTCTTAGGCTTTATTTTCCCAGGATACCATGAGGTGTATTATGATTTATATGTGGGTTTAAGCCAGAATAATAATGGAATTATCAAAGGATATATATGTTTTATTTTATGATAGAAATTGTAATGTAAAGGTTCTGTATGTAATCTATTTTTCAAGACTGCTAAACTAATCGGTCCTTTGGGACTTGATTATTTTTAATTATGTCAATGTATTAAAATAATGCTCTGAATCAGGTCTTCTGGGGTCAGAGGATTATAATTGGTATCAGAGGAAGTTTAGAAACAACCGTGGAAATAGATTTAGACAAACTCTGATTATGAAACAATACACTAAGATAGACTTTGAGTATTAGTTTAAAAGAACATTCTAGAATTTTTGTAATCTAGATATTTTGTGAATCTTCCAAGAAATACATCCCTCTATAGATACGAGTAGGTAGTGACAGCTCTGGCACAGATGTGCCTAGGAGTGAAAACTCTGAAAAGGAGTTTCGGGCATGACTCAGGGTATCCTAGTACATGACAATGGTCCTTGCTGCACTCTTGGTTTCAACACTCCTAGGGGATATGCATAGGATAATTAAAATTTTCATTAAAGGCCATTATAAAGGATTTATGAGTAAATACATTCTCAAAGAATATTTTTATGAATGAAGATTATAGGCATAAACTAATCAATTTATATTAGGTATTTTACACGTTTAGATTTATGCATTGAGATTAACAAACTAACATATTGTATTCCATTGTTTAGAAAGGGTTACCAGTATAAGGAATAAGAACTCTAGAAATACACATTATCCATGGAGTAAGAAGGATCATGTCTTTCATGGTCTTAAGGTATATTTTAGAAGGAAAATATTGTCCCATGTATTCTAATCATATGTTGAAATAGTATGATGGGTTAATATGATATGTAAAGAATTATTTGAGTACTATGGTTTTGAAGGGAATCTGTAGAAGAAAATGATGGTTGAGAGAAATATGGATAAAGGGATGAAGGGAAATAATGATTTTCCCATATGTGATAACTGTGGAACGAATCACCTTGGTAAATGATTGAAGGTAATAAAAGTTTGTTATATTTGTGGATAAAATGGACAAAAAGTATGTGATTTAAAGGGTAAGATAAAGGTTTCAAATCTATAATTCTTCATCTACAAGGAGTTGCGATACTACACAAATCAATGTATTAATCATCATAGTATACCGAAAATGATGCTATTGAATAATAATCAAGTTATGATACTACTACAGATGAAGAATAATGACTAGTGTTCTTATGGTGATATTAAGAAATCATTTAATTTTAGTGTTGTATCAACGATGTACTGGTTATATGAATTATGGAAATAAATAAGGATCGTACTGTAGTACTATTTCATTGAAAATTTGAGATTACATAGTACTAAGAAAAGTGACTCAAAAACAAGATAATTTTTTTAAAAAAATACATGGTTAAAGGAAAGATAAACCTAAATATGGTCTTGATACTGAGTTAGTGATTTTGGAATAAGAGACGATTTATTTGGATAAATTATATCGGATATTCTTGACTACCTTGGAACTGATTAATGGTGTTTTATTCTATGATTTTTAGAGTATTCAAATTTTCTTGTATATAAGGAATATATCTAGTATTTTATAAGGAATAATGGAGCATGAATGTAATCAATAAGTTTTTATGTTAATTTAGGGTGTTACCGTGTTTTAAAAGAATACAAGATAAAGGTATTCAATTGTTATTCCATTGAAAAAAAGATCTTCATTGTGTCTACCTTCCTTGTATATTTTGGACTGTGAGTTTGGATAGATTTATTTTGGATAAGTATAAAAGTTATAATGGATTAATATTGACATTCGATACACTTTTACGATAAAATCAATTCTTAATATTATTTTTGGATTGAAATAAAAAGTCCAACCCAAAGGTTGGACGACAACCCGTCGCGTCCGGAAAGGTCGTGAGACGTGAACCTGCAACCAAAGGGCAACAAACGTGCATCACTTACCACTGGCCTATGTCATGTGCTGGTTTTTATAATGTAATTTTTTAAATAGTCTGAAAAATGAATTATAAGATCATTATTGTTGGAACCCTATACGATTAGGATAAATAGATTATTTTTGAATTTTATTATCTTTTGGAGTGAAAGATGAGTTGTGGTAGGAATTAGTTGAAGAATGAAACACTACTGGTTAAGAATATATATTTTCCTCCTATTCTCTGAATAAATTAATTCTTAAACATTAGGTAAGGTATCCTAAAACCCAAAATGTGTTATCCTAATACCTTATATTTTATTGAACTGATGATATTTTAAATCTTCATGGATTGATGGATTTGAGGCCCTCAATTTTACGCTTGTTTGTGATTGATGTCATCAATCACTCCCTATAAATATTTATGTTTTACTGCCAATTATATGTCTCTAATTGCCACTAATGTTCTTCTAATTGAGATCATAATTTGATGGTGACTTTTTCTTTTCCTTTTCCCTCTTATGAAGACTAAATTTTATTTACCTAATTTATAATGTGGGTTTTCCACAATGGCATTTTTCTATTTTTTATTTTTTATTTTTGAGTGAAAATATCAAAATGCGAGGATGAAATTTTTTGAAGGAGGGTAGAATGTAACACCCCAATATTTCATATTATGTTATCTCTTCAATGTAATTCAATAATGTGCGCTAGCTACAGGCGACACTGAGTTCGAGCACACCACGACTTACCAAACTAGTTGTTCAAAAAATGGTATTTAATACTATTAACATAATTTTTAATTTTATATAGTCCATATAATTTTGACATCCATATTATGTATTTCTTAGACATAATATAAGAACAAATTCAATTTTTCAGATAAAGGAAGTATTTTTCAAGAAATGAAATTTATCCGCCTTTCAATGGAGAATCTTTTTAATTCTAGTATTTGTCACATTTATATATTCAATTTGACAAAATAAAAATTTTCTTCAGATTCGGGATATAAAAATTTAGTTTCGATAAATTTTTGGTTTTTTCTGATAACATTCATATTGTGGTGAATAGTGAAAAATACTAAATTTTAATTGAAAACAACTATTTTAATAAAATTATTTAAAAGTGTTAAATTATATATTTTAAGGGTTTTTAAGTATAATTATGTTTTATATTTATCATTTAATACTATTTAGGTCATTATAAGTATTTCCAGATTTAAATTTTACATAAACACATGTCAATCTTTTGAATGTTTTTACATTTTAAAAACCTGCTTTCCGGTTTTTGGCACTGGGATTTAATTTTAAATTAATTAATGTAAATTATATATTTTGAATTTGGTAAAATAGAATTCATTTTCGAATTTGGAATATCAAAATCAGCATAGAGGCAATTTTTGGTATTTTTATGAAAAATCTCAATTTTTATGAATAGTGAAATACATTGTGTTATTGTTTAAAACCAAATTTTTATTTAAATAATTATTTATTTTATTTAAATTTATTTTATGTAAAAATTGATATATATAATACCTATATAAGTTCAGTGTAATTCATTGGAGTCATTTTATAATTAAATGAGATGTCTAAAAGTTTATTGAACTTTTTAACCTATTTTACCGACCTTCTAGGTACATTTTCAAATTTGAATAAAACTTAATTTTACCAATTATGTGTATTGAATTTAAAGAATATGAGCGACATAGTTGACATATATAATTAAAATTTTTTCAATAAGATAAAAATTATTTTTGGTGAATAGTAACTTTTGACTTTTATTTACCACGGTTAAAAGTAAATTGGGAAATTAAAGATAAAATGATATTATAATTATCCTAACACATGTCCTCATTATATTGAATAAGTTTATATCAACAAAAAAACCTTATAAATAAAATATTATCCTTTTGGTCCACTTTAATTAGATTAATACATTTATTATTATTTTATTTAAAGAAGAGTTAAAAGTGTAAAATTTAAAATTTAATAACGAAAAAAATTTTAATATAGGGTTATACATAAGATAAATTCAACTATAAATATTCATTAGAAATCTAAAAATATTTCCTACATCATGGTATTTTATTTATAATTTTTAGACATTAAATAATTAAATTTACTTATTACATAATTATGAGGTAGTAATTACCTTATTAATGAAAGAATCAAATAATTGGTATTATAATAATTAATATAAATGTTATTTAAAAGTTTTGATGACATCCACGATTTTTCTAGTTGAATATTACATGTTAGGGTTGATTTAATGTATTTTTTTTGTAATTAATCATTTTATTATGACTTTCATGAAAAACAAAATAACAAATAGCGCAAAAATTGACATAAATGAGTTTCTAAAACAAATATTATATTATTAAATTATACAATATTTTCAAAATCTAAGGTTCATACAAATGACTCTTATAATGATATATATTTCATTGAATAACCACTAGGGGTTCTCTTGTAATTTTATTATATGTTTGTTAACCATGTAATATAAAAATACAAAAAGACATTGTAAAAGTTAAACTATTTAACTAAGAGTTAAATATAAATGATTAGGTTAAAATGGTAACCTAAACGTGTCTAAAACCTATTAGTTGAAATTATTAGACCCATAAACACCTAATTATTGAAATTAATTTCATTTTGAGACATTATAAACCCAAAATTATTTTATAAAAAAATAATATTTCAAGCTTTTCCTAAAGTGACTCTCACCTCTCTTATAAAAGGGCACTTCCCCTTCTCTTAAAATCACACCTCCAAATCATTTTAGCTCAGCCAACCACTACCTAAATATCCTCCCAACGTCCCCCACTTCAACCTATAAGCCTTCCCTTATGAAGAATGTCAACCTAGGGATCCCTATTGTTCAAATCAAAAGGAAACTCCCAAATAAGTGGTAATTATTTTTTCACCTCTCTCAAAGTTCTTTTCTTCTTCCACTTTCTCTTTCATTGTTACATGAAGAACAAAATAATAAATAAAATACCTTATAAATACTATGATGTTTTTATAAATATGGTATAACTATATTCATTATTCTATCCATCCTTTAAATGATAAAGTCACCATGTGTACGTGCGTATGGCTTACCGTCTCCATGTAGTGGTGTAATTTGTTATTCAACACTGTGTTATTTGGATGGATATAATGATGAATAATATTTATATAAATAATAAAACTCACATGATAATGAGTTTTTATATTAATATTCCACCCAATTCCACATTTTTTAATCATTAAAAATATAATATTGTTGCTCGTGTGTACGTACGACTTACCGTCTCCACGACACGCTGAGATTCATTTCCCTATTCACCATTCAAAGATGATTATAAAAATACATATTATTAATAATATTATAATATATTAAATGATAATGATACTAAAAATATATATTATTTTATGTGTGTGTGGGTTTACATTTATCTCATTCACTTACTTCTATTCAATACGATATGAAAAAAGAAACAGTTTTTATGCGTATGTACGACCTACCGTCTCCATAAATAGTGTTTCCATTTATTATATATATCTATTATTAGTATTTATATTCTGAATATATATGATATATAAATCATTTTTTATATTCATTAAGTATTTAAATCATGATCTATGTGATATGATCAAGAATAACAAGTTAAAACACATATGATAAAGAAAGATACTATCACCCAAAACGTTACATTAACATTGAAATTATTATTAAATAGGTTGAATAAAGTCATAAATGAATCATATATGATAGAATAAATATTAATATGGTTCTGGAATTATTTAATAACGTACTATGGTTGTTATACATAAGGTTTAACGTACCCTTGATTAATGTAAAGTACAAGGTAAGGGTTAATTACTAAATCTCATTATAATCTTAGATTGTTTATGTGTATGTTTTTACTGGAAAATATTTATTAGCCATGTCTATGTTACATAGAAGATTTTCCAAAAGGATTCTTTTTATGGTACTCTTTAACTAAAACACCATTCTAAATGTTTCAATTACTTATTCTTCTAAATAATTCTCATTAATGTCCATGTTTTCAAAATGGTTTTTAAGGATTTATTTATATGGTCATGATTTTTTTAAAATGTCAATTCCTTTAATAAGATTAAAAGTGGTATGGGACACTTTGATTCAAAAATCTCTTTTAAATTAATTCTTTTATTAATGTGTGATTTTTAAATGATTTCACAAAAAGGGATATTTCTCCCAAAAGGTTTTAC
The DNA here is from genome assembly GCA_963277665.1 of Viscum album. NCBI lineage: Eukaryota > Viridiplantae > Streptophyta > Magnoliopsida > Santalales > Viscaceae > Viscum > Viscum album. The sequence continues at coordinate 126,834,019 of OY728160.1, forward strand.
AGATCATTTTAAACTATCTAATCATCATTTTATAGATTTTATCCCTGATTGAGTTTGATTTATCATAATACAATCTTCCATATTGTATTCAATGAGTTAAGATTTGTTTCATTTTGGATATGGTATTTTAAACCATTCATGGTTTCTGGTTAAATTATTGACATTTCGTATCCAAGATTTAATATGAATATTTTTGTTATGTTTCAACATTTTTATATGAGGAATGCAGTGGACTTAGTAAGTGACATGTGGGACCTGCTATAGCCTCTCAAAGCATTGGTAGATCTCATGAGGAAAATTACTGTCTTAGTACAAGGCCTTGACACAAATTGTATTTGTCGTCATGGCACAAGGCCTTTATAATGTGGTAATGTTGTCCACCATTAGGCATTCCCTCATTATGAAATTAGTTATAACATGTGATTATTATACTAGTAGAATATCCATGTGCATGTTTATATGGTTTTGTTTGATTTATTTTTTCCACATTATGTAAAAGATTTTGTTTAAAAAAGTCTTTGTTTTAATTACACATCTTGCCTTAAATGTTTATTGCTTATGCTAAATTATTTACCCTTACTGAGAATCTGAGCTCACCCCTTAATTATGTTTTACTTTCCCAGGATGCCAAGAAGAGTATTATGATTTATATGCATGTTTAAGCTATACGAATAATGGAATTCTCAAATTTTTATCTATGTTATCTTTCATGGTAGAAATTTTAATGTAAAGTTCATGTATGTAATTTATTTTCCACGATTGTTAAACTGATCAGTCCTTCGGGACTTGATTCCTTATAATCATTCCATTGTATTTAAATAATGCACTGACTCATGGCTTCTGGGGTTGGGGTGTTACATAAAAAGTGTTAATGAATGGTTAAAATATAACCTAATAAAATCAAAATTTTATTTCATGAGGTTATTTAGACATATCAATATACTACATTAGAAACAAATCATATTTGTTACATCTTTTCAATGAATAATAATTCGTACTAGTTTAATACATTAATCAATAAAAGGGTTCCCCTACCCTCACATATAAAATGGAACCACTTCTCCTCTATGACACACAGATTTATTGCACTCTAGGTCAGAAAGTACCGACAATAATCTCATAAAAACATTCCCCTACAGGAGCTATAGTATCTTTTCTAATAAATAGAATAACTATCACGGACCGCCATATCCAAGATGAGGGAAATAATGACAAGATTCCCGACCCTTCCTTCTTCAAGGTGAAGAAGAGATAATTACCCATGATTCCCGCCTTTAGTAGGCCCCAGAGTTGTGACTAACACCAAGGGTATATAATCTCACATAAATGGAAGGCATTACCCTTTTCTTAAAAAAATATCAGGAGATAAGATGGGAAATCCCAACAATGCCAAGGAATAAAGATAAAAGTAAATACAAAAATATATTCTCATAAGCATGTTAAAAATAAACTGATTAAAAGTACAAGAAAACTCTGATGTAATATACCAAAATAATGAAAATCAATAATGACAACTGACTCGATGCCTAAGATAGTAATGTCTGACACATTCCTCAAAGTCCTATTGGGCACCTAAAAGAAGTTTATTAGATGTAGGGAGAGTATATAGGTATAATCTGTAGGGAATCAAAAATCTCTCATACACAAGTTGGGGTACATTCTAATGCCCTGTGATGAAAAATAGAGGTAACCAAAATACATGGAAAGGAAAACTATTCGGCCATCCTCACCAAGGAAGACTCCCCAGATAACGCAATCCAAGTAAAAAAATAGTAATATCACATTGATATTTGTATACCCCACACCACTTTCCCATTGGTTATTTAGAACATCATATGCATCAGACCCTTCCCCCCCACAAATCCCATGGCAGACCTAGTGTCTCCTCAAAAAACAACCACATGGGCCATCACAACCGCATGTTCATCCCACCCAAAAACACATTGGCCACCATAACCACACATAGAAATTCCATATGGAACATGGGACATAGCAACCACCCCCATTCCCAATGAGACATGGTCTAGAACAACCATTTCCATGCCGGAAGGCACATGGACCAGAACAACCACTACCATGGCTGATAACACCATAGCCTCATCCTGAATACAGTTATGAAACAAAACATCTCGCACACACCAGGTCCACCACAACCACACATCTTGAAGCATCTTGGGATACTCGGGAGAGGGAGCAGAAAGTATCTAAAAACCAGCCACTCATAGGAATGTTTGAAAAGAAACCCTCCCCATGAAATGGGGTTGTTTGGGATGATGTCCTTAACATGGATAACGTGCGTATAAGAAACAAAAGAACTAAATTTTACACATATAGGTAATCAAGCACTCATCCCAACCTTTGGGTCCCAAAAACAGTAACTAGCTTGCAAAAAACCACTCTTGCTACTACCCCTACATGAACAAGTATACAACAACCACAATCAGAGCACAACCCAATTCTATAAAATAGTTCCCATTGTATATATTCTCGTTATCATGCTCTAGTGATTCCATTTATATATTTCTGCACTACTAAGAAACTAAAAGGCATAACCACTTTCCAAAGAAACAACTTAATTAAAATATCCATGGTGGCATTTAAGCATTCATTCCTCGTTCTCTTGTTAATAACATCATCAAAATGGGATCTGTGAGATCCCTCGAAGTATTGGAACTAAACCAAGCCCCAAATTACTGGGTCCAAAACATTTACCATCATCTCCACATGGCCTCATATTCACAACCAAAACCCTCTCAACTAGAGATTCCATTCCCCAATATGTCACCCCACAATCATTAAACAAAAAAACATTCATATCAATAGAATAGATCAAGGAATATTTCAAATTTATCCAACACTATTCATCAAGATCGTTCTTTCGGTTTGGTTAATGGGGGTGATCAAATGTGGGTTCTTATCCATAGAGAATACATTTAGTCATCCAAGTTTGCATGATTAATCAGTTTCCATGTTATAATCATTCAATCACAAGGTTATCCAGAAAATGGTGCTTCATTAGTGTGCCAAAAAGGACCACCAATGGCAACGATTTTCAGTGGACATGAGCCCATAATATTCACAACATAAAAATAAAGGTAAGAAAAATACAAAAAAATCATCATATATCCCACACCTTCATTATTTAAAAGTCAGTTTATTATCTTCATTAAAGTGGTTTTATTCTACATCGTGAGGGAACATCGTCCTAACCACCCCTCATGATGCACAGTAAAGAGAGACAAATGAATTACCCCTACCTGGATGATCAAGGATTGTAGTTTTCTCTTTGAGCTAAGAACTGGGGATGGCTTAGCGTGCAAGAAGAACTCCAAGATGAGCTGAAAAAGAGGTATCTCACACATTCATGACTCTTCTCAAGAATAGGGACTCTGAGTGAATCAATAGGGAATAGAAAAAGATCAAGTAAGAAGATCTTGGCATTATAAAAAAGCCCAATCCAAGAGTTATGAGATTTGAATTCTAGAAGTTCTTGAAAAGAAGATCATGGATTGAAAATGCTTCTAGGTGGTTGCAAACGTTTGAATAAATTCATATTTAATAATTCCCTCAGAAACAGTGTGATTGACCATCACATGGTAGAGAGTTGATAGGTTACATTTAATCCAAGATAACACATAATAGGGTAGTAACTAGAAACGCAGAAAAGGGTGTGAAACTGATTAAAAGGCCACAAATTTTGGAATGTTAGTGGTCTCCACACACTTAGGGGATTTAAGATATCCCATACAAGTAATAAAAAAATATTAAAACACATTAAAAGAGATAATAAAACATAAAATGGATGTTATGGGAAAATTGGGGAAAGAACCCAGACACCCATCTATGGCACCATTTTGGTGAGGCACCAATCGGTGATACACCAATCAGTGGCAGTGATAGGTGACACTACAATGACACCCTCCCAATTACACTAATGCCCTCCTGAATCACCAATGGTTTCCAGGACACCCCAAGCACTAGAATTGACATTTTAATGGATCAAGAAGGATTAGGCCATTATATTATATACTTCTCAAACTATTCTATTCCTCAAGAATCAACATTAAACATGATGAAAAGTGGAATGAACAAACATCCCATCAGATACCACTTATGAGTAAACTACCCTTTGTTGAGAACTAGAAGGGAAACTTCAATATCCTGGGTCACCTCTCTCATCTATCTCCTGAACAACTGTAGAAGCACAAAGTGACCACCCTAACAACAAAAGTCACACATCCAAACTCTTGGATTATGGACCTCCTTCCTCCATTTCAAGAAACTAACCACTTTGGGTGGCACTAACTCACCCGCATGGGTTTAATCACATCCACGTTAATGATTCCGGATTAGGATCAGGTTCTCCCCACGCCATGGTCAGTACATTTTAGAAAAAACCAGAGGACGTGGAAACAACTTATCATACAATAGTAATGGAAAATTCATTACATAAAAAGTAAGGGAAAAGGAAAACACAAGATCAAAACTCTGAACAGCTCTTAGTACTGGAAACACATACATTCCACTCACTACATGGTACTCTCCTCGAGGACACCATGCCTCTATATCACACGAACCAAGGTAATGGTCCATCTAAGAAGCAAATTTTCTTTATGGTCCTCAATTCTCACTATTTTCTCCACAAACGTTGCATTGTCCTCGATATCCAACATTCCCCAGTCCAGGATGTGGGAGTTATTTTAAAGGTATTAACGAAGCTAAGATACATGGATGATGTTGTGGATTATCTCCACCTTTGGTGGTAACACTAGATGATATTCCACTCTCATGCCCAAATGTAAAGCATACAAATCCTCTATTGCCTTCCAAGAATCTGTTGACTCCCAAACCACATCCTTTTGTGACTTCCTCCTCAAGGCATCGACCACCACATTTTTAAAAACACAAGAATTAACAAATAGATTTATTATAGAATACATGGATCACTGATTCTCTACAAATAACACTTTTTTATAACCTATTCAAGTAAACATAAATTTTCACTTTTGTGATGTGAATTTCAAAAATTTTAAATACAGAGTTGCAATGAGTAGGTTATTTTGGGTCGGATAAGAAAAAATTAATTTTTGGTGAATAGTAACCTACCCTTATGAATTGTAACATACCCTTATGAATAGTTATATACCCTAATGAATAGAAGACTTTCCTATGATAGTATATCACTAACACAGAACTGGGCAAGGCCAGTGCCACCCCTTTATAAGCGCTAATGAAAAAGCACTGATAAAGGGACCCTCTTTATCATTGCTTTTATTAGTAGCGCTGATAAGGGGGGCCTTTATCAGCGTTTTTTAAAGTACTGATAAAGGGTTCAAATTCAAAAAAAATATTAAAAAATATATAAATATATCAATATATCAATATAGTTATATTGATATAAATATAATATATAATTTTTAAATATATTTTAGATAAGTATAAATATACATTTACACTTAATATACTTAATATATAGGATATTTAGTGAAAATGACTTATTAAAAAATTAAAAAAAAATATATTTTTAATTTATAAGTTTCTAATTTTTATGGAGTAATAGTCATTTAATAACAAATTGAAGATTAAAAATAAATAAAATTAAAAAAAAGATCCAAAATATGTCGAAAATACATCTCGAACTTCAAACAGCCATAAATTTTGATCCGGGTGTCCGTTTGAGCTCTACCATATATCAAATCGAAGCCCGTGATGAGATCTACATCATAATTTATAGGGGTACCATGATCATGGTTTTTTAGAGGCTAGAAAAGCCCCAGAAGGCCTCCAAAACTGAGTTTTTAGTTGGGGTACCCCGATTTTTTAACATTTTGTGGATTTTCAGCCTCGTTTAAGGGGGTATTATTGGTTCTTTTTTGGTGGGGACAGAATTTATTCCAAGTTATTACATTAATATTGATATTTTGTCTTTGAAATTTTATTGTTTTTTATAATTCATTCATATTTATAATCAAATATATAACACTATGTACATATTTTTTATATCTCCACACCTAAAAATTTAATTTTTTAAATAAATAATTAAACATATTTACATATAAAATAAATTAGCTTTATCAAAATAATAACTCATATCCATTTTATTTAAAATACCAATATATGAATATTTATATAACTATATATTAATATAACTATATATATATATTAATATAACTATATATATATTAATATAACTATATATATATATATTAATATAACTATAAATATATATATTAATATAACTATACATATATATATTAATATATATATATAAATATATATATATATTTATAAAACTATATATATTAATATAAATATATATTACTATATGATTAAATATATCTAAATATATATATAAGTAAATATATATATCAAAATTTGAAAAACAAATCAATATTGGGGAGTGGAAAAGGCTTTACGTGCATAGGGGGGAGGTCTCGGGATCAAATCTGGGTCGAGGCAGGGGCGCACGCGCAAAGGTGATTTAGAGGGGCTAGTGCTGATAAAGGGTGTAGGCGGTGCATGCGGGAGTTGGAGGAGCGAAAAAGCATAGATAAAGGGGGGCTCAAGTGCTGTAAAATCCCCCCTGGGATTGGCATTATTTTTAAATTTTTTAAATTTTTTTAGTTTTATAAGTGCTAAAAAACTGCTGATAAATGGGGTCTTTATCAGCGCTTTTTGAAGTGCTGATAAAGAGGAACCCCTTATCTTAACCAGCATTAACATCACTTTTCTAGCTCTGTTATTGGCCATTTTTAGAGCTGATAAAAGCCGTATTGGTAGTAGTGTATAAAAAATATTCATGTTGGAGTACGATATACCAATGCTTTGGAATAAGTAAATAAATCCTTCAAAACTGTTTTTTTAATAAAATTATGTTTTTAATTAATTATTAAATTAATCATATTTAATTTTTTTTTCAAAAAATAGAAATCTTTTATGGATTCTACAATCAAAAAATGGTTCAGGTGGATTTTTGGGATTTTATTGAAATACTATAATTGTTTATGAATTGTTAAATATCATAATTTAAAAAATAAGCTAAATACACAAATTATATAGTCATGTATGATGTTTTGATGATGTAAGCCCAATTGATTCGGATTTACATGATAAAATTAATATTCAAAGTCATGGAATACTAACTATTCCTTGTCTTGGGGAGAAATAATAAATTAATGAATATAAAATTGAGAAATCCCCTCTCCCATCCACTATAACCCCACCATCACTCTCTCTTCACTTCACTCCCCTCAAGCCTTGTGCCTTCTGTAAATTTTATCAAAATATCCTCCCAACCTCCTATCCCACGTCCAAAAATCCTTGGTCTCGTTAAAATTCCAAAACCACTCCCTTAAGGAGGCTCTTAAGGCTTTTTGGTTCAAGAGGTCAATTCCTCTTTTTAATTCTTTGTCATTCCTTTCATGTTCAATTTTTTCTTTTTCTATTATTACCTATACTTATCTAAATGTTTTGATTACTCCATTAACTTACATGTAATAGAAAGTTTTCATGATAGTGTAATAATATATCATCATCCCTTCCTTTTCCATTCTTTTATACTAGTATCAAGAACACCATCTGAGATGTGTCAATTTACCACATTCAAAGACAATGAGCTTTCGATTTCTATTATCATTCTCAATTCTGGTTGTGAAACCATTTTGGTTAGGTATAAATAGATTATTATATATTTTATATACCCTATTTAAGGTTCTTTAATCCCTTTGTACAAATGGTACTAAATTATAAAGATAATTGAGTTCATTGTAATCAAAACCCACAAATTAACCAAAACAATTATTATTTAAGTTCTATATAATAAATAATTCTCATTCTATGTAACCAAGTTATATAAATGACCAATAACACCTATGTATAGTCATAAATAATATTTTATTTCAATTATGGAGATTTACATATATTCCACACAAACTCTATTACATAATAACAAGTGAAAAAATTATGAAAATCATGAAAACAAACACTCCATAATGACAGAATTTGATATTATAAATAATCAATATGGACATAAATGAATCAAACAAAATTATGATAAACTGATTACATGTCTAATAGGTTCTAAATTATGTTATTAATGAGTATAATTTCATATTCCTATACCTTAATTTCAAGAGGGGAACACATTCGGGTTTAAGGCAAGGGGTTTCTTTATCACACTTCCATTTTTGTGACGTTTCCCATATTCAATACTAATACTTGTGTACAGTGTATATATAATTCCAATTAATGTATCATATCATTAATATCTTTATTTTCATGGTATTAAATGTTTCATTTTAAAAATATTAATTTTGGGGCATACGAATCAATTGATTACGAAGTGGTAAGAGTTTTTTCCACCTGAAACTCCATTTTCATTCGGGTTACTTTTATTGTCTAAATACATCAATGAAACTCTTTTGTATTATTATGTACTCATCATAAATTCTGTGTGAGTTTTATATATATGTTCAATAACTAGAATAATTCCTTATTTTATGGATATTTACATGTTATAAAAGGTGGTTACAAAAAAAATTCGAAATAAAAACATGATTCAAGGGATATTTTCATGTTCTTACCTACATTAAATTATACTCAAAAATATGTTTTAGTCCACCATTATTTTTATAAAAACTTTAATTTTATCATGAAAAATGATCTTGAATCATTCATTTATTTAATAGAACAAATGTGTCTTTTCATTTTAAAATTCTCTTTATACATTGCATAAAATCCTCTAAAAGGTTTAATTTATAAAGAATCTTAAGAACACCTTTTACCTGATTTCACTTCAATGGGACATCATTCATGTCTAAAATATAATTTTAATGTCCTTGTATTTTATTTTATGGGATATTAATGTTTAAAATATGATTTCATGGAATATATAAATGATTTTTTCAAAAGGAATCTTCATTCAAAAGTAAAAAGTATTTTTCTCATCTCTCATTATCTTTTATGAGATACATTCTTTGTTAACCACTTAATTATAACTTTTTGTGTTTTTAATTACCTTTGGTATACCATATAAAAAGTCTCCCTATTCCCATGATATTCTAAGGGATTATGATTTCAATGTTTCAAGGTGATATGAGACACTTTGTAATGTTTAAGGATTATTTCCTCAAGAATTCATCAATTGTATCTTTTAATAGTATCTTCATTTATGTCAACATTCATTGTTGAATTTTTTAATTCATTGAGGTTTATCTCATATGATATCATCTACCATACTTAATTAAATTTTTTATGATTATTTTAACTGTGGAAGTGCTATCTTGAACGCATTCACCAATTTACTCTGAATGGTTGGTGTTTATACTTAATTATTGGGGAAAGTTAGTTACATTTCACATGATAGTTTCATTATGAATGTATATGTTGTTTATGTTTATCCCTGATCTTATGAGGAATTAATTGTACTTCGTATATGATGGGTGGGGCCGACTATAGCCCCTAGACGCATTGGTAGGTCCTATGAAACAAATAGACATGGAATTGGTCGAGGCCTTTCCCAATGTGATATATGGTTTTGGCTGATACATTTACCATTTTTAGACATCTTGGCTGAGGCCTTGACTAAATGTTTCAAAATTTCCGGTATTTTCACGTCTCTCATTTTGAAGCGCGTAATTGAAAGTTCATGTGGTTATTCGACTAAAAGAATACCCATGATTATTTTTTATTATGTCATTATTTAATCATCTCATATTCCTTTCATAATGTGTTCAAGTTTATTAAAGGTTTGTGTTTTCAATTATTTACCATGTCTTATGATTATTCTATCTTCCGCTGTATTGCTAACCCTTGCTGAGTATTTGTGCAGACCAATTTATTATGTTTCAATTTTCCCATAATATGAAAAGTAAATTATAAATGACTTTCAAGAATAATCTATGAGGTATGGATGATTCTAATGGAATAAATTATCTCCATATTTCCTTTCTTGATGTAAAGTTGAACTTATTTATTTATCTTGTTTCCAATACAACAAAACTACTTGGTCCTATGGGATGATTATTCCTTTTTGTTTGAAAATGTAAAAAAATAAGGCATCAGCTCTAGCTAACTAGGGTTGGGTCCTTATAGTTAGTATCATAGGAAGTTTAGACGAAAACATGGAAACTAGATTTAGAAAAAGTTGATTAGGGAAGAGTACCTATAATAGTCTTTTAGGATAAACATACACGAACATCCTGTTATTTTTGAAAGGAATAGATTACGTGTATATTTCAAGAAATAAATCTATATATGGATACGAGCTCGTAGAGCCAGCAATGACCCAGATGTAACTAGGATTAAAGCTCTAACAAGGAGTTTTTGGTCTTGACCTGCGGTATCCTGTTACACAACAATGGTCCTAACTACACTCTTGGTTTGAAACTCACTGGGGATATTCTTAGGATAATTCACATTTTATTTACCCACCATTGTGATTGATTCATGTCCGCAATGTAACCCAAGTATATGGTTCAAGGATTATCGACGCATAAATTTATGCTATATGTAATTAATTGTTTATATTTATAGAGAGTTCCTAATTTTATGAGCTAATTTATAATATGGAATTTATTAGATATGGAACATAGCAGAAGGAATGGTATCTTTACCATTGCACGAGATGCAAAGTGTGAGAAGGATCATATATCTAATAGTCTTAATCCATCTTTTCAAAGGACGATTGTCTCCCATGTATTATCACCATATTATGAAATAATACCATGTGTTGACATGGTATGTAAAGACTTCTCTAAGTCCTTTAGATTTTAAGGGAAGCAAAAGAAAAAGAGGATGGAAGAGATATATAGGTATAACTATAAGATGGAGATGAAGTGTTTTCCCACATGTCATAATTGTGGAAAGAATTGCCATGGTAAATTCTTGATGGGAATGGGTGTTTTTTACAAGTGTGGAGGAAAAGGACACCAAGTTCATGATTTCAAGGGTAAGAAAATTGTTTCCAGTGTACAATGCTTCAACTGAAAGGAGATGGGACACTATAGGGATCAATTTCTCAATATTCAAAGGAATATACCCCAAATGATGATTTTGGATAATGATCAAGTTATCATGCTACCACAGATAAAGTATAATGACCAATATGACTAGTTAGAAATCATGCCATTTTTATTTTTAGTTAGTAATTTACTGGTTCTATGAATTATGTGATACATAAGGATTATACTATAGTATTCATTCATTAGGGATTTGAGGACATATGATGAATGGTTCAATGGAAAATTGATTCAGTGGAAAATTAAAATTTTATGAAAAAACATGGCATTTGGAAAAACAACCCTTAATACATATCTGATGTTGAGATAATGATGAAGAAATTATTGATTCAGTTAAGTATTGACTTCCATGAAACTTATTCTTGATTTGTCAAGACGTGGTCAATACAATAATCAATGAAGTTTACAACAATTTTCAATTTATGGAATATATCCAATAACATGTATCTTACTTATGGAATATGGAAGAATTCATGTTTCCAATATGTTTTTATGGTAATTCAATTTATTACAATATTTAAAGAGGATACAAGATTAAGTTATTCAAATGTTTGGAATGTGAATTTTAGATCTTCTTCGGGTAGATTAAGGGTTAATGATATGTTTATCTTGGAAATTTACAGGACTTCATTACAATGTGTTGAATCAGTATATTTTGGAATTTTTTAACAATTTGTTAAATGGTTTGACTTTATAATTGTATGTGCTTTTAGAGGTTAATTTATTTCTTCAACAAATGGTGTAAATCATTTTATGTGATAATGTATAGATAGTTAAACTAAAATAAAAGGATGAGTTTATTAGTAAAATAATATATTTATACTCTTATAGAGTGGAATAATTCCTCAACTAAAGGAAAATAATCTTAAATAAATTGTTTCCCTATTATCATAGTCATTGAAAATATCGATGAATTTTATTGTTTTAGTTTATAGTTTTGTAGTAATCAACATTCATCTTAACATGTCCTCTATAATGTTCCTTTAGAACATCATAGTTAGATTTTTGTTACATGTCCAGTTTTTTTTCTTCCAACTAATGTCACCTCATTTGAAAGCAAAGTTTTTTGGGTGATCACCTCATCTCCATTTTTATAACGACCCATACTTTACATACATTGTTACTACTTCAAAATTTAAGCACACTTATTACAACATATGAAAAAACCACAAAGGACCGTATAGGTATAGTGTCTTTAGAAACTGGGAAACATAAACAACTGGTTCATAAATCTTCTACAGTGGCTCCCATTTATTTCATCATATCTAGGGTCCCTTTTAGCATATTCTACTTAATATCCATCTTCCTGACCTGGGGAAAAGAAAACATAAAAGGGTGAGCTCAAATGCTCAGCAAGGGCAAATAAAGGAAATAAAAATCATATCATATCTTTATCAAAACCTGCAAAAGAGATCATAATATCTTAACATGGAATAAATCATAGAAGTGAAAATGAGATCCCCATAATCATAACATAAAACTTGAAACTTTGTGGCATGCACACATAATCATGGAAATCATTTCTTGTTAGTCATGACTCATTGCCAAGACTATCTTAGTGGACAAAGTCCCTTTCTGAACCGGGTTCACTCCTCGTTTCAGTCCTGTATCACTGAACCGAAATAACCTTCCGTTCCAGCCATGTCTATCTCATGAGATATAAAATCATTACCCAATTCATTTGAGGGAGATATAGGTCCCACCCATCTTATAATGAATCCTTTCTTATGTGTGCCACATAATCATAAAACATACATCATCGCATAACACATATAACAAAAATGGGATTCTTGAAACATCATGACATCATAAATCAATTCATATAAGATAAAGGAATTCATAAACATAATTCCATCACAACATAGTCAAACCAATGTAAAAATATGGATAGAAACAGAACCCTTTATTATCTTAGATGGAAAATAATTTTGATAAAACACTTGAATTGAATTCTTGAGGAAAATATCCTTTCTTCTTCAAAAACATTTTTCCTTTCATAACATGTCATTAAACTTTAAAATAAAAGAAGTTGATTAACAATAAACTTGAAAACTTGTAAAGGAAGCTTCTTTGAAGTAATGTTTTAAAAATCCATTCATGCCGTATAAGTTAAAAAAAACATTCTTTGTACTTTTGTCGGAAAAGTCAAAAAGTACCTCGTACGGAAAAACGACAAAAGATTCCTTTCATATTCTTTACTAAAAACTCACCTAAGGGTAAAATTGGATTTAAACTATTTCAAGTGGATGGAAACAATATTACATATTGAGGGAACATGGATGTTGATGATAAAATACACCCCAGTAAATACTTACGAATAAACAATCTCGGATAAAAATGAGATTGTGATATTTCCATTACCTTAGGTCCGATTTGCTTTGTACGTGTCCGAAGCTCCTGTATAATGGTTTAAATAATGTTATTGACTTATTCCAGAATCATACATATTGATATGAGATCATATATGGTCATATTATTAGCTTCTTGTTAGTAATATTTCATTGTTACTTGTTACTCGGGTCTTTATAACTTTTTGTTCTTATGCGTGTTTTGTCGAATAAATTCTTATTATTATCTTTAGGTTATAGATAATTCATTTCCAGAATGGTATTAGTGTGGTATATACCATATTCATTCATTCAATTCATTTATATAATCAATATGAAATGAAGATCATGTAGAACGAGTCGCATCACATCGTGGAGACGGTATTCCGTACGTACGCACGAGTGATGATATCGTTCCTATGATCGTGGAATTGTATTGGAGTATATATATATATATTATTTCTGTATCAATGTTACTTAATAATAATCATATATAGTTACTCATTACACCATTATACCCATCCTTGTAAGGTGATGGTGGAAAATAGATTACACCACGGCGTGGAGACGGTATTCCGTACGTACGCACGCGCGGTGATTTCATTTTTTCCGTAGGATGGATAGAAGGTGAATTAGGGTTGTTTCATATTTATAATAACATATCAGTATGTAAGTAATACTGATGTTATTACTTTATCATGAAACAACTAAAGAAGAAGAAGTTGAAGAAGAAAGAAATTGAAAAGATCGGTAATGGATATTACCTCTTCTTTGGAACGCCTCTTTGAATCCTCCACTTAAGGAACTAAGATTGGTCTTTGGAGAAGACCAGGACCTCTAGGATTATTCTAGGGAAGTGGAGAGGAGAAAATGGCAGGGGTTGGTCGATCTTGAGTGCTCAATTTGGTGTGAGGAGGAGGGGGAGGAGGTGCCCTTTTATAAGGGAGGAGAGGGGCACCTTAGGAATATCTCAAAATATTATTTTATATTAAAGTCAAAATCGGTTTATAATGGTTCCAAAGGGTTTATTTCGAAGCTAAAGTGGGGATGGGTCGAAATCCTATCAACCAATAGGATTTAGACAAGTTTAGGGTATTATTTTAACCTTATCAATTAGATTTAACTCTAAGTTAATTAATTTAACTTTTACCGTGTCTTTTTGTTTTCTTTCACTATATGGTTAATACACTTACTATAACATGCCAAGCGAACCCCAAATTGTTTATTATTAATATATATATCCTTATCGAAGTCATTTGGCCGAACCTTAGATTTTTAGGAATAAAATAACAATTAATAATATAATATTTTATTTAAAAACTATTTTGTGTCAATTTTGACACTATTTGATATATGATTTTTGTGAAAGTCATAACAGAATTATATGTTCAAACCAAGTTGATTAAATCAACAATAATATATCATAGTAACCTAGAAAATTAGTGGAATTCATAAAAAGTCTCAAATTACATTTATTTTGGTATTTATATTATCAATTTTGTCAATATTTCATTAATAAGATAATTACTGCATCATCTTTGTGTCATAAATAAATTAAATTATTTGATGTCTAAAAATTACAAATAAAATACCATCATGTAGGAAATCTTTTCAGCTTTCTAATGAATATTTAAAATCGAATTTATCTTATGTATAACCCTATATTAAAAATGATTTACTTATTAAACTTTGATTTTAACTATTTTAACCCTTCTTTAAATAAATTAATAATAAATGTCCTAATCTAATCCAAGTGGGCCTAAATGGTCATATTTTATTCCTAAGTTTGTTTTTGGTCGAATTACACTTGTCCAATAGAATTAGGACATGTGTTAGGGTAATATTAATATCATATTTACCCTTAGTTACCCTATTTACTATTAACCGTGGTAAAAATAGTAAAAAGTTACTATTCACCAAAAAATTATTTTCATCTCATTGAACCACATTTTAGTCCTTGATATTATCCGTGTCTCTCGGATTTTTGAAATTCCATTCATAGAAGCGGTAAAATTAAGTTTTATGCAAAATTCGGTTTTTAACCTACCACTTAGTGGTTTCACTATTCATCAAAAATTGAAAGTTTTCAGAAAAATACCAAAATTTCACCCTAGGCTAATTTAGATATTCTAAGTCCAAAAATGAAGTCCATTTTGAAAAATAAAATTTATAAAATTCCAAAAAGTGGTTATTACTATTCATAACGGCTAGTTTTAATAGCATAATGTTGTTTAGTGAAACTCGGTATTGCGTACGACGCAAGCTATCGAGGAAGGTCGCGATTGCGTGTAAAGCAAGCCAAGCAAGTGTTGTGTAGAAAAAGATTCCTTTGATGATTTATATAACATAAAAGTCTCGGGTGTTACATTCTACCCCCCTTAAAAAGAATTTCGCCCTCGAAATTCGTCACTTTTCAACAAACAAATGAGGATACTTCTCCCTCATCATATCCTCAAGCTCCCATGTAGCTTCTTCAAGTTGGTGGTTTCTCCATAAAACTTTCACCAAGCGAGTGGTCTTGTTTCGTAGGACTTTTTCACTACGATCCAGTATCTCTATCGGTTGTTCTTCATAAGAAATATCTTGCTCCAGCGGTACAACTTCTGAGATGAGTACATGTGAAGGATCTGGTATGTACTTTCTCAGGAGAGATACATGGAACACATCGTGAACTTGAGAGAGATTCGGTGGAAGCGCCAATCGGTAAGCTACCTTCCCAACACGATCCAGTATTTCGAAAGGACCGATATATCTAGGGCTCAACTTCCCTTTCTTTCCAAATCTCATAACCCTCTTCCAGGGAGATATTCGTAAGAACACTTTATCACCCACTTCAAACTCAAGGTCTTTTCTTCGGTTGTCGGCATAACTTTTCTGTCGACTCTGAGCTGCTCTTATGTGTTGTTGAATAGATCTAACCTTTTCTGCCATTTCATCAACGAGATCAGGTCCTAATAGCTTTCTTTCCCCAACTTCATCCCAGCAAGTTGGAGTCCTGCATTTATTTCCATAGAGAGCTTCATAAGGAGCCATCTGAATACTGGAGTGAAAGCTATTATTATAAGAAAATTCTACCAAAGGTAGGTGTTGATCCCAACCTCCTTTGAAATCCATAGAGCAAGCTCTCAACATATCTTCTAGGGTTTGAATTGTTCTCTCAGACTGACCGTCTGTCTGGGGATGATAAGCAGTGCTGAAACTCAACTCTGTATCCAGAGTATGCTGAAGACTTCGCCAGAACATCGAGGTAAATCTCAGATCTCGATCAGATATAATAGAAAGTGGTACTCCATGCAATCTTACCACTTCCTTTACATATATCCTGGCAAGCTGATCTAGAGAGAAATCCTCTCTAATAGCAATGAAGTGTGCAGACTTTGTAAGACGATCAACTATGACCCAGATAGCATTATTGCCTTTGGATGTTTTAGGAAGTCCTGTGACAAAGTCCATAGTGATGTTTTCCCATTTCCATTCGGGTATGGGTAATGGTTGTAACATCCCCTTAGACTTCTGTCTCTCAGCTTTAACTTGTTGACAAACCAAGCATCGAGAGACATATTCAGCAACATCTCTTTTCATGCCATCCCACCAGAAGTACTCTTTCAGGTCCCTATACATCTTCGTGCTTCCAGGATGAATAGAGAATGAAGAACTATGAGCCTCATCCAGCAGCTCTTTCTTTAATTCGGGGATGGGAGGAACACAAACCCGATTCCTGAACTTTATTATCCCATCACAATCAAGGTTGAATTCAGGAACATTTCTCACCTTCTTTTGTAACTCGACATCTTCTTTCTGTGCCTCTTTAATCTTCACATGTATAGATGGTTGAACATTCATTTGAGAAAGATAAGATTTTTCCCCTTCCATTATAATTCCAAGATCCAACCTTTGTAAATCCATAAATATTGGATCTTTTGTGATCCTCATCATGGATAAACTAGCATGGTCTTGTCGACTTAATGCATCTGCCACCTTGTTTGCTTTCCCAGGGTGGTAATGGATTGAGCAGTCATAATCCTTAATCAGCTCCAACCATCTTCTTTGACGCATATTCAACTCCTTTTGTGTGAAAATATACTTTAAACTTTTATGATCAGTATAAATATCACACCTTTCACCATAAAGGTAATGCCTCCAAATCTTTAATGCAAAGATTACCGCAGCTAACTCCAAATCATGTGTTGGGTAATTTTGCTCATGCATTTTCAACTGTCGTGAGGCATAAGCTATCACCATATCATTTTGCATAAGAACACACCCCAATCCCTTCTTGGATGCATCAGTGTAGATCACAAACCTTTCTCCACTACAAGGCAGTGTGAGCACAGGTGCACTGGATAACCTTCTTTTCAACTCCTTGAAATTCTCTTCACATTCCTCTGTCCAGACAAACTTAACTCCCTTCCGAGTCAACTTGGTGATTGGATTAGATAATCGTGAAAAATCTTTTACAAAACGTCGATAATATCTAGCCAAACCAAGAAAACTTCGGATCTCAGTTACTGTTGTTGGTCTTGACCATCTTTCGATAACCTCTGTTTTTGCTGGATCCACAGATATCCCCTCTTTTGAGATTATATGACCCAAAAATGCAACTTTTTGAAGCCAAAATTCACACTTGGTAAATTTGGCATAAAGCTTCTCCTTTCTCAGGGTCTTCAATATAATTCTCAAGTGATCTTCATGCTCTTCCTTGCTCTTTGAATAGACAAGAATATCATCTATAAAGACTACCACAAATTGATCAAGATAGTCTCTAAAGACTCTATTCATTAGATCCATGAAGATAGCAGGGGCATTAGTAAGACCAAATGGCATCACTATAAATTCATAGTGTCCATACCTTGTACAGAAAGCCGTCTTTGGTATATCCTCCCTTTTGACCCTTAATTGATGATACCCTGAACGAAGATCAATCTTGGAAAAGTATTGAGCTCCGCGTAGTTGGTCAAATAAGTCATCAATGCGTGGGAGAGGATATTTGTTCTTGATAGTGATCTTGTTAAGTTCTCGATAATCAATGCAGAGTCTCATTGATCCATCTTTCTTCATAACAAATAGAACAGGTGCTCCCCAAGGTGACGCACTAGGGCGTATGAATCCCTTATCAAGATTCTCTTGGAGTTGCTTCTTCAATTCCTGCAACTCAATTGGGGCCATTCTATAAGGTGTCTTTGAAATAGGCAAAGCACCCGGTACGAGTTCTATTGAAAACTCAACTTCACGATTTGGTGGAAGACCCGGCAATTCCTCCGGAAAGACATCATCAAACTCCAGTACAATGGGCATATTCTTAATCATGAGTTTCTCACCAACCATTTGAGATAAATAACCTTCATTTAGTGGAATCAATACCCATAAGATGGAAGAAATTTCCACTGGAAGGTTATGTTCATCCTTGCATTGGTATACGATCGTAGATTGATCTGGAATATGAAATGTGACTTCCCTTCTTTGGCAATTGATATGAGCTCCATGTAGAGAAAGCCAATCCATGCCAAGAATCACATCAAATTCCACTAAAGGAAGGATCACAAGATTTGCAGGAAGCACTTTCCCACAAACTTCGATCGGAGAAGAATTATAAACTTCTGATGCGATTGATGTGCCATTAGGTGTTGTCACAGATAACTCAACATCTAATTGTTGAGGTAATACGGTGATACCCTTAGAAAATTTTTCAGAAATAAAAGAGTGGGTGGATCCAGAATCAAATAAAACATTTGCTACTTTAGAGTGGATGGTAAGTGTACCTTTCACCACATCGTTATCGTACTCCACCTCACTGATAGAAATTGCATGTGACTTTCCTTTGTCTTTAGCCTTAAGAGTTTGTTGACGTCGACCATCATCATCAACCCTTGGATTTGGGCACTGATTGGCATAATGCCCCATCTCCTTGCACTTGAAACATTGAAGTGTAGCAGGTTCATTCTGTGTATCCCTTCCTTTGTTTGCATCATTAGACATCTTCTTCCCATTATCACGGCATTCAAATGCCCGATGACCTTCCTTTCCACATTTAAAACATTTACTTGTCCCTTTAAGACAACTCCCTCCATGTTTCTTTCCACACTTTGAGCAGAAGGGAAAGTTCATCTTCTTTTCCGTGTGCTCTTTAGATTTTTCTTTGAATTCCATCTTCCTCTTCTTATCAAACCCATGTGACTGATGGGTTACTCCAATCTCCATCTCGACTTTGAGAGCACATCGAACGATTTCCTCGTAGCTATTGAAGTCCCTTATGGCTAACGCCCTTCGAAGACTTGGTTTTAAGCCACTAAAGAATCGATCGATCTTACTCTCAGGTTGGATAATAATACCAGAAGCATACCTTGCAAGTCTTGTAAAATTTGCTTCATAGGTACTAACAGATTCATCATCCCTTTGCTTCAGTTCAAGGAACTCTTTCTCCATCTTTGTTCGGAGAATACGAGGGAAGTACTTATTGAAAAATAAGTTCTTGAACTCGTCCCATTCCATAGACTCAATTTCATCCCTTTGCCTCGTATTCTTAACAAGATTCCACCATTGATCCGCATCTCCTTCCAAACGATACACTGCTAAGATGACGTTATCATGCTCAGAACATTGAAGAACTGAAAATATCTTTTCAGTAGTACTAATTTATTGTTCAGCAACTAATGGATCAGTAGACCCGCTGAAAGATGGTGGACGCTGCCTCATGAAGGATTCAACAGAATGTTGCTCCCTCCTTTGTTCGTTTGGTAATCCTGCATGATTCATAGCTTGAGAAAGTTGTGTGAGCATGGATACAAGATTTTGCATTCCAGCTCCCATATCGTTTGGTTGCTCAGGGGGACAATCATTGCATTGCCCATCGCATTCCGCATTAACACGGTTCCTTCGGGTTCCAGCCATTGACTAAAACCAAGAAGAATAGTGTGAGCAACACTAATTATAATAGGAAACCACATAATTCAAGAATAAAATTTTCATGCTTAAGGTCTTATCCTAGGTTATTCAAGGCCATTTCTAAAACACTAAGATTGTGTTCTATGCTTAGACTTATCCTTAGGGTTCTTACTAAGGCTTTCACATCCTAGTTTCCAAAGGTTGACTATACCTTTCCTCTGATACCAACTATAACGACCCATACTTTACATACATTGTTACTACTTCAAAATTTAAGCACACTTATTACAACATATGACAAAACCACAAAGGACCGTATAGGTATAGTGTCTTTAGAAACTGGGAAACATAAACAACTGGTTCATAAATCTTCTACAGTGTCTCCCATTTATTTCATCATATCTAGGGTCCGTTTTAGCATATTCTACTTAATATCCATCTTCCTGACCTGGGGAAAAGAAAACAT
This sequence comes from Viscum album, assembly GCA_963277665.1. Lineage (NCBI taxonomy): Eukaryota > Viridiplantae > Streptophyta > Magnoliopsida > Santalales > Viscaceae > Viscum > Viscum album. The sequence continues at coordinate 126,854,712 of OY728160.1, forward strand.
AAAAGGGTGAGCTCAAATGCTCAGCAAGGGCAAATAAAGGAAATAAAAATCATATAATATCTTTATCAAAACCTGCAAAAGAGATCATAATATCTTAACATGGAATAAATCATAGAAGTGAAAATGAGATCCCCATAATCATAACATAAAACTTGAAACTTTGTGGCATGCACACATAATCATGGAAATCATTTCTTGTTAGTCATGACTCATTGCCAAGACTATCTTAGTGGACAAAGTCCCTTTCTGAACCGGGTTCACTCCTCGTTTCAGTCCTGTATCACTGAACCGAAATAACCTTCCGTTCCAGCCATGTCTATCTCATGAGATATAAAATCATTACCCAATGCATTGGAGGGAGATATAGGTCCCACCCATCTTATAATGAATCCTTTCTTATGTGTGCCACATAATCATAAAACATACATCATCGCATAACACATATAACAAAAATGGGATTCTTGAAACATCATGACATCATAAATCAATTCATATAAGATAAAGGAATTAATAAACATAATTCCATAACAACATAGTCAAACCAATGTAAAAATATGGATAGAACCAGAACCCTTTATTATCTTATATGGAAAATAATTTTGATAAAACACTTGAATTGAATTCTTGAGGAAAATATCCTTTCTTCTTCAAAAACATTTTTCCTTTCATAACATGTCATACAACTTTAAAATAAAAGAAGTTGATTAAAAATAAACTTGAAAACTTGTAAAGGAATCTTCTTTGAAGTAATGTTTTAAAAATCCATTCATGCCGTATAAGTTAAAAAAAACATTCTTTGTACTTTTGTCGGAAAAGTCAAAAAGTACCTCGTACGGAAAAACGACAAAAGATTCCTTTCATATTCTTTACTAAAAACTCACCTAAGGGTAAAATTGGATTTAAACTATTTCAAGTGGATGGAAACAATATTACATATTGAGGGAACATGGATGTGGATGATAAAATACACCCCAGTAAATACTTACGAATAAACAATCTCGGATAAAAATGAGATTTTGATATTTCCCTTACCTTAGGTCCGATTTGCTTTGTACGTGTCCGAAGCTCCTGTATAATGGTTTAAATAATGTTATTGACTTATTCCAGAATCATACATATTGATATGAGATCATATATGGTCATATTATTAGCTTTTTGTTAGTAATATTTCATTGTTACTTGTTACTCGGGTCTTTATAACTTTTTGTTCTTATGCGTGTTTTGTCGAATAAATTCTTATTATTATCTTTAGGTTATAGATAATTCATTTCCAGAATGGTATTAGTGTAGTATATACCATATTCATTCATTCAATTCATTTATATAATCATTATGAAATGAAGATCATGTAGAACGAGTCGCATCACATCGTGGAGACGGTATTCCGTACGTACGCACGAGTGATGATATCGTTCCTATGATCGTGGAATTGTATTGGAGTATATATATATATATTATTTCAGTATCAATATTACTTAATAATAATCATATATAGTTACTCATTACACCATTATACCCATCCTTGTAAGGTGATGGTGGAAAATAGATTACACCACGGCGTGGAGACGGTATTCCGTACGTACGCACGCGCGGTGATTTCATTTTTTCCGTAGGATGGATAGAAGGTGAATTAGGGTTGTTTCATATTTATAATAACATATCATTATGTAAGTAATACTGATGTTATTACTTTATCATGAAACAACTAAAGAAGAAGAAGTTGAAGAAGAAAGAAATTGAAAAGATCGGTAATGGATATTACCTCTTCTTTGGAACGCCTCTTTGAATCCTCCACTTAAGGAACTAAGATTGGTCTTTGGAGAAGACCAGGACCTCTAGGATTATTCTAGGGAAGTGTAGAGGAGAAAATGGCAGGGGTTGGTTGAGCTTGAGTGCTCAATTTGGTGTGAGGAGGAGGGGGGGGAGGTGCCCTTTTATAAGGGAGGAGAGGGGCACCTTAGGAATATCTCAAAATATTATTTTATATTAAAGTCAAAATCGGTTTATAATGGTTCCAAAGGGTCTTATTTCGAAGCTAAAGTGGGGATGGGTCGAAATCCTATCAACCAATAGGATTTAGACAAGTTTAGGGTATTATTTTAACCTTATCAATTAGGTTTAACTCTAAGTTAATTAATTTAACTTTTACCGTGTCTTTTTGTTTTCTTTCACTATATGGTTAATACACTTACTATAACATGCCAAACGAACCCCAAATTGTTTATTATTAATATATATATCCTTATCTAAGTCATTTGGCCGAACCTTAGATTTTTAGGAATAAAATAACAATTAATAATATAATATTTTATTTAAAAACTATTTTGTGTCAATTTTGACACTATTTGATATATGATTTTTGTGAAAGTCATAAAAGAATTATATGTTCGAACCAAGTTGATTAAATCAACACTAATATATAATAGTAACCTAGAAAATTAGTGGAATTCATAAAAAGTCTCAAATTACATTTATTTTGGTATTTATATTATCAATTTTGTCAATATTTCATTAATAAGATAATTACTGCATCATCTTTGTGTCATAAATAAATTAAATTATTTGATGTCTAAAATTTACAAATAAAATACCATCATGTAGCAAATATTTTTATCTTTCTAATGAATATTTAAAATCGAATTTATCTTATGTATAACCCTATATTAAAAATTATTTACTTATTAAACTTTGATTTTAACTATTTTAACCCTTCTTTAAATAAATTAATAATAAATGTCCTAATCTAATCCAAGTGGGCCTAAATGGTCATATTTTATTCCTAAGTTTGTTTTTGGTCGAATTACACTTGTCCAATAGAATTAGGACATGTGTTAGGGTAATATTAATATCATATTTACCCTTAGTTACCCTATTTACTATTAACCGTGGTAAAAATAGTAAAAAGTTACTATTCACCAAAAAATTATTTTCATCTCATTGAACCACATTTTAGTCCTTGATATTAACCGTGTCTCTCGGATTTTTGAAATTCCATTCACAGAAGCGGTAAAATTAAGTTTTATGCAAAATTCGGTTTTTAACCTACCACTTAGTGGTTTCACTATTCATCAAAAATTGCAAGTTTTCAGAAAAATACCAAAATTTCACCCTAGGCTAATTTCGATATTCTAAGTCCAAAAATGAAGTCCATTTTGAAAAATAAAATTTATAAAATTCCAAAAAGTGGTTATTACTATTCATAACGGCTAGTTTTAATAGCATAATGTTGTTTAGTGAAACTCGGTATTGCGTACGATGCAAGCTATCGAGGAAGGTCGCGATTGCGTGTAAAGCAAGCCAAGCAAGTGTTGTGTAGAAAAACATTCCTTTGATGATTTATATAACATAAAAGTCTCGGGTGTTACAATTTTTCCTTTTTAGGAGGATATTATATAAACATTATTTCTTATGTGGTTTTCCTGAAGGGAATTTTCAAGTATCAACCTTTAACTTTTGAAGTTCATTTTAAAATAATGAGGATATAATTTTTGTAAGGAGGGAATAATTTAATACCCCAAGAATATAAAAATACATTTATTATATTATCCATGGATCACTAAGTCTCTACAAACAACACTTTTTTATAACCTATCCATGTAAATTAATGTTTCTCACTTCTGTGATGTGAATTTCAAAAGGTTGACATACACGATTGTGATGAGTAAGTTATTTGGATTCTAATAAGAAAAACATATTTTTTGGTGAATAATAACCTACCCGTATGAATAGTGATATACCCTAATTAATAGTAATATTACCTATGATTGTATATAAATAATATTCAAATTGTAGTACAATATACCTATGTTTTGGAATAAATAAATAAATGTTTCAAAACAGTTTTTTAGATTAAATTATGTTTTTAATTAAATATTAAATTAATCATATTTAGAAAATTATTTTTGAAAAAAGGAATTTGTTTTTGGATTCTACATGTCGAAAAATGGTTGGGGTGATTTTTTGTGATTTTTTTGAAATACATAAATTTTTTATGAAGAGTGAAGTACCATAATTAACATAATAAGATATATACACTAATTATAGAATCATGTATGATGGTATGATTATTTAAGCACAATTTATTGAGATTTACATGATAAACTTACTATTCTTGGTCATCTAAGCCTCATTATTTGCTGTATTAAGGAGAAATAATAAATTAATGAATATAAAATTTAGAAATCTCATCTCCCCTCCACTATAAAAACCCCTCATCACTCCCTCTTCTATTCAATCCTCTCGTGCCTTGTGCCTCCTATAAATTATTTCCAAATATCCTCCCAACCTACTCTTCGACATCCATAAATCCTTGGTCTCATAAAAATACCAAAACCTCTCCTTTAAGGAGGCTCTCAAGGAAGTTTGGTTCAAGAGGTAAATTCCTCTTTTTAATTCATTGTCTTTCCTTTCGAATTAATTTGTTTTCATTTTCTATTTTTATCTATCCTTATCATAATATTGTGATGAATTGAGTACCTTACATATACTGTAATGATTTCAGGATAGTGGAATAAGTTTTCATCCTCTCTTCCTTTTTTCTTCTTTAATACTAGTAGCAAGAACACCTTTCGAGATGTGTCAATTTACCACATTCAAGGACAATGGGCTTTCCATTTCTATTATCATTCTCAATTATGGGCATGTATTCACTCTAGTTATGGTTGAACCAGATTATTATATATTTAATATACCCTATGTAATCTTATGTAATCCATTTGTACAAATTGTATTACATTATAATTAAAAATGTGTTTCTTATAATCAAAACCCACAAATTAACCGAAAGAGTTAACATTAATGTTAAAAAAAATAATTCATCATCATTCCGTCTAACTAGGTTATATAAATGACCAATAACACATATGTATGATCCTAAATAATATTCGAATTCAATTCTGGATATTTATACCCATTCCACATGAACACCATTACTTAAGAACAAGTGAACCAATTATGAAAATCCAGAAATCAAACACTCCGGAATGACAGAATTCGATATTATAAATTATCAATAAGGACATAAATAAACTAAATATAATTATGATAAAATAAATAAATGTCTAATAGGTTCTGAATTAAGTTACTAATTTTTATAATTTCATATTCCAAAACCTTAATTTCAAGAGGGGAACACATTCGGATTTAATGTAAGGGGTTTCTTTATCTGACTTACATTTTTGTGAGGATTTCCTTATTCACTACAAATAATCTTGTATGGTGTATGTATAATTCCCAATGATGTAACATATCATGAATATTTTTATTTTCATGGTAATCAGTTTATCATTTTAATATTATTAATTTTTGGGCATTTGAATTGATTGATTCTAAAGTAGTAGGGGTTTTTTCACCTGAACCTCCATTTTCGTTGAGGATAATTTTATTATCTATGTAACTCAATGAAACACTTTTATATTGTTATTTAATCCTCAAAAATAATTTTTTATTGTTATATATATGTTCACCAACCATAATCATTTCTTATTTTATGTATAGTTACATGTTTTAAAATGAGGATTCAAAATTGTTTCCGAGACACAACCCGATTCAAGGGATATTTTCAAATTCTAACATGTTTTCATGGGGACTCAAAAATCAGTTTTAATCCACCATTAGTCTAATAAAAACACTCATTTTATCATGAAAAATAACTTGGATCATTTCTAGATTTATGTGAACAAATCTTCCTTTCCATATTAAAATTCTTTTTAATACTTTCCTTAAAATTCTCTAAAATGTTTTATTTATAAAGAATCATAATAACTCTTTTAAAATGATTTAACTTCAGTGGGACATCCTTTATGAATAAAATATAATTTAAATGTCCTAGTATTTTATTTTATGGGATATTGATGTTTAAAATATGATTTCATGGAAAATATTAATGATCTTTTCAAAAGGAATCTTTGTTCAAAAGTAAATAATGATTTTTATCATATTTCATTATCTTTTATGAGATACATTCCTTGTTCAACACTTACTTTGTATTGGTGGTGTATGTACTGACCTTTGGTATATCATATAAAGAGTCTCCATATTCTCATTATATTCTAATGGATTATTATTTGAATGTTCCAAGGTGGTATGGGAAACATTGGAATGTTTAAGGATTATTTCCTTAAGGATTTTTCATTTGGCCTCATTTAAAAGTATCGTGATCTATGTCAATGACCTGTATAAATTTTATTATTCATTGAGGTTTATATCCTATAATATGATCAACCATATTTAATATAATGTTTTATGATTATTTTAAATGTTTAAGTGATATCTTAAAACCATTCACCAATTTACTCTGAATTGTTTGTGTTTATGCACAATGATTGGGGAATGTTAGTAACATTTCATATGATAGTTTCAATATGAATGTGTAAGTTGTTTATGGTTATCCCCGCTCATATGCGGAATTAATTGGACTTCTTATGTGATGGGTGAGGCCCTATATATCCCCTCTATGAATCGGTAGGTCTCATGAGACAAATAGATGTTGAATTGGACGAGGCATTTCCCAATGTGATATATGGTTTTGGCTAATGCCTTAATCATTTTTAGATGTCTTGAAAAAGGCCTTTAAAAAATGATTCAAATTTTACAGTATATATACTTCTCTCATTATGAATCTAGTAATTGAATGTTCATGTGGTTATCTCCTTCGGGATGCCTATTCCTTATTGTATGCCAATGTAATAAAATAAGGCACCGGCTCCGGGAAATTGGGGTCAGGTCCTTACAATGTTCCCCTTTCCTAAGGTATAGGTGATCTTGAATTCATTTACCTGAAGAAATTGCATCCACATTTGTTGTCACAAGTTTAGGTATCACAGGAAGAAGACATACCTCATGATTTTGTGATATGTGAGACCAGGAAGCATTCCTCGATGAAGTAATGCTACCACAGCTTCTCTACAAGCACAACCACTGAATGTTCCAGCTCATGGGTGGCATAGTTATGTTCATGGGGGCATAACATCCTAGACCCATTTGAGATAACTACATATTGATACATCTTTACACATCCAAATACTAGACTAGAAGCATCACATAACACTTAAAATGTTACCCCTTCCTCTAGAAACCTCAGTACTCAAGCAATAACCAACTTCCCCTTTAGATAACTGAAAACTGCCTAGAACTACTCACTCCATACCAAATATTGGTTTCTTCTAGTCAATACCATCAAAGGTGATGTAACTTGAGTGAATTCGGGTACGAAAATTCAGTCGTAACCGGCCAGTCCCCAAAATCTATGAACCTCTTCAATGTTCTTGGGTACCACCCCAGAAAAAATGCTTCGACCTTCAATGGTTCTACTGTTATTCTTTGCTGGGACACAATGTGTCCATGGAATTGTGCCTCTCATGTACAAAATATTCAATTGTATAACTTTTCGTAGAGTTGGTGGTGTTGTAGGACCTATAATACTATCCTTATATGCTCGGCGTTCTCCTCCTATGATCATGAGTTGATAAGGATGTCGTTGATAAACACAACCATGAACCGATCTATATACTTACGGGAAATTGATTTCATGAGTCCCCTGAACACAACCAGTCTGTATATAACACCAAACAACATTACCCAAAACATTATGTTCTCATGCCTTCATCTAAATGGATTCTTCATGATGTCACCCTCATTCACCATCAACTGGTGATATCCAGACCATAGGTCGATCATAGAAAACCAACTTGCTCCCTTCAACTAGAGAAAAATGTCTTTAAGCCATCAGAGGGGGTAACAGTTCTTGACTTTAACGTAATTCATTCTTCGGTAGTCTCTGTATAGCCTGATACCACCATCTTACTTCTTCATGAACAAGAATAGATAACCCCATGGGGACACACTTCATCAAATTAAACCCTTCTTCATCATTTCATCAACATTAATCCACAACTCCCACAATTCATAAGGTGGAATCTGATAGGAGCCATTTTAATCCTATGGGAACTAGGTTGTATGGCTATCCTAAACTCAACAATATGTCTAGGGGTAGAGTCACAACCTCTTCAAGGAAGATGTCTGGGAACTCAATGAAAATCACCAAAACATCCACCATCTCTGAGTCTGCTAATTCCACTAATTGCTCGGATAAAAAGGAAGAAGAGTATCTACACACTTTAATTCATATTGGAAACTCTACTCACCAATCATAGTTACATGTTGGCTTCCCATACATGTGAAAAAGACCCTTCTCCAGAAGTAATCGATAAAAACATTCATGGAAAATATCCAGTCGATACCTAGGATGACATCGTATTGCTTCTTCCATAGCATAAGAGGATCCCCACCAGACAGATTTAGCCACAACATCTATCTAAATCATTAACAAACATCAAACAGACTGTTTTGACTTCCAACTAGCATACTCAACACTAGGGGCATGGAAAGTCTCCCTACATATTGACCCAGGGCATGGGCTAGACTGGGTGAAAAAAAGAGTGAGAAGCTCCTGAATAAAACAAAGCACATCCAAGAGTACTGAAAAGACTGATCATGACTAGAAAGACCTATGTCCTGACAAAAAATATTGTCTTTATAGTGTGCAGCTTCCCACACCCAACTCTTTTTCCCATATTTTGTCAGCTACCTCCCCAACCATGCCCTGGTTGAGATCCCTATAGAGTTCCCTGAGGTTAGCCACCTCTTATAATGCCTGCTCTCAGTATAGCGGGAGCTATCTGCTGCTGTTGAAAAGGACTAACCGGCAACTGGTGCTATTGAAAAGGGAGTTAAAACTAGACACTCTCACTATATCGAGCTCAAAATAGGAACAAAATATAGATATTCCCAAAAGATCCACCATAAAAGAACCTTGGTCCCAGGCCCATGGTTATGGTTTAGGATCGAGAGATCGGAACTATAACTGTTGAGGCCTACTTCCTATTGGCCGAAACCTAGAAGGCCATGATGCTGGAGGCTTAATTATGAAGACCATAACATTTGTAAAACTCAATTGTATTCCCTCTTGTGGCACACCACCCAGAGTGTGAATTCTCTACACTACTTCAACATTCATCTGAGCAGCCATGTACATCGGTAGACTGAATGAAGAAACAACATACTAAAGAGAAGGGAAGAGTGCCTCCTCTAAGAATATTGCACGTGACTCCTCATTCGGAAATAGGTATATAGAAAAAAAATGGTGATACTTGAACTTGATCCCCAAATCATTCACTAAGATACTCCCTTGCTGGAGGGAGAGAAACTTGTGCCTCTATTCGGCCTTCCTCATGGAAGAATCGAATTATTCTGAGAAATCCTTCTCAAAGTCATTCCACAAAAACTCAGCCTCATTCTTCTCCCTGAGATAGAGCTTCTACAAGTAATTCACCATTACCCATATCTAGATTATGGAAAAAGGCACCACATACTATTTCAAAGCCTGGAACATGCTGAAAGTGATCACGAGCTCTTCAAGAAATCTCTTCACCTACATGTCTGAGACGGTACCCTCATACTTCTCGAGAACTATCCACTGGAAGGCATGAATCATTTTCTACCAATAGTCTTCCATATATTTTCAATCATCCCTACACTAATCAAACAGATCCACCTTTTGGGCCTTGATTGCCCACGCTACTCGTTGTCAACATCCATGTTCCATAACTTCAAGGTAGATAAGGAAATCCTTAACCCAAGTTGTGATGAATTTACTTAGTGTCTTCTTTATTATTTATTTATATTTTTTCCAAAACAACCCTAGTCAAGCAGGAAAATAAGTCACTATGATACATTTAACATTCCTTGGGACACAACCCTACAATCAATGTAGCATAACTTGATCATTCAGCAAGATCAGAGTGCTTTCATCAGATCACAGGGGCCCTAAAATTTTGTGTCCTAACCGGTATTACCTTGCCTATTTCACACACCAAGATTTACTAAATTTGTCCCCCTACCATCCCATGAAATCCTCACTATGCCTAACCCCAAACTCCTTCCTCTCTCTCAACCATCCCTGCTAATACCAATATGTCACAACCTGTCTTCTCCAAGATGAGGTAAAAGATGTAAATATTCCATTCCCTTCCTTAATCAAGGGGAAGAAGAGATAATGACCATCAATTCCCACCTTCAGTAGGCCCTAGAGTGGCAAATAGATCCGATGGTATATAATCTCACACAAATGGAAAGCATTACCCTTTTTATCAAACAAGATCTAGAGATAATATGGTAAATCGCCTCAACACGAAGGACTAACGATAGAAGTAAATAAAAAAATCCATTACCATATGAATGTTCAAAATAAACTGATAAAATTACAACAAAACTCTAATGGAAAGTACCAAAATAACAAAAAAGAATCAACAACAACTTTCCTGATGCCTGAGATAGTAATATCTGGCATGCTACTCAAGGTCCTCATGGAAACATGAAAGTTGTTTTATATACGTATTTTTAGTATACATATATACTCATTAGAGAAACCAAAATCCCTTATGCACAAGTGGGGAGACATTTGAATTCCCCATGACTAAAAATAGAGGTAACCAAAATACCTAGCAAGGAAAACTATCTGGCTATCTTCACCAAGGAACACTCCCCAAATAAATAATGTCAAGTAAAATAATAGTAATAGTACAAAGATATTTGGGTACCTCTTACTACTTTCCCACTTTTTATTTAGAACATCTTATAGATTAGACCTACCTCCCACTACAAATTCCATTGTTGTTCCATTGTTTCCCCCCCAACAGCAACCATATGGGCCATTAAAACCATAAGTTCATCCCACCAGCAAACACCTAGGAAACCACAACCACACATAGCCACACCCGTAGAAACCTGGGCCACAACGACCTTCACCATGCCTGAAGAAACATGGGCTAGAACAACCACTTCCACACCCTAAGACACCTAGGCTTGAACAACCACTGCCTCACCTAAAGACACATGAGACTCATCTTGAAGACACTTGGTAAACAAACTTGTGTTCAATCACCTAGGACAACACCACCACCCTACGTGAAGAGTATTTAGATACCTGGGATAGGTAGTAGAAAATAGCTTATAACACCCCATGCTTCCATGGTATGTTTCCCTTTGAATAATGCAGTAGCTTCCATTGTACGCAACGTGGAATTTTAACACACCACAACCAATGAAACTAGCTATTATGAATACTAATACCAAATTTTTGAAATATTATAAATTTTAATTTTCAAAATGGACTTCATTTTTGGATTCGGAATTTCAAAATTGGCTTTGGGTGAATTATTTGTATTTTTTTTGCAAACATTCTTTTTTTGATAAATATTGAAAAACACTGCATTATTGTTTGAAACTGACTTTTTATTTAAATAATTAGTTATTTTAATTTATTTTATTTCAGGTCAAAATGGATATATAATATCTATATATTTTCAATGTAATCCATTGGAGTCATTTTATAATAAGTTTAGATATATAAAATTTTATTGAACTTTTTACTATCTTTTACCCACATTCTAGGTGCCTTTGCAAATTTACATAAAACGTAATTTTACTGCAACAGTGAGATTAATTTCAAAAATCCATGAGCCACGGTTGACATATGTAGGAAAAATTTGGTTTTATAAGATAAAAATAATTTTTATTGTTTGAATAGTACCATTTGATTTTTATTTACCACGGTTAAAAGTAAATATGTAATTAAGGGTAAAAATTATATTATAATTAGCCCAAAACATGTCCTTATTCTATTTGATAAGTGTAATTTGACCAAAAAAACATAAGAGTAAAATATGATCTCCTTTGGTACACTTGGATTAGATTAGGAAATTTATTATTATTTTATTTAAAGAAGAGTTAAAAGTGTTAAATTCAAAGTTTAATAACTAAACCATTTTTATTATACGGTTATACATAAGATAAATTTGACTATAAATATTAATTATAAAGATAATATGATTTCCTACATAATGGTATTTTATTTATAAATTTTAGACATTAAATAATTAAGTTTATTTATGACACAATGATGATGTAGTAATTACCTTATTGACAAAAGATTAAAATAATTGATAATATAAATATCCAAATAAATGTAACTTTTTATGAAATATACTAATTTTAAAGTTTAATATGACATGTTAGGGGCGATTAAATTATTTTTCTTTAATGTAATCATGCTTTTATAATTTTCACAATAACCAAATACGAAGTAGTGTCAAAATTGATATAAATGATTTTTTAAAACAAATGTTATATTATTGGTTGATATAATCTTCCTAAAAATCGTAGTTTAGGCCAAAAGGGATTAAACAATATTTTATATGTCATTAATGAACCACTTGAGGTTCTCTTAGAAGTTTAGACTATGTTTATAAACTATATAGTGTAAGAACATAAGATGACATGGTTGAAGTTAAACTATTTAACTAATAGTTTAATCTAAATGATAATGTTAATATGGTGAACTATTTATATCTAAAACCTATTGGTGACAGTATTACAACCCATACCCACATTTCTTTTGAAATAAATAAAATTTTATCCATTACAAATCGAAAAATAATTTATAATAAAATAAAATATCATGTTTTTTCTAAGGTGCCCCTCACCCCTCTTATAAAAGGGTTCATCCCCTTCCCTCAAAATCAAACCTCAAAATCCATTTGGATCAGTCAAAACCTACCCAAAAATCCTCCCATATTCCCTAAAATAAATCTAGATTCATTACTTTTATCTTAAAGGAAACCTAAGGAGCCCTTTTAATCAACTCAAAATGAAACACCTGAAAAAGAGGTAATAATTTCACCACCCTCATTCAAGTTATTTTATACTTCTGCATCATCTTTCATTATTGTTTCCATACCAAAATAAGAACTATAGTACCTCCTACATAAATTGATGTTATTATAAATATTTCACAACTATATTATTTATTCTATCTATCCTATGAATGACAAAGCAACTATACATGAATTTGTACGGCTTATCGTCCCCACACCGTGGTGTAGTTTGTTATTCAAACACATCAATATTTGGATGGGTATAAAAAAGAGCATAATTGATGTAAATAATAAATATAACATGTTAATGATTCTGTATATATGATATACCATCCGATTACATACGATTTCACCATCAACGTAATGATATTATCGCTCATGCGTACGTACAGATTACCGTCTCTACTAACGAGATGAGATTCATTCCCCATCGTAATCATTCAAGAATAATTATCATTTTATGATTAAAAATAATGTTTTAGAAATTAATATAATTCTGTATATGAATCAAATATATCCTATCCAAAACAAACATGGCTTACGAAACCAATCATATAAAGGAAAAATAATGAGTTAACACGCGAAACGATGATACTTCTAAAATATTTTTAACAAAGCAATATTCGAGGATCCTGTATGATATCATATTTAGGAATATAGTTAATTTTTAATTTAATAAAAATTATTTAAGTATTATATAATATTTTAACATACCCTTGACCAAGGAAAAGTACAATGTAAAGGTTAATTCTACAATCTCTTTACTTATCTGAGGTTGTTAATATGTAAGTATCTATTGGTACTTCTTTAACATCCACATCCTTGTTTTCCTAAAATGTAATTCAAATTTTTTTTATTATTTAATAGATTATTGGTTAAACTTATTTATACCCTTATTTGAAAATATATGTTTTGAAATAAATCTTTCCGTCATTTTTCAAATAATGTGCTTTATGACCCTTTCGACAAAATTAAGGTAAGAATGTTTTTTTATACTTATACGACAGACATGGATATTTTCCCCCATTATAACATCAACGAAGCTTCCCATAAAAGATTATAAGAATATTTTCAAAATAAATGTTTTCTTTTATAATATTGGTACTTTAAAATGATCTCAAAATAGAGAGATATTTATTTCAAATATTTTTCATTTCATCTATGTCAAAATCCTTTGATGGATTCTAAACCTATTTGAAGTTGATTTATTATGATACAAATCTTACACATTGTATTGAAGTTTTTGTGATATGCCTCACTATAGATGTGGTATTTTTTATAATACTCATGGTTTATGGTTAATGTATTAACAATTCATATGATAGTTTTAATATGAAAGTTTATGTTATGATTAAATCATTTCTTATGAGGAAGGCGTTGGACTTAGTAAGTGACGGGTAGAGCCTGCTATAGCTCCTCGATGCATCATTAGGTCTCATGAGACAAACTAGTGTCTTGGAATAAGGCCTTGAAAAAATATTATTTATAGTATTGTCACAAGTCCTTGACTATGTTGTTATGAAGTCTGGCTTTATGCATTCCATCATTATGAAAATGGCTATTGATATTGCATGTGATTATTCTACTAGTATAATATCCATGTGAATAATTAAATGGAATTATTTGATTTTTATTTTCCATATTATACAGATGTTTATGTTGAAATTGCTTATGATTTAGTCTTATACATTTCCTTGAATTTTTATGTTTATTTAGGAAACTTTTTGCTATATTGTTATCCTTATTGAGCATCTGAGCTCAACCCTTTCTATGTTTTTTTCAAGGATGTGAAGAAGTATATTATGACTGACCTACTGGGATAGTCTAAGGGATATGAATGTGGTAAATTGAGACAATGTTGTTGTTGTTGTTAATTTTATAATGTAATGTAAAACATATGAATGTATCTAGTACTTCCATGGCTACTAACCTGATTGGTCTTTCGGTATTTGATCCCTTGTGATCATTCCAATGATATGTAATAATGTACTGACTCTGGGAAACATTGGTTGGGGTGTTAAAGTAGGTATCAAATAGTGGATTAGTAAAAACCTTAGAAAACAAGATTGAGATAAACTCTGATAAGTTCAGATTACCCTAAGAAAGATTTTGAGGATTTGTATAAAATAACTTCCTAAAATTTGGGTAATATATATATTTTTTGTATTTTCCATGAAATGCATCCCTGTATAGATACGAGCAGGTAGAGGCAGCTCTGACACAAACGTATTTATGAGTGAAAACTCCGACAAGGAGTTTTGGTCTTGACCCAAGGTATCCTGGTACATGACAATGGGCCTTGTTTCACTCTTGGTTACAACACTCCCAAGGGATATGCTTACGAAAATTCATATTTTCATTAAAAACCATCTTGAAGGATTTATAAGTATATACCTCCTTAAAGAAATCATTTTTATGATTATGAATTATATCCATAATCTATTCAATTTATGTTAAGTGTTTTATAATTTCGGAATTATGTATTGTGATTCATAAACTAATCTACTATATTTCATTATATAGGAATGGTGCCTAGTGGATGGAAGGGAAACCATATCAACACACATAATCCATGTAGTGATTTCCATCCTACTCAACATAATTATAGTGGAACTAGTGATGCAACTGGTCCTGATTATCTTATCACCATACTGGGAAAACTCACTCATGTTATAATTAATAACCTTACCTGTATGGAGAACCTTGATCCAAAATGCTGAGGATCAATGTTTGAACGCTTCATGAGGAAACAACCACCAAAATTCAATGGGAGTAAAAGTACATTAGTTGCAAAGAAATAGGTAAGTTAATTAGAGAAAATATTTTATGCTTTGGGGAGGAGCGAAAGGGAAAAAATTTCATGGCAGATTATCGCCTCATAGGAGATGCAGATCAGTAGTTAACATTAATCAAAAAAAAAGGAAAATAAAAAACTATAGAACATGTAATGAAGGGAGATTAACGATATTTTCATAAAAAAATACTTTCCTTGTGACTATCGGGTGGATATGGAAAGACAATTTCTAATACTAAGGAAAAAGGATGATGAGAATGTTGTAAAGTATGAGGCATACATTTCCAGGTTAGTAAGGCATGCAACAGATTATATACATAACCTAGGGAGTAAGGTTGATAGATTTATTGATGGGTTAAAACCATTTCTCCATCAAGAATTAGTCTCACAATCTTTCTCATCGTACGAAGATATTGTTTCATGCATTATCAAGACAGAAATGGATTTCTTTATGTCTTACGACTTTAAAGAAAAGTATGAGAAGAAGAGATCTGCTGAACACTCTGGAAATAGAAATAAGGGAAATAATGGAAATGTTGAATATCAATTGTGTAGTAAATATTGGAAGAAACACCCTAGTACTTTCCTGGATGGAATGAGAGTCTGTTACAAGTGTGGTGAAAAAGGCAACCAAGCACGTGATTGCAAGAGTAAGAAAGAGGATGTCAATGTTGAATGATAGAATTTTAGAGAGAAGGGGAATAATACAAATGAATGTTCTTAGTGCCAAGGAAATATACCTCATAAAAATCCAATGGATCAAGGCCAAGCTTATGCGATCACTACTACAGAGTTTGAAGATCCAAAAGACGTGGTGGTAGGTAATTTAATGGATTCTTCAAGTTTATACAACGATTTATTTGATTCTAGATCATCATATTGTTTCATATCTTCCCAGTTTTCTATGAAAATTAGATATTTTCGATTTTACTTAACAAGGTAGTTTTCAGTCAAAACTCTTCATGGAAGTATCATCACAACAATGTTTTTTTAAAGGTTTGGGTCGAAGCCTCAATTTATTATTAAGGCAAAGACAACTTTAGACTGGGTAGAGGGTGACCCATTACATATCCCAAAGTCCCAAGGCCAAGTGGCCTTTATACAGGGCTATAAAGCCCATTTTTTAGCCCTAAGGACCCCTCGGTGAACAGTATGGCTACTGTACCCACGCAGCTACAGTGCCTGCTACAGTACTGATGCCGCTACGGTACGATGCTACAGTCCCCCTGTGGCTACAATTCTACTGCTGCTAAAGTCCACACTACTACAGTACTTCTATAGTGACCTGCTACAGTGCTGCTACAACACCCTGCTACAGTACTCAGGAATTCTCCCTTGCCCGGATTTGATCATAGGTATTTTTAGATGCCAAGCAGGATCCTAAATCAGTTCTTACTATGGAATATAAATGTTCTTTATATGATGATCTCAACTTCATACCCATGATTTAATTTCATAAAATAATTGGTATGGATTAGATTTCTAACCATGATGTGAAATCTTATTGTAACAAGAAGGAGGTTACAATTTTCAATGATGATAAGGAGTACCTTATCTCTAGAGCAGAAATTTGACAACCTTATTATTCTCTAGATCCACTACCAGTAGTTCTACTAAATTTAATTATTACGGAAGAATATAATGAAAGAACTTTGGGTGAGGAATAGATTTTTTGAATAGAGGATGTACCTATTGTGCAAGAATATGTTGATGTGTTTCTAGAGGATTTACCTGGACATCCTCTAGAATAAGAAATTGAGTTTCCCATTGATTTAATTCTCGGATCATGGCCCATATCGAATACTCTTTATAGAATGGTCACTGTGGAATTAGTATAATTAAAGAAACAACTAGAGGAATTTAGTAATAAGGGATTTATTCTCCCTAGTGTTTCTCCATGGGGAGCCCCTATACTTTTGTTATTAAGAATGATGTATCTATGAGGTTGTGCATTGACTATATGGATATCACTGTAATAAAAACAAAGAACAAGTATTCCCTACCTTGCATTGATTATTTATTCGACCAACTTCATGGAGCTCAATATTTTTTAAAGATTGACCTGTGATCTGGATATCATCAGTTGTGTGTGAAGAAGGAAGGAATTCTGAAAATAGCATTTCAAACTAGGTACGACCATTACGAGTTTACACTAATTCCTTTTAGATTGACTAATGCACCCTGTGTCTTCATGGATATAATGAATATATTTTTCAAGGAATATATTTATGACTTTGTAGTCATATTTTTTAATGATATCTTGGTATACTAAAAACGATATGAGGATTATGAAAATCACTTGCGCACTATTCAGAAAATACTCTGAAGAAATGAATTATATGGGATATTTAGAAAGAGTGAATTATGACTTCATGAGATTTCTTTTCTTGGCCATAATATCTCTAACGATGGAATCTCTGTTGATCTCTAAAAGACCAGTGCAATCCAAGAATGGACAGAACCAATGAGTATAACTGAGGTATGCAGTTTTATTAGATTAGTAGGTTATTATAGAAATTTCATCCACAATTTTTCCCCATTGGCTACCAAATTAACCAAGATCACACGTAAAGGGGTTAAATTTGATTGGAAAAAATAGTGTGAAGAATGTTTTGAAGAAATGAAGATAAATTATTTAATTTTACTATCTTCACTCTACCATCATGGAATGATGGGGGTGTTATTTATAGTGCTGCTTAAAAGAAATGACATGGTTTTGTCCTTATGCATAATGAGAGAGTTATTTTCTACACATCACAAAAGATAAATATTCATGAAAAAAACTATCATAATAATGATCTCGAGTTTGTAGCTATAATATTTGATCTGAAAATATGAATACACTCTCTCTATGGTGAAAAATGTGAGAATTTTACTACTCACAAGAGTTTGAAGTATATTTTCTCACATAAATGACTCAACATGAGGAGAAGACGATGTCCTGAACTAAATAAAGATTATGATTTCACTATAAACTACCACCCGGGGAAGGCAAATAAGGTGGAAGATTCTTTGAGTAGAAAGGATCACGGAGTTTTGAACAAAATGAGAGTTGAAAGGGATCCTATTTTCATGGATGTAGTAAAGATGGATATATGAATAAACCTGGAAGGTGAAACATCAATAATTTTTCAAATGGTTTCCAAATCATCTTTACTAGAAAGGATAAAGAGTTCTGTGAATGGTGATTAGGAGTTTTGAAGATGATTAAAGCTATGAATGATGGGAGATTGAGTGACGTCATGTATGAAGGTGGAATTTTGAAATTTAGGAATTGACATTATTTTCCTTATATACTAGATCTAAAAAGGGAATTGTTTGATGATGTTCATATCTCCAATTTCCCAATAAACCCTGGGATCACTAAGATATATTGATATTTGAAGGAACTTTTTTGGTGAGACAACATGAAGAGAGATATTGATGATTATGTGTCTAGATTTATGGTTTGTCAACAAGTAAAAGATGGAAAACATCATCCTAGAGGATTCTTGCAACCTCTTCCCATACCTGGCTGGAACTGGGATGATATTACGATGGGCTTTGTCATCGGGCTACCAAAAACTCCATGTAGGAATGATGCAATATTGGTCATTATTGATCATCTTACCAAGTAAGATCATTTTATTACTATAAGATAAGATTTACCACTTGAACTTCTGGAAAGACTATATATTAATGAAGTTGTTTGATTTTATGGTGTACCCCTATTGATTGTTTCTGTTCATGATCCCCATTTTACATCAAGATTCAAGATAAGTTTTTAGAAGGCCCTAGATACTGAACACTGTCTGAACACTACCTACCACCCTCAAAGTGATTGAAAATTAGAATGGACTATTCAAACCATAGAAGACATGTTGAGATCTTCCGCACGAGACTTTCAAGGTATGTGGGATCAAAATGTACCTATGGTATAATTTTCTTATAACAATTGTTTTTATTCAAGTATTCAGATGGAACCTTATGAAGAGTTATATGGAAAGAGATGTCGCACATCAACTTGTTGGGATATTATTGGTGAAATAAAACTCATAGGCCCAGAACATGTTGAGGAAACAATAGAAAAAGTGAAGAGTATCCAAACCCACATCAAATAAGTACAAAGTGGGAAAAAGTGTTATGCTGATAACCGAAGGAAGGATTTGTAATTTCAATTAAGAGCCCATGTTTTCTTGAATGTATCTCCAAGGAAGGGTGTTATAAGTTTCGGTAAGAAGGGTAAATTGAGTCCCAGGTACATTGGAGATTTGGAAATTCTATAATATATAGGAGTTGTAGCTTATTGTTTTGGAATGCCTCCAAGTCCCTCCAACGTTCATGAGGTGTTCCATGTATCACTGTTCAGAAAATACCTGCCTGACCCAACATATTTACTCACTTATGAATAAATAGAACTAGAAGTTGATCTATATTATTGCAAAGAGCATATCAGAATTCCTGATACTAGAGAATGAGTGTTGAGAAACCGAATGACTCGTTTAGGGAAGGTTCTATGGAGAAACCATAAGATGGAAGAGGCAATGTGGGAACCAAAGGAACTTATGATGAAGAACCACCTGAATCTTTTTATGCAGTAATATTCTATAAATTTCAATAAAAAAATTATTTCAAAGAGGGGATAATGTTACACCTAATCTTTCACGATATGTTTCCCATTAAAAATTGTAGTACCTGGTGTTGTACGAAACATGGAGTTTTAACAAATCACGACTAATGAAACTAGCTATTATTAATAGTAATACCCAATTTTTTAAATTTTAAAAATTTTAATTTTAAAAATGGACTTCATTTTTGCATTTAGAATATCAAAATTATCTTATGGTGAATTTTTGGTATTTTTTTGAAAACATTCTATTTTTGATTAATAGTGAAAAACACAGCGTTATTATTTAATACCGACTTTTTATTTAAATAATATTTTCTTTTATTTACATTAATTTTAGTTCAAAATAGATTCATAATACCTATATATGTTCAATTTAATTCATTGGATTCACTTTATAATAAGTTAAGATATATAATATTATATTGATTTTTTTACCGTTTTTTACCCATATTCTATGAGCATTTGCAAATTTGCATAAAACATAATTTTTCTGCTTCTATGAGTTGAATTCCAAAAATCCAAGAGACACAGTTTACATAAGTTAGTAAAATTTCGTTCAATAAGATGAAAATAATTTTTGTTGAATAGTAACTTTTTTCTTTTATTTACCACGGTCAAAAGTAAATTGGGTAATTAAGGGTAAACATGATATTATATTTACCCTAACACATGCCCTAATTCTATTGGATAAGTTTAATTCGACCAAAAACAACCACAAGAATAAAATATGATCCCCTTTGGTCCACTTGGATTAGATTAGGACATTTATTATTATTATTTTTAAAGAAGTGTAAAAAGTGTTAAATTCAATGTTTAATAACTAAGCGATTTTTAATTTAGGGTTATAAATAAGATAAAGTCGACAATAAATATTAATT
Source organism: Viscum album (assembly GCA_963277665.1). Lineage (NCBI taxonomy): Eukaryota > Viridiplantae > Streptophyta > Magnoliopsida > Santalales > Viscaceae > Viscum > Viscum album. The sequence continues at coordinate 126,875,706 of OY728160.1, forward strand.
ATAAAGATAAAATGATTTTTTACCTAATGGTATTTTATTTATAAATTTTATACATTAAATAATTAAATTTATTTATAACACAATGATGATGCAGTAATTACCTTATTAATCAAATATTAAAATAATTGATATTATAAATATCCAAATAAATGTAACCTTTGATAAATTCCACATATTTTATATGTTAATATGTCATGTTAGGGATGATTAAATAAATTTTTTCGAAGTAATAATGTTGTTTTTATTTTCACATAAACCAAATACTAAATAGTGTCAAAATTTACATAAACGAGTTTTTAAAACAAATATTATATTATTGGTTGATACAATATTCATAAAAATATAAGGTTTGGAAAAAGGGATTAATGTATGTTATATATGTAATTAATTAACTACTTTAGGGTCACTTGGATGTTTAGAGTAAGATTATTAACCATATTGTGTAAGAATAGAAGAAGACATGGTAGAAGTTAAACTATTTAATTAATAGTTAAATCTAAAAGATATGGTTACTATGGTGACCTAAACTTTTCTAAAACCAATTAGATGAAAGGATTTTGACCCATACCCAACTTATCTTTGAAATAAATAAATTTGGATCAATTATAAAATGAAAATTATTTTATAATAAAACAATATTTCAATCTTTTCCCAGGGTGCCCATCACCCCTCTTACAGAAGGGAACTTCTCCTTCTCTCAACATCACACCTCCAAAATCCATTTAGATCGGCCATAACCTGCCAAAATATCCTTCAAAACTCCCTCATACAAACCTAGAGTCCTTACATTAAACATAAAGCCATCCTAAGGATCCCTTTTCAGCAACTCAAAAGGAAACAGCTGAAGAAGAGGTAATAATTTCACCACCCTCTTCCAAGTTCTTTTATTCTTCCGCTTCCTATTTATTTGTTGTTTCCATACCTAAATAATTACCCGAGTTCATCCTACATAATTTTATGTTATTATAAATATGGACCAAACATATTTTTTATTCTATCTATCCTATGAATGAAAAATTCAGCATACATGCGTATATACGGCTTACCATCTCCACATTGTTGAGTAGTTTTTCATTCAAACACTTAATTATTTGGATGGGTATAATAAAGAGTATAATTGATGTAAACAATAAATATAACATGTTAAGGATTCTATATATATGATATACCTTCCAATTACATATTATTTTACCATCAATATATTGATATTGTCACTCGTGCCTACGTACAGATTACCGTTTCCATGAACGCGATGAGATTCATTCCCCACCACAATCATTCAAAAATAATTTTCGTTTTATGATTAAAAATAATCTTTAATAACATAATATAATTCTGGATATGTATCAAATACATCTTATCCACAAAAAACATGGCCTATGTAACCATTCATATAACGAAAACAAATCAGTTAATACCCGAAACGATGAAACTAGTGAAATATTAAAAGCAAAGCAATATTAGAGGATCATATATGATATCATATTTATGTATATAGTTCTTTTATAATTTAAAAAAATGATTTAACTATTATAAAAGATGTTAATGTACCCTCCACCATGGAAAATTACAAAGTAAGGGTTAATTCAACAGTCTCTTTACTTATTCGTGGTTATTAATACGTAAGTATCTATTGGGACCTCTTTATCATCCACATCCGTATTTTCATAAAAATGTAATTCAAAACATTTTTACAATTTAATAGACTATGGGTTAAAGTCATTTAAACCCTAATTTGACTATATATGTTTTTAAAGGAATCTTTCTGTCATTTTACAAACAAGGTACTGTGTGACCTTCTCGACAAAATTAATGTAAGAATGTCTTTTTTTACTTATACGGTGGGCGCGACTATTTTCCACCGTTATAACATAGTTGAAGCATACCATAAAATATTATAATAATATTTTCAAAATAAGTATTTTATTTTATAAATATGTTACTTTTATATGATTTTAATAAGGAAAGAGGTATTTATTTCAAATAGCTTTCATTTCATCTATGTCAACATCCTTTTATGGATTTTAAACATGTTTGAACTTGATTTATTATAATAAAAATATTTTATATTATATTGAAGGTTTTGTGATATGCTTGACCATGGATGTGTAACATTTATACCATTAATGGTTTATGGTTAAAGTATTAGCATTTCATATGATAGTTTTAATATGAATTTTTATGTTATCTTTAAACATTTTCATATGAAAAATGAATTGGACTTAGTAAGTGATGGTTGAGCCCGCTATAGCTCCTCGATGCATCGGTAGGTCTCTTGAGACAAACCAGTGTCTTGACATAAGGCCTTGAAAATATATTATTTGTAGTCTTGGAACAAGGCCTTGACTATGTGGTTATGAAGTTTGTCATTAAGAATTCCATCATTATAAAATTGTTTATTGTTATTGCATCTAATAATTCAACTTTTAGAATATCCATGTGAATAAGTAAATTCCATTATTTGATTTACTTTTTCCATATTATATAGAAGTTTATTTTTAAAAGGATTATGTTTTACTCTTATACATTTCTTTAAATTTTTATGCTTTTTTATGAAAGTTTCCACTATATATTTATCCTTACTAAGCATCTGAGCTCACCCCTTTTTATGTTTTATTTTTCCCAAGATGGTAAGAAATATAGAATGACTAACCTACAGGGATAGTCAAACGGATATGAATGTGGTCGATAGAGACAATGTTGTTATTGTTTTCATTCTATAATGTAATGTCAAACTTATTAATGCATCTAGTACTTCCAAGGCTACTAAACAGATCTGTATTTCAGGACTTGATCCTCTGTGATCATGCCAATGTTATGTAATAATTCACCGACTCTGGGTAACTATGGTCGAGGTGTTAAAGGGCTAATAACAAGGCACTAATAGGAATTTTGGGAAAATACACTCCCCCATGAAATAGAGGTGTTTTTCAAGAAGTGCTCATCATGGGTGGGGTGTTTATAAGAAACGAAAGAACAAAATTTTATACATATACGTAAAAAATCACTCATCCCAACCAAAGGGTCCTGAAACCAGCAACCAATCCACACACAGCCACTCTTGATACTACCCCTACACACACAAGTACACAATAACGACAACTAGATCTCAACCCACTTTAGTAAAATAGATCCCCAATTTATCCATTATCAATATCATGTTTATCTAATTCATTTTAAAGATTTCTTCACTACCAGGAAACTAACTGGCATAACCAAAATTAAAAAAAAACAACTGAATGAAAACAGGCAAGCACACATTTAAGAATTCACTACTAGATCATTTGTAAATAACAATATCAAAATGGGATCTGTGGGATCCTGCAAAATTCTAGAACAAAACCAAGCGCCAATATACCGTGTCCATAACATTTACTACTACCTCCACACGGCCTCAGATTCACAACCAACACCCTCTCAATTAGAGAGTCCATCTCCCTATACGTCACCCCAAAATAATTAAATAGAACAATCTTGAATATTACCCAAACAAAGCAAAGATTTTTTTTTTCAAATGAACCGACACCATTCATTATGTTCCTTCTTTCCATTTGTTTAACTGGGGTGATCACCCAAGGGTTCTTATCTATAGGGAATCCATTAAGCCAACCAGGTTTATATGATTAATTAGTTTCTCATGTTATAATCATTCAGTCAACTAGTTATCTAGAAAACATAAATTCATTAGTGTGTAATAATGGATCATCAATGCCCATGATTTTTAGTGGACATGATCCCGTACAATTCAGAACATGTAAACTAAGGTATGAAAAATAGAACATCATCATCATCATTCCCACCGATTCATTCTTTAAATGTACATTTATTATATTATTTAAAGTTGGTTTCATCTATATATCAATGGAACATTTTCATACCCACCTCACATGATGCATAGTAAAGAGAGATGAAGGATGAACCCCTACCTGGATGATCGTGGATCGATTTTTTCTCCTTCTGCCAAGAATTGTGGACGACACAACTTATTGGAAGCACTCCATGATGAACTGAGCAAGATTTCTCTCATGTACGGATGAATCATATCTAAAATAGGGACTCTTAGAACCCAAAGAGGGAACAAAAAAAGACCAAGGAGGAAGATATCAGTATGATAAAAAGGCTTGATCCTAGTGTTACGGGATATAAAATCTCGATGTTCATGAAAAAAGGATCTTGGTTTGATCAGGAAGCTGGTTAGTTGAAAACGTTGGAATTAATTGTGATTTAATAATTCCCACAAAGACAATGAGATAGACCATCACACGATAGAGAGTTGATAGATTTCATTTAATCAGAGAAAAAACATAACATGGGAGTAATTAGAAAGGCAGAAACATGATGAAACTGATTAAAAGGCCACAAGTTTTGGTAAGTCAAGGGTAACCCCACACTTAGGGGTTTTAAATTATCCATTACCAACCTTAAAATAGTCTTAAATCACATGAAATTTGATAATATAACATAAAATAGACTTTATGGAAAAACAAGGGAATGAACCCCAACACCCCTTTGTGGCACTGTTTGGGTGTGGCATAGATCGGGGAGACTGTTTGGTTTTGGTGAAAATGATCAGTGAGACACCGATCAGTGACACCATGACGACAACCTTTCACTAACAATGAAACACTCCTGACTCACCGATGGTGTCCAGGACACCCCAAACACCATAATTGACAACGTAATGGACCAGGAAGGTCTGAGCCATTACACTAACTAAGAATTATTAATGTGAAATCTAAATTCTTTTGAGGAATATGAATAACTTTTAATTGGTCTTTTTCATTTTATATCTTCTCACACCTCATAAAAAAATCTTAATCCATGATTATATAATGAAATATATTTAATCACACTATATAAATGTTATTTTTTTGTCCAAGATTTTTTCATCCCTTTTTCCATCAAATTGGGAACAAAAACATTGTTCATGTGTATGTGTGGACTGCCACCTCCATGAATGGATTTTTTTCTTTCCATCACTACCACTCATTAATATTTAAAATTATATATTTATTGTATATATATGGAAATAAATAAAATATTATAATTATATAAGTTACTATCTTAACTATTTCCATACACTTCCAATAATTAGAAACAAAATTATTGCATGATCGTATGTACAATCTATCATCTCCACTTAACGATGTGCATCATTTTTCAAAAACTGCTGCTCAATAATTTTGAATCAAAGGGTTTAATAAAGTTAATTTATTTTTATATAATTATAATTATTATAAATTGATTTTATTTTATATTATTTCTTTATTTTAAATATAATAAAATATAGAAATGTCCCTCAGGTGTTCGTGTGGACTACTACCTCACAAGCTAATAAAATTTATTTATCATAACCATTACTCATAGGGGAATTTAGAATTATATTTTATTTATAAAAATATTAATTATTTCATGATTTTTATTTTACATATTATGGAACAAGGAAAACATTGACCTTGATCAACAAACTAAAGTCATTTTTAAATTATGAGTTGAACATCCTACAAAAACAAGATGTAAACGTAATCGAATAAGTACAAAAATATGCCATTGAATTAAATGAAACTTGTAATTAAATGATAGATTAATAAACCTATAAATGGTATTTAACAAAAATTAAATAATTAAAATATGTTATTTGTTTTTGAGTAAAGGTAATATATAATATTGATGGACTCCAGGTAAGGGGTTTCCTAACTCAATTTCCTTACATCGGGTTATATCCCTTATTAATTGAAGATGTTGTTCGATTATTATATATGAATTGATATCAAAATATCATTATGTTATGTTTCACAATTTTTTGGTCAATTTACAAAATTTAAAATAATCACATTAGGGATACATTATCATTTCTAATTTTATTATAATTATAGATGTTATTTGTGTCTCAACTTCATTTTCTTGAGACATGATACATGTCATGCCCCATGATTTATTTTTTGGATTTAATTAATAACCAATTAATTAATTTTGAAATAATAATTCATCATATTCATGGAATTTATAGATCCATATCACATTGTTTCATCCAATGGATTTTGAATCGAATATTGAAAATGTTGTACGGATTTTATAATACAATATAATGTTATTTCACGACTAACTATATTCAAATTTTAAATGGATGAAATTTTATAAAACTATTTTCCTAAAACACACCACTTTTCTTCTCCCATTATTATTTTTGTCATATCTATGATTTCCATTCATTTTTCCTCTTTGTTACTCATGATGTTCAAAAAAATGTTTTTATGGAAATCTGAATTTATTTATCCTTTTGGTTGGTAGAATTTTCTCTTTTAAATCCATATATTTATAAATATTTTAATGAATATAATTTAATTTGAACCAATGATTTTTTAGTGTTTCTTAACTATGTCATATTTTCCAATTAAAATATTAAACATTAATTTTTTTTAAAAATTCAAGCAGGGTTATTTATGATATGTTATAAAATGTGTGAATGTAATATTTATTTTAATATTTATAAAATATAGGTATTATGTTTTCATCATAACTATTATTTTATTTTAATCATCATTTATATGTTTCCATGATTATTTTTAAATATTTTTTCCAAATATTTGGAAAAGTTCTATAAAATTTATCAAAAAAGAGGTCTTTTACATTATCTTCAAATAATGGTTTGAAATGTTATATCAAAAATGTTTTAATTTATGTGAAAATATTATAATTATTCCACTAATTCACTAGAATAATGATATTATGGTACCATTAATATTACTTCTCTTAATGGATTATGATTATTATTTTTAAGAGATTATCATGAAGCCATTTTTCCTTGATTAAGTCAAAATATAAAATAAATAAATTTTATTTAAAATATAAATGATTAAAATTAAATATTCCATATGTTATAGTCATTTATAGTCATTGGAGATTATTGATGATGATCTTTTATCCTAGAACATCTCTCCAATGCATTGGGTAAAGTTCCTTTACTTTAAATAAAATAAGTATGAGGTTAACAAGGGATGTTTCTCCTATGGATTTTATTGGCTTCAAATTATACCTAACATGAGTGAAAATTGGAGAAGAAGATAACATCCAATGATATGACCATATTTTTTGTATGCTTGAAATATTTTTTTAATGGTCCCCTTGATCATTTTTGGCATCACATATATTATGATTATTGATTTTAATTAATATTTCGTTGATAAATATTAATTTCAGGTCACATGATTAATGATATTGGTTTATATTATAATTAATTATCATATGAAATCATCATTCACCTTAAATATGTACTTATATAGTTACACACAAATTATGTGTACCAAATATATTAAATTGGTAATACATATGTTTACCCATACTTAGTATTTGAGCTAACCCATTTCTCTTTTTTTCCATAAGTTAAAATGAAAAATGTCAATTATGATGTGTTCAAGAGGTTTTCATTTGGGATTTGATGAATATTAAATATGGAATATGAAAATATTAGTATAGTAGGAATAATTATCATTTGAGGACATGAGTGTTGTTCTGTAAAAGTTTGTCCTAAATTTTTAAAACTCTAATCCTAAAAGGTACAAAGTTAGGTATGTAATTAAATATTTCCATCTTATGTTCTGTGTTATGGTTTCCATAAATTGTGTCATGTTTATCTGTGAGTATAAAATATAAATATGTTATTTATCACCAAATCCAGAAGTTCTAGTTTAGGGTTGTTATACACTAACTATCCCTTTAAAAAATATAATGTAGTAAATCCAAATAATTTTAGAAGAATAAACACATTTTCACTAGGATCAACTGATTTGGAAAATATTCTAAATAAACATCAAAAATTAATATCCTTGCATTACAACATTGAATAAAAATGTATTTATGGAATAAATAATCTCTGATATGTATTGAAGTATTGAAATACAGAATTATAAAGGTGGAAAAATCAGATGTAGCCACTCACCCATGATGATACAGCCTAATGATTTATATTGGCTGAAAAAGTCACACACTGATAGATTAAACTAGTAATAACATTCAATCATTAAATTATTGTAAAAGTGGAAATATGAACTCAGCCACGGGACTCCAATAGGGTTAATAGCCAGCTATTTTAAAAAACCACTAAAAAATTATTATCAGATATATCATTTTTTTGAATTTTGAAACATTTAATCCCCATTATATTTATTTTCAGATTTTTTTAAAGGATAATATAATAATTATTTCCATTATTAGGTTGATGAGGATAACACTTTTTCATAATTATTTTATATAATTTTCCATTTGGATATTTAAAGAGATTTTTCTATTCTACAAAAGGGATGTATTAGCTAAAGGGGTATCCTCTATTATATTCATTCTTGTTGTAGCCTAGTATATCATTCTTTTCCATTATGTTCTTTTACTTATTCCAATAAACAAAGAGAATAAGCCTGAATTTATCATACATGTTCCCAATGTAAGGATATCCAATCAATTTTTTATATCCCTAATTTTTATACCCACTTCCCCTTGAATCGAGTAAAGTATTTTAGTATCAAAACATCAATGACAAATTAGTTTTAAAGTTAATTTAGAATTATGATAAACTGTATATTAAATGGTCTTGACTGCCTTTTATATCTATAAGATTTCAAAGAAACCATAAAATTTGTTTTTTTTGGACCCAAGAAAATGATATTCTCATTAAATACAATATAGGTTCCATTATTCAACTAACCAATTCCTTAGTTAGTGATAGTGAAGATAAATACTGAAAAATATATCAGGATCTCATTTTTGGATTTTATTAGCAGTTCAAATCATGTAATAACTATTATGACCACAATTCCAATGGTGTCCATTATTAAAATTTTTATTTAATAAAATATTTTGTGAAAGGATTATTGGGTTTTTCAAGAACTATATGTTTTGATGAAATTTTTAATTAATTGAGAAATAAAAAGTCACCCATGACACAATATCCATATTGTAAAAAATTCTGATATTATATATATTTTAATTATTCTTCAATGAGTAATTTTGATAATCATTTATATATTAGTAGAAACATGTAGCATGAAATAGAAATGACATTCTTGAACATTAATTCTGAACTTTTTTATGGATATTATGTGATATATTGAGTATAATATTTTTTCCATTTTCATTAATGATAGAAGAAATATATGAAGAACGTTTTGATAAAAAATGAAAATCAATAATTATTAACAATGTAAAATCCAATATAGTGTTATTAAATCAGGGCATGATTATGTTAATGATTTTGATGTGAGATGTTTCAATGGTTAGTATGGAATACAAATGATATGATCTATTTGTAGTGATTATAAGTAGTTTAGTGGATCTAAGCATGTGTGCCAGAGTACATTAGTGAAAACATTTATATACCTATATATTCACCTATTTGAAAGAAGGACATTATTAGAGTCGAACACCATATATATCGTAGAATAATTAATATTTCATATTCTCAAGTTCTATTTTGAATCAATTAAAATTCCATTAATATCTTAATTATCCATAGAATATATTATTTTAAATTCGAATAAATCTCATTGTAAGTGCTAAACAAGTGACTTGGTATCAAATAGTGTCATTCATGTTGTATTTTCTAGTGAAATATGAGAATGGTTATGATATTAAACAATATGATGATCTTAGTATGTGATCTTGAATAGAGGTGTTCCGTGGTTGGTCAATTATAGTATCATCCAATGTCAATGCCTTTCATACCAATAAAATTAAAGAATCATTCATAATAGAACTTCAAAATATAACATGAATCAATAATATGTCACACCTTGAAAGAGTTTTAACTAGTAGGAAGTGATATTATGGTATAATTAAATTTTGGGTGACCTATTCTAGCACATTTTCCTTAACACACATAGATAGTTTAGGTCCCTTGTTGTGACACCATTTAAATTGACCCAGCATTAAATAAATACACTTATTAGACAAAATGTCACATTTTTTCTACTTAAAAACATACATGAATGGAATGGAGTACTCTCTTTGACCTAGGATAATCTCTATATCACCCCATATATCCCATCACACCTCCTGAGATTTGAACATATATTATCTCTAACATGTGATAACTACCAACCAACCTAAGAAGAAGAAACCCCATAGAACCTTGTGAATATCATCTAATTCCTGCAAATAGTATCATTATGAGGATGATGTTCCTGTACTATTTTTATCCAATTATTGAATTTACACTCAAGTATCCCAAGAGGATTATCACTCCATAGACACATGGTATAACTGAAATATTAATTCCCCCACATTAACATATTCCACCTTTCTAAAACCCCAAATCTTATGAAGAGATAACGATCAAGCATAATTTTTACATAACCTCAAAGGACTGTGTATGTTATTATTAAAATTGGTGGTGTTACTTTTAAAATAAGTCACACATCCCTATACATGAATATAATAATTCCTAATTGTATACATCGACCTTTAATAATGTGATGTATCCAATTTTCCCTCATCCAAATTCTATAGAATGAGGAGTATATTGGGGAAATTATAAGGGGTCACCAATATTTTCTCATACACATTAGTAGATTCATAATTTATATCTACAACAAAAATCATACTACGCATGTTAACCTATCATGGATAATTTTAATATTTCTACCCCTATGGTCCATAATACATTGTCAGAATATTTTTTCCTTAGTAAGATATTTTAGTGGTAAAATCCACCCAAAAACTCTCTATTTCCCCATGATATTATTTATCATGTCATTTAAATAATTTACATTTTCCACTAATTCATTTATACAATTAATAGTGTTTAATAAACCCTTTTTAAATATATTCCATTTGTTATCTTCCATAATCTATGTTGGTTAAAAATAAAAAAAATTAATTTTGCAGTGTATTTAGGATATTTGTGTTGATTCAAAAGGTCACCTGACAATATTCAAGAATTTTTATTTATAAATAAATGTTCTTTTTATGGTTTTAATGTTTTTTTGGGTTTTCCATACTTTCTATCCATAAAATTTGAATTTTTTTGGAAACTGATAGATTCCAACATAGAAAATGGTTGGACCCCATAGTTACTAAAGGGAGATCCCATATGAACTCTTTATTTGAGAAAAAAAATAAATTATATGGAAATGTGAATATAAATTTTAAATGTAATGATTTATAAAAATTGTTTTTCTATGTGAACAATAAAAGAGGATCATCATTTACAATTGAAGGTGGTGAATCGGAGTCCTCTGCAAGGGGTTCATAATTTGTAAAGGAAGGTGGTTTGGTTGAGTATCCAATAAAGGGTTTTATGTTTAGTATTTAAATTTGTGTTTCAACGGATACTACATGGGGAATAATTCTTTATATAAACCTCATAGAGAGTACAGTTTTTTATGAATTACAATCTACAAGGGCATTTATCATATTTATCATTAGTGTGTTTTATTGGTATCATTTCATATATAATGGAAAATTAATAACTTTTTTAGTCAGAGTGAATTTATGTTCAAGAATATTATCATTGGAATAATTCATCTAATCATTAATGTGGTTCCTCAAGGAGGTATTTTGTGAATGAGGTGGCTCACAAATGTGGTTTTCCTCAAAGACTCTATTTGTAAATGAGTATTTAAAATGTAAAAGAGGATTTTCGTGGATTCATCCTTTCTCAAAAGAAGATAATTCTATAAAGCACTCTAATATTATGAAGCACTCTCATTAAATAGAAAAATTAATTTCTTAAAGGGTCTTATAAAAATTTATAGATATGTTTATCTCCTAAATGATGACATCCATAAAGAAAGCTCGGTTCATGTATGGTTTTAATGGGGAACTATATATTGGGTAGAATAAGGGGATAATAAATCAATTGTTTTATTTTGTGAAATGATTTTTTTCAAGGGTTTGATATAGTCCATATAGGTAAAAATATCATGCATTTCTTCTTTTTATGTAAATCGTGTGGAAGTGAAGTGTACTTCATCTATCAAGTGAAAATGGAGATTCATGAAAAACTCATGTGTGAAACTATTCTAAGGTGTTTCAAATAAGAAAAATTGATATTTTAAAGTACTATTTCATAGAATTGAGTTGGGAGAGTAGCGTGTTGTCAAATTCGGAATGGTTGCAAACCAATATGGATGGTGAGTCCTGTCTGAATATTTTAATAGAGGTTCACTTTAGTTGATTTGCTAAATAAGAAAAAAAATTATGTATTCTATTCTCATGTATCCCAATGCATGTAAACCAAGTAAAATTGTTGTGTTTCATTAGTATTTTCTTTTATTCCCAAATATTCATATTGGAAAGGGAGAGAAGAGGGTTTTGTTTAAAAATGAATCAAGATCCAAATTGGAAGATATTTTAATTTTTTATAACCCTGTTCAACTCCCCCACCCTAAGGTTATTTAGTGTTATTGGTAAAAACATTGGTATCGGATAAAAAAGTTAATAACATTTTTCCTCTCTAATGGGATTCAATGGAAGTTATCAATCATAAAGGGATTTTCATCTTTTATGGAAAAAATTTTCAATTGTGGATGAATCAGATGCAACACTACTTATAATCATTAATTATAGATATCATTAAAGTAGTGATTCATGGTATTTTAGCATGTGTGGATAGTGGGGATTTATCAGAAACTACCCAAATGGAATTAAATACTATCATTATTTGAAGAAATGCTTTTGTGGGAGCCTAATCTAATGAAATCTATACATAAGAGATATCATTTAAGTCATCACATGATATTTGGGAAGAGTTTTTTAATATCATTTAAGAAAATTAAATAAACATTGAATAAAAAATAATGGTTTTGTGGAACAAATATGAGGGACCAAGAATACTCCCAAATGAGTATATATATTTATTATTTTATGGAATGAATTTTTATTTTGATGACATACATGGTTAAAGAGAAATTATTGTACATGTATAGATCATTAGGTGCATCATGAGAACTATTCCACCTCCGTTCAATCAGAAATATACTATATAGGGCAAAAATATCAAAAGGTTATGATATTGGATAATTTTAACAATACTCTTTTCACATAAAAGATGAGTCTGTAGAAAAAGTGAAGTCCAAAGAGGCTACAAGATGGCCAGGAAGAAGAAGATATAAATAAGTTCATGTCATTCTTATCCTCAAATCTATGAAGGGTAAAATGAATTTTCAATGTGAAAAATCCTCAAGAATTATTTCTATTATAAATGGTTGAAAATCTTACTAAAAGTATCCCCAATAAGTTTCAAAAAGATGATGAGGAGGATGTTGAAATTCCAAAAAATAAGCCTTTATCTAATTTGAAAGGTAGAAAATATGTAAATTGATATTTATTTATGAATAAGAACATACATTTATAATAGAATAAAAGTTATGATTAATCTGAGGAAAAGAGATTGAGGATTACAAGGGTCATCGAGAAGATATTGCGGTGGATGTTGTAGCTAACACTTAAAAAATATATGAAAGAGAAAATGATGAAGGATGAATAAAATTAAGGTTTAATATCCATGCTAAATTAATATATGATCTTATGGAGATATATTTTTTGAGATCCAAAATGTAGATAGTTTATTGACTGGTTCATGATTCAAAAATATTTAACTAGTATAAGGAAGGAGATAAGTTTGAGATAAAAGAAGAAATTGAAAAGACTAAGTCTTCAATTCCATTTAACTCATAACAGGTTGTTGTGTATAAGATCAATGTTGAGTAATGGAAAAGTGTTATTGATGGTTTTACAAATATAAAAAAATATCGAATCAAACTTATTGACTAACATATAGGGGATGTTATGGACCTACAAGAAAATTAGAAGATCATGAGAGAATCTAGACCCTGAGTATGAAATTGGGAAAGCATAACTCTCAACAGATAGAAACAATGAATGTCGATTATAAAGGTCTATAAATTCATAAGAAAATATTATATGAAGTTTGAAAGGATGGTATATAGATCGATTCAAAACATAAAGTTGTTTTGACTAATATTAGGTTTTAATCACCCACTACAAGGTTGAAAATTGATTTGGGTACAAATCAAAATTAAATTATTCAGATATCAAAATGAATGACCACTGATACACCAAATATTTAAAGGAATAAACTTCATATTATTTAATATTTATATAGAAAAATTTTACATTATCAAAATGGATATTCTCTAGAAATAACGTTCCAAATGGAATAAGAGAAAACAAATTCCACATATTATTCAATATTAAAAGAATGATGTTGGTGTTCACTATTTTTGGTGTGGATGATTCAAACACGTGGCCTTATATTACACATCTACAATTTAGAATAATGTGTCAAAGAAGACTAAAAGTGGTCATAATTAGAATCTCAAATAATCCTAAAATGGGAAGGAAGCTAAAAATTTATTTTCATATCAACAAGTTGGATTTGGTCCATCAAAAACTAAATAAGATCATCTATATCAGCCCATAAAAGGAACAAATTTGATAATGTGTATTAAAACAATAGTTGAGATTTCTATTTTTATATGAATTTCCATTAAATATTTAGATCATGTTGATACATGGATCCATGATAGTGGATTAACATCCTATATAATGGGAAAAAGGATATTATTAGAGGCATAAAATATGGAAAATAAGGTATCATCAAAATTTGGAAATGATAATGTCTGGAAAATTATACGCATGGTAACACCCAAATTTTGGGGAAAATATATGAGATGTGTAGATGTATTTTTTTGAATGTCTCATTCACTACTTTCATATTTCCAGTCAACAATGTGACTCATGGAGTGCTATAATATTTACTTATATGATTTGTATATTAAATGGAAGAGATGATGCATTTGTTTATAGGGGAGGAGAATGAAGGGAAATCTCTAACACGTAATTAGAGAAGAGGTTATGTGATTTCTATATAAGTAGGAAGAAAATATGGTGTTTTATAAACAACTTACCCATCTATTTAAACCATCCCTAAGAGATATAGTCAAATTTGATGATGCTCATGGTCTCCCAAACCTATGACGTGATCATAATCAAATGATTAATTATTTTAAAACGGGGAATATTATTATAAAGGAATATAAGGAAAAAAGAAAAAAAAAAGTTAACCAGAGTTCTGCAATTGTTTCATGTAGAGTTTTGTGGGGCTATCTTACCATGATCCATTGATCAGAAGTGGTTTTAAATTCATTTTATTAACGTTATAAATAGGATGGGAGAAATATTCATAATTTCACAAAAGTTTCTTGTGTTTCGTTGACTGGCACATATTTCAAGAAAGATAAAAGGAAACAAGGATATAATCTTATAAAGATTCAAAATAATAATATTATAAATTCATAAAATAGAAAACTAGATGATTATCTTTAGAAACCCAAGACAAGGAACTAGGGTTCTGAAGTGATAACTCCTCAATAAAATAGAGTTATTAGGAGGAGAAATCAGATCATAAAGACCATTCCTAAAAAACTGACTATTGATAAGGACCTATAAAATAAATTCTGCAGGATAAAAATATAGGCATGGTTCTACAAATCTAATATAACTTTAGTGAGTCTAAAAGAAGAAAAGACTTCATATGAGTTGTGATACAAAAAGAATCCAACATTGGAATACATGAAATTATTTTCAAATATGTGTTTTTTACTTAATAATTTAACATATAGAATGTTTGATTCTCATGTAGATAATGGGATATTCATTGGTTACTCAAGAAAAAAAGAAAAATATGGAAATTATTCAACAAGAAGTTCGAAAAATTAGTTGAAAACGGTGATTTCACTATAGTAGAGATTGAATAAATCTCTAACAACATATATAATAGTTCACTAATGATAGTGATTATGAGGTAAGAAAATAAAGTGTATCAGAAGAAGAAAATTCTATTTCTGAAGTAGATAATAATTACGAGAATGTTTACAGAAAATCATTATCTGCTAAGAACCCTAATATTTGAGTATAAAATTACATGAAAAAATAATCAATGATCAGAAAGACAACATTCAATTATAGAGAATAAAATATTCAGAGTATGAATCCTTCCTATCTTAGTTAGAAACTAAATGTCATGAAATAGTACATGGTGATGAGAACTAGGTTTAGGATATGGATGGGCAACTTGACTAAATCAAAAAGAACTTAACATGGGAGATTGTTTCAAGACTAGAGGAAAATAATTTTATCGGGACAAAATAGATTTTTGAAAAACACTCAATGAATTTGGAATGGTAATTAAAAAAAATACTACTGTTCATGTGATAATCATAGATTGTGAACATCGATGTTGATGATACATTTTCACCTTTTTATGTCATGAGACTATTCTTTTATTCAAGTCCCTAGTAGTGTAATGAAAATTTCAAATATTTTCCAATGGATTTCATTTAATTATTTTTATATGGGGTACTAGAGGAAAAAATTTATATCAATAATCTATATAGTATTATCATCCATGATGATGGGAATAGAGTTTCTTAGATGTGGAAGGAACTATATGAGTTGAAGTAATTACTAAAAATGTGGTAATCAATACTTGATTAGTTAATTAAGAATCTTGGTTTTTAGCATTGTGGAGTTGAATAAATGCTCTATTTTTTCAAAGAATGTATTCAAAAAATGATGGTTCTTGATTATTTCAATGATATAATATTTATTGGATCTTATAAGGCATAGTGGTAATAGTTCACATGGTTCATTAAAAGTGAGTTTGAAATGTCAATTATTGGTAAGCTCTTGTTTTTCAATTGTTTACATGTTATTTATGGAAAAAATGGAACATTGATGTCTCAATCCAACTATTACAAGGTGGTTATGATAATATTTATAATATATATAGATATATAAATGAACACTTTAATGGATACCTAGATGAAAATGTTAAGATATAATGAAGGAAAAATAGTTAATTTCACTAAATACGGAAAAATAATCGGTAGTCAATTTCACCTAATAACAATGTGACCCGATTTATTTATCTTAAGACAAAAATCATAGTATAAATGTAATCCCAAAAATTTACTCTTACTAGAAAATAAATAAGCATATAAATATATTAATGGAATAGTGGATTTCAGTTTTTTATTCAATGAAAAATATCTGCAAGAGATCTAGTGTAACAACCCGGTTTTAGTAGCCACCTAGAGGCACCCCATACCCGGTTGGTCACATGGCCTCAAGCGCATTTACCCAAGCACCAGAGGATTCCTACTAGCAGCGAGGGCTTTGGGTGTGATAGTGTGGAAACTATTACCTCATTGGAAGAGCACAAAACAGATGTAATAAATAGATATACAATAGTGGAAGTAGTAAACACACCATACAACAGTAAACATCGGAAGACATAAAGTAAGAAGAAACTAGAGAACATATATAAATTATGCATGAAACATATGTCTATGAAAGCATAAAAACAAACCACAATGCTGGAATACAAACATTACTAAACCAAGATTAAAAAAATAGGTAAAAACTCCTCATCATCGCAAACCTCTACTTGGTCTCATGCTCACCAACCCCAAAGCAATCGAAATCCTGTATTAGAAGGGCGCTTGCCCTTTTCTATAACTACTACAATATAATCTGTTTGGGGACAAAAGTATGACCCAAATAGGGTGTGAGAATAATCCCAGTAGGACACCACCAAAAGCTCTATGCCTAATAGTTAGTCAATATATATGATCAGCAATAAGTAAAAGAGAAGTAAACAAGGAAGTACTCAGCAGTAAACAATTTGATAGTTTTAATACATTTAATTCAACAAAACAAGTAAGTATCTAATCAAAGTAGGTAACCCTCTAGGAAGTACAGACAACCTATCCCATCTGGTTCAGTTATAAGGATACTTAAAATACTCTCTAAGGATGCACTCTCAATCAATTCCCCGTATAGTCATAAGTTATAAAGACTCTATAAAGAAGCTCACACAGTCAATTCCCCTTATAGCCAAAAGTGATAAAGACGCTCCGAGGAAGCTCACACAGTCAATTCCACATATAGTCAAAAGTTGTCAAAGACTCTATATGGAAGCTCACAAGGTCAATTACCCTTATAGACTACTACACCAGGTTCTTACGACCCTGTGTAAGTCAAACTAGAATTGTAATTCAATATGACCAAAGTAAACCTCAAGAACTACTTGGCTAAACAGTCTACAACATATCAAGCATGTCTTATAAAATAACCACTCCATCCTACAGTACTAGGCATTGGGGAAACATCAAGGAGGCCTAATGGTCTAAATAGGACCAAGCATTCATAAATAGAACATGCCTAGGAAAACACATCCAAATCATAGAAATAAAACCTATTCGCATCTAATTAACCTCTACTAATGTATTCTATCATAGCAAGCAACTGAGAGGGTTAAAATGGTCAACACGCAATACCCTATTCAAGGTTATTGGACACAATTTAACATATAACTCAAATACATTCAACAGAAAGGAACAAACCACCTACCTCAGTGTGGGGAGATAGATATATGTGAACATGAATCCCTAAATTGCCCATGAACTCCATTGATAAAAAACAATGTCTAAAATTTTCAATAGAGGATAACATGAGAAAGAGAATAAATAAAGAAACAAATCTCTAGTAGACGAAATAGTCTACCAATGCAATCCCAATTTAATCAACGATTTTCAAATAAGAGGTCAAATCCTCGATCATGGGCTCAGGGAATGATCACGGCCATACAGGCGCTCTTGGTCGAAGAAGGTGAAGAAGAAGGTGTTTATGCTGATAAGATGCAACCCCAGTGCGTTTAATGAAAAAAATAAAGTACACATCATGTACTTTTGAAGTACATGACGTTTACCTTTCTTTAATGGCCCTTGCATTAAGTGGTCTTCAGGTTACCACACATGTCCATGTGCATGGCCACTAGAAGGCCAGCACCCGACTACCCACAATAACTGAGTACATGATGTGTACTCATAACATACATGACGTGTACTTCAAAAATTTTCCAAAACTCCTTATTTTCCTCAAAAACACCGAAAAAAGAAAAACATACTTGAAAAGAAGAACCACGTTCTTACAAACTTTTCCCCTTAAAGAAATCCATCCCTAAATTTCCCAAACAAGGCGGCGTAGAAGAAGAATCCCTAAACAGCTCTGGCCACTACGATCGTACATTGGCCTCTCACTCCCAAGTTTCATCATGTACATGCCCGTGCTGCCATAGGACTCGTACTAGAAGAAAGGACTGGCCACGAATAACCTTCTCACTTCTTTCAATAATCCGGATAGGATTCTCTTTGAATGTTGCAGCCACCTCCAACTAAACATCCATAGGTTATAAAGCTTGAGATGGGTCTAAAAAGTAACATCAAAGATGAGAAATGTGGAAAACGTCATGCATATATGAGTACCTATGAGGTAACTATAGCCGAAATGAAATGAGCCCATCTCTCTCCAAAACCTCAAGTGGCCTGACATACCTCATAGAAACCTTTCCCTATCTCTTAATCCTCCTGTGTACCAACTTTGGTGTGACATGTAGGAAAAACTGATCTCCAACCTCAAACTTTAATGTCGTCTCCATCGATTGGAATAAGACTTATGTCGAGACTGTGCAGTAGCCATCCTCTTCTGAATCAACTCTATCTACTTCGTGGTCCCCTGGACAAGATGTGGTCCTAGCATGGCTGCCTCTCCTACCTCCAACCTACATAAGGGTGATCAGCTTGGCCTACCGTACAAAGCCTCATATGGTGCCATCTGAATAGTATCATGAAATCTATTATTGTAGGCAAATTCTACAAGAGGTATATGTCTCTCCCAATAACCTCTAAAATTAAGGATGCATACTCAGAGAATGTCATCAAGCACCTGAATCGTATGCTCAGACTGGCTATCTATTTGGGGATGGTAAGCTGTACTCAAAAGCACCCATGTACCCAAAGCCTTCTAAAGCCCCTTCTAGACCAAAAAAATAAAATGTGAATCTCTGTCTGAAAAATTGTGTGTGGAACTCCATATAGATGTAAAATCTATCAGATGTACATCCTCCTGAGCTCATCAACACTGAAGTTCTTCTTAATCAGCAAGAAATGAGAAACATTTGTGAGTCTATCAATGACAAACCGTGCAGTATCATTGCCTTGAGGCGACCTCATCAACCCTGTCATGAAATCCATCGCGACATCATTCCACTTCCACTCTGGAATGGGTAACTACTGCAAAATACCTACTGGTCACTGATGCTCAGCCTTCATTAGCTGACAAGTGGAACACCTCATGAAAAAACTACCAATATATTTCTTCATACTAGGCCACCAATGCTGATGGTGTAGATCATGGTACATCTTCGTGACACAAGGATGAATTTCCAAAACTGAAGAATGAAAGCCCCACATCAGCTCCACAAGTATGTTTGCTGGCACCCATACGCACCCCTAGAAATGCAAGATCTCATCATCATCTATGGTCCATCCAGGAATAGGGTCCTCTCCTAACACACTCTCCATAGGACTAGGCCTTCGGAATCTGATAGCAGCCTCATTCGCACTCAATCAAGAAGAGTAGAGTTAACAACTTCAGAAGAATGAAAATTCAGCCCCATCTGTCATGAACCTCCAAATGCATCTCAATGAATGGAGACATAATCTTACACTCACTTATAGCCTCTTGAACTACCTCTATCTGAGTCCTCATTCTCAATACATCAGCCATGACATTGCCTTTACCAGGCGTATAGGAATGTTCAAAGTCAAAGGACTGAAGGTACTCATCCCACCTTCACTACCTCAAATTCAGATCACGCTGACTGACGATGTACTCGAGACTTTCGTGGTCGGTGAAAACCAAAAAAATTTCTCCCATAAGGTAATGTATCCTTCAATATAAAGCATGGACAATAGTAGCCAAATCATGATTGTGTGTTGGGTAGTTCCTCTTACGTGACCTCATCTTTCGAGACTCGTATGCAATGACCCCTTCCCCTCGCATTAGCACAACTCCCAAACCGATACCTGAAGCATGACAGTACACAATAAAGCTCTTTCCCAGCTCTGTAAATACTTGTATTGGTGTTGAAGTCAACCTCCCATTTAACTCCTAAAAGGCTGACTCACAAGAATCTGACAACAAGAACTTATCACCCTTCTTAGTCAGGCCCATCCGTGGCACTGCTAAGCATGAAAAGTCTTATAGGAAACTTCTATAGTATACATCCAGCACAAGAAAACTCCTCACCTCAAATAAGTTTTTTCAGGTACTCCTAATAAACTATTGCTCTCACTTTATATGGGTCTACTAATACTCTTTCCTCTGAGATAAAATGACCCATGAAATGAATTTGGTCCGTCCAAAAGGAGAATTTTGTGAGATTTGCATATAAATGTTTCTCTCTCAGTGTAATCAGAATGAAATCAATATGGGTAGCATGGTCGTGTCAAGTGTGAGAGTAAACCAAGATATCTTTCATGAAGACTACCATGAAAATCCATGTATGGATGGAACACTCAGTTCATCAATGCCATGAAGACTGTAGGCATGTTCATGAGACTAAACAACATTACCACATACTCTTAAAGACCATACCTACTTTGAAAAGCCATAAGAGGTATATCTAATGGTCTAACATGCAATTTATGGTAACCAGATCTCAAGGCAATCTTCGCGAACACCTGGGCTCCTCGAAGCAGATCAAATAGATCATCAATCCTCGGTAAGGGATACTAGTTCTTGACTATCAACTGGTTTAGCTTCTGATAATCCACACAATGTCTAAGGTGAACCCCAAGGATAAGTACTGGGTAAGATGAAACCCTTTTCCTGCAACTCCTCCAACTACTTCTTGAGCTCCTGCAACTTTGGTGTAGACATCCCATAAGAAGGAATGGAAACAAGTGCCACCCCTAGCACAAGCTTAATAGAAAACTCTACCTCACGTTCTGGAGGAAAACCTGAAAATTCCTCTGGAAATAAATCTCTAAAACAATCCAACACTGCATGAAAATACATATGTGAAGTCCCCTGGTCATCCAGATATAGACTAGAAATCTGGGTGGTAACTACTACCAAACCATGATGTTCTGGTCCCGCTATGCGCACCTGGACATCCCATTCACCCTTACGAAGAAACGATCCAGCTTCTGGTGACATGAAACTCACCCTGCAGTGACAGCAATCAATGACTGCCTGGTAGTGAACTAACCCATACATTCCAATAATGACATCATATCCTATCATCTCTTGGACATAGAGGTCCCATAAGAAGTGACACCCAACAACCACTAGAGTTCACTCATTGCACTGTTGCACACTAGTCATTATTGTCCCCAACGGAGTGTCCAACATCAAGATATCAGTAGAAAAAAAGACATAGAGCCCAAGTCTCTCCACAATAGAAACTGATATAATGAAATGGGAAGCCCCTATATAAAAAATTGTAAAAGATATAAATGAGGCAACTGGAATCGTACCTTGAACTGTAGAGAGTCTAGGATCCTGCCCCTGTTGGGTCTGCTCCACTGCAAAAGTCATGCCTACACCACGGCCCTGTGACCCTGACTGACCACTCTAAGATGATCCACCCTTGTGTCGTTGAAACCATAGTGACTAGTTACCACATTCAAGACCTCCACCTCAGCCTGAACGACCAGAAGAGCACTATTTACCAGACTACTGAGCAACTGGTGGTGCTGCTTCTGAACGAGGAGTCATCAAAGATCCCCTTTCACCAACTAATGGTGAGAAGATCTGATAGAAGTGCTAAATATGACCCATCTTACCACAAGATCGGAACTCCACTGGGTCTCTCAGGCAATGTGGCCTCATGTTCCTGACCCTTCCACATTGGTAGAATACCACCTGGATACTAGAATAAGTTCCCTGCCTATGCGAATATCCATGAGTAGACTCCTTGCGGTGCTTTCTGAGGATAGCTAGAGAAGCACTAACTCTAAATGCTGAAACACCCACGCCCACAGCTCCAGAATCCCTCAGATTATGCTTCGGGATCAGTGCCTGATTGACTAGAGAGGATATTGAAGTCAAGCTGATGATTTTCAACTGGGATCAGATGTCCGGCCAGAGACCATCCCTAAACTTCCATGAATGAAACAACTAATATCCACCTAAAAAGGGTTTAAAGTTCTATAGCTTGGTGAAGAAATAAGAATACTCCACAATAGAAGGAGTACACTGCTTGTAACTCGTGAAATCATGGGCTCGATCAGCACTCAATGTCTCCAGATAAAACTAATCGTAGAAGGTGCATTGTAACTCATCCCAAGCCATATTTTTTTTGTGCCATGCCTGTGAGATCACATCCCACCACCTCTTGGTGTATTCATGAATCATGTCTGTAGAGAGCTTGAACCTACTCTATAGAGGTGTCTCTAGATGCTCGAAGATTCCCAATTTGGCTTCTAGCAATGACTCTCCAATCTAGGGTCCTCCATCCCCAGAGAAGGTGGGATGATGATACTACTAAAACGAATGCACCAATTCTTCTATCGATGGGGCAGGAGGCGGTGATCCCTACATGGTAAGAATTATCTTCAGAAATCCCTCCATGAACTTTGCATCGGCACCTGTGTCGGGTATAACTTCTAGTGCCAAGACTGGCCCAACTGGAGGATCTTCTGGACATCCCTGATCAGCCATATCCGGTGTCTGATCACCACCCTGTAACTGGCATACAACCGGAGGACATCTCAGTGGCATGACTCTGAAAGGTCCAGCACACACCTTAGATCAAGATTAACAAGGACTGAGAACTTAAATATAAAATAAGGGAACAAGATAAGGAAAAAATTTAAGTTTTCCAAAACATGGATACACGACATATAATATGATTACACGACGTGTTTCCTTAAGCCTTTCACATGGGCGTGTACTCTTGCTGTAACTAGTCATGTACAACCCAAACACACGACGTATTGTCTAAACACTCAGTGTGTACATGACTTCTCTTCTACTACCTGAGTTCTTCTACATGGCTACGGAACACAGTTCCCCTAGAAAAATACTACATGGCGCGTTCATTACAATCACAACCTGTACTAGATGAGCTTCACCGACCCGTGTTGTTAGAGACACAGTCGGATACACATCTCACACAACACAGCGTGTACTTTATGTATAGGGCAAGTACTAGGAAGATTGTACTAACCTGTGTAGTTAGCTACACAGCCAAATACGCTGGTTACCCTACATGGCGTGTTCCCATCAGACTCGACGTGTATTAGAAGAGACTCAACCGACCAGTGTTTTTAGTGGCACGTTTGGTTACACGGTTCTACAACACAGCGTGTACATTTGGTACACGGTGTGTTTTACCAAAAAAAATTCATACCCCATGTCCCCACCCACACAGTTTGAGACATGGTTAGAGACTACACGACGTTTACATATGGTACACGGCATGTACCTAAAAAAATTTCTTCTTCCCAAACATAAGAACACATGGTATGTAATTAACATCACACACCAAGTATTCTGGGGTTTTTCCAGATAGTAAGCATCAAACACTACACCGGAACCCAGAGAAACACTGAACAGACATTGAAAGTGCCAAATTCTAATCTGTGAGGGCCGATACTCCCTGTGAATCGATGCATGGAATCTTATACATGTTATAAAAAAGGAAAACAATTCAATGACGTACCGAATTCTGGTCTGTGAGGTCCCATAACACCTCAAGAACAAATGTTTGGAATTCATTCAAACAAAACCATGCACAAAAAATACCCTATCAAACAACAAGTATTTTATCAAGGCATCTATCACAACTGCATGAATATCTAACAAAACACCTATCACAACAACATTAAATTGCTAATGCATCCTAAATTGAATGACAAGAAAGCATGACATGTGATTTCTAGAAAGTACCTATATGATGCATTAGATGGAATACCCTCATCTAATCGGGTTCGACTGAACAAGAAACTCAATAATATCAATGGTAACAACACAAAACATGTGAATCACTCAAGGTGAAATCAAATAAACTATACAATTGCAAACCCGAAAAGTTGAATTAGATGAGGTAGATGGGATTTTCCATGTACACACGTTAGCTACTCTTGGGAACAGCTTATTACCATGTACATATTCCTTCTTATCCTTGGATATAGGCTCCAAACTGTAAGTCAAGAAAAAAAAGAGTTCCTCTGATTCCACTTTGTAAAGTCTTGGTTCCAAAAGACACCCAGAGGCGCCCCATACCCGGTTGGTCACATGGCCTCAATGGCACTTCCTGAATGCTAGAGGCTGCTAAATAAAAGTGAGGGCATTGGGTGTGATATTGGGGAAACTATGTCCCCATTAGAAGAGCACACAAAAGATGTAATAACTAGATAAACAATAGCGGGAGCATTAAACACACCATACAACAGTAATTAGTGTAAGACTGAAAGTAAGAAGCAACTGGAGAACATATATAAATGATGCATGATACATATGTCTAGGAAATCAGCCAAACAAACTATAATGTTGGAATAAAAATAGTACAAAATGAAGTAAAAAAGGAAATATATAAAAACTCCTTAGCATCACCAGCCTGAGCCTTGTCCCATACCGACCAACTCCAATGCTGTCCAAATCCAGAAGTAAAAGGGCACTTGACATTTTCTATACATGCTGCAATATAATCTGGTTGGGCCCAAAGAAAGACCCAAACTGGGTGTGAGACAAATCCTAGTAGGCAACCACTAAAATATCTATGCCTAATAGTCTGTGAATATATATATGACAGGAAATAAGTAAAAGATCAGTAAACAAGGAAGTAATAAGCAGTAAAAAATTCCACAGTGTCAAAACATTCAATTCCACATTTCAAGTAAGTAGTTAATCAAT
Source organism: Viscum album (assembly GCA_963277665.1). Taxonomy (NCBI): domain Eukaryota; kingdom Viridiplantae; phylum Streptophyta; class Magnoliopsida; order Santalales; family Viscaceae; genus Viscum; species Viscum album. The sequence goes on from OY728160.1 coordinate 126,901,485, forward strand.
GTAGGTAACCCTCTAGGAGGTACACATATCATGTACCCTTTGGTTCAACCATAAGGATACTACTAATTCTCTTTGAAGAATCACTCTCATTCAATTCCCCTTATACTCAAAAGTGATAAAGACTCTCTCTGGAAGCTCACACGATAAATTCCCCTTATCGTTCAAAGTGATAAAGACTCTCTGAGGAAGCTAACACGGTCAATTACCCATATAGTCAAAAGTGGTCAATGAATATATGAGGAATCTCACATGGCCTATTACCCTTATAGTCTACTACATGAGGTTATCATGGCCCTGTGTAAGTCAAACAAGCATAGTAATGCAATAGGACTATAGTAAACCTTAAGAACTACATGGATAAATAGTCTACAACATATCAAACATGTCAGATAAAATAACCACTCCATCCTATAGTACAAGGCATGAGAAAGAATCAAGGAAGCCTAATGGGATAAATAGGACCAAACGGTCGTAAACAGAACATGCATAGGCAATCACTTACAAATCATAGAAATAAACCCTATTCACATCAAATTAACCTCTACTCACACATACTTGCATAACAAGAAATTAATAGGGTTAAAACTGTAAACACGCAACACCCCTTTCAAGGGTATTAGACAAAATTGCACATATAACTCAAAAAAAATCAACGGAAAGGCACAAACCACTGACCTCAGTGTAGGGAGGTCGATATATGTGAACCTCTAGGCTTGAATCACCCAAGAACACCGTAGATCTAAAAAAATGTCTAAAAAGATCAATGGTGGATAACATGAGAAAGAAGAGAAATCAATAGGTGAACCTCTAGCAGTTAGAAGAGCTTACTGAGGCGATCCCAATGTAATCAATGACGGTCTGATCGGAGATCAAATTCTCAATTGGGGTTCGGGGAAAGACCATGGTCGTACGGGTGCCCTCAGTCAAATAAGGAAAAGATGAAGGTGTTTTGGTCGATAAGACATGCCCACGGCGCATTTAATGAAAAAAATAAAGTGCATGTCATGTACTTATGATGTACATGGTATGCACTTGCCTTAACCATCCCCCACATTAGGTGGTCTCTAGGTCACCACACATGGCTATGTACATGGCTGCTACATGACCAACACCCGGCTACCTGTGGTAACCTAGTACATAGTGTGTACTCATAAAGTACATTGTGTGGACTTCAAAAATTTCTCGAAGCTCCTCATTTTCTAAAGAAATACCATAAAATAAAAACATACCTGAAAAGGTGATTCAGGTTCTAGCATCTAGGCTTTATAGATTCGTATTTGGATAATTCATCAGACAATAACAAATAAACATCGGTTGGTGAATTCTATCTTGGTTGGTTTCTTATTTCTTGTCTAATAAAGAAATAATATAACATTTGGTTGAGAAAAATATAATCTAAATATAATTTGGATAATTAATCTTTAATGTAGTTACTTTGAATTAAGTAGTAGCTTTATGATATGGGAGTTTTAGTGAGGTATCCAATCTGCATCTATTATCACTATTCAAGTTCTATAAATATTATAAAAAATCATTTCCATCACACATTATTAAGAAAATTGATATAAAGTATCATATTATCAAAAAGATGTATGAGAATATGATTTAAATGTATATTATCTTTCCATATAAGTACATGTTGTAGATATTATGACAAAGGTCTTACCTAAAGAATCATTTGAATTATATCAACTAGTTCTTGGATTTCAATCGACAACACACACAAAATAAATTTGGAAATGGATCCCATATTCTTGAGGTGATGTATCTTTTTTCCGTTATGTTTTAATATGTTTTCTTTAAAATTTTACAACAAAAAATGAGTTACCTTTAAGTTCAATAAAAAATTGGGAGAATATATCATGATCAAGGAAAGTGGTGGAGTTGATTTGGGAAGCATTGAAATATGGGGAGTTTTAATTGTAACATTTCTAAATATGTTCGATCAAAGTTTATATATCATGATATAAGTTATTTTTGGTGAATATAGTTTCTTATTTTTGTAATGAAGTGAATCATTATTGAAATTTTCATGCTACAATTATTTCTCACACTCAACATGGATAATGTCGTCTTAGAGACTATGATAAGTAAATATTTAATCCTTATATAGAGTATAATGAAGAGAATTTTGGTAGATGTTGGAATATAGAAATATGTTATTAACTCATTTTAAATATTTTCTTTAAATATCAAAGAGTAATGTGTTTTTAACAAACCCATTGGGAGAATTTACTAGGAATAAAATCACTCGAGGTAAAAGTGTAGGTTTTTTGGTTGTTTTTGTTTGTTGAAACATTTTATTGAAAATATTGCAGCATATTTTTTCTAAGGACTTCAGATTTTGAAGGTGGTATAGTTTCCTTGTGTTATATATAATTTTGGGCCTTAAAATTGGGTTCTGTTTTGGAAAAAGGATGGAATCACACATAGGAAATTGTTGTACAACATTATTCATAAAGTCAGATCATGAAAGAGCTCTTTTAATATGAACCTCATTGGAAATATAAAGAGACAGAAAGTGAAATCAAAAAATGTAAGATTTCTGCACAGAGTCTCTCATATGAGAATAGTCAAAGAGACCCAACGTTTGTGGTAAAAGACAACGAATTAGAGTCTGATACAAATGGATCATCATTTCGGAGTGAATATGGTGTGATTGAGGCTAGTGAAAATGGTGATTTCATTTGTGGTTTAAGGTAGTGTTTCAAATCCCTCAACAAGGAGAATCATGCACATTGTGAACCGCATAGCAAGTACATTTCATGGTGAAGAAAAATCCATAATAAAGTTAATTTTAATTTTTATTGGCTATTTTACAGGAATCCTTTCCTATATAATGGACTCATAATTTTATGTTTAATGATACATAACTTTAATTCAAGTGGATTATATCTAGAATAATTCATATAAGTACTAAAAGGAATCCTAGAATAGCTATTCGAGGAAGGAGGTGGATCGTGAGGGAGGTATTCCATAAAGGATTACATCACAGAGTATTTTTTTGGGAATGAAAAGGGGATGTCATTGTGTCATCTATCCATGAAGGAATAAAATTTCATGATACACGCAAATTCCAAGAACCAACAACTTTATGCGGTGATAGGAAGTTTTCAAGTGTAATAATGATAGTTTGTGGAGAAGATCCTATAATACATAGGAAATATGCAGAGAAACATTGGTTCTTATATGGTTTTTTAAGAAACTATATTCATAAAAGAATAACGGGATCCTAAATCACTTTCACTTTGTAGTGAATGTTTTTTATTCAATGGTTTAAAATAATTCCTTGAGAAACAAAAGGTTTTTATGAAAGGCCTTTTCATAAGGAAATCTCCACACATTGAAGTGTTCTTAATTTATTTGGTGAAAGAAAATCTTTGTGACACACTCATCTATGATGTTTTATAATGTGTTTTGATAAATGAAATATCCTTATGATGGAGAAGTGTGAAGACTTCTATATAGAGAGAATTGATCATTAAAATTTTGAATGGCTGTAAACCAGGAGGGAGAGTGAGTCTTCTCTAAACATTGTAAAATAAGTGTACATCAGTGGATTTGGTACATATGAAAATTAATTTAGTATGCTCCATGTACATAGTCTACTATGAATGAACAAAGTAATATTGTTGTGTCTAGTGAATGTTTTCAATTATTATCATTCATTTTTTATAGGTAATGTATGAAATAGATTTTTGTTTAATGATGAATCATGATCCAAAAAGTGTAGGTTTTTTAATCTAGCATACCCAGATTCCATCCCCTCGCAGATTATTTGACCTGGTTGGTAAACAAATGAAAATAAAGTCATGGTGTATGTGTCCATTGTAACTAAACATGGTTCACGGATGCCATCCCAAGTACTCTATACAGAAATTTTTATCCCTTAGAAATGAATTATACATTAAAATTATAATCAATGATCTAGAGATAAAAATGGGTTGTTGTTTTAGTGTAATACCCCAAAAAAATTCTTATACTCTTTCCTATCACTCTTTAGTCTAGTTATACATTCCTTCAATATATTTTCCATCAATCACAAGTTGAATCCAATTGGGAATATAATATTATTTTATCCCTAATAAAAAATATTCTCTCATGTGAAATTCTCACACTAAACCATTACATGAAATTATTTCCAGTAGTCTTCTTTTTATGGAATTAAAATATATGGAACTTCTCCATGTAACATAAAAAGAAAACCATAGGTAAATTTATAATTTGCAAATGACCTTAACACTATAGACCCATATTCCTTGGGTCAAAAGATTAAAATTCACACCCTTTTCGAACTGGACACGACCATAAAATATACCACAATGGCCTTTTTCATATGATCATTAATGGTATGATATGCCTAATTAAATTGAACAAAACTACATGTTTTGGAATTAATTGACTATGATATTCTGGAAGAACTTTTAATAGCCTTGGTATTAATTCCATCACATTCTCCATCCCTCCATAACCCACTAAGTGTTCTTGGATGGTGTGAAAATCCATCATACCCTCTACCATATCACCATTGGTGATGATTCATCATTAAAATCTTTCATTGAAGAGCTAGTAATCTATATATATTCATCGATGATGATTAAATAGTTTGATTTTTAGGTGAAGTTATAATAACCCACCAATTATAATTGGTTATAAGACAATAATTCATCCATGTAGTGATCAGTTAGTAACCTGTATCTTCATACTAGTGATTAGACAGCCTATCAAACCACTAGTGACAAGATATTAACCCACTACTTACATATGGTGAAAATTCAATAGGTTAAACTGATTCTGATCAACTACGAAACCATATCTTCCCAGTGTCTATTATCCAACATATAGATAAAATATTGACGAGTTATTATTCTACACATTATCATTGGTGATGATCCAAATGATTAACCCGTTGTTGATAAGCTATAAAGACACATCATCCAATTGGTGATGATCCAATAGGTCTATCTAGTAGTGGTAGTCTATATATCTATATATCTTTTTCTATGATTAGACTATAATTAAATTTACTAGAGAAAATATAGTAAATCATCTTCCACTATGGTGGTGACCCAATGGAATAGAACACCTTTTTATGATGTTTTAAACTCATGGCTTCCTTCATATATTGATTTATAAAACTGAATAAAAAAAGACATAAAAATCAATATATAAAAAGTATGATATAATTTCTATACTTTTTATGAGATAGATAAATTTGATCATGATGTGTAATAATTTTCTATATCGATCAGTCCTTTCTGTATTACATATTAATCCCACTAATATGGAAAGTGTTTTAAAAAGAGATAATATTTTTATCTGGATTGATTTCTATAATGAAAAGTATTTATATATGATACTATCATATAGTATGATAAAATACCACATAAAAGGATTGGAAATCATTTCTCCTCGATTTTGATGGATGATATTCAATGTTATAGTATCAGGTATTATTGATCACTCTCTATTGAAATTTTTTTCAATAATGAATTTATAGTGAAATCAACCAAAACAAATATACAGTGGCAATTAGGGAGAGCATTATAAAAATATTTATGTTGAGTTTTTCATGGAATCAACAATTCTACTGTTCTATGATCTGGTGATATTTTCCTATTTGGATAAGACTATTTTTGGGAATTTACATGTCTATAGGATCATTTTTTCATGGGTGATTATAGGGGTTTGGTTGTGTTTCTGACCATTATATTTTCTATATTGAATAGTCATAAAAAATTGCAAAAAATAAGTTATAGTAATTCCCACCATAGGTTGATGTTTAGTTACCCAAACATTCCCATGGGTGTTATGGAAATTTAAACAAACCTATGTTAGTCGCGGATTAGTTTTATAGAAATAAAAAAATATTTTAGGATAGAAATATACATTTTTCAATTGTTAGTGTTGAAATAATGGATAATAAATATTTTAAATGTCATTCCATTGATAGATATTTGAAAAAAAATTATCATATAGCATGGTGGGTGTATGGATATTATATTTAAAGGGTGAACCTTCTTGGACTGTGTGATGCATGAAAATATGACCTAATGTTACCATCATAATATTGAATTGATTTCTAGATAAATTAAATATTATAATGTGCTAACATTGTTAGATATAGCTTGGAAATGATTATCAAATATCATTAGGGCCTTAGTATATGTTTACATCTATTTTAAGTGAGATGAATTATGATGGTGGTTCAATTAAATAAATAATATGGTGGCGGAAAATAAAATTAATAGTTTTTTGTAATTGTGATATAAATCACCACTATATTATTTTTTTATATGGTTCTTGTTTTATTTAAATCATAATTTCTATTTTGAAGTGGATAAAGATCCTTTTTTTGGTAAAAAATGGGATACTTCTTCGGATACCACTGTAGTGGGAATTTAATTGAATAATGTTTATATTTATGGTGTAAATATAAACTGTGGTTGTGAAAACCAATTTTTTTGATATTGTAAAATTTTGGTGTATAGTTAGTTTAGACAATGAATGATGGTTTGTTATGTGGAGTTTCTAATTATCTTATGTACAATTATTTAAGATAAGGTTATAATGATAAATAAATATAGTCTTTTTTGAGTATTGATAAACCTTGAGTCCTATTTTATCCCATGACATCTATGTTATGAGTTACTTGGTTATGATGAGATATATTATTAATGAATCCTATTTCTATTTATTAAAGATGGTGAAGAAGTTACCATTGAGATATTGATTCTTGAAGAACCCTCATGAAGATATTTTTTATGAATAGGGATTTTTTTTGACTTGATATAAATTATTTAATGGTAACTACTTCATTCATCTTGTAATTAGGGAATGATTTATCTTTAAATAAAAATTATATCCCATGATAAATTTTTTAAACGGGCTTTTAATTAGAGGAATTATACGAGTTATTTCATGAGATTTTTTATTATTTATTTTGAGATGTTTTCATATTTTATTTATTCAAAATCGGCTCTTAGATGACTTTGAATAACTCTAAGGCTAATAATAATGAATAATATTGAACATAATGAAGTTATATTGAGGATACCAAATCACAATGTTTAGTGGGTGAGTTCACCAAAATTTGACTAGGATAATATCTCATAAGAAAAAATCGGATGTGAGGGGGAATCATTCATTGGTTATTACTATAAAAAAAATTAATCCCGTGTTATTTATATCTCATCATGAATGAGTTTTTTTTACCATGATAAATATTATTATAGGAATGGGTGAATACCTCATGAATGTTGTATTGTTGAGTTAATATGACTTGTGAAGGTGTTAATCTGATGTGAAACAAATAATCCCAAAACTATTTAGTTTTTAATATAATAGAACATTTATGGGATTCATCAAGAGTGTAAATTGATGTTATGTAACCCTAATAGTCTTATGTTCTATGTTATTTTTTGAGTTAACAATTCTTATTCCATAACACAGTTATTCATGCTTTAATTTGTTTATTTTTAAAGTAGTCCACTCTCCATTAAAAGGAACAACATCACTACCACCAAAAAAATTAATGTTATAGAAATTATTTATTATATAAATTTGAATCATGTCACGTTGAAATGAGATAGACTGTATAAGATTTTAGGATCAGGGAATATGAAAAAATTCAGGGCCACACACTGTAATCAATTGATCAAACTATAATTCTAGTAAATGACAAATCAAGATACTACATGATCGTTGAGATTTAATTTTTTATACAATTTATATATGAGGATTATATAACGACTATCGATTTTTTATTTTAATTTATATTTTTATATAATTAAATGAGATAATAACCTCTTAGGGGGTCATAAAACAAAACACATATAGAGAAATGTATTCTTGTAGAATTTGATGGATGCTTTTTCTGGATTTTAATGAGAAGAAAATTGGTGAACACCATGTTCAAATTATAGAGTCCATTGAGGCATGAAACCATAGATTATTCAACTAATTGGATATTTTCACTTATCATGTAATAAATGTTATATTATAAATTTTTCTCCCTTTTTTAGTTCTTTACAAAATAAATTGTGACTATAGGTTGGGAGATCATTATTTCTAAAAATAAAGGACTAGTCCCAAGATTATAATGGTGAGTGGACCTTATGAAAAAACTTGTTTATGTGTGGGTTATCTCTTTATCATTCAATTATCATCATATTATCACCACTATGATCATATCATACTAACAAGTTATCATTATCAAGTTATTTGAATATCAGGGATATTTTATTAGGTACCACTTATTGATAATAATTTTAGTGGTGGAATAATCTCACTTATAAATAAAAATTATTATTAAATCAACATTTCATGAAAATAATTTTCCACACTTTGAAAATATTATTACTTATAATTTTTTTTCTGAAAAAATATTGAGCAACAGTTCTATCTTCCTTCCCCAAATATCTGATTTTTCTTTCATTTTATCATATATTTTATTAATGAGATCCAGAGAGTCAATGGATATACTCAATAATTAAAGAGTAACCATGATGAATGAAAATGGATTTCATTTATTGATTGAGTGTACAATTTAATATATTCTATTACATGACTTAGAAATTATTGATTTCCCATTTAATGGTTTTATAATTTTAATGATGGTACAAACTATACACATATATAAAAGAATAATATTGCAGATGATGGGATAATTCATAATGTATTACACTTTTCACTACTTGAAAAAGTGATGAACCAATTTCTGAGAATGAAAATTAAAAATAAAATTTATATTAAACACTAAGTTATCTATAAATGAGATATGAAGATAACAAGAATCATGGTTTAAAAATTTACATATTCAATTAAAAGTTATCAAAATTGTAGAATTTAAATTAATTATAAAAATTCTACATTAAAGTAAAAAATATTTTAATCATAATTAACTTTTAGCATAAAAAATGTGAACAGTTTATCATCATGAAGAAGATCCGGATAATCCACTCAAATAGACAAGATATGGAGATATAATCCATTGAGAATCAATAGATGGATGATTAGAACATTAAAAAAATTATTTTTCTTTGATTTCATAGGATAGGTGAATATGGATGACCTTAATGAGAAAAGGAAAAAAGAAAAAGTGACCATATTAAATTTTATACAATTCTCAAATCAAGTTGAATAAAAGACATCTCATGGGGAATAAAATAATGTTGTATATAATTTTAGGAATTTTTCTATTATATTTCATTATTCAATAAAGTTAAATAATGAGTAAAAGGTAAATATAGAGAAACTATCCATTTATTTTTTATATTTATGTAATATTAGGAAATTTCAATTGACGTCCCTTACAAATTAGAAATAAAAAGGAAAGGTAATAATCCCAAATGATCATTAGGAAGAATAATATTACTAGTTTTCATAATTAAAGATGATTTTTGTGATGTAAAATGAAATCTAATACTAAAAAAATAATATTTCATTATCCTATCCTGAAATAACTTATTTTAATGATTAATCTAAATCAAAATAATAATACTTATACGGTGAAGTAAAGACCCCATTTATGGGAAAATAGAATCACCCCAATGATCCATACAGTGATGATGAAAAAAATTATATGAATAAAATGTATGTTATGATGATACACTGAAATTATGTTGGATTAGATTGGGACACATAGCATGAATGAAAAAAATGAAGAATAAAAATATATAAGGAGAAATTTATATGAATAATGATCCATTTAGGAAATAATTTGATGATTCAAGGGAAAAATATTTTGTAGAGATTGAAATTGTGTTTAGATGTAACCTAGGAGAGCTCAATGAAATAATAAAAGATAGAAGATTATATTATTGTGATTGTCACTACAAATATAATTTATTAATATTTATAAATGAAAAATATTCAAGAAAATATAACTGAATCTGGTCTATTATTGAGAAAATTCAAGTCCACAGAGCATTAAAAATTTTGTGAATAATGTTTATGAAAAATAAAAAAGATTATATAAGGTTTTTAAAGACACTATGAATCCTGATTATTCTTCCATGGTTACAATAAATATTTTTTTTAAACCTAGGTTTCCTGTTAAATTAGTGAAATCAATGATAATGGAATGAATAATATTATAATATCATTAAAAAATATGGAACACCTACTATCAAGAGTAATGATTGTGTGGAAAATTTCCAAAAAAAAAGAGGTGTTAAAAGATAAAAATTATAGGGATAGGATTAAGGGAATCGTCAAGATAATGAATAAATCCCATAATTTGGATATGATTGAAAAATATTTTTATATATTAAGATAGAACAATAACATGAATATTTAAAATAACCAATTTTATATCTAAGGAGATTTCATGTTTAGGGAAATACTGGTGTTCTATAATATATGTTCATGAAGAATATATGTGTTAGTATAATATCTTGCTCAATTAATTAATATTATATTTTAAATAAAGGGTGAGTAAAAATATAATTCCAAAATTCCATCCTCGAAAACATTATAAAGATAAGTTAAAATTACAAAATTTATATTATTATATTTAGAATACTTCTGATAGTTGTGATTGACCTTGACACAGCACCAATACATTTCTTACCGTGCTACCAGAGTAGTTGAATCATAGTGATTATAAATATTCTAGGTGTAAGGATAATCAAGGGAATGGAATGATGGTTTAAGTGTCCTATAAGGAATCAAAAGGATAAAATCTAGTGATCCTTGATATTTTTTTCATGTTACATTTGACTCGAATAAAATAGTGTAGAATTCATCCACTAACATTACTGAGTTGTTTTATCTTTCAGAATTGATAGACCAGTCATCATGAAAGTATTTATAAACACCAATATTACTAAGAATAAATCCATTGATTTTATATTTTTAAAATGTTTTGGGGAAAATCAAATAATAGTTTCATAGATTTTTTATAATGTAAATGAGGTGATCTTATAGTATAATGAGTATATCGTAAAATATTATGGATGTAACAATTACATTAAAAAGGATTTAAATATTCTAAATTTTTTCTAAAATTTAAAATAAAAAAATTCATGTGTCATGATATTTGAGGAAAACTGTATATGACATAATAGAATTGATCATTTTCGGTATAAAAATATTGATATAATTATCATACATAAATTTATGAATAATTTTCTTAAGATTCAATTTGAATGACAAATAACTTGTACAAATTGAAATAATGTGAAAAATATAAATAATTTTTCCCAAATTTGTGTAATTTAAAAACAAGAATCATTTCGAGTTTTTATACATTGATTTGTTCAAAATGATGAGAATCAATTTAAATATTAAAGATAACTCTTTGATGACTTTTGATGATTATTGTTCTCATAAGTAATAAGTTTAATTTTTTATTTATGAAATATAATATGAATAATGATTAAATAAGTTTTCTTATATGATATATAATTTAATTGGTTATGAAATTAGATAATTAATATGAAAACGTATTTCAAAACAAGAAATTAGTGTTTGAGGCATATATTGGGAAGAAAGAGATAAGACATGAATATAGAAGAACATAGACACCTAAAAAATAAATTTATTAATAAGAATAATAAAATTTCAATTGAAATTTTATGATTCATCCTATCATATAATTTCACCTCAATATTAATTTATATATAATCCAAAACTGTGACTTCTTATTTTCTAAATTTCAGAATTCATTACTACATTGACCCAATATGGCTAATATAACAGATGAGTTATTGTCAAGTCTACTATTTTAAATACCCTAAGATGGAGGGGGTGAATCATGGCATGTTAGATTAAAACTAATTTACCATTGGACCGTGTTTCGTCATTATACAAAACACACTTCTTTATTTCTCCCATTGCAATATATGAACAGAAATTAATTCATGCACACGACACATAGATTTTTCATTGTTCACCCTCACTAGGTAATGTTTAAGAATCATACTCCAATGATGTGTCAATGTACAAAATCCACTAATTCTCACTACCAGTTACAAGGTTCGAGCTAGATCTATTACGCATATACTCACCGCCTCTATAAGTTTTTGGGAATACTCAATGCATTCCCAACGGTAACTCCCTATGTTTATTCCTCTTGATCACTATAGGTGGAAAGGATCGCCTTTGTCCTCTTCTTTTGCTCACTGCCCTTAGAAGGAAACGAACCACAATTTATGGACTTTTATGTCCCCTCATTTTTATGAAATCATGCATCCTGAACTATAGGTAGATTCTCTTTTGAAGACCCTTTTTCACCTATAGATAAAATCAATATTTCCATATACTATTATTTGGCCTAAATTTCATTTACAAATTATTTTAGAGATGTTGAAGTATTTTTCAAGCCCTCTGAGAATTGCATATCATTTTCGTGAACACCATAGATCTTATTGATCACGAAACAACTATTCTATGAATTGATTTCTATTCTTGTACTACATACCAACTCCACATTTTGCCTCTAAAAACTACCTCTATGTACCATGTTCGTGTACAGTGTCCACATATCGGCTCCGCTCCTGTGGAATTTCTCTCCTTCAGCAGACCGTATAACCTCCACATATCGAGTATTCCACCTTCACGTACTGCATCTTTATCCCCTACGTACTTCTCCCATTATGGTCTATAGTTCCTTGAAAAACTTACAGATAGGACACCTTAAGGGATTTTTTATATAAATCTCGTCCTTAGGGTTTGTTGAAAACACTTTTATAATTTGATATCTCATTAATGCTTCTTCTAATTATTGATAGCTTTCTCTTCTTGTGATCAAGATAGAAATTAAGGATTTACTCAAATAATACTATAAGCCCAAATGTAAAATGTTCAACATGAGAAATAAGTTTATAATGCAGATTTCATCATGAATCCCTTCAATCCATTGCAACACCACTCTTCTGATTTAATCAAAGACCTTAGTTGTCGTGATATGTGTTCTTTGATCGGTCAAGTCTAGAATATTCTGATTTAATACCCCCTACATCATTGCCCCCCTAACAGCTTCAACTTAATACCCCCTACATCATTGCCCACCTAACAGCTTCAACTCACCCTTTCTCACAGCTCCACCTATCAGCTTCTCCCCATGTCTTGGCTAATAAAGTTTCTCCCTTTTAATAGAACAATTTCTCCCCCATTATCAATAAATGAGATGGTTATTTATTTTAGGTCTACAGTAGGGTAAAGAACACAGATTACAACAAAAAGGTAAAAAACACCATACCTCGGGGAGAGGGGCATCCACATTCACACTTTTTTCAAGTCAGGTAAGTCAACTACACTAATAGATCATAATTGAGGCCTTTAAAATGATTTTTTGGAAAGGGTATTTGTTAGAATGTCCACAACCTATTGTTCTATAGACACATAATCTAACATCAAAACCCTTTTTCCACCTTCTCTAGATGAAATGATATTTGATTTCATTGTTCAATTTCCTTGAGTGATGGAAACAATTTTTTTCTAAAATTTATAACACTTGAATTATCGCAACAGATTTTGATTGGGGACATCACATCAACCCCCATATATCCAAGTTGGTGATTCATCCACAATAATAGTTTTAATGATTTAGTGTCTGAAAATTATTTATCTTCATTGGTGAAAAATGAAATGAAATCTTATTTTTTCCTTATAAATGAAATCACAATTCACCAAGATAGAAAGCACATCCGAACATTGATTTCTTATCAACTACTAAATAGGCCCAATCTGAATTTTTATATCCCAATAGCTTTGGATGATATTATAATTATAAATCAAACTAAAGTCAATAATGGCTTTAATATACCAATGTATTCATTTTTACTACCAGATTTTGAATTTCCTTGGGATTGCTTTGATACCATGCTACTTGGCACAACGAAAAAATATTATCTTTTTATGTCATTGTTAAGTACAACAGACATCCAATGATCTATCAATATTCTGTGACGTTGCCTCTTTCCCTTTATCATTTTCGAATAGTTTCCTTTATGTAGCCACTAGATTCCTCATATCCATGGAATTATCCATTCCAAACCTTCTCAAAACTTCCTTGGTATATTTGTATTGAGAAATTAATGTTCCATTTTTTTCTTGTGTCACATATAGACCACGGAATAATTTCAATTCGCCAATATTTGACATTTCGAACTCACAATTCATGAATTTTGAAAACTTTCAACATTACACTTTATGTGATCCTCCAATGATTATTTCATTAGCATATAAAAGAACCATAATCCTTTGACTTCTATTATGGTGGACATATAGATTATAATCAACTCCACCACGCTAAAAACTGGTATTTTTCATAAATTTATTCATCCTTGTATACCATGCTCTTGGTGCTTTATTCAAACCATATAAATCCTTCTTTACCTAACAAACTCTATTCTCAACTTCATGAATGAGGAACCATCTGGCTTTTCAATATTATCCTCTTCTTCTAGAACACCATTTAGAATTTCCTCATTAATGCCAATGTGGAAAACCGTGAACTTTATTTTCACATCTATGGCAAAGAATAATTGAATTTTCTATTGCCTTTATACAGGTGAAAATGTTTCATCAACATTAATACCTTATATATGGGAGTACCCTTTGTACACTAGTATTGATTTATTTCAAATCACAACACCGTCATTATTCAATTTTTTTTTCTGAATGACCCATTTTTTCCAAATGACATTATTATATATTAGAATTGAAATAATATCCAATATATGATTCTTCTCAAGTTGGTCATGCTCTTCATTCATTTCTGGAACCCTATTATCATCACCAGTTACTTCACCGAAACATTTTGGCTCTTCCTGTGATAAGAATGATTCTTTTTGTAGAGCCATCAACCTCCTTATCTGCACTAGCATGGTTTTATCACCAACTATGTTTTTTCTATGAATTTCATCTCATCTCTTCTATCTTTTTTAAAAATTTATTTATCCTCATCTTTCTCATCATCTGAGTCTTCTTCTGAATCAGCCTATAGAACTAGATCAAGCCTTGGTCTCTTTATTTCTTAATCGTTATCCTTTTGACAATGATCATGTACATTATGAATATTCTTCAAATTCTCTATTATGGTTACATCATGAATTTCAACAATATTTCCTATCCTTTTTTATACATTTATATTTTTTTCATCAAGTATCCATGAAATTTCTTTATATCTCCACGGGATTGAAACTTCTAGTGTTTCTCTGTGTTGAGATCGAAACACTTACAAACAAAGATTCAAATGTATTTATTGGTGGCTATTTTCTAGACAATAATTCATTCAGAGTCCTCTCTTATTTTGAACGCAACAACACAAAATTTTAAGTATAGACAATTGTCATCACAAATTATTTACAAAATATGTCAATATGATCATTCTAAATGATAATTTTTCTGCAAATATTGTCAAAATTACTATTTATTCTCTTAACTAATACATTCTACTGTGAAGTTAATACTGCTAAAACATTATGCATTATTCCATGTTCCTCGAGATAATCCTCTACTTCGAAATTTGTAAACTCTATCCCATTATTTGTTTGGATCTTTTGTATTGTTCAACTCATCATATTCTCAACATACATTCAATATGTTTTCATGCAACTGAATACCTCTAATTATTGTGTGATGATTGAAACCCATTCCATTCTTCTTTAATCGTCAATAAATAGAACTTAATATCTTATCTCATCAATATTTGTTGGTAAAATTGGTCCAAAAACATCAATATGAACGAACTCAAGCAATCTTGTAGATCTTTTCTCTTTTTCCATATATGTATTTCGATTGAAATTCTCTTGTTGTTAGGAATCACATGTATTTTTATGTTCATGTGATAATCTTGGGAGGTCTTGGGAAAGATTATATTTCACCAGATCATCCATGTATGTTTGGGTCACGTGGGAAAGATGTTTATGATACTACTTATATTCTTCTTCCGTGGACAGAAAAGAGATATCATATTCTACACTCATGAGATAATGATTCCCTTTGGTACACATTCCCTTAAATACAACCACACCATATTTTTCTTGATGACACATAATTTAATGGAAAATAATTTGGATTGTACTGAGTCTCACAATTGAAATGTGCTTAATAAGTTTTGACTAAGACATTCAATAACCAAGACATCTTCATGTCTCTTGTTTTCCCCAACAATTTTATTTCGTAGAGATAATGATTTTAAACCCTTCAGAATTTCCAAATATTACGATACCTTATTTATCATAATAGATTCTATTCACCGGAACCTTGTTTCCTTTCATATGGGAGGTACATCCAATGTCAATGATCCATATCCCTGTGTGGTCGGATTCCTTGAACCCAATTTCGGCAACTAATCCATGCTTAGATACTTTCTTTTTATCTATGTTTTTTACAGCATACCCTATATCAATTGATACTCATGAAATTCCTTAGAATACGATGGACAAACTTCATCTTGTAGAGCTATAAATCGATTTCTAATTTTCATCTCATTTGATGATACATATGTCAAATTCTGTTGACCATCATTTGTCTTCTTCAACACATTCTTATGTATTGTTGATGAGTAATATATTACCATTTGTCAAGTCCTCCACCACGAATAAAGTGACCATTTAATGATGACGTAGAAAAGTGATCTCTATATATCCACCTATGTATTTCATGTTACCTTTAGTACCTATTTCCTATGGAATAAGCATTTTGTGAGTGTCCCATGTTTCCCCAAAAATAGAATCTTTTTTGGGGTACATTTCTGTATGGTAATACTACAAAACTAGTTTTATGTTTGGTTTTATAATCCTTTTTATTGTGCTTCATATCAAAATAAATTTTCAATTTTAGAGTGGGTGCTTCTAGTAAAACATTAACCATTACTATTTTATGTTTTTGATCGAGCACCATACCCTCCTTATTTGAATTTTTATTCTTTTATTCTAGACTACAATGTTTCGCTTTAATATTTTCAATTACTTTTGTTATCTGTTTTCCCAATTTTTTTCTGTGATTCAACAATTTTATTGATTCCTAACACTTTTTTGTAGACTGACAACTTTATCTTAATGTTCTCTGATATGTTTAATTTGATCTCTTCCAATTTCTGTCAATCTATTGATCTGTATATTATGTTATTCAACTATAAGTTTTTTCTCAACCACCTATTCAGAGCTCCCCAGTTTTTAAGACTTTATTTTTCACTTTCTTTATTCAAATCAGACTTCTCTTCTTCATTATAATATGTATAGAGTTTTACATCACTAACCACTTTGTTAGCATTTGTTGTTATGGCTCTCCAATAATCTACCTCTTCGAGAAAATCCTCTAATTCATCCTGAATTTCAACTCTTCCTAAAACTTCTCCTTCTTCATTATCACTTTATTCTTCTGTTATATAATTTCCAAAGATCACCACCAGAGCATCTACTTCATGCTCCTTGTAGCCCTCCAACTCTTCTACTTCAGATTATTTTGAACATTCATCTTATTTTGAAGGAATATTCTTATTTTTTTATGAACATTAACTTTTCACTTATCCCTCATTTTACATTATATGATTACTTATTTTGAATAATTTCCTCATTGTATTCATCATAAAATTTGAACTTCTTAGGACACTTTACTGAAAAATTTCTAATCTTTCCAAATAGGAAACATTCCAGTGGAAGTATACCATTGATATTTCCTCTTCCACGTTGTACTTTTAAGATAGAAATTAAATGAAAACATTAAAATTAACATCCACATAATTGTCTTCAACATAGAGCTTCATCATGGACTTTAATCCCACTTCTTTGGGCCTCCCCTTTTCTACTACATCATTATCATTATTTATCATTTCATGTAAAATTAGATTATTATTCACGTTATCCACTGTCAACTCCTTCAGATCATTGTCTTCCAACAAACAAACCATTGGATTAAACAAAGGTGTATGTTTCCCCATGATACGCTTCAAAATATTTATATTTTCAATTAATTCTCCACCACCATGCTTTTATTCCACTACCACATTTACCCTATCAAAGAACACATAAAATTATTCATATGGGATCATTTTCATATCTTAAAACTTGTTCCACAAAACCTATAGGTCTTTTCTATGACCTAAAATTCATCTTCATTGTTATTCAATATCTTTTCCCACATATCATGTGATTTTTTACATGGCATCAACATCATATAACATTCATTTGATATGGGTTCCCATAAAGCATTGATCCCTATAGTTTTGACATCTAATTCACTACTTTCAAATTCTGATAATATAACAATATTGATCATGGATAATATTCCATGAATAGATATTGTGAAGATATCAATTACTAATGATCAAATTTACTATTACATCTGATTCCTCCATAGTTGACATTTATTTCCATCAAATATCAGAATTACATTATGATTGACCACCTCAATTTCTTATACTAACAGAGAACCACCGAATTTTAACCTTTTGTTATGATACCTATTGTTAGGTTCACTATGTTAAATACCCTGAGGGGTGAATCATGTTATGAGAGATTAAAACTATGTCACCTTCAAATATTTTTTCTTCGTTAAACCAAACACACTTCTCCCTTTTTCCCATAGAATTATATGAAAAAATGAAATCGTGCATAGGAAATAAAATTACTGGGTTCACCCTCACTAGGCTACATCCAAAAAGTATACAATCGTGATGCGTCGATGTACCAAATACCCTAAAGGTAACATTCAATTACAATGTTTGTGCTAGATTTTGGATGCCCAGGCTGACAGTCTTTACATTGTTTAGGATCTCCTCATTTCATTTCCAAGGTTCATTCCCTATCTCTCTTTGTCTACGTCACTTTCGGTGGAAAAGACCACCTTCTTCCTCTTCAATCACTCACTTATTTTGGATGGGAATCACCCATAATTTGTAGGTACCTTAATTTTTAAAAAATCATGTCTCCTTAACTATAAGTAGATGCACTTCTAAAGTCCCGTTTTCACCTGTAGATGAAATCCACTTTTCCAAATTCTATTAGATACCATAATTTACTTTTGTGAACTATTTTAGAGCATTTGCATAATTTTTGAAGCCCATAATGAACTGTATTGCTCTTCCACGACCATTGTAGTGCATATAGTTAATGAACACCTCTTCCACGAACTACCTCTGTTTCTCCTTCTATGTACTGACTCTGTGTACAGCCTCTGCAAACTACCTCTACGTACCAAATCAGCATACCAGGTCCACATATCAGCTTCGCTTCTACAGACTACCTCAATACTATAGACCATCTCTCCACTGTGTATCGGGTATAAATCTTTAACATATTACATCTTCCTCTTGCAAATACCACTTAAATTTATGGATATATCTCCCTGTAAATACCTTCAATAGAATTGATTCTGTGAAATACACTACAGCCTTTGTAGAATTATCTATTTCGAACCTCTTTTAGACTTCACTAAATTCTTACAGCAAATATTTTTTCTTACAAAAATAACTTTGAGTTATTGATGGGATTATCCCTCCTTATATAGTAAAATAATTACGCAAAATCTACTAATATAATACTTCTCAAATCGTCAATGTGGTTCCACATTCTCTTTGTATTGGGCTCCTTCCACGAACCATTAATCCCTATGTGGTCTATGTACCACCTCTCTTCCTTTTTGGAAGCCAGAATCATTGTCATGTTTTATAGAATGATTCCCTTTGTAGTTTCTCTAACCACTGCCACATTTCCATCAATGAAAATCCTGCCTACATACTGTAAGTCTTCGGAATACTTCATGACTTCACGATGAACCATTTTCGTCATGAGAACCATTCTTATACCTGATCTCCATCTTGCGCTCTGTGGTTCCCTTCCATCCCTGATTCCCTTCAATGTCCCGCATTCCATCACATAAATTCTATGAACTATGGTTCTTAATCTACGTACAATGTACTCCTTCAATACTCATTCACAGTCATCTCAGAAACAATGCGACCTTAAAAAAATCCTTCAAAAAAACCAACCAAACCCATTCTCAATCATCTGACTTTGTCAACAAACACAATCACACCCAAAACATACTCAGAGGAAAACGTGGGGGGTTTTTTTCCCCATAGTTATTATATAGTGAGAAATTTTTTCTTGTCAAACGTAATGGTATCTAGTATCCCATGACTTATCAATATTAAATGAAAATATTTCATAAATTTTTAAGATAATATATTGGAAAGAGTATCTCATTTATATATTTCAATTGAAAAATTTTACTAGTTCTAAATTAATAATTTGGGAAACATTAAATATTTTTTTTATTGATTGTATTGAAAAATAAATGATCCACAACAACATAATTTATATTATTGGTAACATTAAACAAATCCTTAAATAGATAGTGTAGATACATGAGACAATCCTAGATAATCAAATAACACTTTCATATTTCTAAAAAATAGTTTGCAAAAAATAATAGTGTCTGTGATAGTCTAAAATTGAATTATCATGTTATTTTTTCTATATCTCTGTTAATTCTGAGATGGTCAAACGTTATTTTTTCTAGGAAATTTATTTAGAGAAACATAATTATAAAAATTATTTTAGAATCCTGTAAGTTGAAACCATTTGACCAGGGTTGTTTTGGGAAGTGATTATCACTGATTCTATGAATTGTTTGGTAAACTATCCAATATAACCATGTATTCTTCTCTAAGGTAGAATAATTATTTATTTTGACTTCTTTTTAATGGATTCTTCCTATAAAATCCTCTCTATTTCATTTAAATTATTCTAGTTTCTTAAAATGGGGTCTATTGCATTTCCAAGAACCATCAATGTAGATTTGGAGTGATTTATTAGTGGGTCTGTTCCCCAAATCTAAATATAGGGGTTCTCCTTCGTTCTCCTTTCAGTTTCTCCAAATTTATCCCATCTTCTTTAACCCTAATAGGCATCTTTGGATTATTTAAATTTATACGTTTTATATTTTGGAGATTGTTTTATAAGTTGTGAGATTTTCAGTAACACATACTATTTTCCATCGATAATTAAATGATTAAACCACATGAGTAATGTGATTATGGTCCATTTCCTTTTATGAAATATTTTCTTGTGTTCATTTATTAGGTAAATATTTTATTCACTAAAGTATCAATGTATATGACTCCATTTTTTCTTTTTTCATAAGTTATCCATGATTAATAATTTTTTTAATTCATAATAAATGGTTAAAATGTATAGTTAAAAAGGCCAATTTTTAATAGTTATTATGTGTGTCAATGGTGTTTGATATAATGTAATATAAGCATCTAAAAAAGAAAAATGATTGTTTCATAGTGATTTGGACCAATTTGGATTTATAATGATATGTGTTCGTTTTTAAGGAGGCTTCCTTATTCAAAGAGGTGTTCCCTTATTTTAAATATAATATTTATTTTCTCGATTGTGTTTCCTTACATTTACAAAGGGGTGTCACAGTTTTAAAGAAGTCATATTGTTTTAAAAATGGGTAAGCATATTTAATATATTTCTATGTTTTTTTAAAAGGATGAGTCCCCCCCCCATGTTTTATTATTTCTCATCAAGCCATTGGTATTAAGATTGTGATTTATTGTTGTTATTTATTTGTCTTCCAGAATTTTCATTTTTTAGTCATAATTCTGAAAGAGAATTTCTAAATTTTTTTCATTTAAATTCATTTGGGATATATTTTATTTCACTTGGAATTTTATTTTTTGTATCTCTATATCCAATGGTGTTTTTCATGATAAAAAACTCATTTATATTTTAAAAATGAAAATTTAGTGATTTCTAGTTATATAATTAATCTCTATGTATTGAGATTCATAGACTCAAATGATAAATCTATAATATGAATATGAAATCATGATGAACACATTGAATCTTTTAAAGTGTCATTAAAGAACACATTGATGTGCTATTTCATGCTTGGAATTAATGGAATGAATATATATGACCATTTAATGGAATTAAAAGGAAGAAAGGGTAGAATATCATGATATTGTATACTTATATATATCACTAATCAACTAGTGTCATGTGGAATGAAGCTATAAACTCTAGAGAGACCATCATCCGGATGGTGGAGGGGCATCAGCCAAAAGGTGACACATCCAATGTTATTGCTTTCAGTTAGAGGATAACTAACCTTCTATTGTCTAATAGTACCTAGCTAGTGGGGGATATCTGGTTTTACCCACTCTATGTTTCCCACTAGCTAACTTGTAATATTTTCTAGTTAGCTAATTTCATCAATGTATCTCCTCCAATAATTAATTGAATGTGTTCAAAAATGTCATTAATTGAGTTTTTTCAATAATCAATGATCCTAGTGAATTTTAGAGCCTCACTAGATATTTCAAACCCTCTAAAAAATGATATTTGTTGTCATAGAATGATTTCACATTTCCAAAAAATGCATGTCTAATCCTTAAATCTAGTTTGGATATCCAATAAATAAAATCTAGTAGTGTCATTATTAAATAAAACGGGATACTCTAATTATCCATTAATCTCAATGTACCTCCTCCTACATCATCTCTGAATCTGTCAACTCAATTTTACTCATCCTTGTGAGTGATTTAGATATAGTATGGAAATAGGTTTACTTTAAGAAAACATTTATTTTCTCAGCACATTCTTTAATGGGATCTCACTACCACAATAGTGAGGGAAATTTTCATTAGATAACAGTGAAGATAAAGATTGTTCTCACAACCATAAACACAAGGGAAAACTTTTTTGACCAGTGCCACGATTATGGGAATAAAAACAAAAACATCTCCCTCGAATGGGAGGATATAATCAGGATGACACTAATCTATTTCTGAACTAAGTCGTCAAATAATTTTTTCTCCCTTATATTTTTATATATTCTATTATTCCATATCAATATCCATATTTTCATAAATTCTATTTTGATAACTGTTTTATACTTACTCTCTTAATCAATATTAAAATTAAATTTCTAAAATGTATATAATTTATCCATTTATCTATTTTGAACACTTATCTATTTATTACATTATCTTTTCAAAAGGGTTTAATTTTGAATATACCATTTCTATTAGATTTAATTTTTTATGTCTCTATTCACCCCTATATAGTATTCCTCTCCCACCAACAATTGATATCAAATGATTCTTTTGGTCTTATTAATAAAAATTTATTTTCTAAAATAGAATATATATTTTTTATTATTTATCGATATTATAGTTTGATGTATTTGAAATGGAATATAATTCCTATTCATATTATAATTCTTTAGGAAATAGATTATTCCTTTTGGAGAAGTCATTTTTTCAACCTTTATTAAGATAATTAGTTGCCCAGTCATCAAAATGGTAATTCATGAATATATATTTACTAATAAGAAAGAAGATAAGTGGACACCCAATGATTTTAAATCAATTGAGCTTCATGAAATATCTATGAACACTGTATAATTTTTTCTTGATATAATTGAATTTAATCATGTTTCTATATTTAAAACTTTCGAAGAAAATAGATATTAATAGAAGTTATTAATTAAGGAAATAAAAACATTTAATTTAATATATTAGATAATTAAAAAAATTATTAGAATATTTCTTAACAATTAACTGAACATTTTTTCATTTTAATAAAAAACCTCTTATGTTTTTTATAAGCAGTTATGAAGTTTACTTTTATCAAATGGTTTTAATGTATGAAAATATAATTCAACAATTTTTATAAAACACATATCAAATGATTTTTTATTTAATAAAAATTGTGTTGTTTGTGTGAATTTTTTAATCAACCAATTAATTAATTTTTTAATTCTTTTTATTTAATTAAAAAAAATTTGAAATGAGGTTAATTAGAGAGAACAAATTATTTATTAATTCTCAAATTTATCAAATCAATGATGGTATTTTTATAAAACATGGAAAATATATGAATGGAATCTTAAAACAATTTAGTATAGACTACTAAAATTAATTTACAACACAAATGATTATAATTGGTAATTTATTATCTTATGAAACTGGAGAAATAGTCTACCAAATGATTTAATGAAGTATTATCATTATTCAAATTTATCTTACCACGACTTGACTTAGAATAATGCTATGTGTTTGTCTCTCTTACCATTTTCAATCAAATCACAAATCAAATTAGTTAAAATAATATTTCATTATGTAAAAGGAACTAAAAATTCTGGTGTCTTTCATCCAAATGGAACTTATTTTGAAAAAACTATTTTTTATGATTTTGGATTTGGTGGATCCTAAATATATATGAATATTAAAAACTAGAAATGACATCATCTTGTAAAATGTTTGCTATCATCGAGTAGTAAAAAATAAAAAGTATGATTCTAATTATTAAAAAAAATACATAACCTCTATGAGTTATTTCTCCCAAATAAGAAGGATTAAACACACACTATTAGATATTGAGCTTTCATATTATCATATCCCTATTAGATTTGATAAATATATTTCTATAAATGTTTCACCAAATATTAGGCTATACTCTGTCATTAAACAAATTTACCACAGAAACTATATTTAAAGAGATCATATTCATTACTATGATATATTTCTAGAAGTTTTCGTAGAGAATATAAACTCATAGATATTTTCACTTAACCTCTATCAGTCGGCCATTTTAATTTTCAATGTTTTTTAGGAATTTTTCACTTGTGAAACCTTCTATTTAACAATTTATATTGTGGGTAATATATTTAAAAATTTAATATCTAGATTTATCATTTTATTATTTTATTTCTCTTTTTTCATATTATTATGATCCCTAAATCTCACTCATTAAATCATTTTATATAGATCCTTATAACTTTAATTATATAGTTTTCCCTAATAGAGACACTTGTTGTCAAATCATAATATAAGAAAATGTTTTATCTAATTTCCCAAATTCAATGTATTATTTTCTAAAAAGTTATATTATAATATAAATACTATATATTTATACATTTAAACAATTTTTTCAAAATTAAAATACATTATGTTTTAAAAATTCTTTTCAAAACATATATATGTAACTATATGTATGATCTACTTATTTTTCATAAAGAAATATTAGTGATTATTACTCTAAAGTGATGATTAATGGAGAGTAAAAAATCATTTTATAGTTTTATTTATATGAAATTTTGTTCGGTTTTATTTAAAAAAATAAATGGGGGATGATTTAGAGGTATTTTTCTCATTTAGAGGGGCACTATTATGATTTTTCAAATGGAAAAATTTTTCAATGGTGGTAAAAGAAATATTTTAGAGGTATTTTTCCTCTATATAGGTGTATTTTATATAGAGGGATAATGAGGGAGTTCAAAAATTAAGTGATACTTTTGAAACATTTTTTATATTTAATTTTATAACTATATTTCTCTCTTGATATATTATAATATCTTATTTTATTTTTTGATTTTTTTATAATATAATTTAATTTTTTCATAAAATATTTCCTTTTGATTCATTATTCTATATCCTTTTTTCATTTTGATAATCGTAGTGGAGGGAATTTTTTTAACTTATTTTTTTTCAATTGTGGACAATTATAGTTACCCCATAATATAATACATAAATACTACATCATTTTTTAAAGACATATATTTTATTACACAAACAAATGCCTAAAGATCGTAAAGGTATGATTCCTTTGGAATCATATAAATACCAACAACTAGTTCATAGGTAAACTATATCATCTCCCGCTAGGTTATTCATAACTAGTACCCTTCTTAGACATATCATATGTAATAAATTTTTTCATATCCTATGGAAATAAAACCGAAAAAATGGATCTCATGTGATTAGTAAAGGTAAACAATGGATATACATTACCATAAAATAAATATACAAGTATGGGAACCATATAATAACATTTAAAAACTATACCCTACACATAAAAAATAATAACATTGTGTCACAAAATAATTATTAAAAAATTATAAGATATGATTCATATGTGATTTGAAGAACATGAGTTATGAGAGTATAAAATTGCCATAATAAATTGGGTTCTAGAATGCATAAAAACGTCAAAACCCATTTCTAAGGTAGTTGAGGCTCACTTCCAATCCTATTATACTGGAATGTGTTCTCTCCCTAAATCGTCTGAGTAGTCAATGTTTACTTCTAATACCATTATAATGGAAAAAGTTGTTCACTAACATTAGTTCACTCTCTATTCTAGTCATATCTATCTTAGGGAATAAAAATCATTACCCAATGAATTATAGGGGGATATAGGTCTCAACCATCTCACAATAAAAATAATATATTCATTTTACATGAGATTAGACAATATTCATAATATCATAACACATGAAGTGAAATGGGGTACATAAAAATTTAATCATATCATAACATTAGGAAAATAAATAGGTTTACTAATCATTTCATAGTTATCCATTGAAGACTCAAGGTATAAAGAATAATATTTCATAATAATTATATCATGGTATAACCGATTGAAGAAAAATTGTCTTCAAAAACATATTTTCATTATAAACAGTTCAACAATATGATAGGAGTGGTATCATTTGTTCATAACACCATCAAAACATAGATTAAATCCTAGTATGTCATCAAATAAGAAGATTTGTTTTGAAATATAAATCACATGGAATTTTTCTAAAGGGAGATAAATTTTCTTTAAAAAAATTTCTAAAAAACAGTCATAAAATATTTTAAGAAATTGTTTTCTTTGAAAATAAAATATAAAATATTAAATTTTTCTCCTAGGAAAATAATGGTCATGTTGGTAGGAATTTTTTTGTGTTGTACATGTTAAAACAGATACTCATTTCACATTTTCAAAAAAATTAAAACATGAATTTTTTTGAGAATGATAAGAAGATTACAATTAAAAAAATAAAAAAGTAAAACATGGGAAAAAATTTAATGAATTAATCATTTCAGGAATATAAAATTTATATTTAAAATATGTTTAAAATAAATAGAAATCAAAAGGGTTTTTGAACAAAGAGATAAATATAGGTGGGTTTTTATTAAAAATATCTTTTGAACTCTTAAGTTAAAATAAAGAGGAAAATAAAGGAAAATATAAAATCTCATTAAATAACCATAGGAGAAGAAAATAAAATAGTTTATTGACAAATGAATCAAAATATTTCATCATAAAAATCCTAATCACACACAATCTCAATAAACATTCATATTTTAACAAAAAATAATTACACCTTGTTATCTTTAAATAGTAATCCCCATTAAGTGACAATAATAAATAATTCCTAATATATCATAATGATAAATATATTCATGAAATTACATGTCTAAGGGGCTATTATCAACCTCATAAAATAAAATAGGTAAAAAACAATACATATTTCTTCAGGAAATAATATATAAAAAATCACATTCCTTAAGTCGGGAATTTATTCAGACACGTTTGGACCTACTTTAAAAAAAATATAAGTTTATTATAAAACTATTATATAACCACAATCATATATGTAGCACATCGACTGCATAAGAATTGTTTCGGTTCATTATTTCATTACATTGACAAGATTATAACCAATCAAATCCAGAAGGATCGATCATTTTAGTTGTCTTAGAATTCTAGATTACATACATTATTCCAATATAACATTAGGGAAAAAAATAAAACTTGCTATGAAATAAACTAAAATATTCATCCTTAAAATCATACTCAAAGTTCTCTTCTTCATAACCTATGGAAAAAATAAACTATGGGTGAACTCAAATGCTCGGTAAGTGTAAATAAAAAGAATTAAATAATAAATCAATATATATAGAAATGTAAATATAATAAAAATATGTTCTATTTACATAACTATATAATTCTTAATTAATATGGAATGTTGTGAAACTGGAACACATTCCATTATATCAATTAATTGAAATGAAATGTGCCATAGATTTGTTGACACAAAATCTCTTGGATGAATAATTACTGAACATAAATGAGTGAAACACATTATTAAGGGACATCATGTATAAGGAAAATTAAATCTTATATTATTAATAAATTTCATAATATTTAAAATAATATGGATAGAAACTCATTTAATTTATCTAACTTATTTGTCTCATGTGAACTTGTTGATGTATGAATGACCTATATAATGTCTACGCTCCTCCCATGATTTAAATTCTTTAGCATTACTCATATATAATAGTTTAAATAAATAATATTATTTATCAAATATCATTAAATAATATGGATTTGTCAATATTTCCATGAATACTCAAATATCATTCAAGGTAGAGACTATATGAAAAATGGTATATGGTTTAGGAAATTCTAATATCCATTGACTGAGAATATGGATGTTCAAGTAAATTTAAAATTAAAAATTTACTATAATAATGTGATTGTTTCAAAATAAATTTAATAATCACAAAAGGAATTGAGATTGTAAGGATATTCATTAAGATCCTTCTTGAGGAGAATAATATTCAAACATTCTAAAGTGCCTCATAACACTATAAAATATTTAATTACAAATATAAATGAAGTAATTGAATTTAAATAAAACATATAATATGATGAGGGTAAATATATTCATGATGTAAAATTTCAAAATTAAGTATATACACTATAAAAATGTTATTTAATTAATAATAACAAATAGAACTCAATTAAATGTAAATTAAAATTAAATTCCCTTACCGATTTGTTAACAAATGAATTGTAAACCCCAAAGGTAATAATAACAAAATAAAATATATAAATACCATGATTATATTATAATTAATTATATTATCTATCAATGAGGTAGTATGTACACCATTCATAAAAAATTTAGTGCATAAAAATATAGTATGACTCACACAATGAAAAGTTAGAAAAGAATCCCATACATTGAGCATGACTTGTCTCATATGTCGTTATATTCTTGAATAACAAACTAATGTTAATTAGATATATTATTTATAAAATATTTCATCGTTATACTAAATTTTATTTAACTTAACATAATTTCATAACCAATTACTAAATCAATTAATTTTACACTGATTATTTTGACGAAATTCGATTTATGTGTCAAAAAAAACTTTGGTAAGTCAAATGTGGTTAAAGGGGGAATTATATAAACATATCCAAAATAAAATTCATGAAATAATTATAATATTTTTATGTAAATTATATTTTTAAATCCAATAATTAAGTATTGTTTTGAAAAATGAACCAACATTACAATCATTGATACAGTAGGCCGTATGTATGCCTATGTAATGTTCCCATTTTTCAATGAACATTGTAGAAAAATGGTAAGTTATTTCGATATTTAAATAAGGGTCCTTATATAATTATTACCATATTATTTAATAATTTATATTTATATAGAGTATTATTTTTATGTAAATTCAATCACATCTTGTTGATGAGGTGGTAGTCCACACTTCCACAAACGACATTATCACATTTTATGTGTGTGAAAGGGTGATAATGAAAATGGAATATTATATTCCCAGAAAGGTAATTATTAAATTAATATCATATATATGCAATTTATGTCCCATATTTTTAATTAAAATCAAATTTTATACATTTTATGTAACATTTTAATGAATCACATATCGTTGAGGAGGCGGTAGTCCACACTTCCCCAAATGATGTTGTAATTTTTATACAGAATTAAAAGTGTGAAGATATTTTCTTTAAAAGAATTAAATAATATTAAACACATACAAAATAATATATAACATATATAAATATATTTTCTATCATAATTTAAACTATGATTTGTGGAAATGGAAAAAATAAACAATCATTATTTCGTGAGACGATACTCTATTGTGGACTTGAATAGTATGTTCTTTACCCATTGGATGAATATGTGTGTCAGTGAAGGTTTAACCCTTAACATTAAAACACCATATTATATTGAATATAATTTTTTGTTTATATTATCATGGATTATTGAAAATATAGGGACTGATGAATGGAAATAAAATTATCAATTTTTAGGAATTTCTTTACCTCTTAATCATGAAACTTTTTTTAGTTTACACCAAAAGTCATCCTTGGATTATGTTCTACCAAAATGGAGTCTTAAATTAGAAAGGGGGGATTTTGGGGTTTTATTTGGGTTGATTTTGTCTGATAATTAGTGGATTGGGATGTGTGGGGAAGTGGAAGCAAAGGAGGCCTTTTATAATGGAGGAGGAGTGACACTCTTGTAATATGGTAGAAGAATGGAACCCCACCACCATTTTGTTACTAAAATTATATCAATAGTGGTAAAATATCATGATAATAGAGGATAAGGAAGAAATATTTACATCCAATACCTTTGGTATAAGTGTATATGTCTTTTGGGCCTTAAGGGTATGGTTTAGTTCTTTATTAAGCATCATTTTAACTTAATCGTTGTAACGAGTTGTGATTACATTCACAAATATTTTCCAAAAAAATAAGTTGAACTTATTATAAATTATAAATTATGATGATTCTAAATGTGTAATCCCTTATTCTGAATTCCAATCAAAGACGTTTAAGAAATTAATTTGAATTTAATCACGCAGATGGGATGAGAATGCCGGTTTTTAATGTAAAAAGGTCCAAATTGTTTCTAGGTGTTTATAGAATATTTCAAAGTAGTTAGGATTCCAATTACATTAATTGGATAAATTAATAAAAATATTATTGAATTAAACCTTAAAATACAATTTAAAATATAATTTATCATTTTAAATATTTAGATAAAAAGGAAGATTTGAATTAAATTTTAGTATTTTTCGCAATTCATTTGAAAATGAAATCTCACAAAAAAATTACAAAAATTAAACCTAAGATAATTTTATGGTATTATTAATAATATTACCTTTGTGTTTAAATATTTAATTTTATAATTTTAAAAAAGTTTTGTTTAAAACTGGTTCTCTATTAAAAGGTATTAGAAATGTCTTAATAAAATACAAGTTTTTTGTGTAATATCGAGTTTATTCTTATCAAATTTATATCGAATCTATTGAATGAATATCAAAATTATTTTACTGATTATATAGAATATATATTTATTTAATATAAATCACTAATTTTAATTAGGTTAATTTTAAAAAAAAAACACCTTTGTGAGTGTAAAAATAATAATAATTTTTTTATGTTCAATTGGTTTATATTTTCATTTCTAATTAATTGGTACCTATTATTTTGTTTTATAGTTTTTTAAAAAATAGGGTTTCAAATAATTTTTAATAAATTTTATTTCCATTAATTTAATTATAAATTTATATATTTTTATATTAAATAATAATATTTTAATAATATATAATTTTATGACAAAACATGACCTTTCATGTAATTCAATCTAACTCTATGTTGCGTGAATTTCAAAATATTGAATATATGATATATATTTAAAATATTAAATTTATTTTAAATTATCAGGGTGTTATATCCACTTCTGTGCCTGGTGTCACATTTCATGCACGATAATAAATACAATTTTCCTACATTATATTTGTGAGGTGTTACATTCTCTCCAACTTAAATAAATTTAATTCTCACAATTTAAATTTGATATAGGTGAAATAAGGATTAAAAATAAACTATTATTGAAATACCCAAATATTTAAAACTATTAAAATATCTTATTATTTATAAGAGAGATAGGAATGTTCAATGGTCATGTAACTGGGTTCCTTGGTAGGAGAACATAGGAGGGAAATTGAAACATGGATATGGAAGAAAAATATAATAATCAATTTCAGATGGAGGGTTCTAGAGAACATGTTTAGATGCATATTTTTTTACAATAAAACCATAAACCATATGTGTGAATAAAGACCAATTTTATCACCAAAAAATGATGATATTAGAACAAAAAAAATTTAGGGTAAATTTTTTTATATTTGATAAATTCATTCACAATCCAAGAAGATAAGAAAATATATGTTTCTATAAACATTATATATTATTTGACTACACATTGAACTACTTCTACTTTAACTATCAGAATAATATTCTTCATAATTTTATGTAATATATCAATTTATAAAACCACACCCATTGTTCGACATAAACTATTTCATAATTGGTTAATTTTTCTAAAATATTATGATCCCAGACATTAAATAGAAGGTCCCTGACTTACCAAAATGAACTTATAAAAAAAATTGATTTTAATCATCACATACCACACATGTGAATTTGGAAATAACTTGAATTACCATGAATGATTATTATTCCTTAAATATAACATGATTATGGAATATATTCTTTAAATTTAAAAGGATGTAAAGTCCATCAATTATTGCATGGACAACTTGTTGGAAATTAATTAATGTACTCATCACCACTCCAAATCAATAATTTGTTTATCAATATCATAACATCAGGAATATATTAAGGGTTTTCATTCTCTCAATAATGTGTTTTCCAAAAAAACATTCTACAGAATAACGTTTCTTTGTACCGTTCGACATATAATCTTAAATCCTTAAAAAATAGTACTAAAATAAAATCCTTATATATTCCAAAATTCATATAACACATACATTTATAATAAAATATTAAAATGAAATAATTATTGAGTACACATGTTGATCATTCATATTCATTTATAGTTGTATAATAACATGATCGTTATCCAATAACATCATTTGCGGTATTTTTGGATTATACTTGAGACATTATTTTGCATACTGTCCCATCTCCTTGTAGTTGTAATACTGAATATTATCTCTTTAACTAAGGTTTTAAATACAACCTCAATACATAAATTCGTATTTTATTTATATTTTCATAGTAATATCATTGGTCTATAGGTTATACTATAGAATAGGTCATTGACTTGGGTAATGCCGAGGTACCCTACAATTAAAGAAAATAAATAATAATGGATTCTTAGGATCAGTTTCATTTACTTTTATATTACTATACATTTCCCCAAAAAATCCTTTTCTTTATATCCATATTTAATAAACATAAATGATTTACTTTCTCTATTTAGACACTTTCCTAGGTATCTCCATCCACACATCTCACATGTTAGAAATAGAGCCTTCTTTCCTTTATGGTCTCCAAAACATGAGCTCTTAGCAACCTCCATCCATCTATTCATTCATGTGTTCAAGAGTTGTTAAAGGTATATATCTTTAATAATATATTTTGGAAAAATAATTTTTCAAGAACATGATATCCTTCACTCTTTTCAACACCTCATATGTTTTCTCATTTTTTCAGTGTTATCCTTTATGTTTAATGTTAATTTGAATCCTTTAGGTTCAAACCAATGAATAAAACTAGAAATAATAGTATAATAAATAGTAGCTATAGTGAAAATAGAATATAATAATTTATAATATATCTAAGTCGTGAAACTGTATTTTTAAATCATAAAAACCTTATATTTAACCTTGATCTTTTATTCTAATTATCCATTCAAATTATTCATAATTGTTTGTAAATAAAATGTTGCTTATACAAAGAATATCTCATAGATGTCTTAAAATAGGTGTTCAATATGGAATATTATCGTATAACAGGTTACCCTACATTAGGCCTAGAACACATTTTCAGAGTTGTTACTCCAAGGTAAATCTTTTCCAGAACCACATCCACTTGCAGTATCCAGACATTGATGTATTTCTAGTAATACCTGTATAATATCATCCTTACTAAAATTCTTGGATTTATTGTGTGAATATATTCAATGTCTATGTGAGGTTTGTTCACCTTTATCTATATTATCTAAATCATTTTTCAAAAGTTGTTATTAAACATCCTTTGATACCAACTGTAGCGTCCCGACCCCATAATCCTAGATTCGGTGGGTTATTTTACTAAATTGGAATGATTTTAATGAATAAAATCATAAAGGATCGATTAGTTTTGTATTATTGGAAATCTATATTACATACATGATACTCACAATACATTTGTAAAACAAAATAAAAAATGTTTGACACTAAACTGAAAAAAAAACTACAAACTTGAAAGATTTTTAAAAGTTCTCTTCTTCATAACCTTAGGAAAAAACATAACATGGGTGAGATAAAATTCCCATTAATGGTAAATATAAAAAATTGGATCAATATACACAAAGGAAAATAATGGAGAAAACATTACATTTACATAACTAGAAAATTCATAATTAAAATGGTAAGGTAAGAAACTGAAACACATGCCATTTAATAAATGAACTGAAATGAAATGTATCCATAGATATGTCAACACAAAATATCATAGATGAATAATAAGTGAAACTATATGAGGGAAATTATTTATTAATGTATTTAATGTCTTAGTAACATGAAAACCTATAACATCAAGGCCTTTCACACGACGTTTAATACTATGGATAAAAACCCATTTAATTTGGAAAAATTATTTGTCTAATGAAATCATATCGATGATTTGAGGAGATATATATCCCCACCCATTCTTTGAAAGTCCAAATCATTCCTCATATATATTATTCTAAGTAAATAATATTCCCTATCAAATATCTATAATGAATATAGAATTATCAATATTTACCCAAATAATCAAAAACGGTCCAAATAGATAAATTATGTAAAATGGTATACAGTTTAGGAAATACTAATATCCATTATATTAGAATATGGGTATTCAGGTAAAATTAAAATGAATATTTATTAAAATAAAGTTATTTTTTCAAAATAAATCTAACAATTTAATAATAACGTGATATTAAAAACATATCCATTAAAATCATTCTTGAGAATAGTAATCATTAATCATTTAAAAGTGACCCATAAAACTTTGAAAGATTTAAATCACAATCCCTATGAAATAATAACATTTAAATAAAACGTATAATATCAATACAGAAGGATATTCATTATATAACATGTCCAAATGAATTATATACACCAAATAAATGTTAGTTGGAACAAAAATAACTAATAAGTCTCAATGGAATGTAAATTGACATGAAATTCCCTTACCAATGTGGTAACAAATTAATTTAACAACCCAAAGGTAATAATAATTAAAAAAATTGTATACCATTATAATATTATAATTCATGATATTATATTTCAATGAGGTTGTATGTACACCATATATAACAAATTAAGTGTAAAACAGTTAATTCTTCCTCATAGAAAGAAAAGTTAGACAAGAATCTCTTACCATGAGTCCGACTTGTCTCATTTTTGTTTTTATATTTTGGAATAACAAAATTATATTAATTATTTTATTTTTTAATAACCTTTTTCATTTTTACCACAAATTTTATTTCAGTTATTATCATGTGGTATAAAATTACTAAATCAATTAATTTTAAATCGGGTGTTTTGACTAAATTTTATTTATGTGTCAAAAATAACTTCGTTAGGTTAATTATGATCAATGGGTTCATTATACCAACATATGTAGAATAATAGTAATGGAATAATAATCAAATTTTTACCCCATTTATAATTTTAAATCAAAGAATCAAATATGGTTTTGAAAAATAAACCAACATTACACTCATGGAGACGGTAGGTCGTATATCAACATTAGTAACATCCCTAATTTCCAATGATTATTGTGGAAAAAATGTATGTAACCTCAATATTTATAGAATTATATTTATATAATAATTAAAATATTATGAAATAATTTATAATTATATATATAATTAGTTTTAGGTAAAAGGAATGACTTTGTGTCAAGGAGGTGGTAGTGCACACATCGACGAACGACGTCGTCAATTTTTAAGTGTCTAAAGGGTAATAATGAAAATGATATATTATATTTCAAGAAATTTAATTATAAAGTTAATATCATATAGATGTATTTTATTTCACAGATTTTTAATTAAAACTATCATTTATACATTTCATATATCATGTGAATGAATCACATTGCTTTGAGGAGGAAATAGTCCGCACTTTCACAAACGATGTTATCGTTTTTGTAAAAAATAAAATGTATAAAGATATGTTTTGTAAAAGAATTATGTAATAAGAGATTCATAAGAAAAATAACATATAATATATATAAATATATTTTCCATCCCAATTTCTGCCTTTATTGGTGATAAAGTAAAAAAAATGAACAATCCTTGTTTCGTGAGGTTGTAGTCCACGTACACATAAACAGTGTGTTTGTTACCTATTAGATGGAATTGTGTGTAAGTTACCGTTAAACCATTTAAATAAAAACAACCTAATATAATTTGGATAATTTGTTGTTAAATTATCACGGAAAAATTATAATAGATGGAGTGGAGAATAGAAATAATATTAAAGTGCTTCTGGAAAGGTGTTAACTCATAATCATGTAACTTTTTTTGGATTACACCAAAAGGCTTCCTAGAAATAATTTCACCCCAAAGGGGGAATTCAAGGAGTAAAGAAAGTATGTTGGGAAGATTTTTTGGAATATTTTTTCTGAACAAATGTGTATTGAGAGGTGGGGGAAGTGGAAGGAAATGAGTCATTTTATAGTGGAGAAGTATCCCTCTTATCATATATTAAAAAAAGGAACCCCACCCATGTTGTTAATTGAAAGTTGATAAATAATCATCCAATGTTGAGTCAAGGTAATATAGGGTCAATATTGTTCCATAAAATATCTTTTTTATAAGTTAGTAGGTCATTTTGGCATTAAGGTTGTGGTTTTTTCTGTATTAGGCACAAATTATCCTTAATCATTTTAATTATATTTAATTACATTAAAAAATTAAAGAAAAGACTAATTTTACATTATTAGACATTATAAATTATGACAATTCAAAACATGTAAGACATTCTTTAAAATTAAACTAACATAATTGGGAGAAATTAATTTAAATTTATTCTCATTGACGAGATGACAATGTTGGGTTTAAAGTAAAAATGTCCAAAAGTTTTCTAGGTGTTTATAGTAAATTTCAAAGAAGAATTTATTCTAATAACCTAAATTGGATCAACTGATAAAAATAAGATCCTTTTAAACATTTAAAAATAAAAATATAATTTACCTCATAAATAAATTAGATGAAAAAGATTTCTTGAATTAAATTTCCGTATTTGCTGTTATTCATTAAAAAATGAAACCTCACTGAAAAATACCAAAACATTACCATAAGATAATTTTTATGTTATTATTCCAAATATTCTGTTAATTGTTACATATTAAGTTTTTAAAAGTGTCAAAATAGGATTTAAAATGGATATTTCATTAAATGATAGTAGAAATGACTTAAAAAATATAGGCTTTTATGTGTAATATTGAGTTTATTCTTATGTAATGTATATCAAATCTATTGCATAATTATCAAAAATATCTTATTGCATATAAAACATATATATTTTATTAATATCATTCACTAATTATAAACAATTTAATTTTTTAAAAACATTTATTTGTGAGTGTAATAATAATAATTTTTCCTTTGTATTCAATTGGATTATATTTTCATTTGTAATTAATTCATAACATATTAATTAATTTTATATTTGTTTAAACCATAGATTTTCATATGTTTTTTAATCCATTCTATAACCACTAATTTAATGGAAAGTATAAATCTTATAATAATAAATAATAATATTTTAATATTATATTATCATATGGTAAAACTTTTTCATGCATGTAAGGCGTGCTAAGTTAGTGTTGTGTGAATTTCCCAATATATAATAAATGTAATATATTTAATATAGTAAATTTATTTTAAAGTATCGAGGTATTATATTCCATTTTTCACTAAGTGGAGTGTGTCATGCACGATATTGAATATAATATTCTTAATATATAATTTTAGTGTGTTTCAATATATATTATACCATATATGACTTGATTATGGCCTTTTATTACCAATTTATTAACAATTCCTTATTAAATTAAGGTTTCTAGCAATAACTATTTTGTTTTTGGGTTTTTTTTATATGTAATTTATGGCCCTGATAATTATATCATGATTTAATTATTTCTATACATATACAAATCAACTAAATTTCATATATATTTAGTATATATTTATTTATATTAATCCATAAATTTATCATATAGAAATTGAAATACCCCATTCATGGAGACTGTTGGTCGTATATACTTATGAATGTTGCTTCAATTTTAACAACATGTTGAATTTTTTTAAATACTTTATTTACATTCTATAATAATTCTTATTTCTTATATATCATATATTTTCATTAAAAACATCCTTATTACCCTTCATCTAAACAGTGAATGAATCACAACGCTTCATGATGTTGTATTCTTATATACACATGAGTGATGAATTCATAAACCATTTGGATGAATTGGCGATGGTTATAGGTAATTACATTAAAATAAAAAATATAAGTATATTTGAGATAAATATATTATTATATCACTATATATTAATAATAATTTAAAAATTTTGAGGAATAAATAATATAAGAACACTCCATGAAGAACATTACATCTTCCTCAGGTAACCTCTATAAAATTGCAAAAAATCCTTCCATGGTTGGTATAATTCTTAAAATATGGATTCTACTGTGATAGGATTGAATTTTGGATGTGATTTTGGTATGTATAGTCTAAAAAAATTTGGTTTATGGTGTGACTATGATATGAGAGGGGTGTAATTTTATAAGTGAGCTGAGTGGC
Organism: Viscum album; assembly: GCA_963277665.1. Lineage (NCBI taxonomy): Eukaryota > Viridiplantae > Streptophyta > Magnoliopsida > Santalales > Viscaceae > Viscum > Viscum album. The sequence continues at coordinate 126,939,941 of OY728160.1, forward strand.
ACACTTGTAAATTATTTAATGAAAAATGTGTTCCAATGATTTTATCATTTCAGGAGGATCCAAAATATAGTTTTTTAATACTTATACATGATATTTTATATATATGGCTGTAATATAGATTTTATTTTGTTTTTCAGGACATTTAAAACCTTACTTGTTAGTTTAAACCCATGAAACCCCCATTTTTACCTTAATTGTGGAAAATAATTTTTAATGATTTCACAATTAATTTTGGTAAAAAAATAATTTTACCTTATTATATAATATAAATTATTTTTATTATAAGTATTTTATCAATTTTTCTAAATTTAATTCAAATAAGTGGAAAATTTAAATTTAAATTTTATCTTGCAAACACGATAAGAAAGTGGGTTTTCAAAGAGAAAAAGTTTAAAATTTTATGGGTTTTTCTGTCAAAATTCAATATCAAAAAGATTATAATGACATAATATTGATTAATTTATATATTATTAAAGTAATTTTACATCAATAACAGATTAAAATTTAAATTTTTTTTAAATCGTTTTTTAAAGCATTTTTCAATTAAAATTTAGTGTTTTCACTACTGAATAAAAAATTAATCTTCTAATAAAATTTTTAAAAATTAACTATAATATAATATTGATATTTTAAATTAATATTGTTTATTTATTATATTCAATAAATTTGCTAAAAGTATAAATTTGTAAATTTTTTTATTAAATAAATAAATAAATAATTTTTGAAGAAAATTTTATTTTTGAAACATATAATGACTTAATTGAAAAATTATGTATTTTTAAATATAAATTATTTATGTAAAATAATTATAATTAATATTTAAAAATTATTTATTATTATTCCTATAATTATGTTTAATGAATATGTTATAATGATCATGTTTGAATTATATATATTATGGTTCTATTAAAACAGAGTGTAATGTGTAACACAAGTTAATCCTAGGGTATTATGAAACACAATACTAAATTATTGTTTCTTGTAATTAAATATATTAATGAAATTTAATTTATTCAAAAAAATCATAAAATATTGGGGGGGTTACACTAGTTTTTTTCTTCTAACTTTAAAAGGGGTAGTTTTTGAAATATGGAATGTCTGTGTAGATAATATAATAATCACATTGAATATAGTTTAGTTAATATCTTTATTATGTTGAATTTATTTTAACAAATATCATAAACATAATGAACATATATTAGTTAATGTCTTTATAATTTTTAATAAAACTTAATTAAAATCTTGATCATATTGAACAACCTTCAGTTATTATCATGAGTATATTAAATAACATTTATCTAATCCATTGGAAATATTGATTATGTGATAGTTAATTACTATAGAATATTGAAAATATTTTGGTAAATCTTTTAAGAATATTGGATATCTTATAGTTAATTTCTTGAGATGATTGTATATCTTGTTTGATATCTTGAATTAGTTTCTATATATTTTACCCTTTATCTTACCATAATATTTAATTTTTTTCTTAGGTATTTTTATTTAAAAAAGGGTATATTTCTGTAAATATCTACTCTAGTGTTTTTCATGATAAAAAAAACTCGTTTGTGTTTCTAAATATTCAATTTAATTATTTTTAGTTATATGATTAATATCTATGTCCTGATATTAATGGAATAAAATTTTAAATTAATAATAATATAGTGTCATTATTAAGATCATATTAAATCATTTGAGGAGGGATTGTTTACCTTATTAAAGTCTTATTTCAAGGTATGGATTCATGATTTGAATTTGGAAGATCATTCAAAGGTCTTAAAATGAATAAATGGAGTAATCTCTTGATGTTGGAGGCTTTTTGAATACCCCATCCATCCAATATCATATGAATAGAATCCCCCATTTGATTCCATTAGGGTCATGTGTATGTTTAATTTTGTTCCTTGTTTGTTGTATTTGAGGTTCAAGAGTTTTTCAAGAGTCAGAGGTTGAAATTTTTAGTTTTTTTAAAAAATCCATCTGTACGGCTAAGGAACATGATTAGTACTAACAATAAAGTATCAATGCAATTTATTTATGTGAATTAAAGTGGATATTTTATTGGATTGAGAAGGTATTTTCAACCCATGTGATTCTCTAGGAAAATTGCGTGTGTGTCTAGCTGATTTTATAAACTCTATCTCATTTCTTGAGCATAGATTTTAAATAATTTTTTATTTTCCATAAGTATTTTTTGCTATAATTTATAAAGGATAGAGTTTACCACATGGTCAGTGCATTATTTTTTAAACCATGTAGCCAAACCATAAAACTAATTCCATACTTCAAGAAAATGTAAATTTATCATGATTACATTAGTTTTTTATATCGAATGACATACTAATTACCCATTAACTTGAAACATCCCCTCCATTGTCAATAATGGGATCTTCTCTTCAATTCCATTATGATCCATACTCATTTTAGGTGGATTTAATCAACATACATTTTATTTTAATCTTGGTTCATCCTATTTTTTTATATCTATATATGATCACTTAACTTCTTCGTGTCCTGAAATCCTATGTGGTATATGATGACTCTAATTATGGTTTAAAAATATAATTGTTTTCTTCTCTATTAGATACAATATTTTTAAGACTAGATCTATTCAATTTAAACATATAGTTTTGATGGAATTGAGGTTTTCATCATTATTGATGTAAGTGTATTTATCATATGTTTATCTCTTGGTGATCCTTTTGTTAGTAGGATTCTTTTTGTTCTTCATGGATTTTTAAACTATATATAGTACTTCATGAAAATGGAAATGGGTTTTCAAAAACAATTTTTGTATAAAAATAGATTTCATGCACTTTAGTTGTTTGAAAAAATGCCTCAAATATGGTTTTGAAATTTAAATGGGTTTTTAATAATGAGAGATGTTGTGTATCACTATATAATTGTTTTAATGTAATTTTTCTTAGATAGAAAATTTTATTTATCATAAAAAAATATTTTTAAGAAATTATATTTTTTTCATTTAACATAATAATTTAATATATAACATTAAGGATCCTTAGGATGTGGGAAAAAACTAAACAATGATGAGCCCAAGTAGATTCATCTATCACTAGGAGACATTTAGTTGATTACATAGAGTCTAGGGGTAACCTTTCCATGAATAAAAAGGTTCCCACACATTATGGGTCACTTACGTTAGCTAGTATTCATTTTTTTGTCTTAACTGTTTCGGTATGTACACCATTCCATCATGAATTTTCCTCTTTAGATTATTTGAGAATATATTACGTCAATATATTTTTTATTTGATATTTTCAACTTGATATTGATATAGAGTTTGATGATTCATTTATATTTATTTATCATTTTGTTCCATTGGATACTTTATATTTGATATTTCATTATTTTTTTTTATTTTTTTGGGTTTTGAATGGAATGGAAAATTTTTGGAATGAAAACCAATGTATGTCTTTGTAAATCGAAAATGAATTATTTTATAGTTTTTTAGATATTTTTTTACATTAATTACTTGATTCATGTAGATAGACATTGTATCAAATTTTTTGCATCCTCCTATATATATTTAGTTCCCACACCCTACATTTTTCTTTAGTTATTTATAGTCTTGGTTTTATTGGATTTTGGAAAAGTGAAGAGCCTCTTGTATAGGACGGATTCATTTACCTATATTCCTTTTCTAGTGGGTTGGGATGGTGGGGAAAACAAGTAACATGGAGATCAAACCATGGGTTGTTTCAAATTCCACTATATTCATAGTATTTATTAGTTCACTAGGAACCAATTATCTAGTATTTGAAAGTAACCATTACGGTTATTAGATTTACATATTATATAATATCATAACTCTAGTGATGATCGAATTGGTTTTCTTATCATGTGTCATTTTGATGGGGAAACCAATCCTATCTTTCTTGATATAATACCATGGTGCCTGTTAGTAGCCAATTTCGATTAAGAAAATAACTTCATGATTTTTGTTGGACTAACTTTCATGAAAATATTTGTTTACCTGGTTTAGTCTGCTATAAATAAGATGTGGAGCTAGGTTTAATTAAAGATTTTTCTCACACCTATGTATCACCATTTTATGTTTGGGGGTTATAGATAGACTATATGTAGTATTATCCAAAATCAAGAGATAGTGTGGTAGTGCTTCAAACCATATCACTTTTAGGAAATTCCTTGAGTTATCATAGGATGTTTGGGGTTTTTTGGGGTTCGTTTGTAAGATCTACGATATTTCTGAAGGTATGTTTTTGTTTTTGTTTCAGTTTATGTTTTTTCTTTTGGTCAAATAATTGTTTCCCAAAGTTCATGTGAAGGTTTGGGGGTGTTCCGGGGGTTTAGGATATGAAAATGGATGAGAGGTGATTATTTGGCCATATTTCATGGTTTGGTATGGTTAGTTCAAATTTTTTATATCATCTTAGAAATCCATGTAGCCTTGGATAGAGGCTTTCTCATATTTACCACATTGTTAAGATAAGTGTGGGGAATTTCCACGAAACCATGCGAAAGTGGGATTTTGGGATAATAGCTCTTACACGGTTTGCGCACAGTTTGGAAAACAGTGTGGGTAAACTGTGAAGCCTATTAATTTTGAGAAATTTAAAAAATGACATTTTAAACCCCAACTCAGGATTTCCTCCATTCTTCCCCTTTACAACCCTATGGACAAACCAAATCTCCCATAAGCTCTAAGGGTTATCCTCTCTCTTCTATAGGTTGTTTAAAGTTTTATCTGTTGCGAATGGAAGATCCATGTAAGGATAATCCCCCTCATTCATCTCTTTTTGGGTTGGGTTAACATTTATTCCTTATATCCTTAGGAATATCTAAAACCCTTATATTACAATGAGATCTAAGTTGCTAATTCAAAAGGGTGTTGAATTGGGATCAAAGTCCTTGATTTGGTGTTTGTTCGTCAACAAATCCAAGGTAGGTGGTCTACAAGTTATATCCTATAGTTTCATATGAAATTTGAGCATGATTTGATATATTTCGTATTTAACCCTTCTTGTGCTTTTGATCCCTTGATGAGTTTTCGTGTAATGTATGTGTATATGAAGAATGTAAAACCCTATAGTCCCCATGGGACACATGGAGGATGACATGACCATTCTAGGGCCACCTGTGGGGTGTGTCGATACATTGTGAACATAAGAGTTAACTAAGTATGAGAAATGTTTCCTTATGACAATGTAGAGCCCTTGTTAAGGAAGTTGAAATGTAGAATGGGAGTGAAAATGGATTAACATCATGTTCCAATGCTAAGTAATGGATTAATGGGTTTTTAGATAAGGTAATAAAATGGGTTATATTAGATATTGGGGATTGTGACTTGTGGATAATGAATTATGTTGAAAACCCTAAGAAGGTGGCTTTATGAGAAATTTTTCCACATGGGATAGGTAATGGATTGGGAATTGATGATTATTGTTAATGGGGTGACACTCTGGAAAGAGAATTGGGATAATGGGTTGTGTCGTGTAAAATGGCATCGTGAACATGATATGGAATGACATTGAATCTCATGTTGATTGTTATGAATCATGATTGTAATATATATTGGTTTTATTTGATGTGATATGGTTTTTGTGTGGTGTATAGATAAATAATCATGTGAACATGTATTGGTGGTGGGATAAAAACTGATGATAATCCCATGGGTAGGGTTGGACAGATTATCTAAGCTACCAAGGAATGCATAGTTTAGGGAGTCAGACTAATGCTTTATACCCCCAATGGTTGTATTCAATAGAAATACATGGACATAGGTTCCAAGGTTAGTGTGGTTATTAGTTGATATGCTCATCCCTTGTGAGAATAGGACATAACATATTCCCTTTTTTAGAATGATAAATTCCATGAATATTGTGTGAACAAGGTAAATTACTGACTCATGGATTATATGTTAAGGATAATCTAAATGATGGGATGATGTACATAATTAACATGACACAATAATCTGACTATTAATATCAAATTTGAGAAAGGAAAATTATTGGCCCCAACACTTTCTTTCATTTAATATCCATTTATTTATTCCTTTACACACTATTTTTTATATTGTTTATTTTTTAGATATAATTGGTGGTGGCCTACTGACTTTTAGTCACTCCTTGCTCAGGCCTCTGTTGAGAACATGAGCAGATTTCATGCTTGCGGCTCAAGAATATGGTAAGGTCCTTATTCTAGGGAGTTGAGTTAGACATGGGACATACATGGACGAGGTTCCCAACATCAATTCAAGACCATTTTTGGGTTTCCACTATTTTCTATACCATAGGGTTTGTTCACATTTCATTGTAGCATGACATGATATATTAACTTTTTCTTTCGGTTGTAGCCAGTTTCGGAGAAGTTTGGATATTAATTCTATATGATGTTTCTTATTTTTTCCACTATTTATGTCATGATCTTTTTTGTATTACATTGATAAATATGTTATAGTCTCCGCACGTGACTAATCTAGACCCTCACTACTAGTCGGAAACCTCTAGCGTATAGGGAGGCGCGTTTGAGGTCATGTGATGACCCAGCACGGGGCACCAGTTAGTTGGAACCCAGGTCGTGGATGTTACAAAGTGGTATCAAAGGAGTTATTTACTATTTATTACTATTTAGTGATGGTAGAAATGATATTAGGATAGTTTCATGCCTTGGTAATGAGTTCATGTCTAGGTGTAGCTGACCCACTAATAGGGAAAAACCCAAGTCACCCAGTGCAGGAATTATTGTTCTTTTTTTGAATTGTTACATTTGATTCTATTTTACCATTGGGTGATTCAAATGTGGTCTGATGTGACAAATTTATTACATTTTTCTCATGGCTGGAATTCCCTGAGGTTTTTCATTCATGCATATTTCTAGGCTCCTATGTATATAAGTCGAATCCACCATAGTAGGCACGCACACACATAGGATGGGTGTGTGGGATATAATGGGTTGAATGTATTGGATTTTCTTGAAAATTATAAAATTTTGTATAATGGGATGATATAAATGGGTAAAAAGAGAAATTATAATGCAAAATTATAATTAAATAATGATTATTAATAAAAAATGTAAGATAATTAAAATGTAGTGGGAGAAAATTAGGATATGGGAATTGTTTTTAAAAAAAAGTGTAAAAAGTAGGTCTTGTAACCATGTGTGTTTGTTACCTTATCTTAGCCATGGCTTTAGGAAATATGGACGAGGGTAGTGTTCCATATATAATAATTTCCCATGGAATGTGTATGAGAAATAGTTTGATATAGATAGTGATGATTCTTTCCATATTCCTCATGAATGTTTCGTGGTTGGGTTTTAAAAATTTATGTTTGGAATTGTAGAGAAATTCCACCATAATAGAGTGTGTTAGTTTGGAGACCAGAGGATGTTTCCAAGAATTCTCCCCCTCTAGTGGATAAATAAGACCCTATATTTTATGATGATAGGTAAGAGCTGTTCTGTGAGAAATTTTCTTGTGTTATGTAGATTATGGAATGGGACGTCGGGCGAGTCTCACGAAGAATTTTTGAATTGAACAGGGAGTTTCAGTTGCAACACCCACTAACATTTACATAAGAGAGTGGGATAGAGGAATATGAGTTCTGGATTGATTTAATAAATACAACTCTTAAACATCTAGATAATCCATCGGAGAAGTGAGTTATGTTGGCAACCTATATGTTGTGGGGATAGGAAAAGCATTGGTGGGATATCTTCTCTCAGATCGAACAAGTATAGAGAATGGTGTGGAAGCGTTTTTAAGAAATGTTTTTGGAGCATTAATACTGATAAAACCTTGTGGTAGGAGAAGGATGCAGAGTTTATGAGTTTGACACAGTGGATAGTGTTATTAATGGGGTATGCAGTTTGGTTCACAGACATGAAATGTTTTATTCCTGCATTACTGGGAGACGAGGAATATATGACATGGAACATTTAGGATGGAATTAGACATGATATCAAATACCAGGTAAAATTTGTTTGGATGAAGAGGTTTGATGAGGTGATGGATTAGGACCTCAACTCAGAAGGAAACCTCAATGAGTCCTTCAATAGGAGACATGTGGTTCTAGTGGGGAAAACTAGTGGCACAACTTCTGATAGTTGGAAGCATTTTTTTGAGAATTTCCCTCAGGGATACGATAAACAACATGGCCAAAAAAATGAAACAGCCTTTTCGGTTAGTGATCGAGTTTACTACCATTAGTGTGGAAGGTCGGGACACATGAGAATTTTGTTTTCCTGACAACCTCTAGATTGCATAACATGAGGCAATATAGGCCATGTGTAGATGTTCTGTATGAACCCAAGATAGATTAAAAGTGTCTAAGGGTAGAGATCAGTGAATATTGTAGGCAGGGGATCAACTACCCCATATGAGGCAGTAATTTGGAGCTCCACAGGCCATACTGGCTGGGGTGGTGAATGTGGAACTCTAGGGAGAGACCATTTTTATCAATAGGGAAGTGTAGAATATGGGGACATAGGATAGATCATAGGTTAGAGAGATAGTCCATTTATATGTTGTTCAGTATACACCTTGAGGAGGAGAGGCTAGACCTTCTACAGTTAGAGGTAGGATTATTGTAGCTTTCACACATGAAAATTCTCTATTTGACACTGGTTCCACACATTCCTTCATTTAGGCACAATTAATAATAGTGGTTGGCCAAACTATGGAATGTGCATGTTGAGTTATGTGACTTGATACACTATTCGGGTTGTGATTTTAGAATTTTTGGTGGTGTAATGGTTATTCCATAAAGTCTGGTGGATGTTTTTACCTGTAGTATCCATTTGTTCGAGAGATGTTAGGTTTTGATCTAATCTTGGTTATGGATTGGTTACTAGAATATCAATCCCATATCGATTGTTATCGACTTCGGGTAACATTTATGTCTCTCGATGGAGACACTTTTTTTCATTTGTGTTGAGTGTAATTTTTGAGCAGGCCATTCATGTCCATTTTGGTAGTAGTTGGGAGAGTTCATGGCCCAAGTGGCATGCCTTGTTCTTGATGATAGAGATGTGAAGAAACATATCTTTCATTCTATGGTGGATTAGTTAAAGGATTTTTTTCATAGGGACTTCTTGGGGATACCAACTGAGAGACATGTTGAGTTTACAATCAATTTGTTGCATGGGGAAAACTGGTTTCCATTCCACAATTTTGAATAGTTGCAGGAGAACTCCGAGATCTTAATTCTCACTTGGAAGATTTGGAGCAGATTAATTCATTCAACCTAGTACATCACTATATGGATCACCTATGATTTTTTCAAAGCATGATGATGGGTCATTGAGGTTATGTATATACTAAAAAAAATTGAATTAGATGATAGTTAAGAAGTGATACACTCTTCCCATAATTGATGACATGTTTGACCAACAGCGGGGTTCCATAGTGTTCTCTAATATCAAATTGATATTGAGATACCAATAGTTGAGGGTGAGACATTCTGACCAATTGTGTAAAGAATTCCAGTGAAGATACAGGTTTTATGAATTTTTGTTGATTTCATTCGGCATGAAAAATGTGATGGATATATTTATGGTGCTAATGAACCAGATATTTTACCTTTATCTTGATTAGTTTGTGGTACTCATTGTTGATGACATCTTAGTGTACTCATGAAACCTTGATGATCATGCCCAACATCATGACATTGTCTTTAGTACACTAATCCTACAAAGGTTTTCCTCCAGGCTATCAATGTGCTAGTTCTAGATTAAGAAAATTCATTTCATGGGACACATCATTTCAAAGTCATGTGTGTTAGTGGATCCAGAGATGGAGTAGGATGTGTTTTCGTGGGAGCATCCCAATAATGTTTCAAATAATCAATGTTTATAGGGTTTCATTGGTTATTAATGGAGGTTCATTAGGGATTTTTCCCATTCGAAGGCACCACTCTCAAGAATAACCAAGAATGGTGTTAAGTTTGAGTGGTTGGAGGTGTGGAAAATTTATTTTCAATAATTTAAGAATTGATTGAAAACCAAATCAATTCTAATCTTTCCTTAACCTGGTAACGCTTCCACAAAATTTGGATTCTGCAGCAACACCCTTTAACAGCGCTAAAAACTCTCTGATAAAGGGGTCCCCTTTATCAGTTCTTTTTTAGTAGTGTTGTCAAAGGGAGGCTTTATCATCATTTTTTCCATGTGCGGATAAATTTTATATTTCAAAAAAAATCATAAAAAATAATATATTGATATAGAAATATATTTATATAGATATAAATATAATATATATATTTTTTATATTTTTTAGATAAGGATAAATGAAAATCTAAAATTAATGTATAAGATATTTTGTAAAAGAGGCTTATAAAATATTTTAATAATTTTTTTAAATTAATAATTTTCTATTTATCAATGACTGAAAATAATTTAATAACATTTTGATGACAAAAAATTAAAAATAATAATAAAATATCTAAAATAAGTTGAAAATGTAACTCAGACATCAAACAAAAATGACTTCTAATCCTCGTGTCCATTTGATCTCTACAGTATATCAAAGTGATGCCGACGATAAGCTCTATGCACTAGTGACCCAAGGGAAACTTAAGACACATTTGTAGATGCCAAAAAATGACCAAAAGGCATCCAAAACATTGTTTTTTAGTTTGGAAATCCAAATTTGTAAACATTAAAATATAACATCTAATCTGGATGTCCTCTAGGCCTGTACCATATATCATATCAAAGATTCTTTCATTTCCATCGACTTGATGGGTTGTGGAGTGGAAACTGACATCTAGATTAGAAGTTATGGTCATTTTAACATTCTATAGCTTTTCAGATACCCATATATATGTATTTATTCGTATATATATGTATATGTGTGTGTCTGTGTGTTTTAAATATGTATATATGTATTTATTTATTTATTTGTAAACACACATAAGAAAATATATTTTATATATGTATTTAAAAATAATATTATTAATATATATTAATATACAAATAAATATTGATAAAAAATTATAACTATATATATATATATATTACTATGAAAAAATATATATAAATATATAATATAACTATATATATATTAATATATATATATATGTTAATATATATATATATATATGTTAATATATATATATTAATATACCGATATATATATATTAATATAACTAAATATACATATATTAATATATATATATATATTAATATTAATATATTTATGTTAATATATATATTAATATATGAGTAAATATAACTAAATATATATATATATATATTAATAAATAAAGTGAAAAGTAATATGGTGGAGTGGTTAAGGCACAGGCGTGCATGAAACAGGTCTCGAGTTCGAATCTCAGAGGAGGCAGGTTGCGGGCACATGTGGGGGGGAATAACCTTGCAATATTAATGGGGGTGGGAGCACTGTTAAAGGGGGTGGGGTGGGTGGAGCTGGCTGGGGTGTGCGTGGGCTACCATGGGGGTGGGGCGATATTAAAGGGAGGATTAAAGCACTATTGAAGCCCCCCAGAATTGCTAAAATATTTTTTTAACTTTTATCGGTGCTAAAAAAAGCACTTATAAAGGATCATTTTATCAGCGCTTTTTTAGCGCTGATAAAAGACCCCTTTTATCATCCCTTTTTAGCTCTGATTAATGGGGCCTTAATCAGTGCTTTTTTGAGCACTGATAAAAGGGACCCCTATCTTCTACTCGATCAACACCTCTTTTTTAGCAATGTTAATGCCCTTTTCTAACAATGATAATTTCCATATTTGTAGTATAATAAGAAGTACACCATGTTCTATGAAGTGTTTGGTGTTGGAAATGGGGAAATTTTTATCAAGGATAATCTAGTTGTAGCATAAAGGTCATTTCAGTTTATACTACATGAAAGAAGCTACTCTACTTCTGATCTTGTGCTAGATGTTATAGTTTACGCCTTATTGTGTTGGAGGTTCTACTTGTTGGGAAAAATATTCACATTGTTTTATTGATCGTAATATTTTAATTTATATATTTTCTCAAAGGGATTTAAATATTTGGTGGCGATGGGGGGTTTATTAACTATAGTCCTTTTAATTTGAGTTGGATTACACATTGGGAAGAGGGAATAGTGTTGCGGATACTCTGAGCCATAATATAAATAATCATCTGGTTTATGAATCCTACTCTAAATATAAAATGATGGCTTTGTTTTCATAGAAACACATGGAGGTATAGTATGGGCATGGTAAAATGGCCCTTGCATCTTTAGCAATTGAGTCTGTACTTTTGGGCCAATTCAAAGAGAGCCACCTGGAGGATCCAGAGTGTTTCTCTATGAAGTAATTTCTTAAATGTGCGGAGTCACATTCTATTTGGGACATCGGTTGTGATGCAATTGTATCTATTCATGTCCTTATGGTGGTACTAGTTTGTGTGCATGAAGAGTTGATGTGTGAGTTCCATGCATTGAGATGGTCAGTACATCTGAGATTGACTAAGATGTTCCATGATCTTCATATGCAGTATTGGTGGTTGTGGATGAATAATGATAGTGTGGGTTTCATGGAATGATGCCTTACCTATCAATAGGTAAATCCCATGAATCAACATCCATGTGGTTTTTTGTAGTCATTTACCATTCCTAAATGGAAGTGGAATGATGTAACGATAGAATTTGTAGTGGTACATTGAAGAACGCCACATAAGAGTTATGTGATCTTTGTTGTTGTGGATCAGTTGACTAAAGTGGTTCATTTCCTGCGGATCCTAAAAATTTATATAGTTGATAATTTGGGTAAACTATATGTTTGATAGATATTATGGTTACAAAGAGTATCAAGAAGAATAGTTTTGGATCACGATATGTGTTTCACTTCGTGCTTCTGGAAGAAATTACTGAAGGCATGGGGTACCCAGGTTTGATTGATTATATCTTATCACCCACAAATAGTTGGAAAATCTGAGCATAAGTTTCAAGTATTAAAGGATATTTTAAGATATTTTGTCATGGATTTTTGTGGCTCAATGGATAATAACATATCACTCGTTGGGGTTTATTACAATAATAGTCTCCAAGCTACAATTCAAATGGTTCCCTTTGAGGCACATTATGGTAAACCGTGTAGGTCTCTATTATGTTGGTTAGAGGCTATAGAATATGAGTTGTTAGGACTAAGTCACTTTCAAGAGATGTTGAATAGTGTTCATTTGATTCAAAATAATATTATGACAATGTAGACTTTGGATAAGTCATATGAGGTTTTAAAGCATAGATGACTAGAATTTATAGTGGGGATAATGTGTTTATTTGGGTGTCTCAAAGGTTGGGTCACTATTAAATTCGGAGACAAGGCATGTTGGCACCCAGTTAGGAAGGGCCATTTGAAATTATGGAGAGGACCGGGCCAGCGACATAATGATTCTCTCTTCCATAGAGTTATAGTGGGATGCATTATGTTTTCCATGTTTAACAACCTCATAAGTATCATCCTGGTCCATCTCATGTGATAAATATTGATTATGTTGATCTTGAGCATGGTGGATCCTTTTAGGAGAACATTTTTTGTATTATAGATCATAATGAGAAGGTTATATGGGGAAATTTTGTACCTTTGGTTCATGTTTTATGGCATCATGGAAACATACAAGGAAAAACATGGGAGCGAGAGTTAGATATGTGGTCCTAGTGGCCTGATCTCTTAGCTTCGGAAACTCATTGTTACTCAGGAATAGCCACTCAGGGATGATCCATCCTAATTTGGGGAGGTTGTAAGATCTAAGAGCTTTATTAAGGTATGTTTTTGTGTATGTTTCATTTTATGTCCTTTATTTTGAGAAAATAATTGTTTCTCAAATTTCATGTGAATGATAAGGGTGTTCTAGGGGTTTGGGACACAGAAATGGAGGAAAAGGGGGTTTCTAGGAATTGTGCTTGGTTTTTGCACGATTAGTGAAAAATGTGCGGATCATCCCAGGTAACCATACTACCATGGACTGGGGATTTCTCACGGTTACCGAATCATTAAGCTAACTATGAAGAGTTTCCAAGAAACCATGTGAATATGGGATTTTGGGATATTATCTCTCGCATGTATTTTGCATGGTTTTGAAAAAAGTGTTGTTAAACCGTGAAACCAAGAAATGTTGAGAAATTTACAAAAACTCCCTTACAATATTCTAAATTAAAACTGGGATTTCTTCCTTTCTTCCCCCTTGCAACCCTAGGTATGGACCAAAGCTCCCAATAGCTCCCAATAGTGATTTTTGTCATATTTAGGTCCTTTTCATTATCAACGGTTGTGAATCGAAGATCCAGGTAAGGCTAATCCCCATAATAAATATCATTTAGGTATAGGGTTCACATTTCTTCTTTATATCCTTCTAAAGTTTTAAAACCCTTATTTTCCTTTGTGTTCTATGTTGAGACTACAAAGGGGTGTTGAATCAGGATCCAAGGCCTCGATTAGGAGTATGTTCGTCAATAGATACAAGGTTGGTGGTCTACATGTTATATCCCATAATTTTATTTGATACTTTTTCATGCTTGGGATTATTTCATGGTTACCCCTATTTTTCTATAGATCCCTAGATGATTTTTAGAGTTATGGATGTCTAGATGTTGAATAGAAACCCTCATGGTACCCATGGGACACATGGAGGATGACTCGACCTTTGTAGGTCCACCCATTGGGGGTTCCAATACATTCATAGCATATAAGTTATTTAAGTATGAGGAGGGTTTCCTTGCGACAATTTAGAGCCCTGTAAAAGAATGTTGAAATGTTCAATCAGAGGGAAAATGAATTACTGGCATGTGCCTATGCATAGTAATGGCATAAGGGATTGCTTAGAATGGTAATAGAAATGGGTTAAGTTAGTTAATGTGGATTTTTTCTTGTGGCTAATGAATTATATTGAAATCCCTAAGAGTGTGGGTTTATGATAAATGTCGACACATGATATTGGTAATGGCTTATGAATTGATGAATATGGTTAGTGGGGTGAGACTGGGGAAAGAGAATGGGGGTAAGGGATTGTGTAGTGTAAAATGGTATCGTGAAAGAGATATGGAATGACATTGAATCACATATTTATTGTTGTAAATCATGATTATTATATTTATTTGTTGTATTGGATGTGATATGGTTTTTTTGTGGTTTATGGATAAATAAGCATGTGGACAAGGTTTTGTGGTGGGAAAAATTATTTATTCTATTCCCACGTGTAGGGTGCTACTGTAACACCTCAAACTTCCATGGTATGATTCTTTTTAAATAATACAATAGCGTGCGATGTACGCAACACTGAGTTTAAGCGCACCACAACCTATCAAACTAGTCATTTTAAAAGTAGTTATGATCTGTAATACCCACTTTTTGAAATTTTATAAATTTTATTTTTCAATTTTGACTTCCATTTTGGATTCAGAATATCAAAAATTGATTACGGTGAATTTTTGGAACTTTTCTAATAAATTTCATATTTTGATGAATAATGAAAACCTTAAATTTTAATTTAAAACAAATTTTTTAATAGAAATGCTTGATACTGATAAATTATACATTTTACTAGTTTTAAAGTATCATTATATTATATTTTTATCATTTGATACAATTCCTGTCATTGGATGTAATTTCACATTTAAATTGTACACAAATGGATGTCAATCTTTTGATAGTTTTTACTTCTTAAAACATGGGTTTTTGTTTTTGACAATGGGAATTAATAATAATTTAATTTATGAAAATTCCATTTTTTGAATATGGAAAAATGGATTCCATATTTAGAATCATGAGGTCTAAATTGTTAAATAGGTAACCTTTATTTTTAGATATTATGAATTGTTAATTTAGTAAATGTTTTATTTACCATGGTTAGAGGGTAAATCCAGTAAATAATAGTAAAAAACAATATTATAATAATATTAAATTAGCCTAACACGTGTCCTAACCCCATTTAATGATACATTCCAAAACATGGGCATCCTTGGGTCGATTTTGGGACTCTATGGAGGCCCTAGATTATGATATTGATATTTTATATTAGTTAATTTAAAGTAAAGTCAAAAATAACCTAAGCATATATCTTTTAGTAAAATAATTTATATATGTGGTTATATAAATTTTCTATAAGACTATAAAATAAATATTATAAATATAAAAATATTTCCAATATCATGATGATATATATATAATTTTTAGACAAAATATAAATATATTTATTTATCACACAATAATGATGAATTATTTTCTTTCTTTATTACAGAATCAAATAAATGATATTATAAATATTAAAATAAATATAATTTTAAAATTTTGATTCCATCAATGAATATTCTTGGAGAATATAATAGTTTAGTATTGATTAAATAAATTTTTTCGAAGTGATAAATTTGTTATGACCTTCACAAAAACCAAATACCAAATATTGCCAAATTTAACATAAATGAGTTTTTAAAACAAATACTACAATATTAAATTATATAATAGTCATAAAAATCTAATGTTTGGAAAAATGACTTATATAATATAGGATATTTCATTAATGAACCCCATGGGATTCTCTTGTAATTTTATATAATGTTTATTAACAATGTAATATAAAAATACAAAAAAGATATCATAATTGTTAAACTATATAACTAAGAGTTAAATTCAAATGATAAGGTTAAAATGGTAAAATAAACTTGTCTAAAACCTATTGGTTGATAGGATTTCGACTCAGCTTCACCTTAGCCTCAAAATAAATCCTTTTTATCCATTATAAACCAAATATGACTATATAATAAATTAATATTTCATGTTTTTTTTTCTAAAGTGACCCACACCTCTCTTATAAAAGTGTACTTCCCATTCTCTCAAAATCACATCTCCAAAGCCATTTGGTTCGGCCAAAACCAACTCAAATATCCTCTCAACAACATTTACGTCGATCTAGAGGCCTTACATTGATCATAAATCCATCCTATGGAGCCCTTTTGATCAAATAAAAAGGCATCACCCGAAAAAAGTTGTAATTATTTCCTTACCTCTATCAATGTTATTTTCTTCAACCACTTCCTCTTTCATTGTAGTCTCCATACCAAAATAATGAATTTAGTACCATCTAAATACTGTGATGTTGTTATAAATATGGTACAACAATATTCATTATAATATCCATCCTATAAATGACAATGTCACCATACGTGTGTATGTATGTCTTATCATCTCCACATCGTGGTGTAGTTTTTCATTCAACACTTCATTATTTAGATGGGTATAATAATGAATATAATTGATTTAAATAATAAATATAAAATTTTAATGATTCTTTATATATAATATACTATCTGACTACATACGATTTCACCATCAATATAATGAAATTGTCGCTCATGTGTATGTATGACATACCGTCTGCGTGACACAATGAGATTTCATTCCCCATATTAACCATTAAAGAATAAATTTCATTTTATGATTAAAAATAATGTTTAAAAACTTAATATCATTATGGATATGAAACCAATACATTTTATACATAACAAACATGACGTACTTAACAAAACATATAAAGGAAAACAAATCAGTTAACACCCGAAACAATGATACAACTAAAATATTATTAACAAATCAATATTAAAAGATCATATATGATATAATATTTATTTACGTGGTTATTTTATAATTTAATAAGAATTATTGAACTATTAAATATGAGGTTAACATACCCTCGACGAAGGAAATGTATAAGTTAAAGGTTAATTTTACAATCTCTTTTTTATCTGAGGTTGTTTATACTGGAGTATATATTGGGACTTATTTATCATCCACATACATGTTTCTTAAAAATTTATTCCAAAAATTTTTTACTATTTCCAATAATATGGTTTAATGTAATATAAACCCTTATTTGACTTTTTATAAGATTTTATGAAAGGAATATTTCTGTCATTTTCCAAACAAGGTACTTTATGACCTCTTCGATAAATTAAGGTAAGAATGTTTTTTAACTTATATGGTGGGTGTGGATATTTTTCTACTATTGTAACACCTTTGAAGCTTCCCATTACAAGATTATAAAAATATTTTCAAAATAAATGTTTTATTTTATATTTAATTTAATTTTAAATTATTTCACAATAGAAAGATATATTTCTCTAAAATATTTTTGATTTCATCTATGTCAACATCCATTGATTGATTTAACACTTATTTGAAGTTGATTTATTATGATACAATCTTCCATATTGTATTGAAGGTTTTGTGATATTTTTGACTATGGATGTGTTATTTTTATACCATTCATGGTTTATGGTTAAAGTATTAACATTTAATTTTCTAGTTTTAATATGAATTTTTATGTTATGTTTCAACCTTTTTATTTGAGGAATGTATTGGACATAGTAAGGGATAGTTGGATCCTGCTATAGCTCCTCGATGCATCGGTAGGTCTCATGAGACAAACTCATGTCTTGGTACAAGACCATGAAAAATCTCATTTGAATTCCTGGCACTAGGCCTTGACTATGTCGTTATGATGTCTGGTATTATGCATTCCATCATTATGAAATTAGCTATTAATATTTCATGTGAATATTTGACTAGTAGAAAATCCATGTTAATAATTAAATAGAATTGTTTTATTTATCTTTTCCATATTATTCTAAAGTGTATGTTTAAAAAGCTTGTGTTTTAGTCTTATACATAATGTTAAATGTTGATAATTATTTTTGAACGTTTCCACTATATTGTTATCCTTACTGAGAATCTGATCTCGTCCCTTTCTTATGTTTTATTTTTCCTAGAATGTGAAAAATTATATTGTGACTGGCCTGCATGGATAGACCAAGATATATGAGTGTGTCATAGGGGACACAATTTTGTTTTTTTTTCATTTCATAATTTAATGTAAAACTTATTTATGTATCTAGTACTTCCAAGGATACTAATCTAATCTGTATTTTGAGACATGATCTCTTTTGATCATGCCAATATTATGTAATAATGCACAGACTCATGGTAACTAGGTTTGGGGCATTACAGTTGGAATCAGAGGATGTTCAGTAAAAACCTTTGAAACTATATTTAGAAAACTCTGATTAGAAAACATTACCCTAAGATATAATTTGAGTATTAGTATAGATGAACTTCCTAGAATTTTGGTAATAAAGAGATTTTTGGAGTTTTCCATTAAATAAATCCATGTATAGATATGATCAGGTAGATGCGGCTCTAGCATAGATGTACCTAAAAGTGAAAAAATTGACAATGAGTTTCAGGCAGGACCTAGGGTATCCTGGCACACGACAATGAGCCATGCTGCACTCTTGGTTACAACACTACTGGGGGATATTCCTAGGATAATTCAAATTTTATTTAAAAACCATTATGAAGGATTTATTATTAAATACTTTCTCAAAGAATTTTTTTATTATTTTGGATTATATCCATAAACTATTAAATTTATGTTAAGTGTTATAATAATTTCAAATTATGTATTGTGATTCATAAACTATTTTAGTGTATGTTATTGTTTAGAAATAGAACCTAGTATAAGGAATAGAAACCATATCAACACACATAATCCGTGAATGGATTTACTTCCAACTCAAGTTAATTATAGTGGATCTAGTGTTGAAACTGGTGTTGATCATCTTATCAGCATACTGGGACAACTCACTCAGGTTATGAATAATAACCTTACCCGAATGGAGCACCATGATCCCCAACATGGAGGATCAATGTTATACCGATTCATTGGGAAACAAACACCAACATTAAATGGGACTACAAATCCACTTGCAGATGAGAAATGAATAACTTCCATAGATAAAATATTTCATCCTTTGGGGAGTAGAGAAAGGGTAAAAGTTGTCATGGTAGTTTATCACCTCACAGGAGATCCATATCAATGGTGGTCATTAATTCAAAACACAAAGGAGGTTCAAGAAGTATCAAATATGGAATGGATGGAGTTTAAAAATATTTTCATAGAAAAATACTTTCCTTGTAGCCATTGATCAGATATGGAAAGACAATTTTAGTGTTTGAGGAAAAACGAGGATGAAAATGTCGCAAGGTATGAGGCTAACATTAAAAAGTTATGAAGGAATACAATAGATTATATACGTTACCCAATGATTAATATTGATCGATTCTTTGATGGGTTAAAACCTATTCTCTGTCAAGAATTAGTCTCATAATCTTTCTCATCATATGATAATATAGTCACATGTGCTATTTAGATAGAAAATGAATTCACTATGTCTTATGAAATTAAAGTAAAGAAAGATAATAATAGAATAATGGAGAAAGAGATAGATAAATGGAAAAAGGGAAAGAAGGATTTTCCCTTATGTGGTAATTGTGGTAAGAAAAACACTAGTACCTGTATAATAGGAATGATAGTTTGTTACAAATGTGGAGAGAAAGGTCAGCGGGCTCATGATTGAAAGGGAAAGAAAGAGGCTGTCAAAGTTGAATGATAAAATTGTAGAGAAATAGGTCATTATGAAAATAAATGTTTGAAGTGCCAAGGAAACTTACATAAGAAATGTACAATAAATAAAGTCCAAGCTTATGTTGTTACTACAGTTGATGTGTAATAATTAATGTATTTGGGTTTTTGGATTCAAGAATTATATTCTGGCTATAAGAAAAATTTGGTATATATAAGAATCATACTACAGTACTTTTTGTTTTCATTAAAGTTTTAATATGATGAAGGCAATCATATTTACAGTATGTGACAATAATATAAACTTTATGTTGTTTGGGGAATCTAATGTTACAATCTATTTAGGAATTTAGAGACCTTTTAGAGAGAGGTTGGACAAAATTATTTTAGATAAATATAAAGGTTGGAATGGATTATGTTGAACTTTGGATAGTATTGTTTGAGGTTAAAAAATTTCTTAGGATTGTTTTTGGAATATTATTATGCTATAATTTTAGAAAAATCACAACCTGTAGGTCGGGTGATAAACCATCACGTTGGAAAACATGTAGGAATCGAACCTACAACCAAAGTCTGACAAGGCTTTATCACCTACCACTAGCCTACAGAAAGTCCCTGGTTATTACAAAATATTTTTCTTTATTTAAATGGAATATGTTAATATTTGGAACCCTATACTATTTAGATAAATATATTATATTTGAGTTTGATTATTTTTTAGAGTGGAAGATGAGTTTCTAGTAGAAATTAGTTAAAGTACGAAACTCTACTTATCAATTATTCTTTTTTCTTATTCTATGATGTAATTAATTCTCAAACATTAGGTAAAGGACTATAAAACCAAAAATATATTATCATAATACCTTAGGTTTTGTTGAACTGTAGATATTTTAAATCATTATAGATTTATGGATTTGAGGCCCTCAATTTTTTATTCAGTTTTTTGTGATTGATAACCTCAATCACTCCCTATAAATATTTACGTTTCTCCTAAAATTATATTTTCCACCAATGTTTTCCTATTTTAAATCCAAATTTGGTTATTACATTTTCATTTCTCTTTCCCTTTTATTAAGACTAAATTTTATTAACCCTATTTCTGATATGGGTTTCCACAATGGTATTTTCTATTTTTTTAACCATTTATTTTAGAAGAACAATTTCAATTTGTGAGGAAGAAATTTATTAATGGAGGGAAGAATGTAACACCCCAATATTCCATAGTATTCATCCATTTTAATAATACAATAGTGTGTGATATGGGTAAATATGGTGGATAGATGTACATAAAGGATTACATTTTGGATCTGAATATTTCATTTGAGTTTTATGACATGGTTATTTTCTTCATAAAAAGATATTGATGACTGTTTATTGAGGTAGGATTTGGAAGATAATATTTTTTCACTTGTGGTCTCTTTTCAGGATAGAGAGTGTTCGGGGATTTCCCAAATTCTTATTAATCCTGTTATGTCCTCTATTGCACCCATCACTTCCCCAGTTCAGGTGGCTGTATTTTTTTACAGGCATGATATAGTGGTTTTGGATAGCTTAATTGAGGTTACTACTTCTCTCAATGAAAAATCATCTATGGCGGGAGTGTAACATTCTTCTTTAAATCCATATTATACTTCTATGGAATGGGTGATTGGGGTCCCTTTTTCAATTGGTGGTACTTCTGCACTGGTTGAGGAAATTGAGACACCTGTTTCATCCAGTGGTGATGTGACATTAAAGGATTTGGGTGTTCCAGATTCATCCAGAGGTCCAGTTGACATTCTCACTATTGGTGTTAAAAATAGAAAAGGAACCACTAGTAATTTGGATATAAGTGATCTTTTACATGGGGCCTCCAGTCCTAAGAGAAAGGCTGGAAGGCCTACTATGTCTGGAAAATAGATAACTATGGGTGTCAAAAAAGGGGGAAATCATCCCGGTCATATATTTAATTGATACTTCTATTTTGGAATTGTTAGGGACTGACCAATCATGATACCATGAAGTCCCTTGGTCACTTCATTCTAAAACATAGTCCCCTTTTTATTGGTTTTTTCGAACCCAAAAGAGTTTTTTCTCCCAATATTTTAAATTTTGAAAATCTAGGTTTTGATTTTGTGGAATCTAATAGATATTCATCAGATATTAAACAATTAGGGGTCTTGGATCATTTTTCTTTATCACATATTTCCCTGATAGCTAATACTGATCAACATGTCACATGCTCCTTCAATTTTCAAGGGCTCCAACATTTCTGCTATTTTATTTATGCCCATAACTGTTATTATGGTCGTACAACCTTATGGATATATATTGGATATCTAAAATCTTCCATCTTTGGTCTGTGGTCTATCCTTGGTTATTTTAAACCATCATGTATTCAGATTATAAGATTAGATCCATTACTAATGTCATTTCTTCAAGATATTTCAAATATTGTATTGATGATAATGCGTTGATTAAAGCTAATCTTTTTGGGGCTATGTATACCTTGTAGAGGAAAGTTTTGGATAGATTTGTTGAAAGTATAATTGACAGGTCTTTTTTCAATGAGGCTTGTCTTGATTTCTAGGGTTCTATTTCTTGTATGACTCTTTCTAGAATTAACTCTGATCATCATCCTATTTTTGTTGACCTTGTGAGTAAGGATCCCAAACCTCATTTGACTTTTAGATTTAATAATGATTGGGTTAATCATCTTGAGTATAGAACAATTGTTGAACAAACCTGGAGTTCTTTGACTAGTAGGGTCAATGATTTTTCTTGAGTTATCAAACTCAAGCTCCTTAAAAAAAATTGAAATTCTGATGTAAATTTCGTTTCAGTTCCCTTGATTCTAAAATTTCCCCTCATAAGGAATCTCTTCAACAAATGCAGGAGCATAATTCTTCAAATGACTTCTCTAATGATGTTTTGGGTGAGACTCAATTGGTTTTCAAGATTAATAATATGTTGAATCTCAAATATTCTTCTCAAAGAGGCAATTTTATGGAAAATTGGTTGAGATATATGGATTGAAATTCTATGTTTTTCAACACATTATAGAGAATTATGAAAGTCTCAGGGCCTCTTTATTTGGTTTGAGATGGGAATAATGTCATTGAAAATAGAAATGATCTTTCTGAGCATGTTGTTATATATTTTCAAGATCTCTTTACAGGTCATGTCCCTCTTGCAGATCTAGTGGAGAGTATTATTCTGACTCTTAATTAATCAAGAGAGTAACGACAACATTACATTTATACCTTTGGACATTGAAATTAGGGATGCAACCTTTAGTCTAATGTCTGATAGCTCCCCTAGTCCAAATGGTTTTGGGAATTTCTTCTTTTAGACATATTGGGATTTCATTCATGATGATGTTTATAGGTTGGTTACTCATTTCTTTAAAGGTGACTCTCTTCGTCAGGGTTTAAATGCTCAATTACTTTCCCTCATTCCAAAGATGGAGAATGATAATGAGATTCATTTGTTCAGACCAGTTTCCATGATCAATAAAATTTTTAAAATTATTTTCAAAATCTTGGCCAGGAGGTTGTCCTCTATTTCTAGTAAGATAGTTTCTCATAATCAGTTTGGATTTAATAAGGGTAGGTATATTGAATATCGTCTTATTTCTACCTAAGAATGTGTTAACCTTATTAAGATATCCACAAGGTATGGTAATATTTCTCTCCTGTTGGATGTTAAGAAATCATTTGATACTATAAATTCGAATTTCATTTATAAGGTTCTGCATTTTTTTGGTTTGGATAATGTTTTAATTAATTGGGTTAAAATTATTTTTGAGTCATCTGGTATCTTTGTCTTTGATAATGGTTCCCTTAAGGTCTATTTTTCTTGTTCTAGATTTTTTAGACAAGGTGACCCTCTCTCGACCATTATTTTTTCCATTGTAGAAAATTATCTTAGTAGATTAGTTTCTATTATGGATGGGGATGTGAAACTGAAGTCTATTAGTGTTGGTAGAGGTTTTGTTGCCCCCACAAACTTGTTGTATGTTGATGATATTATTATATTCACTAAAGGGGATAAGATAAATATTAAAAATATTAAGTGTTCACTTTTTCATTATGAAAAAGTCTCAGGGCAAGAGATTAGTTGGAATAAGTCCTTTATTTATTTTGGTATGAATTTTCTTATTTCTATGAAATCAAGGATTATCTAGGATTTGGGTATTCATGAAGGAGTTCTTCCACTTACATATTTGGGGGTTACTATGTTTTGGGGAGGCCTAAAACATGTTATGTTTTTGATATTCTTGGTAAAATCAAAAGGCATATTTCTACATGAAAGGGTAAGTCCCTCTCCCCGACAGGTCATGTTTTCTTGGTTAAGGCTGTGATTATTTCTACGTTTGTTTAATATTTCATGGTCTATAAGTGGCCAATCTCTCTCATCAATATCATTAATTCTTCTATTAAAAATATCATTTCTATTGGTAATATTTTGGAGAGGAAATTAGATATGGTCATTTGGATTAATTATTTTAAACCCCATGATGCAGGGGTTGTTGGTATTAAAAATATTCAGATGTTTAATGATTCATTGTAGGATTCATTCATTTGGAAGTTTTTAAATAGTAATTTTGAGTCTTTAAACATTATCTATATTAAATATAGGGATAGGCTCAAGAATGGGGTTTTTAATCATCTGGATTCTTCTATTTTGCCTTCTTTTAAATCCATTTTTCTTCCATTGACCCTCATGCGAGATGGTATATTTCAGGGAACTCATCTTTATCCTTTTGGAAGGCCAACTGGACTGGATGTCATCTAGTTTATGCCTTGATGGATGATGATTTTAAATATGATCTAGCTGCTATGATTAATGATCAGCTTGAATATATGGTGGTCTCCCTAATCATATTGTTAATATTATCAAGAGTTACTACTTCTCCAACAGATAGGATTTTTGGGCGTGGGAACCTACTATAAATGGCTTTCTGACCTTCAAAAATTTTTATAGACATTCTCTATCATGCAATATAGGATATAAGTGGACACTGGATCTTCATATGAACTTTATTAGGCATTCTCATATATCATTTTCCTGGAGACTCACTCATGGGAGTCTTCCTACTGATTGTTTCCTTAAAAAAATGTGGTATTTCTCTATATTCTTCTTCTGTGTTATTCCATCAACATAGGGAAGATACTGATCATTTGTTTCTTAGTTGTGTTAATTCCTCATCAATGTTAAAGGATATTTTTGACATTTTTGAAATTCATATTCTTGGAATGTCTTCAATTTATCATTTATTTCAAGGTTGGAATTCAATTTCGCTTTCTCCACAATTGATGGATATTTTAAGGGTCACTGCTACAAAAATCTTTCATTTTATTTTATTTTCTTGGAATAAGGTGATTCATGATAGATTTTCCTTCTCGGCTAGTGGGGTTTCATCATCTATTCTTGCTATTAAACGTAATGTTGATATTCCAAGGAATCATTTTTGCTTCAACTCGGTTCATGATTTTTCCGTTCTGAACTGGATAGGTGTTAAGGGAAACTTCATGCCTTTACATGGAACTTTTGATGTTCTTTGGAAGCAACCTATTTTTGGTTGGTAAAAGGTTAATTCTGACGTTTCTTCTAGAAGTAATATGGGGATTTGTGGTTATGGAGCGGTTTTTAAAAATCATAATGGTGATGTCCTTGGTCGTTTTCATGATCCTTGTGGCTTTGCCTCTTCACTTGAGGCTGAAATTATTAGCATTATCATTGCTATGGATCAAGTTATGAATCGTTGTTGGGATATTTTATGGATTGAGATTGATTATACTGTTGTCATTTCTACCATAAGGATGGGTCTTTCTCACTTTTCATGTAAGCTAACTAATCGTTGGATTAATTGTTTGGATACTCTATTTTCCTTGAATCATATTATCACTCACATTTATAAGGAAGCCAATTAAATTGTTGATGGCCTTGTAAATAAAAGTGTTTATGGTGTTGATTTTGTTCGGTATGATCATGTTTCTAATGACCTTCTTCATTTTCTTAAAATGTATTGTGACAAGTCTCCCATTTTTAGACTAGGGAAAGTTGTCTCTTATCTCTGTTTGAGGTTGTTTTGTAAGGTTATTTTACATCTTTGAGTTCTGTTTTTCTATATTGGGATCAGTTTGTTTGGTTTAATTCTTTATTCTTCTTTGGAGGGGTTTGTTTTCCTTGTTATTCTATAAGAATGAAGTGGCAGGTCTACAGTCCACTGTTAATTTCTACCCTGGTTTTCAAGGTGTATCTATTTGTCTGCATTTCAGTTTGTGTCTCAAATAGGGAATCTTGTGGTAATATCCATGCTTTTTTCATGCTTTCTCTTTTCTAATTGGATTCTTTATATATTTTTTTCTTTAATTCATTTGTTCTCATTCTTGTTCTTTTATGTTTATTGTTGTCTTGTATGTGGTGGTTTGTTTTTGATTGCATGGGATCTTCATGCAGAATTTTTTGGGGCATCTGTGAGCACATGCGGTGGCTGATTCCCTTCATAGGGGGTCGTCGGCGAGGCAGTATTTCTGTAGATGGATCGTTTCTGGTTTTTAAATCAGCAGGCCTCCTCCTCCTTTGTAGTCCATGGAGTGATGACCTAGAGTGGACTGCATTGTTGTTGTTTTAGGATTGGAGTGCTTGGTGAGTTCCTTCTAATTTGGATAGATATGATGATTTTCTATTTGGAATCCAGAGGTCGCTTTATTTCAATGGGTTTTTCTTGGTGCTTTATTTTTTGATCTCTTTCACCATAACCATACTTTATGGTTGTTTGGTGTTTCTTGTTTTAATTTTTTCTTGTATTGTTTTATTTTTCTATTTAATAAAATTCAATTCCATAGTCATATGAAATATAGAAATATTTACTATATCATGATATTTTATTTATAATTTTTATACATAATATAAAAATATTTATTTATGATAGAATAATGATGCATTATTTTCTTTATTAATGAAAGAATCAAATAAATGATATTAAAAATATAAAAATAAATATAATTTGAAATTTTTGATTTCATCCACAAATTTTCAAGGTTAATGTGACATTTTATGGTAGAATAAATAATTTTTTTGAAGTGATAAATTTGTTATGACATTCACAAAAACAAAATTCCAAATAGTGTCAAAATGGGCATAAATGATTTTTTAAAAAAAATACAATATTATAAAATTATATAATAGTCTCAAAAATATAAATTTTATCCACATGACTTATATAGTAATATATATGTAATTAATTAACAACTTGGGGTACTCATGGAATTTTATAGTATGTTTATTAACCATGTAATATAAAAATACAAGAAAACAATGTAAACGTTAAACTATTTAACTAAGAGTTTAATCTAGAGAATATGGTTAAAATTGTGATCTAAACCTGTATAAAACGTATTATTTGAGAGTATTTCAACCCATACTCACCTTATCTTATAAATAAATCCTTTTTATCCATTTTATATTGAATATGATTGTATAACAAATTAATATTTAATGTTTTTTTCCAAACGTGACCCTCTCCACTCTTATAAAAGGGTACTTCCCCTTCTCTCAAAATCACACCTCCAATGCCATTTTTCTCGACCAACCCAGCCCAAATATCCTTCCAACTACCATCAATTCAACCAACAGTCCTTAATTTGATCAGAAATTCAATCTACAAAGCCTTTTTTATCAAATCAAAAGGAAGCACCTGAAATATAGGTTAATATTTCATTACCTCTTTAAAAATTGTTTTCTTATTCCACTTCCTCTTTCATTATTGTATCAATACCAAAAAAATAGATCTAGTACCTTCTACATACTATGATGTTTTTATAAATATGGTACAGCAATATTCGTTATTATATTCATCCTATAAATTACAAATTCACCGTAAATGTGTACATACGGCTTACCGTTTCCACGTCGGGGTGTTGTTTGTCATTCAACACTTTATTATTTTGATGGGTATAAAACTGAGTATAATTGATTTTAATAATAAATATAACATGTTAATGATTATTTATATATAATATAATATCTGACTACAGACAATTTCAATATCAGTAGAATGATATTGCCACTCTTGCGTACGTACGACGTACCGTCTCCATGACGTGATGAGATTATGTTCCACATCATAAACATTCAAGAATAATTTTTATATTATGATTAGAAATAAAGCCTAAGAACAAAATATCATTATGTATATGAATCCAATACACCGTATCCATAAAAAACAAGACTTATGTTACAAAACATATGGAGGAAAATGAATCAGTTAACACGTGAAACAATGACAATACTAAAATAGCATTAACAAAGAAATATTAAAATATTGTATATGATATCATATTTATGTATTTTATTATTTTATAAATTAATAAAAAATAATTAATTATTATAAAAGAGTTCGACATACCATAAACTATGTAAAAGTACACGGTAAGGGTTAATTTTACAACCTCTTTATTATTTGATGCTGTTTATACGTGATTATCTACTCAGACCTAATTATTATCAACATAAATGTTTCTTAAAAATGTATTTCAAAACATTTATACAATTTACTAGAATATGAGATAAATTTATTTATATCCTTTTTTGAATTTTTATAAAAAAAATTTGAAAGGAATCTTTATATATTTTTCCAAACATGGTACTTTATGACCTTTTTAACAAATTAAGGTAAGAATGTTTTTTAATTTATACAGCCGGTGTGGCGATTTTCTGCGATTATAACACCATCGAATATTCACTTACAGTTTTATATGAATATTTTAAAATTAAATGTTTTATTTTATAATTATGCACCTTTTATGTTATTTCAAAATAGAAAGAGATATTTCTATCAAATAGTTTTTATTTTATATATGTCAACATATTTTGATAGATTTTACAATTATTTGAATTTGATGTATTTTTATTCAATATTCCATATTGTATTGATGGTTTTGTGATATTTTATACTATGGATGTGTTATATTTATACCATTCATGTTTTATGGTTAAAGTATTAACATTTCATATGCTATTTTTAATATAAATGTGTATGTTATCTTTCAACCTTTTCATTTGAGGAATTCATTAGACAGATTAAGTGATGGGTGCAACCCACTATAGATCCTCAATTCATTTGTAGGTCTCATTAGACAATCTAGTGTCTTGGAACAATGTCTTGACAAAATCTTATTTATATTTTTGGCACGAGGCCTTGATTATGTGGTTATGATATTCAGAATTATGAATTCCATAGTTATTATATTTTCTATTGATATTACAGGTGATTATTTGACTTGTAGAATATCCACATGGACAAGTAAATTGAATTATTTGATTTGTCTTTGCAATATTATTCTGAAGTTTATGTTCAAAAGGAATGTCTTTTATTCTTATATATTGCCTTAAATATTTACGCTTCTTTTTGAAAGTTTCTGCTATATTGTTATCCTAACTGAGCATCTGATCTCTCCCCATTATTAGGTTTTATTTTTCCCCATATTTGAAGAAGTATATTGTGACTAACCTATAGGGATAGGGTAAGAGATATGAGTGTCTTCATATGGGACACAATGTTGTGGTTTTTTCATTTCATAATGTAATGTAAAATATATGTATGTATCTAGTACATACGTGGCTACTTAACTAATCGGTCTTTAGAGACTTGATCTCTTTTTATCATTCCAATGTTATGTAATAATTCACTGACTCTAGGTAACCAGGGTCTGGGCGTTACTTGTTCTGATGCTCTAACCTACCTAATAATGCATAACATAGGGAGTTGGACTGATTATCTATTCTCTCAATGGTTATATTCAATGAAAATAGATGGATTGAGGATCTAAGGTAAGTGTGTTGATTACATGATATGCTCATACCTGGTGATATATGCACATAAATTGTTCCCTTATACTAAAATAAAAATTCTATGAATATTGTGTGGATAAGTAAAATGTCTGACTCATTGATTATATGTCAATGTTGAACTAAATGATGAAATTGTGTACATAATGATCATGGAATAATAATCATAATAGTAATAGAAAAGTAATGAAATGAAAATGAGTGGCCCCTGAACAAAGTATCCTTTAATTTTCATTTATTTAAACTTTCATGCACTATCTGTTATACTGGATACTTTTTAGACAAAGTTGGTTGTGGCTTACTAATTTGTACTCACACCCTTCTCAGGCCTCCATTGTGAACCCAAACAGAATTAATGCTTGTGAGTCAGTGTAAGGGAAAGGGCATTATTCTTCGGATTTGAGTTTGATATAGAACATGCATGGATGAAGTTCTAAACATGGACTCAAGACCAATTAGGGGATTACATTGTAGTATTTACCTTGGGTTTTCTTCACTTAGCATTGTATTATGACATGACATATTTGCTTTTTCTTATGGGTGTACCCAGTTTGGGCGATATTTGGTTTTTCTTGATATTGGTTGTTTCTTATTGTTTTCCCTATTTATATTTTCATATGTTGTGTATTACTATAATAATGATGTTATAGTCTCCCCATAGAAATAATTTAGACCTTCATTTCTAGTTGGCATCCTCTAGCATACGTGGAGGTGCACTTGAGGTCATGTGACGACCCAAGTCAGGGATGTTGCATCTTGATTTGGATGGTATCATTTTTATCTTCAGTTCATTAATTTCTCCAAATCATGTTTTTCATTTTCAAAATAAAACACTTTTTGGATTAGTGGGAACTGCACAAACAGAATGAAAAGAAATAAAACATATCCCGAACTACAATCTGAAAACAATAAAAAAAACAAAAAACAACTTCACGCATGATTCAAAAACCAGAATTCAAAAACAACTAAATCCCAGACTAAAATCTAAGGAGATATTGATCATCATGTTTGATAATGTCTTGATTCCAGCCTTCATGATTACCACATATCGTCTTCCTCACCCTAACACTACCAAATCTTTCCCGAGATGGTTTTCCAATAATAATAACTCAGGCAACTTCCATTGACCATCTCTAAGGACATCATCGCCTTCATTGATGTCGAAAAACCATATCATATTTAGATTGTACTAAAAATGCCATCAATCTAATTCCATACCTACTTAACATCACAGAATAAACAGAAGAATAATACATATTAATAGAGTTAATTCTATAGATAAATTCCCATGGTTGAATATTTCATGGAACCTATTCCAAGGGGAAGCATCCATATAAAGGATCTACTCTATCTTCCATGTAACCAATGTCAAAACAATAAAATGTGAACCATTCTTTGTAACCCACTAAAAATCATCTACCGATCATAAGTGGTGAAATTGTTTCACATGATATAGAATAATGGATTGAAATTATTGATTGTATATTTATATTTTAAAAACTCTGGATGAATTCAAGGATTATTTTTTATATTATATACTTGAAGGGATGGGAAGGAAGATTTAGGAATTTATTCTGGAAGAAATGTTTCATGTAGATATCTATTAGACTACCTTCATAAAATATATTAATAATATATTCTAATTTAGTAATCTAGGATAGGCTATGGTTCAAGATTTTATAGCTTTGGAGTACGGACATCATTATATCTAGGAGTATTCTACTCATTTTTTATATGTTAGTGAAACTATTTGTTGTTATTTGTTTTGAATGATTATCTCAAGGCACAAAGTATTGAAATGGGTTTAGGGGAAGAAATTTGGTCAACTATATAATTGATATTCCTAAACATCTACATAGAGGTTATGGATGATGAGGTTATTGTTGAGTTGGACATATATGGAATGATATGGCTCCCTGAAGTATCAACAATTGTAATTGGTATTCAGAGTTCACTTTTTGGTCAAAAAAGGAAGTCTTATGACCAATCAAGATGTTGTAACATGATTATTCCAAAGTCATTAGGTAAATGTTAGGTGTTCAATTACCATTATCTGAAAAATCAGAACCTCCATCCCAATTTTATAGTTTCACCAAGGTTGTGTAACATTTTTTGTTAATCTGGTAATCATTAGTGTTTCTGTGAGAAGGAATACTATGGATGTATAGATACATCAACTT
Source organism: Viscum album (assembly GCA_963277665.1). NCBI lineage: Eukaryota > Viridiplantae > Streptophyta > Magnoliopsida > Santalales > Viscaceae > Viscum > Viscum album. The sequence goes on from OY728160.1 coordinate 126,972,340, forward strand.
TAATAAAGGTATATATGTTAGATAAAGTGGTTTGATCTCCACCTTGAACCAAGGGTCACACTCATATAATAAAAAAAGGTTGGATGAGGTTGGCTGACTGTGTGCAATGAAATGTACCCTATAGGAGAGCGAGGTAGGACCATACACCATTATAGGTATGGTGTTGATTGAAACTTATATGGTTATGGACTTGTATGATAAATTCCCAACTCATTTCATTATATCATATAGGGTTATTTTTAAAATGGTATTTTGTTTGGATCTTATTCATTTCATGATGATTCTCTCAACTCCATTGAAAAATAAGTTGGAGAAAGGATTTATATATCAAGATTACTAACCATGAAACCTTGTGGGAAGTTTTATTTCATGATTTTGATATATTTGATCTCATCAATGGAATGGTCTGGATGATTAGATATAAGTCATTTATTAATAATAATCATTAACAACAATTTTTTATTTCCCTTTATGGAGTAAATCATGTCTTCCATGGGGAGTGGGATACAATATTTTGAAGGGTGAGTCTCATTACTCATAGAGTTGAGAAGATTTAGTACTTGTTTTCATATTGGTCTCTTGATGTTGTTGGTATAAGTCTTATTGGACCTCTTCCTTTAGTGGTGTGTGAGTATCCCATGATTTATATGTGGGGTTTCTAGGTTACCTCCTCATAGGGAAGTTGTTTCCTCTATAATTTTCATTATAGAGATAAGTCCCATTTTTTATACCTTTGTACCAAATAGTACCCACTGAATTGAGATAATTCAAGGTTCATTTTAAGAATATTTAGGATAATAGAATTATTCATCCTATTAATTCATCTTGTCAACAACAAGTTATATTTTAAAATAATTTGTACTAGAGTCTCTGTCATTTAATTGAATCTAAAACAAATACTAGTGTAAGTGAAGAAAAAATATAACTTCTGTATGATTTATGAAATTTTTGAGAAGTTATAGGGGGATCAATGGTTTTTTATAATGAATTTCAGAATGGGGTAATATCAGTTGTGGTTTTGAGTGGATGATATTCCTAATATAGTGATCATGATTAGGTAAAAAATGTTGATTATTTTTTATTCCATTTGGATTTAATAATTATCCTATGAAATTTATCAATTTGATGAATCAAATCATTAATTAATTATTAGACTTCTTCACTGGTTTTTTCATAGATGATAACCTTGTTTCTTCAAGAAGAGAGTCTTATAATTCAGAGAATATAAAAATCATCCTTGGAATCCAAATTTTTTTTATATATATAAATTTATCCATGTTTTAGTTCTATATTCATGTTTTCAAATTTGTTGTCAATCTGATTTTTGAGAATGGTGGCTCAGTGGATCTTAAAAAGATAAATGTATTAATGTCATGTGAGCTTCTTGGAAATGTTTTTGAGATCTATAGTTTCTATTTATTAGTTGTTTGTTATAGACACATTCCTTGAGACATCTCCAAGGGTGAATCCCATTTGACCTATTTTTCCCATAAGGGTGTAAATATTATTTACAACCACAAGTTCATGATTTTTTTAGGAGTTGAAAGTGACATTGACTATAACTTCTATCTTGATTCATTCTGATCTTGGAGTTTTTAATGATGTTTAATTTGATTACTTAGGTAGGGGATTTGGTTGTGGTGTGAAGTAGGGAAGATAGGTAGTAGCATATGGAACTCATCATTTATTCCCTCAAGAGAAGAACTTCCCCACTTAGGATATGGAAATGTCAATGGTGATTAAAAACCCTTGGGTATGGAATCATTGTAAATTTGATGAAAATTTACAGTGTATTCGTAAAATCAAATTCCAAAGTATATATTTACTCAAAGGGATATGAATTTGATGCCCAGACACTAGGTGGAATTATTTCAAACCTTTTATTTTGATTTTAAATACACCCCCATGAAAAGGAAATACATTCATAGAAAATATGAGTACAAAATTACTGACATAAACTATAAAACAACCAGTGGAAGAGTGGGGAATGATGAGCTTTTTTTGATAAGTCCTTGAATAAAGTGATAGTAGAAATGTATGTATTTGTGTCTTTTACTCTGGAATGAACATCAATTTATGATTTTATTAGACATGTAATGGATTAGGATACAGAGGGTCAGTGTTATAGAAGAAATATTTACAGTGGGGAGAACTCAGGTGAGGTTTATTGGTATCACGATGGCATTTTTTTCTTCTAAGAAAGAATATATGGTTTGATAGACTTGAGGTAGGATATTTTTTGTGTTGTAAAAATTGATTGAATTGGTTTGTGGACTTCAAAGATATCATGTAGTACCATGAAATGAGAAGTCATGACTGGTGGTTGGGAATTAGATGATTGATTTTCTATTATGAATATTAGTGCATCGGATCCTAGAAGACAGAGGTACAACATTAGAGTCCAGTTGGTTTGTCACAACCTTTATCCATTACAATAATGAAATGAGTTGTGATACCAATGGGATATTTGATTGGTCTACATCAGACTCCTCGTTGTAATGATGTGATATGGGTGATCATTGATAGAATCATGAAATAACAGAATTTATAACATATTTTTAATTCAACTAATGTAGAGTATATTCCAAAATTATACGTTTGGTATATTTAGAGGACTCACGGTGTGCCATAAACTATCATTCCTGATCTATATCCTTATTTTAAATCTCATTTATGGGATGTATTATAGAAAGGAATTTTATCCCAATAGAATTTGAGTTGAATTAACAAGAATATATGAATGGGTAGACTAATCATTTCATCTATATCAATGAATAAATATTGTAAGAATCTATTCATGATATTGGTGAATTATGGGAAAAAAGACATCACTTTCTTTGGAATATTCCTACAAAACTAGTTATCAAATTTCGATAAGAATGGATCCATTTGAGGTGTTTTATGTGAGTCCTTATTGGTCTACACTATGTGGGATAGACTCTCTAGTATGGTCCTTGGATAAAATAAGCATCATTCAACAGGATAAATATATTGTGTATTTTTTAGGAAGAGTTATATGATATCTTAGAGACATAGAGAATCTTGTGTCAATTGGAGTCATCCTCCAATAGACATTACTATCGGTTATCATGTTTTTCTCATAGTTTTCCCTTAGTTTTGTGATTGGTATTTTTGGATTTTGAATATGTTTTAAACTCATTATATTGGCCTGTTTTAGAATATATACTAAAATGGGAAGCTGACTTATCATTTCCACCAACCTTCTCATTTGATGTATATCCACACTAATCTCTTTGTTTCCTATGAAAAGAAGTATAATCCAGTTTCATCCCACAAAATTTTGTATGGGACATTTATATTGTTCTTATCACCTTATTGGTTGAAAGATCTATTTTGATAGTGGACTAATCTGATAAGTTGATACATGGAATGAAACTCCCATTCATTCAAGTTATATGGTTTTGTGATGGGGATAACCATGATTTAGGGAAGAATAAGGCCTCGATGATTCCATAAAGGCCTTATTTATTATCAGATTCGTGATCCTAATCCTTTTGGGGATATATGTATTCAATAGTGGGGAGAATTATGGTGCTCTCCAACACATATGATTATTTAATTTTTATCCTAGATTATATATTTTGATTTTTGAGTGGTTTTTAAGATTTATAGTTTAAAATTTAAGAGTATTGTGTGAAATAAATCCAATCTTACAATTCAGGTGCATAGTTAGTACTAAACTTGTGGTATATCCCTGTGATCTCCAATATAATTTAACATCTTTGAAAACCATGGGTGTGACCATGTAAACCATGAATGAAACTGAGTGATTTTCTAGAGTCTATCACATGTCTTGGGAATGGTTTGTTAATCAATGTGATTTCTACCCAAGTTACCTTGCACCTAGGATTTGAAACGATAAATACCACCATATAGATCGCACACAATTTTTTATAAAATGCATCTAAGATACATTCCCATATCACAACTTCTAAAATTGAAATCTACCATGATTACCTTGGTACTTTTATCCTATAATCATCCATTAATTCCTCGTTATCTCAATCCAACCTCTCCATGATGATCTATAAGCTCTACCATTCAATATGTTGGTTCTCTATGTTCATTTTGTATGGATATCATCATGGAATGATTGGTTTTTTCTAGGTTTCTCTACTTTCTCAAGATATAATTATAATAACTCATCTTCACCATGTCATAAAAACTTATATTGGGTATGTTGACCTGGTTGGGGTGACTTAGAGGTAGCTCAGATGGGAACACTAGGTGTCGATTCCCACATAGCGACGATGGTGGCCTCTGAGTCGAACCCCCCTCTGGCAGGGGAGGAATTTCCAATTCTCCCCATGAGTGTAGGGTCTCCTTTTCACAACTTCTAAAATCAAGATTTTATTTATCCCTTCCTAAAAGATATCCTTTTCCCCAAAGTGCCAGATCTGGTTGATGGATTTCCCAATCATCAGTTTTTGACTTCATAGTTCACAGAAACCTCAGTGCTTCTAAACATCACATTAGTTGCTAGGTTTAAGTTGAGGTGACCATCAATGGACTTGTTTGACAGGGTCATCATTAGTTTATGGAATTTGTAGGAGTGGGTGATTTTTGGTCTTCTTGATAGTCATCACATTATGGTTCAGTTTTCATCAGAGGAGTACCTCATCACTACCTAGTCGATTTCCCCCTACAGCTTCATAGATTTTAGGTTTTTCCTCTTTCGATGGTCTTTTTAATTTCAAATGGGTTGTGATTCTCTTACCTATATGGTCTGGGTAAGCTTCCCTAATTTACATTTATAGTTTCAAAATCCCTCTGTTATTAGGATTCATGGAAATCTTATTGAAGATTGATTTATAGTGATAGTCGAACTGAATCTGTGTTTCATTGCCTCATCCTACAGATTTGAGTGCAGATGGATGTGTTGAAGATTTCTTTCAAGTATATTTGGGTTACAATTGTTGAGGAGTACAGGTACATGAAATGGGTGGTGTATGAGGATTGAATGGATTTCTATTCTTCTTTAAAACGTTTGGGGAACACTTAAGTTAACTGTCATTGGGGCACTATGTCTTCTTGATGGAAGGTAGATAGATATTGGGGAAAGACTATGGATGTCCGTGAGGAGTCAAGAATGTTGAAGAAAACGTATATGCGGATGAAATGAAATGGTTAGAGTGGAAATGCATGTAGTTTGATGACTATTTTAGATGTGCCCCAGTTATCGATGATTGTGGATGAGATTCTTTTGCCCAGTGCTCCGATGGTTCTTATTTTTTCATCAAAGGATCCTTATGGCGCTTCTTTGGTGAAGAAGTAATCAGTGGATTTGGTTAATTCAAATGTTTTTGATATTTTCAACAGGTTGATGTAGGATTTAGGAGGCCCTCCCACTTGTAATGAGCTGATTCCCATAGAGAGTGTGATGGTGGGTGTTTTTTTTGTCTAGATCGATGTTGTTTGAGCAGAAAACTAGATTGAGGGGGTTTCAACTAGTATGGATTAGCAGGCATGCGGCGAGGTGGATGTAACCGCTGCTTCTTCTATCAAGGTGTTGAATTCAGGTAATAGTGATTCCTATAATGGGAGGCATGGTCTTGTTAGGGATGTGGACATTCCATCTAGAGAGGGTAGGATAGAAGGTTTTAACTTGATGAACCGGACCCCTATACTGGTGAGAAATAGTTTTGAAGGCCTTGTTGATGTCGGTTTGGACCATGGTCTAACTAAGAAGATGGATGAAGATGAGGTTTATGTGAATGGAACAAAAGGAATTGATACTGACCATTCTTCATGTGAAGACCCAAGGACAAAGAGTAATAGGAGTAATAAGGGAAGGAGAAGTAAGAAAAATTACTCCTCTTTACTTCCTCCTTTGGATACCTAGTCTTCTAAGAAGATAAATGCCATGAAACCAGATTTAGAGGCAGTGGGTGACCAGCCCATGAATCTACTGCTATGTTCTGAAGAAGATGTGGTTGAACAAATTTTACTACTTATTGCGACTGAATAGGAGGCAACTGAGATGATTGGATGGTTTTTAAGGTGGTCCCTCAATGAAGAGAGATTCTCCTGGATTGATAAGCAAGACCTAATCCATGTTGGGGGATTCAATGAAGGGAGTACCAACCATGAGTAGTACATTCATCCCTAGGATGAGATGGCTTCTGAATTTGAATGTCTGGTGTTGACTTTACCAAGAATTTAGGTAACTTCTCTCTTGTAGAAATTGTGTAGGGAATCAGTTTCACGGAATATCATATTATTTTTTGATGATGTTAAAATTTATGGAACCTTTTGATTAGTATGGGAGGTTTGGTGGCTCGAGATGAGTATTCTTGTGGTCAGTTCCTTGGGATTTTTTGTGACTCTTTGGTGGTACACAACCTTCATTTTTCATGGGTCTACTTCATATGGGGTTCAGAAAATTAATCCCTCGCCAATGCGTACCATTCAAAATTGGTAGTTTGAGAGGGTATGGTTATGCCATTGGTTATGTTCCTATGCATTCCTTCCCAGGACTGTTTGTTGAGAGGTCATGAAATGGCGAAGGATGGACTTCACGGTGTAGTTTTTGGGGAGGGACAGAACATATAGTTTTATTCTAGTCATTTCTCTATTATAATCTTATTCAGTTGTAACGATGGATCCATGGTTTCTAAATTTTTACTCAAAATTTTTTTGATAATAAAAAACTTAATTTTTAGTCTGTCATGTAGGTTGACCTCATATTCTATTCTGATGGATAATTGATGGTGAGTCTCTAGGATAGATTCTTGTTAGGGTAGGGTCTCTCTATTTCCCATCAATAATTTTGAAGGAAATGAGTATCTCATGATTCCTAAAAATTTGTCTATATCCTATGGTATTTTATTTGGAAATAATTTCATTCTAATTATTCATTTCACATGTTTTTAATATTAAAAGTTTTATTATTATTTATGTAAATGGAAGGGGGTTTTAAAAAATGGTTCTCTTGGAAAATTGGATCTCATTCACCTTGTGTGTGTGTGAAAAAATGGAATATATATGGATTTTAAGGAAAAAAGGTTGTTCAAGCATGAGAGATATGTTATATAACAATATAAATGTTTTTATGAAACATGGTCTTTAATTTCAAGGCATTATTCCTTATATTTTTTTTTAAAACATGAATTTTTTTTATTTAACAAAATGATGAAATAAAGTACATTTGGTATAGAGGAAAACTTAAGTTGCCTTATCCAGGGTGGTGTTATCTCACACCTGGAAAGGATCCCTTAATTCCAGGGAGGCTAGGGGTAGCCATTCTATGGAACTGAGTCTTCCATGCATTAGGATCCATATAAACTGGATACTTTTTCTTTGTATGACTTATTGGTTATGTTGGGTACACCCTTATAACATGAATTTATTTCTTTGTATTCTTTGATAATACATTATAATAATCATATTTTGAAATTAGTGTTTTACCACCTAAAATTGATAATGTTAAGGATTATTGAAAAATACATCATTCTTTTTATTAAATTAGATATGTGATATATCATATTTCTCTATTTATTGTGAATATGGAATTATTATGAAGAAAATGGCATGTTTTTGTAATAAACACCAATGAATGAATTTTTAAAATCAAAAATGATTTCTTTTAGATGGTTTTTGAAATATTTTTTTAAAAAAGGAAATCATAAAGATTTGGATAGACATGGTATTGATTGTTTGGAGTTCTCCTACTTATCATTAGTGCCCACACCCTACTTTTCATTTGGGAGGTTTGCACACAGGAGCCTCAGCCCAGTTGGTGAGGACTCGCTAGTTGCATCCAAGAGACCCGAGAACAAATCTGGGTGGAGGCATATTTCCGGGTACTGTAACAGCACTGCATCATTACGGTAGCAGGTACTGTAGCTGGAAGTGTTTAGTACTATAGCAACTAGAACTATTCATCCATCTGGGCCTTTGGGCCACCAGTTTGGTCCTCAGGTCCTCCAAGGCTTTCGGGCCACCCAATTCCTTCGGGTGAGTTGATTCTCAAGGCCTTCAGGCCACCTTATGGCCTTCGGGCCACCCCAAGGCCTTCGGAACACATGAATACAGGCCCGAGACACACTATAAAAAGGAGCATCCCCAGATGAGGATTCACAGCAGGTGCACTCACCAGAGCAGAGCCAAATGGATTGTCAGAATGAGAGGGTATGGCTATACCATTGGTACATGCCCATGCTTGCATGAAAATCCTAGCTAGGCAATCATGCAAAGGTGGACAACTACTATCAAGATACAGATGATGGGGAGGGGAAATTCCTTGCATATAGTCTGGTTTTATTCTCTAAGACCATCAGGTCATGTAATCTCCTAATCCTACGGGCCATGTAATCTCTAAGCCTACGGGCCTTGTAAGGGTTCCCTCTCATCCCTTGAAAGGGGGTTATCAAAAATCAATAAAAATGAAGGCCTTCGGGCCATTCAGGCATTTGGGAGGTTTGTGCCTTTATTTTGAAATATAATGGTAAGTATGAGATTGTTTTGGTTATGAAGACCCTCCTTGTGAGGGTTAACTTTATGGAGGGTTGGTCTGTTAGTTTTGTGCTGTCACATAGAGATGAACCCATGGATTGTTTCGAGATTAATTCTTTTGATGTTATTTTTTTTGAGACCTAGTTACCCAATTGTTTCAAGTAACCTTTATGGTTGTTGTTTTTTATGATATATTATGATATCCATTGTGATAATATAATTATTTTATAATATTGAATATATATATATATATGGAAGGTTGGAACCATTCACACATATATTTTTATAATAACATGGTTCTTATCAATATCCCATGATGATTTGGATAACGTTTTTGACCTTGGGGTAGGAAAATTTTCATGTAATTATTATTTAAACCAGTTTGTTTCTTCATATCTTAGCTCTAGAAAGACTGTCGGTCAGGAAGTGATGGGACACATTCCAGCCATTGACCCATTTAGTGTTCTATATTTCCTTTAGAGTACCATGAACCATTTTTTGTGTAGTAGAGGATTGATAGGCATGAATTTCTAGTCTCTACTAGTTGTTGGCATCCCACTAGATAGCTGGTGACATGCCCCATGTAGTTTTCAGCCATGAGAACGATCAACTGATAAAAAATTTTATGTATTTCAAAACACCATAAATTCAGTATTATTTGGCATCATTTATCACTTTGATTTGTTGTAACCTATTAAACCTTTTAAAACCAATAAATATGTCACTTTGGAATCATGTATGATTAGAAAATTGCCAATAATGCATCTTTGATACATGATTCATGTTTGGGACTCTAATAGATAAGCTATAGTGGTTTCTAAAAAAATATAATAGCCAAATCAAATTCCCCATAAATATTATAGGCTCTCTACTTTAATTTTATATTAATCCTTATATTAGTTGTGCTTATACTTATGAGATATAAGTGAGTGGAATTGTTTTGTGTTTTTCTCCAAGAAATACTCTTTTTTATCACATTAATGTAAATTGTGGGCTCAATACCACTAAAGTGTGGGTTGGGCCCCTTGGCCATCTGTGAGTCTCAAGAGGAATATCACATCAATAATCATAGGTTACAAGATTATATAACACCTCCAGGATCAATGGATTAAAAACAAAAACCTCTCACCCTAGTGGAGGAGATGTAGGGGCTCACACCAAGCCATTTATGAAATCCTTTATCAAATATTTATCTATATTTTATTTTACTCAAAAAATCCTTCAGTATATATACACATATTTTCATAAATTATAAATTAGTACTTTTTAATTACTCTATAAATAAGTACTGAAATTTAATTTCTAATTTGTTTTTAATTTATCGATTTTTCCTTTTTTCAAATTTATCACCTAATCATATCAAAATATATTAATTTAGAATTAACCATTTAAATTTTATAAAAAATTTGAAACATAAATTAATCCTTTATTTCTATTATTCTCGGACCTAGAGTTTTTGGGTTTTAAATGGTTTTGAATAATGTATCACCAAAGAATATCATTTTCATGAATAAATAAAAGAACCAGTTGGAACCTTTTTTGATATTGTTATATCGATTGATTACTTTCACCCTAGTTGATTCACATTGATATTTGGTTTGTAATAATTTTCCTCTATTATAGTTAAATGAATAGTGATTACTTGTTATGAAATTTGGATAGGGGATCATTATTGAATGGGGTGTGTTGGAGGAGATAAGTATTGGAATTTTTTATTTTATTACATTTGGGATATATCACTATTATGTCAGCGACATTGGTTTTATAGTGGTAAACCCCCATTTTTTATAATATTATGTGAACTATGATACTATGTGGGGATTCAATGGATATTGGAAATACTATTTAAGATTTAGGAACATCCCTATAGCTTCAATTTATATTTATTCCCTAGCAAGGGGGTTGTTACCACTGGGACTAGTATAGAGTGAGTCCGGTGATTTGTTAAACAATTGTTAACCCACGGGATGTTGGTTCTAGTCTTGAATGTCTAGAATATGAACCATTAGTCCTTATTTTCTTTTAATAATTCAAATTATCCAATTTTACTCTTCCTTATTGTGTATTATTACGTGAGTTACTTATAAATTATTTTTATTCTAATTTAATGCATTGATTATCTATGATTGAGAATAAGTAGTATTGTAAAGATTTCCTTTTGTTATTATATTTATTTTTTAAGAATATAATGTATTTGAATTTTGTATATTTTTATTTTCTTATACTCATGATTGATGAGGGTGTCTATGTGTGTGAGATGAGTTTTAAATAGGGAAATGTGATGGTTGTATTAATTGAAATTCTTGTAAAATGTTTGTTTTGAAATGTATTTTAAACCATATATTTGTTTATTTTCAAATAGGGATATTTTAAATGAAAAGAGAAGGGGTAACTTATTCATTTTTTAAACTATTTTAATTTATTTTATAAAATAAATAGTTAGTTTTTTAAATTACAATCCCTTAGAATGTCCTCTTTGATACATGTTTTACAAATAGTTTTATTTGTGTAGTTACATATGGCATTGAAATTTTACTTCCATTTTTTATGTTTGAAATATAAAAATATTTTTCAATTTAATTCAATCTATTGGACTTTGTTGTTTATAAAATAAATATAATGGACTTAAGTTCGTATCCTAGGATTCTCTGGTCCATTCCCTACAATGATGATGCTGTGAATATAGTCTTCTTGTTTCCTACAGGGTCCTAGATAATGTTTTATATTATGGTTTGCTGCTACTATCTATCTGTAAATGAGTAATATTTTAGAAATGTTGGAAACATGAGATCCATATAGAGATGGTGGGGGTTTACTCCTCAGACAGTTCTAATATTTTGGGTCATGTGGTGTATCGACCTCTCTGCCCGCCAGTTTGGATTATATATTTCTTCCTTGTTTTAACTTTTTTCTTTATTTGGGTGTGTAAAATCATTGTACAAATATGTATTATTAATTTGGAAAAATATTTTGGGAATTGAATATAGTTTTTATGCCTATTATTAAGTCATTTTTAATAATAATTGAATTATATACCTTCTTATTATCTTGGAATGGTTATCCAATGTAAATATATCTCATTCTGGGTTCCAGATTGGAAATTTTCTTGATCCTAGTCTCATTGAAGATTAAATCATTCCATCATTACCAGATGTGATACCCTAGTACTTATTTATCACCTGGGGTGATTGGGGACAAAACATGGTCCTTGTGGTAAATGAATTAAGTGATGTTTTAGTTCACCCCAAGACGGTTTATTTGAAAAAGGTATCATAGAACTCTTATCATTTTGGATTTTATGGTAGATATGGGTTAAGACAATAGTATATTGGGTGGTGTGAACATATGAGGGCTCAATTATCTCAATGTCATCTAATACCTCATGTCTAGATAGGTGGTTGAGGTTTTTCTTTGGAATTTTAAAATTTATGGGGGTTTATTATAGATAAATTTTGATGTGGTGTTTACTGCTATAGATTATCTGAAGACATCGAGAGATGCCTTTTTAAATTTATAGTGCTTTATTGAAAATTAATGTAATATAAAGATTTAATGGCTAAGATACATAGTTAATCAAACCATGTGTAGTACTGAAGACAATAATGAAAAATATCTCATGGAACTCACACGATTGGAGCACGATCTAATGAACAGTGGATCAAAATTGTGCATGGTGAAACAAGTAGGGAAATATTTGATGTTTTAATTATTTTTAAATATTTTTTCCCAGATTTTGTTTTATAATTAATATTATAATAGATCAAGAAAATCTATTATATTTTTAAATATTTTTTAATATAATTTTAATGTTATGTTTTGTGCCATGGTATATGATTTTGTTTTAAGTATAATATTTTGGGTTCTTGTGTTTCATTGGTGAAAATTTTTTTAAATAAAACACTTGTAATTTAACTAGATGAGAAGAATTTGGGTTGTGATGGTTTTTGAGAAAATAATTATTAGGTTTTGGGTTTGTTATAAATCATGAAATAGTTTTGTAATGGTGATGGATTCTAAGAGATGGATTATTTTATGAGTAATTGAATTTGTTTTGTGGTCAAAAAGGGAAATTAATTTTCTTGAATCAGACTCCATTTTATTAGTGGATTGAAGTGTTTTATGGTTATTGACATGGATCCTTGAATATTAATGTTATAAAATCATTAGTGTTGTAAATTTTAAAGAATGTGTTTGTCCCATGTTGCATTGTTATCAATCAGTCGATATGTGAGTGAAATACTTATTGTTGGATAAATTTAATGGATCTAGTTAATGGAATTTACTGTCAAGCTCAAGAAGTTATCTTGGACTACTCTAATTATTTTTCAAGTGATATATAAATTTGAAGGATATGTGACCAGGAGATTACATTTACTACAACTAGTGGAAGACCATGAAAATGATTATTTTCATGGGTGAATAAGAGAACTTTTATTTTCATTTTAAGGATTCCATGAAAGATGGAAATTTGATGACGAGGAATTAAGAAGACCATCAAAAATATAAATTTTCCATGAGGAAGAATTGAGGTCTATGCAAAACTTTATTTTTTGATATCATAAAATAAGTTCATATAAAATTTATTTCTATTTTACATTTGGAATGGTGGAAGAGTAATTTAAGGATTAATGGTATGGTTGGAAGAAACATTTAATGTGGTTTATATAAAAAAATATAGAAAACCATGTGATCCACCATGTCTAATCCCCTACCTAACATATGGGGACCCAAGGGTAATTTCCCATGGGAAATCATACTAATGGGAGACTTTATAGTGGAAAATACGAGCCTATTCACTTGAATTAGGACCGAAGGGGAGCAAACCCATAAGTCGCATAGGGAAGTCTATTTAGAGTCCCACTAATATACATGGGACATGCCTATAGGGTAGTAGTGAAGAAATTTAGTGGTATAGAGCATACATTGTACTAACTTCTGGTCGATTAAAGAGAGTAATTAATTAATATAGTCCTTGGTGCATGTAGATTCTAATGTGGTACACGGGAGTGAAAGATAATGATAGTGTTTTTAAAATATTATAGAACATTTCTGTCTATATTATCTGGATAATATAATTCAACTGATCGATAGATCATTTTATTTTTCTTCATCCCATGTTCAAGGTTATTTTCCATATAGTAATTCCTCTTTTGATGATTAGATAAATTCATGAATGATCATCTATGAATCAAACAGAAGGCCACATCAATCTCTTATTATCCATGAGAGTCTAAGATATATATTTCACATTGGTTTCATGAACACAATCATTAATGAACCATATATCATAAAATTTGTGGTCGTTTGATGAAGAAAAATCCTATGGTCAATGTAAATGTGGATATTATAACAAAAGTATAATTGAAATGATAAATTGTTGTATTCATAGTGTCATGCATTGAATAAAGAATAATAGAGAATCCCAATACATTTTGACTTTTTCCAACATGATGAAAACTTGAGAGGAGACATGGGTCATGAATACTATGAATTTTAATGAGTTATAACTATTCGAGTATTCAAAAATGAATACACCATGTTAATGAAAATATAGGAGAACTCGAGTTTTAATGAATTTGAAGTTCCATGTGATTGATGCATGTATAAAGTGAGTTGTGGGTGATTTAAATACTTGTGATATGATGAGATTAATGATATTATATGCATTCATGAATATACATAAGGTGATCTATCAGTGTTAAAGTAAATAATAATACCCAAATACATAGGCTATTTAAGGTTATATTTGTTTACAACATGAAGAATTAAAGATACCCAAAACCCTATTGTATTTGTGTTCACAACATAGAGAAGAAAATTCTAGATAGTTTCATTCAGGTATTTAAAATATGCATGTAATGACAATACACATGGTCATTGGGGTATTTAAAAATATTAAAATTAAATCATATATAATTTAAGTATTTATATTTGATGGTGGAATAAATTTCAGCATCCATAAAAATAGATATATGAGAATATAAATAGAGAATTTAAATCGTTTAATTAATGGTTATACCCATGAACCACAATATTGTTTATAAATGTCATTATTAATGTGTTGAGTAATAAGTATTTAATAGAAATGTATTTTCGATATTCTGATAAATTGTTGTATATAATATAACTCATTCTGTTGCAACTGAAAGAAATTGTTTTAACCTATTTGATATTGATGAATCTATGATGGGGTTTCTACCCTAATTGGAATTAAGTAGGCATTTCATTCTAGGACCTTATAATTTTTTGGTCCTTAATTCCCTTTTTTCCAATGTCACATGAGTTTAGATTGAGATATTTTACTTAGTGGGTTGAGAACTGTAAAAAGTAAAAGAGGTTTAATTAAAAGGTAAAAGAATTCAAAAAATTACTATACCACGTATTAACCCCCCCCCCAGAGCCACATAATTTGGCCTAGGGATCTAAAAGTTGAATCATAGTCATAATCACATCTAAATATACAAGTAAATTTTTATATGGAATCCGGTAAGGACTTCAATTAGATCAAACACCTTATTACAATTTGGTTCAATGAAGGTGAAGTAAAGAATGAAATAAATATAATGAAAAATTATTATTCACATTTCTCATCAAAATTCAAAGATGAAATAAATCTCTATAACTTTTACAAGATGATTACTGATTCATCCCTGAAAATACGGTCTCTAATTGAGGTGAAATTTAAAACTACTATTATTGTTTATTTTAACCCACCCTTGGAGAAAGGATGTAGAATTTCTAACTCATTCTTTTAGATGATAATGACATGTTATTATAGTGTGGATATGGTAAAAACATTATGTTTTTATTCCAAGGAATTATTAGGAAATGAACAATATTATCAATAGAGATTCATGCATGAATTTAATTATTCATTGGTGTAATATTTGACTTTGGAAAATAAAAAATGATTAGAGAAGAAGTGTCCTTGAATATAAACTAAAATAAAATTGGAAACATGATTAAAGTTAAAATTTATATGATATAGGATCTTTACAATGAGATTATAAATATAATTAATATGGAAATGGTGATGAATGTCAGGATCATGTCTTCAAAATCTCAACCTAAAGAAAGGATATAATATATTATGTATGATGCTTAAAATATGAAATTAATAGTTTCGAATTTAAAAGAGAAATATTAAAAAAATCCATAAGGATTATTTAAACATTTCTAGAGAGTAATTTAGAATCCATCCAACAGATGTGTCAACATGGGTAGTAGCAAAGAAAACCCAGATGTAAAATTTTCAAGTCAATTTCTTTCTTATGAGAAATATCAAATAGTGGACTCATACAAGTCAAAAGCATAAATTTGTTTTTATTATAGATATTATTTAAACCTTATCAGTAGTTTCTTTGAACCCAAAAAACCCAAAGAAGTTAGAATATTCCCATCAGTTCAAGAATCTTAATCAAGTAAAGACCAAATGAGGATTTATTTAAAAAGGAATCATTTCATCTAGCCTCATTCATATAGAAAAAATTACATGTGGATTAATTAATGGAAGAGTAAATAATCAATGAAAATAGAATACACTATGATGAATTATGAAGAAATAGATTATCCAAAAAATGATATATTAAGATAGAAAATAGGGTCAATGTTTTGGTAAAAAATTATAATCTTTAACAAAGGGTATTTCAACCCACAAAATCCAAGAACTAAAAACACCACTCTTGGAAGAAAAGAAGACAAATAAGGAAGAAAAAAAAGGTCGTTGTGCTATCTATGAAGGTGGTGGAAATAGTATTTAGTGAAAAGAGAAAATTCATGGGAATATAATATGTGCACAAACCAAAAAATATGTTAGCAAAAAAAAGAACATCCTATAATGATCTTGAAATAATAATAAGTAATGGATGATATAAAACTCTCACCATGATTGTTTCTGCAATATAAATTATAGGTCCCTCATAATTCTCTATTAGTTTATGTGTTATGATCTATCATTTAATGAATTAAAGGAGAAGTGGGGATCATCATGGAGTACATCAACTGTCATGATGATGAAGAGTGCATCACTTAAAGGGGGATTTAATGATACGTAAGGAATTCCAATCAACTTTAATACCTTTTTCCTTTATTTTATTCATTTATGGGGTGTACATGATTTATTAGAAAATCAGAAAAAGGGGGGCAGGTTCATATGCCCCATAAATTCTTAATATTTTTTTTAAATTATGTGAATGATTTTTCATTTCATTGATAAATCTTAACCCTATATTGATAATGGATAAAATATGAGATTTATATCACATGTGAGTATATGTAATGGAAATACAAGAATACCATTATTATTTACCTCTTCTGTTCATCACCTAGTCTACCCACATAGACATAGAGGTTATTAGCTAATGCAAAATTTTTATGGATCATGGGATATAATCCCATTCTCTAAAAATATATAAATAATTTTTTAGATGAAAAATGACATATAAAGACACACATATATCATTTTTATTTTATTTCCATCATGGAGAATAAATAATTGATCAAACATACTGACTTTTGAATTAGTGAAGTGATGTTAAAAAAATAAAAAGGTGGGGATTATTGATCCCATGTTGATTTTTTTTTCAATCAGTTAATATGTGGACATAATGGTGATACTTGTAAATTTATTATATATATTTTTGATGGAATTTTATTTCATGTACGATAAATTATCCAGGATAAATATTAAGGTTGCTGAAGTGATCCTTAAATAACAAATACATGTTCATAGGAGATCACATTATAGACAATAAGTGGAAGACAATGAAAATTTATGTTTTCATTAAGTTAAGAAGATAATTTTTATTTTCTCTTGAAGGTTTCAATGCAAGAAGAAACTGAATTTCATGAAGAGTGATTAAGAATATGATGAAAAGTATATATTTTTCATACTGAATATTTTATATCAGTGCAATACATTATTTCTTGATAATTTCAAAGAGTTCCCTGTTAAATGTATATTCGTATTGCATGATTAATGGATGAAGAAGAATTATTTATTTTTTGTTTGGTTTATATAGTCTTTAAATGTTACTTATATGAAAAAGATTCCCAGTCATATGAACCATAAATGATAGACCTCAAACACACAAAGGGGGATCAAAGGTAAACCCCCATGGGAAATCCTACCAACAGAAGCCTGCATTGAGGAATGTTAGAGTGAAGTACTATGTATAAATCTCATAAGAGTGTGAGCCTTTAAGGGGAATGGGGTAGGCCACTTTTAGGCCAATTAATGAAGATAGTTCTTGTAGTGGGGTGATATCAAGATAAGGTAGTAGAAATAAGTGGACCCCATACTTCTGGAAATATAATAGTAGTGATTTATTAATTAAGCGTGTACCAAATGAATGGAGTCTCTGATGTGGGAAAAGTGATTGTGAGTTACTATTCTCATAATTAAATTTTTTTTGATGATTATGTGGGTATCCAATCTAAGAAATCTCAAACATATAATCAAAGGATAATTGTAATTGTCTTCCTCCAATGTCCAGGGGTTCATTCCGTGAAGTAGTTCTTCTATTTTTGAGCCACAAAATTCATGAATGATCATCCATTAATCCAATAAAAGGTCACATTGATCTCTCACATTCGATGAATTCCCAACAAACATGTTGCACATAGTTTCCACTAAAACTGTTATGTAAGAACTAGAAATCCAGAGCCATGGGGTCTTCTAATGAAGTAGATCCACCAAGAAGTAGTAATTTTCTTGGTTATTCTTTATGAATGATAAAAATGATAAATTTAAGTAGGTATACTTTGATTCATCAAATAATGAATAATGAAGAATCTTGAGTCTTTGAGAATTCATTATCCCACATGAATAAAACATTATTTTATTGAAGAGTTGTGCATACTTTGTAAGTTAATGAGATAAAATTACCTATGTATGCTAAAATAAATACATTGTGTGATGATAAAAAAATGGATTGTGAAATTCATTGAGAATTTAGAGTTTGTTAGATTGATTCATAGGGATGGTGAGACACTGGTGTTTTCAATCCAAATGAAATAATTAGTTTCATGTTGTGATATGGACGTATGCAAGAAGACAAGGTCATAAGGGGTAGAATATCAGTAATAACACGAAAAATATAGTTTTATTAAAAGTTTTATTTGTTACCGGTGTGAGGAATTGATGATACCCAAACCCCTCTTATATTTGAGTCACTACACTGGGACAGAAATACCCAATAGTTTCATTCATGTATTTCAAATAAGCATGAAATAATAATACCAATGGTTATTTTGTTATTTAAAATTTGAAATATTAACACCAACATAATTATATAATTTATAATGGAAGAAGGAATAAATGTGTTCAATTGTAAAAAAATTACATAAGGATATAAATGGATAATTTAAATCATGTAATTAATTTAGATTTCCATGCACACCATTATTTTATCTAAATATATACATTTTGGTGACGATAAAGATATATAGAATTAAAATATGTTTTTAAGTTCCCAATATATTATTGTATTTAATTGAATTAGAGTTTTAAGTAATGTTTCTTTCAAAGAATAATAATATTATGTACCCATGAATTAAAATATTTAGAAGAATCTAGATTGCACCAAATTAGTAAGAAGACTCTAGACCATCACTGTTGAATTTCATCCAGATGTATAAAAGAACTAAAGCTTTTAAAATTTCATGTAGAAATATGAAATATCATCTTATAGTTAATCAATAATTTAATAATAGTGAAGCATTTTTTGTTTTTTCTAGAATAACATGAAGTCTTCTAGTCTGAGCCTGAAACATAATGAGTCTCTCGGTTAGAGCAAGACAAAGAAGTATTTGGTTTTAGCCAAAATAAAATTGAGTCTCGTTGTTGGAAAATTTGTAATTAGTCTTTTAGTTAACGTACAATCAATTTTATTTAATTGTTTTATAGTAAAAAACCAAGTTTTTATGTCTAAATAACATGGTAATGAGTATTATTTCCATTACTAAACCTCGTATATTTTTGGTTCTACCATCCGATATATTACCAATGAACACAAGTTGAGGTTGGGATATTCTCATAACTGTATTGAAAACATCAATAATATCAATAGATTTAGTTAAAAATTAATATATTTCTTAAAATAAGGGTACCATTTATCCACCCCTCATCCCCCTTAATTTCTCTTAATCTAGCCTAGGTCTCTATAGAAGGCCTGGTTAGAATAATTTTTAAAATGGGATTAGAAATGGTTCTATTTTTTTGTGACTTTATTTTTTAACCATTGTTTTCTATCCTAATGTTGGTTGATTAAATGTGGTTATTGGTGATTTTTTAGAATATCACCCCTATAATGGAATTGCAAAGTCATGAAGGGAATCTCAAGGGTATATGTTATAGTTTTCCAGTCACGGTCTTCCCTATCGCATAATCTACCTTGAATCATGATAGACCATAAAGACCATATTCTTCATGACTCATGATTCATTAATTATAGTTTCTAAATTTCAATCTTCTAGTGTTTAGTGGTCACAAATATTTTTAAAGGTGATTGGGTGGATTTATGAGGTTAAATATATAATTAAGTTGTAGAATATTCATTAAACCTCTATGGTGAGGTTCACCACTCCTTTTCTAGATTGATTTTTTTGTAATGGTTGAAAAACTATTCAAACGCATTTTAACAAAAATATTATTTTGTATATTTCAATGATTTAATGTTTTAGTAGGTTTATCTTGAAGAGGTATGTTTTTTAAATGTAAGGACTATTTTGAGCATTCATCTGGGAAAATATTTGGTCAAAGACTATATTGAACATTTCATGGTACTGGTAAATTTTTCTCTTAATTTCGATGCTGATGACTCAAAAAAGTCATGGTTCATTTCTAGAGTCATTGACCTAGATCATAGTCTGAATATTATTCATTCCATCTTAACAAAAGATTTATATGTTATGAATATATCCATCATCATCTAGGAATTTTCACCAGGGCATCTTGTGACAAGTGGTTATTTATCCCAATTTTTTGTCTGTAAAAATGATTCTTCTAGGAGAAGTGGAATCCAATTGTATGATTATAATGTGTGAATATAAGGGAAATTAGAACCCATTTTCCTATATCCAAAAATACCCATCATCGATGTGTTTTTAATAGTTGCATTCATAGGTTTTTTAAGCGAAACAATTTCCAAAAGAAGAAGTTTGATGATAATATTTGATCTGAGTAGTGGTTTTTGGTGTTACATCCATGGGAAGATCAAAATATATTTTCAGTTTTAAGAATTATATATTTTTTATATATCTTTTTATTAAACATTATATAATTTATTTTATACACTTCATGTCATTTTTTTGTAATGGATGATAGATATTTTAGATCATGTTCTTTTTTCCTTTGGGTATACCATACATTTTTTTGATCATGCCACATGGATTTTAGTGCTTGTAATTGTTTTACCGAGTGTAGACCATGGTTTTTTGTATGTTTGAGGGAATACATAAGAATGGAATTATTGTGGGATGGGGTAATATGGAAGAATATATTGTTTACCAATTATATTGTGAATGATACCAGGTTGAGGTTTTCATTTTAAATAATCAATAGTCATTTTTCTATGAGTTTTACCATGAGATAACCTCCAAGAAGATTCAGGACCAGAAATTTGAACCATGTCATTCCTCTTTGCGGAATTTTTAGTTTTAGATTCTTGTAATATTAGTGGGGGGTTATCCTAGTGATCATTGTTTATTTCTTGAGGTTGTTCTCCTTTTAGTGTTTATATCTGTTATCCTGGTTTTCATGAATCATGAATGTTTAGTGATGATCATTCTTGAGGTTCTTCCCAAATGTGTTTCACCATTTTTGAAACAACCCTTATTTTTTAGATTTTTTTTAATATTAAATTCCTTTGATAGATTTCCCTATATCCAACAATGAGTTTAGCTTGTGTTACAAATGACACTCTACATTAAAAAAAATATATGTTATTAAAATTTTCATATAAATGTATCCATTATAACCTAACAGTTAATCCTATTGATATGAAATGTAATAACTAATTTATATATATTAATTATATTGGTTTTATTTAAACTAAAGATATTGATAAAAAACACATTAAAATTTTAAAATAGTATTTATATTTTTCAAAAATTCAATATTCCCAATTATAAAATTAGGCTACCAAATATTAAATGTGATTATAAAAATTATTAGAGAATTTATATAAAAAATAAACATCATTTTCCAAATATATATCTCAAATTTATCTTGCTATGAATTTTTATGAATGTTCTGAAAAAATAAATTTTTAGTGAATAATGAGAAATAATTGTTTTTATTAAGAATTTTAATTTAATTTTAAATATTTAAGAACATATAAATTTCATTAATACGGATTTAAAAGTAAAATTTGTTCAATTATATATTTATTACACTAATTTAAGTTATTATAATAAATTTAATATTTAATTTTTATATTAAGATGTTCGCAACGTGTGAAATTTTTCTTTTCCAAAAGCTGCATTCTTGTCGCATAGACTAGTTTAATTTTAAAATAAATTCCTCCACTTATGTGATATTAAAATGGAGAAATGAATTTAATATATTTATTTAACATACTTTACATTATCTAATAATTTATTTTTACTTTTTCCCATAATTAATAGTAAAAAGGTAAATCTTATTTAGAGCGCTTTAGGTAAAAATTGGTTCACCATGATATAATCTAATATATATATATAAGGGTTAAAAATGTCACAAAACTTGTCCAGAACATTTTTTCCCATATTTCAGCAATATCACCTATTGTTTTTGATAATTTCACAATTATATAATTTTACCATGTGAAAATTATGGTTACACATTTTCCTTTAAAAATTACAATTGTGCCACTCACCTCACACATAAAAGGCCACCCCCTCTCCTCTCATCTTCACACATCCAAAAACATCTAGGTTAGTATGTCCCTATCAGAATAACTTCCCTAATTCCTTCCCCTCATCCCATAATCCTTTTATTATCCAAAATCTATCTTATGAAGGCTTCCTGTGTAAATCTTATGAGGTTATCGGAAGAAGAGGTAACAATATTCAATATGTGTGTTTTTTAGTTCTTCCAACACATCGTGAAAATATTATTAAAGAATGATAAAAAATAACCCTAGTATATTCCATATAATTATATTTTATTATTTTATGGGGATGAACTACATCAAGCTACTCTTACCTCAAATTGGATGTAACATTGTTGCTCATGTGTACGGTAAACTAACGCTATACGAACCAATGTATTAATTGGTCTATATATACATATCATGGTTGGGTATGATGATGGATATAATTATTATATTTTATATTTTTTAATTAAATATACATTTATAATTATTATATTAAATATTTTTTTACATTCTATTTTATGGGGAATCCAATAATATCGTCTCTTTGCATGGTGAAAAACCACCTTATGAAGTGATGTGGGTTTTCTTCATGTAGGCTTTACATGGATGTTAATAAGGATATGTTTTAATAAACATATTTGATATATATGCAATCATATTATTCTATAAAAGTAATATATATTTTTACCATTCTTTCAATCAATCAATTGATAGTATGGGATCATTGTTAATGAGTATGTACGACCTTCCATCTCTATTAACAATTTATCTCATTTTCTCTATCTAAATTATATGAAATACTAAAAATAAATATATAATAAAATATATGATATTTCTATAATGGTTAAAAAAATTTATATGACGGAACAATGATCAATGTAATAGGAATTAAAATAACAAATCAAATCATGCGTGAAAACAAGTAGTTATTAACCAAATTATAATTTTACTAAATGATTTTTAATAAATGGATTATAAAAGGGTAAAAGTACATAACATATGATATGATATATATTTTTGTGGTTATAGATTTTATTTATATTTAATTCATATTTATTATACATGAGGGTAGAGTTCTTTTTTTCAAAGATATTTCATGTTTTGAAAATATCTTCATTTATGAGATGTATACAGAACCCCCTTTTCATTTAGTATACCAAATTTACATATTGTAATGATATTTTAAGTTTAATTTATTTTCATTATTTAATTTAGGTTTGTAATTTAATGTACCAATTTCTTAATGGTTTAATGTTACAATCTTATCATTTATAAGTATTTTTTATGATTATGTTTCTGATGTTAAAAATATTATGATCTATCACTAAATAAACTCATGAATTTTTTTATCCTCCAGTTTTTTCATGAATATAAATGATTTCATTCATTTTAATCAATTTAAGTACTCAATATTTCTAAGAAAACGCTTTCAATAAAAATATCCATTATTTATCTCTTCAGTCCAAACACCTTTTTCTTCCAAAAACATGTTTTCTATAAATATTTTCCAAAATTTATTTGAAATTGTCTAAATTATTTAACAAATAAATTATTATCCATGATTTAAATTTATAAAAAAATTAATGGAATCTTTATGATACTTTCCAAACAAAACCGGTTTAATATTTAACCAAAATTGAAGGGCTTTTTTAATGTGTATGACAGTTATGAAATTTCCCACCATCTTGAAAACACATAGTTTTAATTATTACATTATAAATTTTCAATTATATTTTCAATGAAAATTATTTCCAAAATATTTTATGAATTTTCTCTTTAACGATTGTATTTTAAAAGAATACTTTATTTCCTCAATAAATGATAAAATTGGTATTTTAAAATCACTTTATATATAAGATGACTACTTTTGTTGTTGTTTATGCTTTACAGGGGATATGATCCATGAATGCTGTTATTATCTATTCTCTAGACAGTTTATAATTATGATTATAAGATTTATATGAAACCAATTTTTCTTTGACAGTTTATACCATGATAAAATTTATATAAAACCAACATCATTTTCATTATGTTATGTTTTGATGAAATGATGAAATAATTATCACACCAGTTTCTTTCCCATGGGTTGTGTTATAATGAAATTTTTATATAACACATTTATTTTCATGGTTATGATATTTTGAATTTGATATGATCTTCAGGAATATTTATGTGGGATTTAAATTATAGGATGGGTGGAACCTATATATCCCTCCAATGCATTGGGTAAATATTGATATCTATTTCATAAATAGTACTGGAATAGGGAATGAATGTAGTTCACTAAGGTACTCTATCCACCATGATAGTCTTTAGAGTGAACCATTAATACAAAGATTGTTTGGGTAGTAACAAAATTCCACTATAATAGTCTTATAAATGATACTTGAACTAATAAGGAATTGATTTCTTATTCTTATGTGTATTCAATAAATCTATACCTCGTGCTAAAGATATGTTATCATCATTCATGTTAATTGATTAAATTATTATTCATGTCTTATGAACATACATTATTAATGGCATTAATCAAGTTTATGATCTATGGTATGTATGATATGTTTCTCAATTGTTATTACCATGTTCTCATATAGTTATCCTAAAATATTTTTACACCTCCCATGTTTACCCTTACTGAGAATTTGAGCCCACGCATTCTTATGTTTCATTTTTCTACGTTATGATGAAATGTATAATGTATGATATGTCTAGGAAGGGATATAATAATTAAAGACATTTTAAGAGATGATTTTTCTAACCTATGGACCAAGTTTGTGTGTGTCCTAGATCCGAAAGGTACTAGAACGAAATGATTCTGGAATGGATAGCAATATTTTTTAATGAATAATCATCTATTAAGATGTAAAATATATGTATAAGAAGTTTGGGTCTTTATAATAGCAACAAAAGTAAGGTGTCCTGAAACTTTGCATACTATGATGAAAAAAATTATTGGTATCTCTAAGGATATGTCTTCTGATAAGTCTACAAATGTTTCAATGTATATGAAAGTGTCCTAAAATTTTCGTAATGGATATAGAGAGTGGTTTCCCACAAATTACTTCCTTATTTGGACTCTAAAGGTATATGTGGTTCTAGAAAAATGTATATGGGGTTAATAACTCCCAACATGAATAGTTTATGTGGAATTGATCTTTACATGGTGCATGTTAATGGGCCTTGTTGAACACTTGGTTTGACACTCCAATGGGATATACATAGAAAATTTAAAAACCCATTAATAATTATCATAATGGATTTAAATATATTATGAGTATTAATATACTAGGATACATATGGTGTCATATATTAAAATTAATGATTCCTAATTTATAACTCTTATAAGTAATGTTCATGATTATGTTGTCTCCACTATGATAATTGTTGGTTAAAATATGCTATTTTAGTTTTAGTCAGGGGTTGGGACATGTGGAAACCATGTTAATGCTAAGTGTGATGGAAAATTCTTTGATTTTTCTCATAAGGATCCCAGTGTTGTGGGAGTTGGAATGAAATATCTCATTGTTATTCTCACCCAAATTTTTTAATCCAAGAATCATGTTGAACTTTCAAATGGGAAATATAAATAATAACATTCTATGGATACCTTCATGAGTAAATATACAACTTCATTAACTGGTTTCACTGATCCACTAGTTTCTGAGAAATGTATCAATACCACTAAAAATATATTGTTCATTATCCAATGTTCATAACATGAAAAAATCATTTTGGATGTCTATAGTTTGTAAGAAAAATTGTATAAATGTTGGTCTCTCATCAACAATTCAAAGGAACGTGATGAAATTGACTCCACAAAATATGATGAGTTTGATAGAAAATTTTTAAATAATTAATTCCCTATTGTCCTTCATAAACAATTGATTATGAATTCCTCATTGTAAAGTAGAAAATGATGAATTTTCTTGTACTAATGCAGAAACTTTTACAAGACTTTTGAGGTACGCTTCTTGAGTTATCATCCAACCTGAAAATAAGGATTATTGATTCTTTAGTTTCATGAAACCAAATCTCCAAAGTGACTTATCCAAAAGGTGTTTAAATTTGTATGAATAAATCACTTGATGTGGTCTCAAGGTGGAAAAGGATATTATAGTTTTCTATCAATATCATGGTTTTGAAAATTAAAAGGAGTGTAGGTCCAAAGGAAACTATAAAAACCATAGAGATAAATATATGATATTTTCTTCATGATTGAATTATGTAAGGAAACATGGGGGATGTTTCCTTTCGGGGAGTGGTAAAAAAATTTATTGTGGTGTGAGGATAATCAGAAAATAAAATGCTAATGTCATGAGAGGATGATTACTAATGATGTGGATATATTGAATGCTCTTCTGAATGCACCACCCACACTCTAAAGATTAAAATGAAATTTGTTTGGGAACCACACAAACTAGTTCCCAAAT
Organism: Viscum album; assembly: GCA_963277665.1. NCBI lineage: Eukaryota > Viridiplantae > Streptophyta > Magnoliopsida > Santalales > Viscaceae > Viscum > Viscum album. Next base: position 126,999,101 of record OY728160.1, read on the forward strand.
TTGACATTTAATGATGACTATCTTAATCCACAATCTCTTAAGATGAGATACATAGGGAAATCTCAGGTTACCACTATTTCTAATAAGGGCTTTGATAATGATGTGGGGAAAGTTATATTTACCATCCACTTTAAAACTAATAATGTATTATTTTACTATAGATTGGCTCATTATTTCATTTCGAATGAATTTGATAAGGATATCAGATTCCAAACAAATGATTATCTATAGAATTTTTATTGAAAATACCAAATGGTACGAATATTACATCTCAAGTATATGATCATTATCTGGTTCATGTTTGTGAGAATGTTCTTCATATAAATCTTATTATTTTTCCTCTATTTTAGCATGATGTAATCTTAGAAATAGATTTGAATTTTCTAGATAATACCCAATTAACTATAGAGGAAGTGAAGAAACATTTGATATTCCAAACCAACATATAATTGTCTATCAGTGAAATGATTAATATGAACTTCTGAGAAAATTGGATCAATTGAATGTATTTTGGTTCCTATTCAATAGGGGAATTTATCTCAAATGTTTGGGGAAAACTCATCACCGATGATTAGCCTATTGTGGGAGATTTCTTTGACCCCTATCCAGAATATTTGAGTATCCTTACACCAGAACCTAAAGATGAGTTCCCAATACAACTCATTCGTAGTGCCATGCCTATTTCAAAGACTCTCTATAGAATTGCCTCGGTTGAGAAGAATTAAAAAACAAACTCCTGGAAAAACATTACTTGGATTATGTATGAACTTTCTCCAGTGGTATGACCACATAGTTTTGTACAAGGGAAGGATTAGGTATATACTTTCTTAGGTTAGATATATATAACACCTTACAAACAAGGGAGAGGTTTAGTGGAACTGACAAGCGATAACCAGCCACCCATATTCAATCAAGAATTTTGAAGGGGAAAACATACCTAGGAATAAAATTTCTTTTATTTCTAAATATTATAAATGTATCTATCACTATGAGAAATCCTGAATATTTGTGATGGGTTATTTGCGATGAGGAGGTGTCTCATCACAAATAGGTCATCGAGATGGACCTTTTGCAACAAGACCAAATTCCCATCACAGAAAATTAGTTTTTTGTGACAGGTATTCGGTTCTCGTGGCAAAAGGTTTGGCACGGGTTGTGCACCAAACTGCAGGAAGGGTATTTGCGATAGATTTTTCTATCCGTTGCAAATACCAAACATCTTCTTTTTATTTACGACGAGGTTTCTCTCCCATCGCAAATAGTATGTTGGCAGGTGGGTATCTACAATGGGACCCCAGGAAAAAAAAACATTTTAACAGTTATCCCTAATTAATAGCAGAGTTGGTATTTACGACGGGTATCTCATCACAAATAATCTAACCTATATATTCCCTCATCCAATTTTCCCATTCCACTCCTTTCTCAACCCTCATCTCCCTCTCTACTTACATTTTCTCTCTCAAAAACTTTCAATGTTTATGAATCTTAATCAAATCAATATTCAAGTCTTACATCCTACGAAAGAATCAGTTATAATATATTTATCGTTTTCTTTTTTTTAGTCAATTCATTTTTTTATAATAGTTATAATTATTATTAATTAGATTCAATTATATTACATTAGAATTTGATCCTTCTATTTTGCATTGTTTATTATTAAAAATGATTACGTGTGATTAATATTAATTAGTAATAGTTAATAGTTGTTACATTAATTATTATTAATTAGTAGTCAATAGTATTAATTAGAAAAACTATTATTAATTATTAATTAATAGTCATAATTAGTAAATATTAGTGACAATTAGTAAGAATTAGTGATAATTGGTGATAATTAGTAATAATTAATGTAAATTAGTGGTAGCTATTACAAATTATTAATAATTTGTAGGAATAAGTAATAATTTGTCCTAATTAGTCATAATTAGTAAGAAATATGAATAATTACTAATAATTAGTAATAAATATGAATAATTAGTAATAATTAGTAATAATAATTAATAATTAGTAATAATTAGTAATAATTGGTAATAATAAGATTATATTTAGTAATAATTAGTTAATAATTAGTAATAATTAGTAAAATTTTGGAATAATTACGGATGATAAGGAATACTTGGGAAAAATATGAATAAATAGGGGAAATTTTGAATAATTGATACTAATTAATAATAATTAATAATAAATAATAACTAATAGTAATTAATAGCAATAAATAGTAATAATTAGTAATAATTAGTAAAAATTAATAATAATTAGAAATAATTACTAATAATTTGTAATAACTTGTAAAAATTAAAAACAATCAGTAATAATAAATCAATAAATTTGAATAATTAGTAATAACTAATAATAATTAGTAATAATCTATAATAATTAGTAATAATTCGTAATAATTAGCGATAATTATGAATAATTATGAATAATTAGGAATAAATAGGAATAATTATTAATAAATAATATTGAATAATTATAATTAGAAATAATTAGAAATAATTACTAATAATTAGAAATAATTAATAATAATTAGTAATAATTAGTAATACTTAGTAATAATTAGTAATAATTAGGAATACACAGTAATAAATAGTAATAAATTCTAGTAAATAGTAATAATTAGTAATAATTAAAAATAAGTAGTAACAAATAGTAATAAATTGTGATAAATATAAAAAATAAGTAAAAATGTGTAATAATTATTAATAAATATGAATAAATATTTATAATCAGTAATAATTTGTAATAATTACTAATAATTAGTAATAATTGGTAATAATTAGTAATAATTGGTAATAACTAGTAATAATTAATAATAATAAGTAAGAATAAGTAATAATTTATAGTAATTAGTAATAATTAGTAGTAATTGGTAATAATAAGTAGTAATTACTAATAATTAGTAATAATTTGTTATCATTTGAACTAATTAGAACTAATTGGTAATAAATATTAATAATTTGTAATAATTAGTAATAATTAGTAATAAATAGTAATAAATAGTTTTAATTAGTAATAATTTGTAATAATTAGTAACAATTAGTAATAATTAGAAATAATCAGCAGTAATTAGAAATAATTAGTAGTAATTAATATTAAATAGAAATAAATAATAGTAAATGGGACTAAATAGTAATAGATAGTAATATATAGTATTAAATTTTAATAAGTAGTAATAAAAAGAAATAAATACAAATAAATAGTAATAAATACGAATAATTATAAATAAATGGTAATTAATATGAATATATAGTAATAAATACAAATAAATAGTAATAAATACGACCTAATAGTAATAAATACAAATAAATATTAATAATTACAAGTTATTAATATTAATTAATAGTTATTATGTTAATTATTATCAATTACTAGTCATTAGTATTAATTTGAAAAAAATTGTAAACAATTATTAGTAATTACTCATAATTAATAATAATGATAATTAGTAATAATTAGCTATAATTACTAATAATTAGTGATAATTACCAATAATTAGAAATAATTAAAAATAATTTGAAATAAAGAGAAATAATAAGCAGTAATTACAAATAATTAGTAATAAGAAGTAATAATTAGTAATAAATCAAAAAAATTCCAACAGAGTAAAAATTACTAATAAATTGGAAAACCTTCCAATAGATTGGTTGCGACTCTATTGGATAACAACTAATCTCCTTATAACCTTCTCCCACAAAAAACACAATACAAATCTTCTCCAACATATGAATATTAATATTCTTATTCATGAGAATGGAGAGTAGTGTGACGAGGCCTCCCTTCACTCCATTTTCATGCATATAAAAATGGATATGAATACGTTATATTGTATTTGTCATACTCATTTCAATAAGTGAAATTTTCAAAGAGATGAGTTGTTAGAAAACAAAGTCTCATTTTCATGGGGACTTATCTCCTTGCAACTTTCTCGTGCTAAAATCACTATGGAAAATATGCTTCGATGTACAAATATTCATTTTCATATGCACATGAATAGAGAACAGTGAAATGAGTCATCCCTAATCTCCATACTCATGCATTAAAAAATGATATGTGTATGTTAGAGTTGATTTTTCCTATTGATTTCAGTCAGAGAAATTTGAAAATGGATTAGTTGTTAGGCAACAGAGCTTCTGCCAATCCTATAGAAATTGGGACACCCATAATTTGTATAATTTTTTTAATATATACAAATTTTTAGTAAATAGTATGAATTATTTTAAATTAGTTTAGGTTATTTTATTTTACAAAAATCCATAAATAACTATAAAATAGTATAAATTACTATAAATATCACAAGAAGTTCATTTAATTTTCATCCCTTTTTTATATAGTGTATTCGTTATATAAAATTATTAAAAACCAATTGTTTCATATTTTTTAGATAAATATGGAACAAAAAATCGATAATAGTCATTATTAGATGATTATGTTTGGATAAATCAGTATAGGAATATAAAAGGTTCTTTTTTAAATCAACTATATACTAAGGGTGTTGATGCTTTATAATGATTTGCATCATCAAACCCATAATTTATTTCAGAACAAAAAAATTATGTTTCCTTGTAAAAAATGTTCTATGAGAATGTTGGACACATTTCAAAATGATGGGGTCATCTATTTCATTTTAGTTTTCAACCAAATTATGTTTTTTGGTATCAACATAGTGAAATTAGTTTGAGAATAGAAACTAATAATTTGGTTACCAATCCATCACAGTTTCAATATTTTCTACATGATGTTGCAAGCTCATATTTTCCACAAACTAAAACATAGGATGACATGGATTTAAGTCTTTATATGGAACCATGTCAATTTTCTTAGTTATTGTGGTCTGCTGAGGAGGCCTTATATCCTGGTTACAAGATAAGAAAATTTTATGCAATTTCCAAATTGATGGCTATAAATCAGATAATTGAATGTCAAATAGGTGTTTTGATTAGATATTATCATTGTTTAAACCATTATTACCTGATGGAAATGTGTTTGTTATATATTTCTATCAGATTAGGAAGATGGTTTGTAATCTGTGTCTTAGTTATTAGAAGATTCATGCATATTCTAATCTTTTCATCTTATATTATGTTTAAAATGAGATGTTGGATAGTTTCCCTACATGTGGAAAATCATGGTATAAAGAGCCTTAACTAGGTATGTATGGATTTATTATTTTAAAATAGTTATGATATTTCCTGCTTACACCCAGATTGTAATGTTTATTTTTGTTTCAGAACATAACGACATTGATACCAGGGAACAAAAACAATATTTCAATAGGTAAAAGCTTACATAATCCCTCTAATAGTGATTTGTGGGAACTTTTTGAGAATGTAAAACCATATTTTTGGTTTAGACTCCCAATGTGTGTAATTGGGTCATTATACTAATAGTTTTAGTCTATTTTGTTATTACGGTAGTCATTTTTCATGTTGTCATGTCATTATAACTTCATATAATTTACCACCTTTGATATTTATGAAGGAGCCATATATATTTTTGAACATATTAATTCCATGGCATCTGAAAAAGAAAAATGAAGCCTATTAGAAACCATTTATTGATGAGTTAAATTCATTATAGAGTAATGGTGTTGATACAAATTATATTGTAGCGAAAAAAAATCATACTAAAAGCTACATTGATGTGAAAAATTAATGACATCCAAATATATAGCATATTATTTGAATGTCGTACACTTGGTTTCAAATCATGTCTATTATGTATGACTGATAGCAATGCATTTATACTTGGTAATAGAAAAACCATGTTTTTTTACTATCATTGTAAATTCCTTTGAATCAATAATCCTTTTCAGAGAAAAATATCATTTCATAAAAGGTACAATTGAAAGAGAGAGACCCCCAAAAATGATCTCATATACAGAGTTAAAATCAATTTTTTATTCAAAACATTCCATCACATTTGGACAAAAAATAAACCAATAGAAATTTGATGGCTTTGGGAGAGAACACAATTGGATAAAATTTGGAATTTTTTGGGATCTGCCATATTTTTATGATTTATTGGTTTATCACATGCTGGATGTCATTAATATTGAGACTAAATATTTTTATAATTTATTTCATAGAGTTTTGGATGCACCTAGTAAGACCAAAGATAATGTGAATGCATAGTTAGATCTTACCAAAATTTATAGGCGACTAAAACTTGAACATTTTGAAAATGTTAGATCCCAAAAGTTATGGAAGCCAAAAGCAGCTTATACACTTCCCAAAAATACTGAATATTATTTCAATAGTGGATTTTAGATTTCAGACTTCTAGATGGTTTTGCTTTTAATTTAGATAGATGTGTCAGAAAGGGTTATATTACTGGATTAAAAATTCATGACTATCATGTTATCATTGAAATACTTTTGGAAATTCGATTAAGAGGATTGTGGAATTCTATGACTTGAGATAAAATAAAAGGCCTATTATATTTTTTCAAACATTTTAGTCAAGACAACAGAATATGATGCGCTAAGAATACTATAGGAAGATGTAATTTTAATTTTATGTAAATTAGAAAAACCTTCCTACTGGAATTCGGTGAATTGATAAAAAATTTGATATTATCTTATCCACATGAAGAAAATTTTGGAGGTCTATTATGGTTCCAATTGATGTACCCATTCGATTGATGCATACAAAAATTGATGAAAAAGTACATAATAAATCAACGGTTAAATGATCAATTATAGAAGCTGATTTTCAAGAGGAATTTTATTTTTTCTAATCTTATTATTTTCAATATCAGTATCCCTGAAAACATAAATATATGGTTAATAATGTGGTAAATGTTGATGATAAAATGTGTTATCAATTATCATTTTATAATCCACCCAACATGGCTCTTGTGGAGTTCATGAACGATAGATTTCTAATGAAGAACATCATAGAGTTCATAAATATATTCTGCTTTACTATGAAGAAATGATACCATTTGTACTATGAGTGATCATATCACATATTCTATTATCATTATTATAGTAAATTAATATTATTTTATTTGTATTTTATATGATAACCATATCAAGAAACAACTTCTACAAAATCCAACAGCTGCTCTGGAACAATGTTGGAAAAATAATTTTCCTACTAGTTTCCAAATCTGGTAACATATATTATTTATTGTTGAAAATTTAAAATCAATTTATTATTTGATATATTGATAAATATTATAAAAAAATATGGTATCTCAACATGCTGATAAAATTGTTAATTGATTGTGTGTATTGAGTAACACATTATCCAAAATAATTAAATATTATAGTGAATATGTGGTGAATGGTTTTTGAATTCATTCACATATATATGGGGAATCAAAAAACTATGTATAGTAGTTTTTTATGGGAGGATCTCATCATAGAGAAACGAAAGATCAATTTTATAGCATGATGGAAAAAATTATTGAAAATATTTATCTGGTATAGGATTACATAACGATGTTTGAATGTCTGTGGTTGGATACAGAGAGTGGATGGTGCGTTCATTCGAGCCATGGAATCATTGATATTAAATATAATAGTCTTCATATAGTAAATAAACAATTTTTATTGGGTCATTAATAAAATCAAATTTATTATAAAAATTAATGGGCTACTTAAAGAGAGTTGGGCTATTGGTGGAGCATAATAAATATTAAATCATGGGAAAATAAGTTTACTCAATGTAAATTTGGTTTCATTAAAGTGTAAGGAATTGAGTTATTTCAAGATATTTCTCTGAATACATATTTTAATGAAGAGAAATTAATATTTATCTTGACACATCGGAGTTAAGGGTCAATGGTGACCGGGATGTTAATGTTGTTACAAATGAATTTGAAACAACATGAGATGATGAAATTGAAGCTCATATGGAAATTGATGATGTTGATCACGAATATGATGACATTGACATCATTAGATATAATTATTAGGATTCCGATAATTATTGACATGGTTAATTGCAATTAATAGTCATATATAATACATATATGTATATAATATTTTTTAAACTGCTTTCTAACAACATTCATTTCATGTTTTAGATGGGAGATTATCAGTTTCGTCAGTTGTAGGAAGATGATGTACCATTAGAAGATCAGGATGTTTGATCAATTGGCCCTCGGACAATTGAAAATTTAGGGAGGACTTAGAGGGGGTGTGCTCTTGCCCGAGTGATGATTCCTGACAGTATCCCCCAGTGACGTTCTCATATAGGCTTTGGTACAGGCTTAAAGAGGTATATTTACCAGAGTATTTTAGATAGATTTCATCAATTTATTTTTATATTAATTGATTGATTATTTGTTCTTTTTTCATATATTTTCACATATAGTTGATGGACACAGTATCACTATATCACATAATTATTTTTCTGAACAATGGGTCACATGGTATCAAATACATGGTTATTATCAGCACTGAATGCTTTATTTTTGTATGGTATGTAGATAAATAATATTTATTTTGTATTTAATTTAATAAGTAAGTTTATATTATAATTTATTTTTAAGGACTATGGTATACTATAAATCAGAGCATGTGTAGTGATATCTAGAGGGAATGGGAGGGGTTTTGGAATTTGCATTTTCGTTGGTTTTTGAAGAACATGAGAATGAATGAAATAAAGAAAGCATCAGTGATAGAGTTTGATGTGTCTTGTTTTGACCTCTGGCCTGATTACATTTCATCTCATATTTGGAATGGATTATTTTCATACCAAATGTGTCGTTATTTTCGTTGGAGATCATCAATAGGTTTACAAAACTGAGGGAGACATGACGTGACACATCGAGGA